>CM035839.1:75130347-76330347 GCA_020510985.1 Pholidichthys leucotaenia | reverse complement strand
CAGGTGAGAAAGGGACCGTACTGAAACAGGACCAGCGGCAAACAATAAAGCATTTTATGCGCATTGTGGCTAAGCATGTCACGGTTCTGGAAAATTAATGAATGCCATCTCCTGTACTATCTTGATATGCATTTTTGTGCATAATGTTATGCATTGAGATGTTATTTTCCATCCGTAGCCGTGCTTCATTTTCAAACTGTACAATTTGCCGAAAGTGGTATATGCACATGATGTAATAAATGATAACCAGAGTGATGAAACCCCCTATAGATTATGCTCCATTGTATTATTTTCTCCCAAGAAATGCATAAATGCACAGTAGTCATCCTACTTCTTGCATTTACCTTTCCTGTTCTCATGGCAAAAAAAATCTGACCAATAAGAACAGTAAACATTCTCATATATAAGTCTTGTGGGATTTAACGTGATGCAGTTTGGTCCACTTGAATTTTTGCCTGTGCGAAAGGGAACCGAACCAAGGAGAAAAGAATACAAAGTAAAAAAAAAAAACTTATCAACTGGTTCGGACCAAAGTAAACGAATTTAGGTGTGAAAGCACCCTTACATGAGACTGGATCAGGTCCTATCAACATCACCTGCATTTTTGGGTAAAAAAGTCAAAGGTCTGTATATTTTTTCCACATTTGTTTCCATTACATTGTCATTAGTGCTATGCTCTTCTAGAATAGATTATTGCAATGCTCTTCTTTCTGGTCTTCCTAAAAAGACTATAGCCCCCTACAACTACTACAGAACTCAGCTGCCCGGGTTCTGACCTAGACGCGATAAAGAGCACACATAACACCCATTTTAAAGTCTCTACATTGGCTTCCTGTCAGAATTGATTTTAAGGTTCCTTTATTGGTTTTTAAGACTCTTAATGGTCTTAGCCCTGATTATTTATTAGAATTGCTTTTACATAATGAGCCTTCAAGAAACCTCCAATCTTCAGGTCAAGGGTTTTTTAATCATTCCTAAAGTCAGAACTCAAACTAACAGTGAGACAGCTCTCTGTCATTATGGACCACATCTGTGGAACAACCTTCCTGAAGACCCGAGCGCCGCAGAGAATGTTGACACTTTTAAAACAAAACTAAAGACCCACCTTTTTGACCTGGCTTTTATTTAAGTTAGTGCATGCCCGTAGAATGCAAGTATTCTTGTCTGAAAACAGGTAGCCCAATAAGGCTTTACAGGCCCAAATGTAGGCTGTGTTTGAAAGTAGACTACAAAGAGGGGTAGCCTATATGTAGGCATTCACACATGTTCGACTTTGACAAATATAAAAGGGATTGAACACTAAGATTTATTTGATTGTGTGAATATTAATTACAGAATTATTGAAAATGAATGGGGCATCCAATATTAGCGACTGATTAAGAACCCTTGTTTATTGTCAGACTTATTTGTGTGATCTTTTATGAGTTATATTCATAAGCGTTGTATCTTGCACTTTGGGGAATGGGAGTTGTTCAGTCATCATTATAATTGTTTTAGTTTATATGTGTAGTTCATCATAGTTCCTGCCACAAGTGGAGGAGTTTAAGTATCTCGGGGTCTGATTCACGAATGAGGGGAGACTGGAGCGAGTGATTGACAGACGGATCGGAGCAGCATCTGCAGTGATGCGGACGTTGTACCGGTCTGTTGTGGTGAAGAGGGAGCTGAGCTCTAAGGCAAAGCTGTCAGTTTACCAGTCAATCTATGTTCCTACCCTCATCTATGGTCACGAGCTTTGGGTAATGACCGAAAGAACGAAATTGCGGATACAAGCGGCTGAAATGAGCTTTCTTCATAGGATCGCTGGACTCCCCCTCAGAGATAGGGTGAGGAGCTCAGTCATTCGGGAGAGGCTCAAAGCAGAACCGCTTCACCTCCACATTGACAGGAGCCAGTTGAGGTGGTATGGGCATCTGATCAGGATGCTTCCTGGACGCCTCCCACTTGAGGTGTTTCGGGCACATCCCTCTGGGAGGAGACCCCAGGGCAGACCCAGGATTCGCTGGAGAGACTATGTCTCCCAGCTGGTCTGGGAACGCCTTGGTATCCTCTCTGAAGAGCTGGAGTAGGTGGCTGGAGAAAGGGAAGTCTGGGCTTCTCTGCTTGAACTGCTGCCTCTGCGACATGGACCTCCGGAAAAGCGGTAGAAGATGGATGGATGGATGGTGTAGTTCATAGTGTACATCAATAAACTCATGCAATACTATAACAGGACACGTTTATAAATATTTGAGACCCATTGTAGTGCATCCTTTTATATTTTAGCAATATTATAAATACAAAACACCGAACATTATTATACACAGCAGAACAACCCATTGGTGCAACTGTTACATCAGTGTTGTCCATTTGTAAGTAAATAACAAATGATTTTATTTTGTTATTTGGGCGGTTTTTGTCAAGGTTGTCATTTAGTCAAAGCGTGCATATGTGTCCGCATATGATATGCAATTGATCTGGCCATTCTGCTCCACAATCATGGTGATATTAACTTTCAATTTTTAGATAGCCATGCACCGGGAGTGGCGCCATGTTGCACCCGCAGTGCCGCAAAGGACAGTGGTGACACGGGTGAAGCAGCAGCAGAGACTCCGTCCCGTTAATCAAGCAGGATGGGCTTGGCTCCCTGGGATAAGCTGGTCCAGATGGTCTCACCCCCCCACCCCACCGCACCTTGTGTTGTCTACCTGTCGATAGCCGAAACCTCCAATCTGAAAAATGCACTTTTTGAGAAAACTAAAAAATTTTTTAAAAAAAACTTTCTGTTTTCTTGCAGAATGCTATGCCCTTTTTTTTTTTCATCAGAATAATTTTCTGTCACAATAAAGGGTGGGACTATCTTGCAGACAGATGTGAGCAGCCTTCCTTGTTCTCATTATCCAAAGTGAAATCCACAAATCAAAATCCTACAGATAGGAGGTTTTGCATTTCAGCCATCAATATGCCAATTTATCCTTTAGAGCTACACAATCATAGCAACATTATAGTATAATTTTTTAAGCATTAAATCATCAGTATTCTCTTTTTCTGGTCAAATTCGTCGCTTTTCACTTCCTTGTTTTGTTTGTGGAGCGCTCTGGTGACTGGTCGCGATGCCAGATTATCCAAGGAGTCAATCTGAAGCCCCGCCCACACTTCTAGAAACCAGGGCATGAAGAAAGCGGTTGCTAAACTTTTAATTGTTAAAAATTGCATATTTTCACTGAGAAACTCCATACTCGGGGATGCACACCCTTGTAACCTCAGCAAAAGACATAAAATCTGAGGTCAGTCTGACGAACAGTTTGAGAGATATCTGAGGAACACACACACAGACACACACACTGACAGACACACACACAGAGATTTTGCGCATTTATAGATTTATTTTCTCTTTTCTTCTTGTTTACCTTTTCTTACACCTTTTTTCCTGTTTTAACTGTTTTTTTTCTATCCTGTTACTATTTTTTTATGTTTTTATCTGTATTTATCCTGTTGTTATTGCTTGGTTTTATGTCTATCTCTGTTTTTTTTCCTCACTGATAGCACTTCCTCGGTTCAGTTTTAATGTTTTATGTGGTGTTTCCTTTTTTTTTTTTACATGGTTTTATATGGTAGTATGGCGATGCATATTGGTGATATAGCAACGTATATTGTGGTTGTGTCAGCAGACAGCATCTCAGTCAGGAGGCAGTGGTTAGACACAAGAGAACATTAGGCAGGGACCTCATGGGGAGTTGGCAGGAAGAGAGAGCTGGGGGTTTAAGGAAAATGTATGGTGGAGGTGAAATGTCATGCAGATGTGAGATGATCTGTGGAGTTTTAAGGGATGAAACCTGGTTTGGCTATTCAGTGCTTTCTGTGTATGATGTTGTGAGAGTGTGAATAAACTTCGTCTGATCGTAACTTGGCCTCATCATTTCCACACTCTCCACACTGGTGACCCTGGACGTATTATGGAACACGAGGCAAGAACCCCAGAGTCGGCCCGGACGGGACGCCCCAGCAACGCGGCAAGCATCCCACAGACGGCCCGGACAGGAACCCCCAGCAACGCACGCACAGTTGCAGTCAAGCTACCGGACTTTTGGCAGCACAACCCGTGCTCTTGGCTCCACCACACCGAGGCCCAGTTCGCCCTCCGGGGAATAACGACAGACGACACCAAGTTTTTCCATGTGGTTGCAGCGCTGGACGCTTGCACTGCTCAGCAGGTAGGGAGCCTGCTCGACCAGCCCCCAGCCCACGGCAGATATGAGGCTCTCAAAGCTGCGCTGATTCGGCGCTACACCCTCTCGGACTGTGAGAGAGCAGAGAGGCTCCTGAGGCGTTCCGAGTTAGGAGATGGTTCGGCCATCGATCTGATGGAGAAGATGTTGGCGTTAATGGGAACGGGCGACGGGCATTTTCTGTTTGCCCACCTCTTCCTCCGGAACCTTCCAACAGAGGCGAGAGCGGTCCTGGCCAATTCGCCGCTGCTGGCCGCGCGTGACTACCGTGCGCTAGCCCAGGAGGCAGACCGGATCATCCTCACCACCAGAGCGCTCACGGTGAACGCAGCGGCGTCAGAACGCAGCGAGACGACCAGAGGAGGCGAGGAGCCACCGACGGTAGCGGCAGCAGGGGCCAAGGAGTGCCAGGGAGACACGCTCTGCTTCTACCACCGCCGTTTTGGAGGGGACGCACGCAGATGTACGCCACCGTGCCAATTCAAGCACTCGGGAAATGCCAGAGCCAGCAGTCAGTAGCAGCTGCGACCGCCGGCGAAGATTACAAGCTGCTCTACGTGACGGACTCGCGCTCAGGGAGGCGTTTCCTTGTAGACACCGGAGCCCAGAAGAGCATCATCCTGCTGACCTACGCTGACCGTCTGGCAGGACCCAGCGGTCCCGGGTTGGTAGCAGTAAACGGCTCGGACATTAAGACCTTTGGTGAGAGAACACTGACTTTATCTCTACACAGCCGCACATACGAGTGGACTTTTGTCATAGCAGCACTGAGTTTCCCGATTCTGGGAGCTGATTTTCTGTGTGCGCATGGTTTATTAGTTGATGTTGCTAACAGGCGCCTGGTTAATGCACTGTCCTTTGACTCTCTCCCCTGTCCAGCTCGAGGGGTCGGGCCAGTAACACAAGCCAACGTCACAGCTCCAGGCGATAAGTTCCACACACTGCTCACTCAGTTCCCAGCACTCACGGTCCCGACATTTTCAGCGGCCATCACTAAACACGGGGTGGAGCACTTTATCACCACCACCGGGCCGCCTTTTATTGCACAACCTCGGCGCTTGGACGCAGCTAAACTGGCCATAGCGCGCAAGGAGTTTGCCAACCTGGAAAGGTTGGGCATCATCAGGCGATTGAACAGCCCATGGGCATCCCCGCTACACATGGTCCCTAAGGCTGAGGGGTCGTGGCGACCATGCGGCGATTTCCGCAAGTTGAATAACGCCACAGCACACGACCGCTACCCGATTCCCCATATTCAGGATTTTTCCATTCACCTTGCCGGAGCACGCATTTTTTCTAAAATAGACCTGGTCCGCAGTTACCACCAGGTCCCAGTGTGCGAGGAGGACATTCCCAAAACAGCGGTAATAACTCCGTTCGGCTTGTTCGAGTTTCTGCGCATGCCTTTCAGATTAAAAGGAGCAGCACAGACGTTCCAGCGCATGATGGATGCGGTGCTGCGCGATCTCCCATTTGTGTTCGTCTACCTGGATGATATCCTGGTAGCCAGCGCGTCCGAAGATGAACACTTAACCCACCTCAGGACGGTTTTCCAGAGGTTGGAGGAACACGGGTTAATAATCAACCCAGCGAAGTGCCAGTTCGGCGTGACGGGGATTGATTTTTTGGGGCACCGCATCTCACCGGAGGGAGCGATACCCTTGCCCAACAAAGTGCGCGCTGTGGCGAACTTCCCCCGGCCTCAGATGGTCAGGGCGCAGCAGGAATTTTTGGGGATGGTAATTTTTATAACCGTTTCCTCCCCCGCGCAGCTCAGCTCATGCAGCCACTGTACGCCGTGCTCAAGAGAGGGAAACCCGCAGATGGAGTCGAATGGACTCCGGAGAGAGAGCAGGTGAAAGCAGCTCTGGCAAATGCCGCACTGTTGGCGCACCCAGACCCGGCGGCCCGGATAGAGCTCACTACTTACGCCTCAGACGTGGCCATAGGGGCCGTCGTGGAGCAACGTGTCGCTGGTTCTTGGAAGTCGCTCACTTTTTTCAGCAGGGCTTTGCGCGACAGTTAGCGTAAATACAGCGCATTCGACAGAGAGTTGCTGGCTCTCCACCTGGCCATACACCACTTCCAGTTCTGGCTGGAAGAGCGCAGCTTCACCGCGTTCGTGGACCACAAGCCGCTGACGTTCGCGATGGCCAAGGTTTCGGAACCATGGTCGGGCCGGCAGCAGAGACAGCTGGCCGTGATCTCAGAGTTTACAACAGATATTCAACATGTGTCGGGTAAACTGAATGTGGTGGCGGACTGCCTCTCGAGCGCGGTAGTGGTCCCGGTCTGTGTAGGGATAGATTATACAGCCATGGCCGCAGAGCAGATTAGCGATACGGACATGCGCACGCTCCAGTCTGGACCAACAGGGTTAAGGCTGGAGAGTAGAGTGCTGCAAGACGGCATCCCCCCCCCAATCTGCGACATCTCCACGGGACGCCCGCGCCCGGTGGTCTCGGTCGCGTGGCGCCGCCGCGTGCTTGAGTCAGTTCACGCTTTGGCGCACCCAGGAGTGCACGCGTCAGTCAAAATGGTGGGAGCGAAATTCGTGTGGCCAGGCCTGTGCAAACAAGTGAAAGAGTGGGCTGCAGCCTGCGTAGCGTGCCAACGAGCCAAAGTGCACAGACACACCAAGGCTCCTTTGGAGCCGTTTAGGATACCGGCATGATGTTTTGGTGTACTTCACTTTGTCAGGCAGGTCCCATTTAAGTGATTTCTAAACTGAGAATAGGTGTGGTAGTAATCAGGCCTGGGTGTGGCTAGAGAAATTGAACTCAGCTTTCCAGAGGATGTGATAAACCACAGTTAATTTGTGTTTCAATGGGGGGCAATCACTTTTTCACACAGGGCCATGTAGGTTGGGATATTTTTCCCATACACACACACACACACACACACACACACACACACACACACACACATATTATATATATATATATATAAGATAAGATAAGATAAGCCTTTATTAGTCCCACAACGGGGAAATTCCAGGATTGCAACAGCACAGGGATAGCAACACTCAGAGCAACAATCAGAAGGCAAGAAAAAACAAGCAAGCAAGAGCAGCTAATATACATATGTACATATTACTATAAAATATATATATACACACACACACACACAGACACACAGTGCAGAGCATTGTAGCTGGATGGAATAAATATATGAATATATGAACACACAGTGCAGAACATTGTAGCTAGATGGAATAAATATGTAAATATATAAACACCCACAGTATGGAGCATTGCAGCTAGGTGGAATAAATATGCAAGTATATAAACACACACAGTGCGGAGCAATGTAGCTAGATGGAATAATATGTAGATATATAAAAACACAGTGCGGAGCATTGTAGCTAGATGGAATAAATATATAGATATATAAATATAAACACACCCAGTGCAGAGCATTGTAGCTAGATGGAATAAATATGTAAATATATAAACACACACAGTGCAGAGCATTGTTGCTAGGTGGGATGAAACAGCATAACCGTCTATTTAGTTATCCTACATGGTATGATTATGTGCCCATACATATTCTCACCCTCCATAGCGACCGGTATGTTCCTAGTTGTATGCCGGAGAGGACCATTGTGTAAGTCTATTGCATCTTTTGCATTCAAAAAAAAAAAAAAAAAAAAAAAAAAAAACTATTAGTTTGTTACGTCTTTTTGCTATCTCTGCGAGCAGCCCTGCTTAGGTTGTACAGTCTGACAGCCGTTGGTAGGAAGGACCTACGAAACCTCTCGGTTGTGCACCTGGGATGATGTAGTCTGCTGCTAAATGAGCTCCTCAGTGCATCCAGTATGTCCTGCATAGGGTGGAACTCGGACTCCAGCAGAGATGACAGTTTAGCCACCGTCCTTCTCTCTCCTATCTCCTCCATCGGATCAAGGCGTTGCCCCAGGACAGAGCTAGCTTTCTTAATCAGTTTGTTCAGTCTCTTCCTATCGGCTGCAGTAATGCCACTGCCCCAGCAGACCACTCCAAAAGTGATGGCTGATGCCACCACCGTGTCATAGAATGACTTCAGCAGCGCCCCTTGTACACCAAAAGACCTGAGTCTCCTCAGCAGGTACAACCTGCACTGTCCCTTCTTGTAGAGTGCGTCAGTATTGTGTGACCAGTCTAGTTTATTGTTCAGATGAATACCCAGGTACTTGTAGGATGTCACCATCTCGATGTCTGTTCCCTGTATATTTACTGGTGCTGTGAGGGGCTGCCCATGCCTGCGGCAGTCCACCACCAGCTCCTTAGTTTTCCTCGCGTTGATCTGGAGGCAGTTCCGATGGCACCAGTCCACAAAGTCCTGGATAAGCCCTCTGTACTCAGCTTCATCTCCGCTGGAGATGAGACCAACGATCGCAGAGTCATCAGAGAACTTCTGTAGATGGCAATGTGTTGTGTTGTGTGAGAAGTCCGCAGTATAAAGAGTGAACAAGAAGGGAGCCAGCACCGTTCCCTGGGGGGCCCCCGTGCTACTGATGATCGTGTCGGAAACACAGTCCCGGGTTCTCACAAACTGAGGCCGGTTCGTGAGGTAGTCCAGGATCCATGATGACAGGTGCTGGTCCACCCCTGCGCGCAGCAGCTTGTCCTTCAGGATCATCGGTTGGATGGTGTTGAAAGCACTGGAGAAGTCAAAGAACATGATCCTCACCATATTCCCGGGCTTCTCCAGGTGGGACAGAGAACGGTGAAGGAGGAAGATCACCGCATCCTCCACCCCAATGCCATGCTGGTAGGCGAACTGGAGTGGATCCATCGCTGGTTCCACCAGGGGGCGGAGATGAGCAAGGAGCAGTCTCTCCAGGGTCTTCATCAAGTGGGATGTCAAGGCCACCGGTCTGAAGCTGTTCAGGTCTTTGGGGTGGGAAGTTTTTGGTACAGGTACCACACAAGATGTTTTCCACAGCTGTGGTACCCTCCCCAGTTTCAGGCTCATGTTGAAGATATACGTCACAATCCCACACAGCTGGTCTGCACAGGACTTGAGGAGCTTTGCGCTGATGCCGTCTGGTCCCGACGCCTTCCTCGCCTTGATCTTCCTCAGCTCCGTCCTCACCTGGGTCTTGGTCAGGGTCAGGATGGGGGGCTGTGTGTTGGGAGTGGGGGGGGTGTCGGTGGAGTGGGGAGTGGGTAGCAGGACTTGATTTCTTAGAGGCAGCAGTGGTTGTTGTGCAGACAGGGGGGAGGGCGGTTGGTCAAATCTATTGAAAAACAGATTCAGGTTGTTCGCCCACTCCCTGCCCCCCGTGGCCTGGGGGGAGGTATTCTGGAGCCCCGAGATGGTTTTGAGGTTTCTCCAGACCCCGCTGATGTCGCTCTGTTGCAGCTTGTCCTCCATCTTCTTCCTGAAGCTGTCCTTGCCTTCTCTGATCTTTCTCCTCAGCTCCCTCTGTACGGACTTCAGCATCTCCCTGTTCCCCGACCTGAAGATCCTCTTCTTCTCTCTCAGAAGTGTTTTTATCTCAGGGTTGATCCAGGGTTTGTTGTTTGAGTGACGCCGTATGGTCTTGGTGGGAACGGATTTGTCCACACAGAAGCTGAGGTAGCCCGTGAAGGTGTGAATGAGGCCATCGATGTCCTCACCATGTGGATCGCAGAGCTGCTTCCAGGCAGTGGCTTCAAAACAGTCCTTTAGAGTGTCCATTGTCTCCTCAGACCATAACTCCACAGTGTGCATGGCCGGAGGTTGTCTGTGCACTAGGGGTTTGTACACCGGTCGGAGATGAACCAAGTTGTGATCCGATCTCCCAAGTGGGGGGAGTTGTGATGAGGTGTACGCCTCCTTAGTGTTTGCGTAGAACAAATCCAGTGTTTTATTGTCTCTAGTGTGGCATGTGACATACTGGGTGAAAGTGGGCAGAATGGGAGACAGTGAAACGTGGTTGAAATCGCCTGAGATGAGGAGAAGAGCATCTGGGTGTTCTGTCTGCAGCCTGCTGGTTACTGAATGGATGACGTCACGCGCTGTCCCAGCGTTCGCCGTCGGATTTGCATAAACAACAATGCAGATCACGTGTGAGTGTTCTCTCGGGAGATATGTAGGCCTCATGCTAACAGCTAGCAACTCAATGTCTTTGCTGCAGTGTCGTTGTTTAACAGTGATATGTCCCGGTCTGCACCAGTTGTTGTTAACATACATGATCACTCCACCGCCCCTAGTTTTGCCACTCTCTGGTGTTCGGTCAGCTCGTATCGTGTGAAAACCCTCCAGCTCAATGTTAGCATCTGCTGCTAGTTCAGTTAGCCACGTCTCAGTAAACAAAAGGAGAGAGCACTCCCGGTAAGTGCTATCATAACGGGAGATAGCCGCTAGCTCATCTAACTTTCCCAGTATCGACCGTACATTTCCCATGACAACAGATGGAAGGGAGGGTCTGTACCTTATATTTTTTGTCCTCCGCCTTACTCCAGCCCGGCAGCCGCGGCGTTTTCGCCTCAGTTCTCAGTATATATACAGTATATATATATACAGTATATATATACACTACCGTTCAAAAGTTTGGGGTCACTTAGAAATGTCCTTATTTTTGAAAGAAAAGCACTGTTTTTTTCAATGAAGATAACTTTAAACTAATGAGAAATGCACTCTAATATCTAATATACATTGCTAATGTGGTAAATGACTATTCTAGCTGCAAATGTCTGGTTTTTGGTGCAATATCTACATAGGTGCATAGAGGCCCATTTCCAGCAACTATGACTCCAGTGTTCTAATGATACAATGTGTTTACTCATTGCGTCAGAAGGCTAATGGATGATTAGAAAACCCTTGTGCAATCATGTTAGCACAGCTGAAAACAGTTTAGCTGGTTAGAGAAGCTATAAAACTGACCTTCCTTTGAGCAGGTTGAGTATCTGGAAAAAATTATTATTTCAAATACAAATCATTATTTCTAACCTTGTCAATGTCTTGACTATATTTTCTATTGATTTTACAACTCATGGTGGTAAATAAGTGTGACTTTTCATGGAAAACACAAAATAATTGTCTGGGTGACCCCAAACTTTTGAACGGTAGTGTATATGCCCAAAGAAGCAATGTGAATACTTTGTGGATGCACACTATATATATATATCAGGGGTCTCAAACTCATTCCATGGAGGGCCAAGACCCTGCAGCTTTTACCTCCACCCAGTGTCTTCAGCAGGCGTTTACATTGATCAGCAATCAGTGGGAAGAAATTCAGTGAAATCACCATGAGTTTGAGACCCCTGAGATAAATATATATATATATATATACAGTATATATATATATATGGAGAGAGAGCGAGAGAGAGAGAGAGAGAACACATCAAAATTTTTCTCATTAAACATATTTCTGATTGAACCATTGACATGAGATTTTCACCAGATACCAGTAGTGATCCAAGTATCTATATCTATATACAGTATATAAACAAATCAATGCAACTGTGTTCACAAGACAAGTTATTTGTAATACAGTGGAATGATGTAGGGAATAAGTATTGAATACGCTTGGTGAAATATGTTTAATATTTAGTAGAAAAAGCAAAAAACTTCCTTGGTAATAACAGCTGCAGGTGCAGGTGCAGGCATTGCTCGGGAGTGATTTTAGTCCATTTTTCCACACAAACTGTCAAATCTTGAAGATTCTGTGGGTGTCTTCTATGAACTCTGATCTTAAGTTCATTCCATAGATGTTCAATTGGATTCAGGTGAGGTGACTGACTGGGCCATTCTGGCAGCTTTATTTTCCTCCAATGGATCCAGCTGAGAGTTTCCTTGGCTGTGTGCTTGGGATCATTGTCTTGCTGAAATGTCCACCCTCATATCATTTTCAGCATCCCTGCAGATGGCAACAAATTCTTATCAAGGATGTCTCTATACAGTTGTCCATTCATCTTTCCTTCAATTATATGAAGTCTGCCTGTCCCATGTGCTGAAAAACACTCCCACAACACGATGGATTGTGCAGTGCCATTTCTCCTACAAACAAACTGTGTGTTGTGACATTCAAAAAGTTCAATTTTGGTCTCATCTGACCAGATGATATTCTTCTAGTATTTTTACTGGCTTGCCCAAATGTTGTACAGCAACCTTATGAGCTTCAACATGCTTTTTCTTCAGCAATGGAGTCTTGTGAGGTGAGTGAGCATGGAGCCCATCCCGATTGAGTACATTACTTATTGTTTTCTTTGAAACAGCAGTACATGCTAACTCCAGGTCTTTCTGGAGCTCTCCATGAGTGGTCTTTGGCTCTTGGATAACTCTTCTGATAATTCTTTTTACTCCTCTGTCAGAAATGGCCAGTTTATGGTCAAATGATGTTCTTTCCACTGGTGATGGCTCCAACAGTGCTCACTGGAACATTCAGCAGTTTAGAAATGTGCCTGTAACCAGTGCCGTCATTAAATTTTGCAACAATGAGGTTGCAAAGGTCTAGAGAGAGAGCTCTTTGCTTCTGCCCACCATGAGTTCTTTGTGGTGTGATAATCTGATTTTCAGAGACCTTTTTAAAGGCTGTCAGTCAGGACTTAACCAGCTGAAAATAATTTGTGCTGTTGGGGGAAGGGATAGCTTCCTAAATTTTGATGGATCCCAGCTGGTATCTTGGCTTTCTATGCCTTTTTGCACCTCTTTTTCTTCATGTATTCAATACTTATTCCCTGTGTCATTCCACTTTATTAAATATAAGTTGTTTTGTGAAGACAGTTGCCTTGATTTCTTTGTGTGTATGGATTACTTGGGTTGTTACTGATATCTGGTAAAAATCTCAGGTCAATGACTCAGTCAGAAATATGGTTGAGAAAATGTTGATGTGTTCAAATACTTATTTTCCCCACTATATATATATATATATATATATATATATATATATATATATATATATATATATATATATATATTTAAAGCAACTGTTTTAATCAGGCTTTCTGTTTCAAATCACCTGTGTTTTAATGGTCTCATATTTTTAAATTATTTTAATCTTGTTTTAACTTGGTTTTTGTATTTTTGTGAACTGATTTTATTTCTATTTTTGTGTCTCTACCTAGGTTGTTTGTCTTTTGTAATTCTATTTTGTTATACAGTTCTCTGTGAATGTCTGAAAAGGTCTTGCATTAAATGAGCTGCGGTTCAGTCCACCCTCCCTCTTACAGGTTTAAACTTTACTTACTTTTTGCTAATGTATTCTGTGAATCAAAATATATTCATAACTCGGCCCACACAGCAATTCAATGTTTTCCATTTCATAAATTACAATAATAAATGCTGAAATAAAAAAACATAAAAAATGAAGATGCAGCATAGAGATGCATCGATACATCATGATTCGTGTTGCATTTGAATTGTTAATGCCTGAATCGTAATTGAATTGTAAACCATTGAAGATTCACACCTCTGGAACCTGGAGGAAATGAGGACTTATGTGGACAGAACAGGGCTGGACACAAAATTAACCTTTTAACTATCAGATTTCACGCGCCCCTAGTGGTACAGCACAGCAACTGTGCCTGTCAACTCACTGACATCCCTTTAACTCCCCAGCTGTACTGAGGATTTGTACTGATCTGCCACTTCAGAAGGTGGCAGACACGCGTTAGAGGAATCATGGCTGACACAGAATACACCAAAGAAGAAGAAATCCTTATTATGCTTCCTTTTCCTTGTTTGCGCTCAGAAAGCAAATATGGCCGCCATGCATCGTCATGCATTGTCACATAAAAACGGCTTCATACATGAAAAATTGCCACAGGATACAAATGAAAATAACGTGGGATAATCATAAGACTTTGTAGATGTGGGAGAGAGCACAAATGACCGACAGAACGCAAAATAACAACCACGATGGATGAAAACGGAGCGACCATGGAGCCCCCTTCGCCAGTGGTAAGTGACAAATTTCTTTATTTCTCTACATTGTACTGACTTTCTGGTTCATATACTTTGAAGATAAGATAACAACATACCCCTGTAGAAAAAAACAGTGTCAACAAACAGAACCATTCTTTGTGTAAATATGTCCAAAGTCCACTTTTGACTGAGCTATGTCATTTAATGTAGCTCCCACAGAATTATGCAAATTAGATGCATAAATTTATTCTTATCTGAAAGTTTGGATCATATTCTACATCTTGACAGTAAGCCATTACCTCTTGCAACTTTCAACTTATAGCCTTGGAAATCTCGCCAGAGGATCTGAATATTTCTTGACAAAAAATCTATACCACTCTTGACCACTAGGGGTTATGGTGCCAAACGGCGCCTGGGACAGTTAGAGGGAATAACAATAAATAAGAAAACTAATATTTGATTGACATGACAAATAAGCTGAGGAATTGTAGTATTGATTGTGGGGGTTTTTCCCCTTGTCCTGTCAAGCAGCTAGGTAAGCAGGACAGAAATCTGCTTCCCTTATTGTACCAAACAGATTTACTTAGCCAAAAGGAGCTTTATGTACATATACTGTATATGTACTATATAAATACTGTATATTATTTATAGACTCCTCTTGTAATAACTTTTAATACTTTAATTAAATTGTTTTACCCATAAAGGACCCGACGGGGTGGAATGGGGAAAGGAGGAGTGGGGAGGGGGAAAGAAAAGAGAGAGGAGCAAACAGAAAACAAACAGACTAACACAACTGAAACAAACAGAAGACAAACTGTTTCTTCGACTGAAAAGGTCTCATTACAAGTCTAGTTTCTGCACCTGTTAAAGGACAGAGAGACATATGTGTGTGTGCGTGTGTATGAGAGCGTGCACAAAGTAAGTGTGCGTGTGAGTGGTTTGCCAGGAAACTTACAAAGAGGGTGGCAGGTCACAGCAACCCTCCCCCCCCTCCGAAAAACCCCAAGCAAGCAAGACAGCACCACCAACCCCCACAGAGCACAAATGTCTCGAAGCCAGCAAGCCCCAGGACAACCAGGCATCTGCCCCATGAGGGCCGGCCGAGGGAAGCCAGGCTGTCAAGCGGCTGATGTGGTGCATCCCCACCCCCGGACCAGCCAGCCCCCCCCCCCCCCCCCCCAGCGGGGTCAATGCCAGCCCCCGGGCCACAGGCCCCCACGCCCAAGGAAGGTGGCAGCAAGTCGCAGGAGCCCCACAGAGGCCAGCCCCCTAAGTCCAAGGGAGTCCACACGGCCAGGAGGTACCAGCAGGCACCAGGAGATGCCACCCCCTCAGTCCAGCACCCCCGACCAGCACACACAGTCGTTCCCACACACTCCCACCCTCATGCTCTCACATGCACCCAGTCACACCCACACACACTCACATGCACTCACTCACTCTCACTCGCTCTCTCCCCCACACAATCCCACACTCACACTCCTACACCCAGACCCACTCACTATCATCCACTCCTGTACCTGATCAGTCTTGCTCCCACTCGCCCTCACAGTCACCTGCACCAACACATGCCTCCATCTACCCACGCTCACCCATACACACACTCTCACTCGCTCTCCGACTCACTCACATCCACTTGTGCTCTCCCCCACACATTCCCCCACACTAATTCACCCTTAATACTTGGGGCGACCGTGGCGCAGATGCAGCGGGCATGAACATGCACCAACGCCTGGCAGCGGCCGGGGAGACCCCCGGTGTGGACCAGCAGCCACACCCCCACCAACCCGCCCTGGGGTGGCCGTAGCCACAGAAGCAGACCACCAACACCATCACCCACCTGGAGCAACTGATCAACGGACCACCGCAAGCGCTTCAAGATGCCACCCGACACGCAAAGTGCCACACAAATCCAACCCTCCACCACCATCTCCACTCATTACTCCCTCACTTACTCACTTGCTCACTCACTCTCTCACTCCCTTGCTCGCACCTATTCATTCGGCAGCGCCCAGGGATGACGACAACATGACGGGCCCCAGAACACCAGCTATAGGCCCCTGGCAGAAGGAGGGCAGCAGGGGTGGGGGGAGAGACCCCCCAACCCCCATGCGCAAATCATGATGGGTGAGTGTTAGCTGTGTGGTGTGATTGTGTGCAGGTATAAATGTTGAAATCTAAAGAAAAACACAACAAAATGAAGATGCAGCATAGAGATGTATCAAGGTGCATCATGAATTGTTTTGCATTTAAATAGTTAATGCCTGAATAGTAAATGTATCATGAGACCTCTGGAACCTGTAGGAACTGAGGACTTATGTGGACAGAACAGGGCTGGATGCAAAATTAATAAATAACAAAACTGATATCTGATTGAAATAACAAATGTGCTGAAGAATTGTTGTATTGATTGTGGTTTTTAGCAGTTTACTTTGCAAGCTGTAACAAGCTAAATAAGAATATTGCATGTTCACTCTTAATAGAAAAATTGTTTCATTAAAGTAGTTTTTTTGAAGAAGTTAATGTCTTTTTGCAAGATAATTCAATAAACATTCTCAAAATTCATTACAAATGGAGTGAAACATTTCAGACCATTCTGATTTAATATTTGATAATTCTTAAAATTAAATTATAAATCATGCTGTCGATTGATTGAAGAATCTCTTTACTGGTCTTGTAGTCATCAGTATTAACCACACCATTGCTGAGCAACTTTTATATGTCATTGACGACTTTGCATCAAGGAAAACAAGAAAGGTCAGTGTTGAGATTGCAGTTTCGGGGGGAAGGGGGGTGCAGGCGTCATACAAGCCAGGACCGCCACCAGCCCTTCTTCTTCTCTACTCTTCAAATAAAGAAAATGCCAAGCCATGATGATCTCTGACACTTAACCTGATGCTTTTCTTTGAGACTAACCCAAGAGAGGATTAAACTATATAGGGGAAGGCCCTTGGGCTAGAGTGCAATTTTGCCAACCACCTCACCTCTTACACTCAAAGTGGTATTAGACAATGCTCATACTGGTTACACACTTAAAGGTCCCATTCACTACACTTTTACTAGATGCAGACAGTTACCACAGGTCTTATTAAAATGTCTAACATACGTTGGTCAAAATGCCCTTAATGATTTAAATATTGTAGCATCATCGTAAATCACATTTTGCAGCCTTCCTTAGAACTGTTCATTTCAGTGCATGTCTCTTTAAATGCCCATGAGCCCCAGGTAACCCCACCTTGCTTTTTTCGTCACTTAGGATGCTGTTGATATTGATTGGCTAGCTCCTAACTTGGGTAGATAACACAACTTGAGCCAACTGAAAACACAAGTTAAACAATTACATCACAAACAGAGGTGGTGCATCAATGGAGGGTGCAAGTGCGCCACCCCCTTAAAATATAGTAACTCCCATCATTCCACATCCCTAAACTGTATCATGTTTAGTGGTGTGGGATGATGGGAGTTGTTGTCCGCCAGTCATTTAAAAAAACTAAATATTACTCTGTTATTATACAACACCTGACAACTTTAATTGTGTGGAAAGTTATCTTTTAAATTGACAAATATCATATGTGTAACTCGTGGCAAAATTTGATTGTGATCAATAGATAATTTCGCTCTTGCCATTCATTTCAATGGAGAATTTTTTTGATTTAAGGTCCCATATGTGGAAGTAGAGGGGGCGTGACTTAGGCTCTCTATCCACCTTATTCCTAGCCCCCACAGTGCCTTGCATAAATTATGTGCGCAACTTCCAGTACTAGTTTAGAACGTGGATTTGTTATTGAAATAGGAAGCTTTTCCTTGTTAAAAAAACAATGACTTCAGCATCAGAAATGTGGGAACACAATCTTTTACACCTCAGAAACAGTAATATAATCACACCACTTCCCACGACTATTGAGAGGATGGGAAGATGACCTTAAAAAGTGGCCTGGCATACAGTAGTTCTGTTAGTTAGCTCTGCTGCTAAAATGCTAACTCTGTAAATGAATAAAAGCTCTGAGATATATCAATATCTCCACCGCAATAAAGCTGGTCACATTTTGTTAAAAGGTGTTGGACATAATCTTAATTTACCTTACAGCAGACGTAGAATCTAGTCGGAGCCACAAAGAACCACAACACTGTGTTTGGATGTCGTGGTAGCTGTCCAGTTTACCATGACATTAAAATGCTCATGCTGCTGTCATGCCATGAATGCTGGTTCTTTAACTTAACATGTACAGGCCAACTGTTGAAACTTTTATTGATCTATATTTTGTGATAATTAAAAAATTAATTAATGCATTCCGAAGCAGGAGTCCTATCAAGCTTGGTTGGCTTGTGGGACTCCCGAAGCAGCTGAGGTGTACCGGCAGGCCAAGCGGAGTGCAGCTCGGGTGGTTGCTGAAGCAAAAACCCGGGTATGGGAGGAGTTCGGTGAGGCCATGGAACAAGACTTTCGGTCGGCTTCAAAGAGATTCTGGCAAACTGTTCGGCGGCTCAGGAGGGGAAAGCAGCTCCCTGTCCACACTGTGTATGGTGCGGATGGGACACTGTTGACTTCAACTGGGGATATCGTCGGGCGGTGGAAGGAATACTTCGAGGATCTCCTCAATCCCACTGATACGCCTTCCACAGAGGAAGCAGGGTTTGGGGACGAGGGGGATGACTCGCCAATCACAGGGGCTGAGGTCGCCAAGGTGGTTAAAAATCTCCTTGGTGGCCGGGCCCCGGGGGTGGACGAGATTCGCCCTGAGTACCTCAAGGCCCTGGATGTTGTTGGGTTGTCATGGTTGACACGCCTCTGCAACATTGCGTGGAGGTCGGGGGCAGTGCCTTTGGCATGGCAAACCGGGGTGGTGGTTCCTCTCTTCAAAAAAGGGGACCGGAGGGTGTGCTCCAACTTTAGAGGGATCACACTCCTCAGCCTCCCTGGGAAGGTCTATGCCAAGGTACTGGAGAGGAGAGTCCGGCCGTTGGTCGAACCTCTGATTCAGGAGGAGCAATGTGGTTTTCGTCCTGGCCGTGGCACATCGGACCAGCTCTTTACCCTCTCGAGAATTCTTGAGGGTTCGTGGGAGTTTGCCCAACCAGTTTACATGTGTTTTGTGGACTTGGAGAAGGCATTTGACCGCGTCCATCGTGGATTTTTGTGGGGGGTGCTTCGGGAGTATGGGGTATCGGGCTTGTTGTTACGAGTTATTCGGTCTCTGTACGACCGTTGTGAGAGTTTGGTTCGTATTGCCAACACTCGGTCGGAGTCATTCCCAGTGAGAGTTGGACTCCGCCAGGGCTGCCCTTTGTCACCAATCCTGTTCATAATTTTTATGGACAGGATTTCTAGGCGCAGCCAGGGAATGGAGGGTGTAATGCTGGGTGACCACAGGATCTCATCTCTGTTGTTTGCAGATGATGTTGTCCTGTTGGCTTCATCCAGCAATGACCTACAGCTCTTGCTGGGACGGTTTGCCACTGAGTGTGAAGCGGCTGGGATGAGAATCAGCACCTCCAAGTCCGAGTCCATGGTCCTCAGCCGGAAAAAGGTGGATTGCCCTCTCCGGGTTGGGGACAGGCTCCTTCCCCAAGTGGAGGAGTTTAAGTATCTTGGGGTCTTGTTCACGAGTGAGGGGAAAATGGAGCGAGAGATCGACAGACGGATTGGAGCAGCATCTGCAGTGATGCGGACGTTGTACCGGTCTGTTGTGGTGAAGAGGGAGCTTAGTTCTAAGGCAAAGCTGTCGATTTACCAGTCAATCTACGTTCCTACTCTCACCTATGGTCACGAGCTTTGGGTAATGACCGAAAGAACGAGATCGCGGATACAAGCGGCTGAAATGAGCTTTCTCCGTAGGATTGCTGGACTCACCCTGAGAGATAGGGTGAGGTGCTCAGTCATCCGGGAGAGGCTCAGAGTAGAACCGCTGCTCCTCCACATTGAAAGGAGTCAGTTGAGGTGGTATGGGCATCTGATTAGGATGCCTCCTGGACGCCTCCCACTTGAGGTGTTTCAGGCACGTCCCACTGGGAGGAGACCCCGGGGCAGACCCAGGACTCGGTGGAGAGACTATGTCTCCCAGCTGGTCTGGGAACGCCTTGGTATAAGATAAGATAAGATAAGATAAGCCTTTATTAGTCCCACAACGGGGAAATTCCAGGATTGCAACAGCACAGGGATAGCAACACTCAGAGCAACAATCAGAAGGCAAAAAAAAAACAAACAAGCAAGCAAGAGCAGCTAATATACATATGTACATATTACTATAAAATATATATATACACACACACACACACAGACACACAGTGCAGAGCATTGTAGCTGGATGGAATAAATATATGAATATAATAGTATCCCCTCTGAAGAGCTGGAGCAGGTGGCTGGGGAGAGGGAAGTCTGGGCTTCTCTGCTTGAACTGCTGCCTCCGCGACCCGGACCTCCGGAAAAGCGGTAGAAGATGGATGGATGGATGGATGGATGGATGGATTCCGAAGCAGCTAATATCAAGTCCCCCCACACACAAAAAAAAATGTGCGTTTACGGATGTAAACGCGGTTTTATGAATGAAAGTGCAACAGATACTGGAGTCAGTTTGTTTTGGCCTGTCCTTGCCACTGATAATACCTCTATCTGACAAGAATGTGCCGCTAGTCCAGTAAAAGCTAGCAGTACTCAAATACTTTGCAAGCAGTTTCATGAAATGGTCAGTCAGAAAGCAACTCATACTGGCTCGGATGTCGCCCGGGTTAACAAGGCCAGGAGTTCCTGGCAGCGGAAGGCAAAGGACAGAGCTGTGTGGAGGAATCTGATCAGACCTAAATGAAACAGTCATTGTTGCCCCCGACAGACTGCTATTGTCATGAATCTGGGTTTGGCTGTTTCCAAACCCAGCTCTGACTTATTGTTATGTGTTGCCCTATTTTCCACCTGGCGCTTCAGGGAGCTATTGGGCCTCCACTCCCTGACAGCTTGGGCACGCCCCCTCCTCCTGTCAAGTGCCATCAGCTGTACTGTCACGGGTGCTCACACACGTACACACTTACAGACACACACATATATGCACACGCTCTATTCATTCCCACTCATACACTCATGCACGCTCTCTCACACACCAGGCCCAATCAAGTTCAGCCCACGCTTTCTCGCACCGGCAATCTCTTTCCTCGTTAGCTTCAGGAGTATTTGTTCGCTGCATTTGTGGAAAGAGATTGTCGGAGCATTTGCCTCCATATGCGGCAGCTAGCTCTCTTCTTATGTGTTGTCATTACCTTTGTAGCATCATCTCACTTTGGCTCAGCAACAATTATTCTCCTGCTTAAAGACATTTTTGTTTCATCCAGGAATAACGCAAAGAAATGGATTTTCTTCCCCCAGGCCACAGCTGAAATCCCCTTTTGTTAAAACCAGCCTAAGGAATTTCCCCAATGTCCTGCCGCACTTTTATTGCCCCCATAAAACATGCAACAGATCCACACTCAGCTAATTTCCTTAAACTGTGGAAACGCTGGATTTAAACAACTTTAAAGTACATTATTACAAACTCAATTCTAAACCTTCATTCTTTTCAGGACTATGAAAATGCAGATGGACTCTGATGTTTTGATGTGGAAAATCAATAATATGTGTGAAATGCATTAATCTGTGATTTTATATATATACTGTATATAGGCATGCTAATGTTTATATGAATGTTTATTCCTGCATGTTGATTTAGAAGCACTGCTTATAATTTATACTAATCACTAAAGTTATCTTAGTTTAATACATAAAGGGAAATTTTAACTTCCAGTATGTATGAGTCTGCCTCTAAAACCATGTGACTCCCACAGCCAATCTCTGCACGACAACTCGTCACTCCAAAGGACTCCGAACAATAGACTGTTTGTTCATTGGACTAAAAGTTCATCGAGCCCGCCCACGAAGGATGCTCATTGGCTGAGACTCCGGTCAGGCCAGAATCCCGCAAAACTCAACAGAGCTTATAAAAAGGAGAGAGACTCTTTTTCCAGTCTCTTCTGCTCCGGACCTCTTTTCCTCCCCGGATTTCTTCCCGGCTGCTCGTTTTTTTTCTGATCTCCTCCATTGTCTACACACAGCAAGGGAGAACAAAGGACCACATGGCGCTTTTCTGAACACAGCAGATAATTTGTTTATGTAACTTTGTATTTTCTTCTTCTCTTAAATGCCTAGGAATTCCTTTTTCTTTGAGCTCAATTCTTAATCGGAGTCAAACTCCAATTCTTAATTTATCACTTTTTGTTAAACTTTCTGTAAAACCGCCGTTTGTTTAATTTTAAGGTAAACTTTAATCTTGACTTTATTTTTATAATATTTTTCTTGACCAAGCACCTCCCAGAAACTATTTTTATCTAAAGTCCGAAAGTTTCTTTTCTAATTTGAAATCGGATTAGATATCTTTTAATTATTACCGAAGACCTCTTGAAGAAAGACGCAGCTCCCACATAACGTGCAGCTGTAGGATCAACACACAGCTGTCCCACATCACTCTGAAGAGACGTCGGCACCATCTGGCTAAGACCCGTTTCAACTGTGGGTCATACAGCCCAGAATCCAGCCTCCTTCGACCGCTTGAATCTAAAGGTCGAGCTGTGAACCCTTGAAGTATCTGCTGGCAGATATTTCCCTCACATCCACAAAGTCTTGGGCTGAAAAAGGATGACAGAACTGCCATCACTAAGGATCACGTGAGCAGAAAAACTTTAATTCATCTGCTGAATTAAACTTGAGGTTCGGTACTAATTTATATATCTAATCAGATGCAAATTAAGAAGCCCTTAACATAACTCTCCTTTTCATTAAAATTCCGTTTTTATTTTCTTAAGATTAATTTAGGACTTTTTCATAATTAGCAAACTTTCTCCATAAATTTGCGTTGTTTTTAATAATCTGTTAACTCAAACTGATAGAAATTCGTTTCTCAGTTTAACCCTGGTTCCGAAAATATTGACATTGTTAATCTATCATTTACAAGATTGATTTTATGATTAATTAAATTATTTCAATGTCTATTAATCATTTCGTTTAATAAATATTTAAAAATGAGAAGTTGTTGGGAATTTATTTCATTCTGAGTCTGTTTCAAGCCCAGGTATCGAATTCACGGAAAATTTTTGAGACTGATTATTGATTAATTTATTGAGTGATCAAACAGGTATAAAGTGACATTAAAGATCAAATTGCTTCTTAAAGATAGAAGCTGGTGCCCCTTACGAGTGTTATTAACTTTTCTGATGTATATGAAATGAGATTTGAGCTCAGATTCCAATACATCAATATAAATTAAATAATTCATACCTGATCATATTTATTATTTATTAATATTCCATATTTTTACGTTACATTATTGGTGCCCCGTGTGAGGCTTGGTTGAACTTGAAACGACTCAGAAGGAAAATAATATATAAGCTTGTGTGTGATTTTGGTCAATTTTAACTCACAAAGGTGGTTCATTGTCTGCAGCCAGTCTATTGTCTGTCTCTGTGTCACGAGGGGGAGGGGGTGAATTCGCCCCCCTGATTACTCCTGATAACTGCTGTGTGTCTGCTGACCAAGGTGGGGGTGAAGACCCCCACTGCACCCTAGTCAGTTTAGTTTTTGTTGTTTAATGCATGCTTAAAAGTGATTACACGCTGAATAATTAAAATAGGCCTGGGAACAAAATAGCGAAGAAATCCTATTTGTTTTCCCCATTATTTCAACACCCCACAGGCGAAGCAAACCCTTGGGATTTAATTGAATTAACCATTGTATAAACTTGTTGAATAAAGTTTAGGGAGACTAAAGTTTTCCCGCCTTTGGAAAGCAAGGCGTGGTTTTATGGACTGAAGCTTCAGCTGCATCCACGTGGCACGTGCACGCTCAGTCGCACACGCGACCGTCAAGCTGTGCATGAAAAAAAAAAACGCGCATGTGTAGATCGGCTCAGCGACGCCATCTTAAGTCTAGGTGGAGTTCCCTGTAGCCGCCATTTTGAGTAGAGATCCTTGACTCCTTGTGACGTCATTGGGTTTCCTCTGCTGGAAGTGCAGACGAAAACTGCCTCCATCTTGTGGTGAAACATAGGGACTGCAATTTTTATTTAAACTTATAATCTTTAAAGACGATTTATAACCAAATTAAGTAATCAAAGTAACTTCAAAGCAATTCATATTATTCGGAATAAACTAAATTTAACACTAATCCAAACTTTTATGCCAAGAATAAAAGGAAAAGGACCTGTTGGCTTCTGAAAGTTTTTCTCAGTGGTGAAATCCCATTCACTGCATAGATACCTATAGCAGGAACATTATAAACACCCCTATTGTATTTAATCACTTATATAACCACATATTATGATCTTTTAAGCTAAAAGCAAACATATTTACACACTTTTAAGCAAAAAGTTGCAAACTTTGAAGCTATATGTGTGCTTATTTGGCTGTTTTTAAATGTGATATGGTGTGATTCCCTTCCCACAGAAACCCAGTTTTAGCTTAAGGATTCTAATGCTGATGTTTACTCAAGAGTAACATTAAAGTAGGATTAATCCTGTGCATTTTGACAAATTTACAGACTTAGTGAATATTTAAAATTTTTCCTTTTTCTCAAATTTAGGAAACCACATCAAGCAATTAACACTTAAGAGAAGCTCTAGGTGTTATTTAAACTCATTGTGTCATTTCTGATTCATACTTTCTCTACAGGAAAAGAAAAACATTTAACCAACCAGCATAATTTTCAAATTTTTCCCAGGATTTAAGAAAAAGTCAAAAAGGTGCAAACATTGATTATTCTGTAAATAAGACATTTATAGATCACAATCAAGAAAGATCACTATTGGCTTCAATCCTAAGAAATCCTTGGATATCAAATACTCAAACAATTCACTTGTTTCTAATTTGTAAATATTTTAAACATTTAATGCTTCAAAGGAAAATAGGCTTTAACAAATAAAACCAAAGGAAAGCCTTAACTTTAAAAGAAAGTGGAAACTTATAATCCTAAATCTTTAAAGCATTTAGCCTCTTTTGCTTTTGGATTTCTTTTGTAAATAAAATCCTCACCTTCAAAGTGACATTCTGCAAAATCCCAAAGCTAGTTATTGATGACAAATTCCAATACTAGACTTTGAAAATCAAAGGAAAGAAGTCAATCCACACAATTGAAATTTCAGTTTTGTTTTGCGAAACAAATTCAATCCAATTTCAATTCAACTTTATTTATCAACATACGGTTTCAACGAACGAATTATTTGAAGCATCTCTACATTTCTAAATAATTTCAAAATTCTATTTCCCATCCTGCAAGCCTACAAGTTGAAACAAATTCTAAAGGAACTTTCAACTATCACGGTTGTAAAATAAAAATCTCAAGGTTAAACCTTGTTGAACAAATTTAAGAATAATCAACAAGTTGAATTTTTTTTTTAAAGGCTAAATAACAACAACGGTCAAACATGACGAGTCATCAGACAACCGACCAATTTACCAAACTGGATGACCTTCAAACAACATTGGAAGCATGGACTTCTAATTTAATTTCTAGCTTCACAACACGGGTCAAGGAAACACAGCCCGAAGAATTGGAGCAACTCACTGAAGAACTTTTGAATGAACACACTGAAAAACCACCGGAAGGCAAGGACCTCACCAGTGTGTTAGGTAAGTTTGCGCTAACATTAGTCGCAAGATTAAAGGTAGCCGAGAACGAGCTAGCAAATCAACAAACAATGATCTTATCTCTCCAAGAAGAGAATGAAACACTGAAAGGAAATTTGGAACAATCTCAAGAGGAGAATGACAAAACTCAAAATCAACTGGATGAAGCGGTACAAGATTTGGACCGTGCAGAGTCACAAAAGGAACGGTTGATGCATAACAATGACACGCTTCATCAAGACAACAATGAACTTGAAGATGCCCTTCAAGACACAAAGAAGGAACTCAGAAGAGTTGAAGGTCAACTTGAAAATGTGAAGAAGGATTACAAGGAATGTCAACTGCTCCTAAAGGAAAGACATGAACACCGGGACACCCACCGCGCTCCCTCGCCCGATTCCCGTTTCGAATACGGACGACCGCGTGTACAGCGTGCGTGTGCCCCTTCAGATCGCGACCTTGACAAGATCGCGCAAAATATCACCAAATTTGATCAAGGACCTACGGGTTCACCTGATGCCAAAGTCTATTTACAGGACATTGATTACTACCTGCGTAAGTATCCTGATGCTACAATTGACGATTGCATCTATCTGATCAAACTAACATCTAACAGGTCAGTGTCAAAATTCATAGACCGACAGCTGACAAACATCAAAGCAAACTACATGCTGCTCCGCGAAGCCATCGAAAAGGAGTTCTCCGACGACTGCCTACAGGCAGGACTAACCGCAGCCCTAGCCGTGAAGCAAGGACGCTCAGAGCCAACACAAGCCTACTACCAGAGACTCCTACTTGCATATTTTGGATCTCAAAATACACCAGGGATGGAAGAAGACCACAATTTCAAGACCCTCTTCATCCAAAACCTCCATCCCACTGTGAGTCATTACCTAGGAGTTACAGCTAACCCAAGGTCAAACTCAATAAGTCAGCTGAGAGAGTTTGCACACTATGCGTTCCAAAAACGGCAACAAAGTCGCAACAAGCACGCCGAGCCTGCCACAGTGCTAGCTATTAGCGATGCATCTAACACCTTGGAGTTGGAAGGAGCCCCTCGCTCTACTCCACCTCCTACACCACGAGTACATCAACAGCCGAAGCATTTTCCCAAGCGACCTCATCAAGGTCAAAACCAAACTAGGTCCTCTGGATACCACTTTGGACCAACTTTGCGAAAACCCGACTACCGTCGTAGACCATATCCATGGGATAGGTCACGAGAACGCGATACGGACTACCATGATGACAGATACCGATACGAAGACACGCGTAACCGCGACAAATGGTCTCCATCCCATCACAGAAGCTCAGAAGCAGAGACCTATCACAAACCTTGGAAGGAAGAAGAAACTCCTACATTCAGTAGAGAAGCTATTGAAATTGTCCAACACCTCCTAGCAGAGATTCAAAGCAACAAAGAGAATAAAACTGCTAACATTCTAGCTATATCAGCTGTGCCAACTCAAAACAAGCGTTCCAAACGAAGGAAACGCAAGAAGAAAATCCCTCATGCAGATGAGGAAGGACCAAAGGACTCAACACAGTCCAGTGCTGTCATGGCAGCCCAACCACAGGTCACAGACCACTCCTCTAACATGTCACAACTCTGTGTCGAACCACCGGTTCCACAATTCCTATGCGATTTAAACGAGAGGGGGGTGGCACGGAAATTCTACCTTCCACTGATCCTTGAAGACATGGTGTGTCAGGACGCTGTTTTAGACACCGCTGCTGACATCACGCTCATGTCACACACCCTTTTTGACAAACTACGTGTAGCCGCTAACCGCGCTAACAAATATTTGAAACTGGAACCCTGTTCATTAGCTGTGCGACCATACGCGCTCACTAAAACAACCCTGTTGGGCGTATCGCTACTAAACATGTCCATTGGACCCATGACCTTGACACATCCGGTCTACGTGTCCAAACTTGACGCCATTCCATTACTTGTTGGCAAAGACCTACTGAACCGTTTTGAGCCACTGATTGATTTCAAGAACCTCAAACTATGGGCTCAAACGCAACACCCTCACCCATTTGACCCAACAAGGACAACTGAATCACAGTGCTTTGTTCTGAACACTTTGGACACCCCAAGTCTCACACAACTAGCACTGTTGGAACAACTACAACCGAGTGAAAGCGACCGCCAAGACCAAGGTGAGTACTGTCCACAAGAAGTCAAAAGTCACCTTCAAATACAAGGTCAAGCCAAACACTCAAATGATCTTGAAAACTCAATGGCCGAGCAGAAAACCCCAAACGGCCCTCTTAAAACCCTTGATACCCATGATTCTATGGTGGTGTCACATTTTGAAACCCACCCACCCGCCCATGAGGCCTGCATGGTCACAAGAGCCACACCAACCGGCTCTCTAGACCCTCTGAAACCTCAAGTTTTTGCAACAATTAAACCAACTTTTGCAAACGCAAGGCGCCCAGTCACTCAACCGTGCGACCAAATGATCCATAAAACCGTCAAACACCGGTTGGATAAAACAGTACATGCGCTACCCGCATCTAAACCCTATGACATACCAAAATTGAAACCACTACATGCGACACAATCTTCTCTGCAGCTATGCAAAGGCACTCCTGTTCATGCTTCCGATGAACCATCATCGCCACCGCTCAAAGTTCCTCGAAACCAGAGGGGGGTGATGACTGCCAATGCCCATAACACTCCAGCTGCAGAACACAAAAGCGTCAAAACGACATACGAAGCTCCCAAGGCTGTACTTCAAAAACATTCGGACCGAGTCGCTAAACAACAGAAAGCGTATAATGATCAAAAACTCTTGCATGACAAACTGCGAAGGGGGGACAAGATCTTCCACCCCACATTCGTACTGCAGACACCTGAAATAAATTTACAGGAAAGGAAAATCACTCCTAAATTCCTGCCCGAGTGGATGAATCCACACATTGTCAACAACAAACTTTGGCCACTCAAGAGCCAAATCCAGGACCCCATTTTCAAATGGGCTCACCAAAATCAGTGTAACCTTTACCAAAACCCCATGGGACTTGTCGGGTACAACACTGTCAAAGTAAGTCCATAAATAAGATTAAAATCAAACCTACGTCTGAGAAATAACTGTAGCTAACTACTAGCCTCAGGTACACTCAGTCAAATTTCTCCAATTAGTTAACTGCATCAAAACCTCCAGAAAGGAAAGGGTATATTAAAACCAAATTAGCCCTTAAACTAAGCTCAAAGACCTCTGTAAAATCTAATAAACTTCAATCAACTTACTATTATCAAATAGTACACGCAAGACATTCAACACCATTAGCTTGAGCTAATAATCTTAAAACTCCCATCAAAGGTGAGAAAAACAAGCACAAGGTTTAGAGTTCAATCTCTTAAGCTCTATTCTGTAATTTCCCAGTTTTGGGATCAATAAAGTACATCCATCTAAAAGAAATCATTTCACCTCTGAGAGGAATTCTCATTTGCCAACCAGGTATCTAAAGAAAGATCAACAAGAAGATTAAGATCCGAAACCACTCACTTTTGTTTGCTGAGATGATGGCCCTCCTGTTTATCAGTTTAGCCATCTGCCTAGCAATCACACCCACTGTTACCCAGTCAGAATTGGGCCAAGCCAAAACGAAAGGTCAAAGATCATCGGATGGATTCTTAATAACAGCCTCATCGTTAGAGCCTCTAGCTAACCTTAGCATGCCCACTGTTAACTCGGTCAACACCTTTAAACCAAAACGCCAGGTTGTCAAACCACAAATGGTTACCAAAATCTTACAAGACACTGTGTTGGTTTTGAATGCTTGCTCCGAAGCTTCAGTCAAACTCAACAAGGTCTTGAACTCTTTGCTCTTTGTGTTAAAGGTTGACTATGCTCACACACAGCCAATGTCTATGTTACTCTCAGAAGTAGCTAGAAACATTAGCTTTTCAGTTAACGCTTTAGCAATGAATATGCTCTCCCATCATATCCTTTTTGCAGTAAATCCAAATTTACTTCTCATTGCCATCCAAAGAATGATAACGACATGCTATGCCCACTCAGTTTTTCTGAACAAAAGCCTCAAACACCCTATGATTTGGACATCTATGGAACCATGGTTTAGTCTAACTAAACAAATTCAATTTGAACCTCCTTGAGTCACCTCAATATTGATTAGTCTGAATCTACCTCAAATATGAAAGAATTTTATTTTTGCTTTTGACTAAGATTTTTGGATACATGCTTGTGTATATACAAATAACCCTTTATACTTTATTTAGATTTTATGTACATTTAAACTGTTTTTGAAACCTTGAATAGATATTTTTCAGCAAACCCAAAACATCTATATCAAGTATGTCAAAACCCACATACTTCTAGTTCATTTTTTTTTGTACCCAGAATTTTTAAGTCTTTACAGGCTTATACAGAACTTTAGTATATCCTAGACAATTATGCAATGTTTATATTTGGTCACACCAAAATTATTTTTGAAATTTCCAGAAGTTTTTCAGAAAACCAAATTTAAGGACCTACACTTTGGAATAGATACTGTTCACAAGCTTAAGACTTATCGACATCAGAACTTTAGTTCAGCATTTGGATCAAGCCTCGCCAAATTGGGATTTGATGCCGAGGATTGCTATCAACGCTGAATCAACGTCACCATTGATACCAGAGGGGGGACTGTAGCATCATCTCACTTTGGCTCAGCAACAATTATTCTCCTGCTTAAAGACATTTTTGTTTCATCCAGGAATAACGCAAAGAAATGGATTTTCTTCCCCCAGGCCACAGCTGAAATCCCCTTTTGTTAAAACCAGCCTAAGGAATTTCCCCAATGTCCTGCCGCACTTTTATTGCCCCCATAAAACATGCAACAGATCCACACTCAGCTAATTTCCTTAAACTGTGGAAACGCTGGATTTAAACAACTTTAAAGTACATTATTACAAACTCAATTCTAAACCTTCATTCTTTTCAGGACTATGAAAATGCAGATGGACTCTAATGTTTTGATGTGGAAAATCAATAATATGTGTGAAATGCATTAATCTGTGATTTTATATATATACTGTATATAGGCATGCTAATGTTTATATGAATGTTTATTCCTGCATGTTGATTTAGAAGCACTGCTTATAATTTATACTAATCACTAAAGTTATCTTAGTTTAATACATAAAGGGAAATTTTAACTTCCAGTATGTATGAGTCTGCCTCTAAAACCATGTGACTCCCACAGCCAATCTCTGCACGACAACTCGTCACTCCAAAGGACTCCGAACAATAGACTGTTTGTTCATTGGACTAAAAGTTCATCGAGCCCGCCCACGAAGGATGCTCATTGGCTGAGACTCCGGTCAGGCCAGAATCCCGCAAAACTCAACAGAGCTTATAAAAAGGAGAGAGACTCTTTTTCCAGTCTCTTCTGCTCCGGACCTCTTTTCCTCCCCGGATTTCTTCCCGGCTGCTCGTTTTTTTTCTGATCTCCTCCATTGTCTACACACAGCAAGGGAGAACAAAGGACCACATGGCGCTTTTCTGAACACAGCAGATAATTTGTTTATGTAACTTTGTATTTTCTTCTTCTCTTAAATGCCTAGGAATTCCTTTTTCTTTGAGCTCAAGTCTTAATCGGAGTCAAACTCCAATTCTTAATTTATCACTTTTTGTTAAACTTTCTGTAAAACCGCCGTTTGTTTAATTTTAAGGTAAACTTTAATCTTGACTTTATTTTTATAATATTTTTCTTGACCAAGCACCTCCCAGAAACTATTTTTATCTAAAGTCCGAAAGTTTCTTTTCTAATTTGAAATCGGATTAGATATCTTTTAATTATTACCGAAGACCTCTTGAAGAAAGACGCAGCTCCCACATAACGTGCAGCTGTAGGATCAACACACAGCTGTCCCACATCACTCTGAAGAGACGTCGGCACCATCTGGCTAAGACCCGTTTCAACTGTGGGTCATACAGCCCAGAATCCAGCCTCCTTCGACCGCTTGAATCTAAAGGTCGAGCTGTGAACCCTTGAAGTATCTGCTGGCAGATATTTCCCTCACATCCACAAAGTCTTGGGCTGAAAAGGGACGACAGAACTGCCATCACTAAGGATCACGTGAGCAGAAAAACTTTAATTCATCTGCTGAATTAAACTTGAGGTTCGGTACTAATTTATATATCTAATCAGATGCAAATTAAGAAGCCCTTAACATAACTCTCCTTTTCATTAAAATTCCGTTTTTATTTTCTTAAGATTAATTTAGGACTTTTTCATAATTAGCAAACTTTCTCCATAAATTTGCGTTGTTTTTAATAATCTGTTAACTCAAACTGATAGAAATTCGTTTCTCAGTTTAACCCTGGTTCCGAAAATATTGACATTGTTAATCTATCATTTACAAGATTGATTTTATGATTAATTAAATTATTTCAATGTCTATTAATCATTTCGTTTAATAAATATTTAAAAATAAGAAGTTGTTGGGAATTTATTTCATTCTGAGTCTGTTTCAAGCCCAGGTATCGAATTCACGGAAAATTTTTGAGACTGATTATTGATTAATTTATTGAGTGATCAAACAGGTATAAAGTGACATTAAAGATCAAATTGCTTCTTAAAGATAGAAGCTGGTGCCCCTTACGAGTGTTATTAACTTTTCTGATGTATATGAAATGAGATTTGAGCTCAGATTCCAATACATCAATATAAATTAAATAATTCATACCTGATCATATTTATTATTTATTAATATTCCATATTTTTACGTTACACCTTCATTGTTATCCAGCCCATCACTTCAAGTCTGGTAAATCCCTTGGCGTTACGGCTGGCCCAGCCTCTCTGCTTCATCCTCCAGACTCACGGTTCGTCCCAGGATCACTCCAGCCTTGTAAGTTTCATGATCGCCTTTCCCTTCGTGCTGATAGCAGTCTGCGGCAGTAGGCTTTCCCTTTGACCGGGCTGTAGAGCTTCCGGCAGCGCCCTGCATGTCTTGTGGCCTTAATTTCATCAATTGCATTTCCCTGTATTTTTGTAATCTACTGGACTTGTTATTTTGGGGTGAAATCTAATAAAATGGCACTTTCTACTTCCGCAATTGGGTTTTCTATTCCTCCCCTCGGGCGCCGCGTAATGGTACACAAGGGATTGTGACAGCTATGATAATGATGATGATGATGAACCTGTAACACTGTGACTATGATCCTCGGGACATCGAGATGGTGACATCCTATAAGTACCTGGGTGTTCATCTGAACAATAAACTAGACTGGTCACACAATACTGACGCACTCTACAAGAAGGGACAGCGCAGGCTGTTCCTGCTGAGGAGACTCAGGTCTTTTGGTGTACAAGGGGCGCTGCTGAAGTCATTCTATGACACGGTGGTGGCATCAGCCATCACTTTTGGAGTGGTCTGCTGGGGCAGTGGCATTACTGCAGCCGATAGGAAGAGACTGAACAAACTGATTAAGAAAGCTAGCTCTGTCCTGGGGCAGCGCCTTGATCCGATGGAGGAGATAGGAGAGAGAAGGACGGTGGCTAAACTGTCATCTCTGCTGGAGTCCGAGTTCCACCCTATGCAGGACATACTGGATGCACTGAGGAGCTCATTTAGCAGCAGACTACATCATCCCAGGTGCACAACCGAGAGGTTTCGTAGGTCCTTCCTACCAACGGCTGTCAGACTGTACAACCTAAGCAGGGCTGCTCGCAGAGATAGCAAAAAGATGTAACAAACTAATAGTTTTTTGAATGCAAAAGATGCAATAGACTTACACAATGGTCCTCTCCGGCATACAACTAGGAACGTACCGGTCGCTATGGAGGGTGAGAATATGTATGGGCACATAATCATACCATGTAGGATAACTAAGTAGATGGTTATGCTGTTTCATCCCATCTAGCAACAATGCTCTGCACTGTGTGTGTTTATATATTTACATATTTATTTCATCTAGCTACAATGCTCAGCACTGGGTGTGTTTATATTTATATATCTATATATTTATTCCATCTAGCTACAATGGTCCGCACTGTGTTTTTATATATCTACATATTATTCCATCTAGCTACATTGCTCCGCACTGTGTGTGTTTATATACTTGCATATTTATTCCACCTAGCTGCAATGCTCCGTACTGTGGGTGTTTATATATTTACATATTTATTCCATCTAGCTACAATGCTCTGCACTGTGTTCATATATTCATATATTTATTCCATCCAGCTACAATGCTCTGCACTGTGTGTCTGTGTGTGTGTGTGTATATATATATTTTATAGTAATATGTACATATGTACGGTATATTAGCTGCTCTTGCTTGCTTGTTTTTTTTTGTTTTTTTTTCTTGCCTTCTGATTGTTGCTCTGAGTGTTGCTATCCCTGTGCTGTTGCAATCCTGGAATTTCCCCGTTGTGGGACTAATAAAGGCTTATCTTATCTTATCTTATCTTATCTTATCTTATTATACCAAATTAATCACACCCATGGATGCACACCTTATACTGTATATACCCCTTGCATCCATCCATTCTTCCTCTTTCTAATGACTGGGAGGAGCCTGCCTCCACCAGCGAAGGACAATGAATAGCTACAGGTTCACTTTCATTCATAAAACCATGTTTACAGGCCAGGTTGAGCCTACAGAAATGGGAACACGTTGAGGAAGAAGCCCAGCCAGCAGCTGCACATACATCCTCCAGGGGTGCACCCCTAAACAACACCCATGCAGAGGCCAATCCCTGTGTAGTGCGAGCCACCAGCCCAACTAATGGTTCCACTCCATCCATCCATCCATCTTCTACCGCTTTTCCGGAGGTCCGGGTCACGGAGGCAGCAGTTCAAGTAGAGAAGCCCAGATTTCCCTCTCCCCAGCCACCTGCTCCATCACTTCAGAGAGGATACCAAGGCGTTCCCAGACCAGCTGGGAGACGTAGTTTCTCCACCAAGTCCTGGCTCTGCCCCGGGGTCTCCTCCCAGTGGGACGTGCCCAAAACACCTCAAGTGGGAGGCGTCCAGGAGGCATCCTAATCAGATGCCCATACCACCTCAACTGACTCCTTTCAATGTGGAGGAGCAGCGGTTCTACTCTAAGCCTCTCCTGGATGACTGAGTTCCTCGCCCTATCTCTGAGGGTGAGTCCAGCAATTCTACGGAGAAAGCTCATTTCAGCCGCTTGTATCCGCGATCTCGTTTTTTCGGTCATTACCCAAAGCTCGTGACCATAAGTGAGAGTAGGAACGTAGATTGACTGGTAAATCGACAGCTTTGCCTTAGAACTCAACTCCTTCTTCACCACAACAGACTGGTACAACGTCCGCATCACTGCAGATGCTGCTCCAATCCATCTGTCAATCTCTTGCTCCATTTTCCCCTCACTCGTGAATAAGACCCCAAGATACTTAAACTCCTCCACTTGGGGCAGGAGCCTGTCCCCAACCCAGAGAGGACAATCCACCTTTTTCCAGCTGAGGACCATGGACTCGGATTTGGAGGTGCTGATTCTCATCCCAGCTGCTTCACACTCAGCGGCAAACCGTCCCAGCAAGAGCTGTAGGTCATTGCTCGATGAAGCCAACAGGACAACATCGTCTGCAAACATCATCTGGTTCCACTCCAACCTGTACATATGCAAAGGCAATCAGGGCCGCTATCCAATGTGACAGGCGCTGCTGGAGATAGGCCTGCCCATTGTGGACTCCCCATAGAACACAAAAACTTGTCTGAAGAGCGGACAGACCTCATACAGTCAACATAAACCTAAAAGGCCCTACCAGCACAACTAAGGGGCCTCTCCGTCTCTGAAGAAGTGTGTGTGGGGGGGGAGGGGGGGTAGAAGGCTTGAAGCACAAGGGGACGGAAAAGCAAACCCACTAATAGCACTTTGGGTTGAAAAGCTGGGTTGGGCCGCAGGTGGGCAACCCGATCACCATCAAACCTAAGAAATGCTGTGTCCACAGAGACTGCACTCAATTCACTGACCCTCTTGGCCGAGACAATTGCCAAAAGAAAGCAGTCTTCCCAGATATCAGACAAAAGTCAGCAATGAAGAGTGTCTCAAAAGGGGGCAAGCATAGAGCCCTAAGAACTGTCCAGAGACCCCAAGTGCAAGGATACCAGGATGGACAGATCCGTCTCACGCCTTTCAAAAATTGCTTAGCCAAGGAATGCGCCCCAGGCGACAAGCCATACACTCTTCAGGGGCAGTTGACACTGCTGCCAGGTAGCCCCCAGTAGTTGACTCCATCCAACCTTGACGAAGAGGTACTGGAGGAAAAAACAAGACGACAGAGATGTGACATGTCAAGGGTTTCCAACCCTTGGTCTGACACCAGTTCAAAACACTCTCCACTTCACACTGCACTGCAGCTGGGTAGACTGGCCCTGAAGCCTGTACGGTGTCTAACCTCCTTGTCTAACCAAGTTACACAATCGCTCCCATTCAAGGGCTATGCATGAAGCCTCAGGAGCTGGGGATTCAGATGCCAAATCCTCCCCTGCACCTGTGAGAGCAAATTCCATCTGATTGGGAGAGGCCCCCCCAACATCTCGTGGATCTCTGCCATCCATGGTCTTTGCGGCCAATTCGGGGCCATCAAATTACTTGAACAGACAGTAGCCTCACCTTTGCAAGGAAAGCTTGCAGAAGAAGCAGTAGTGGAAATGCAAACAGTCTCACTGGATGCCAGGCAACACTCAGAGGATCTGCACCTAGTGGACCTGGCAGGCTGCACATCGAGGCCTGGAGAGCACAGTGGGTGCTCTCCACTGTCGCAAACAGGTCTGCTTCCACCTGACCAACCGAAGCCAGATCTGCTCGACTATCTCTGGATGCAGTCACCTCCATCTCAAGATGATTATATGCCAAGACTGCTGAGCCAGAGCCCAATGTCCCAGAACAAACCTGCCCTCCCAGACTGCACCCCAGCCTGTTAGGGAGGCATCAGTTGTAATGGTCACCCTGCAGCCCTCTTGGCCCAGGGGAACGCCATGTTGGACTGCTGAGGAATGTCTCCACCACCTGAGAACCATGAGGCTCCTTTGGAAGAACTAGCCTCCTCCTTTTGTCTCTGGACAAAACTGCCTTCTGAACACGAACCACCGTTGAAAGGGATGAGCGCATAAAAGGCCCAGTGGCACCATCTGGGCAGCTGCACAAAGAGAACTATGATCCTCTGGCACTGCTGCACTGATACAGTCCTTTGTAAGATGCAGCTCTTGATGCATTCCCTGATAGTATGTCTTCTCTTGGAGTCAGGGATTCCCTCATGGCAACTGAATCCAGGGTGAGCCCCAAGTACTCAACAACCCTGGTTGGAACCAGGCAGCCTTTCATCGCATTTAAATGCAACCTAAGTGCTGCCAGGTGAGCCAATATGGTCTCCATATGGCTCCTCGCTACGGCTTCTGAGACCAGCCAATTGTCCAGATAATAGAACTCAAATGCCTCTGCTGCTGTAGTGGTGTGAGTGCAGCATCCATGCACTTGGTGAATGTCCCAGGTGACAGGGATTGACCAAAAGGAAGGATGTTGTAACCAAAGGCTTGTCCTGAAGGAACTCTGAGGAACTTCCTATGGGCCAGATTTATGGGAATATGGAAATCAGCATTGTGAAGGTCTACTGTTGTGAACCAATCACCTGGGCCTATGGCCCGAATAATGTCCCCAGCCTGAGCACCAGAAAAGGGAGCACCTTGGGATACCTGCGCAACTGCCTCAGGTCCAGAACCAGACGGAGGCCTCCGGTTCTCTTAGTTACTTTGTTAACCCCCCCCCCCCCCACACACACACACACACACAGCATGTGGGACACCATACGGTGTATAAGGCAGTGCCTATCTCTGTTTGTCTGACCTTAGGCCACACAGCCACTGTAAGTAGTGAAAGCTACAGTGGGGGTCAGTCCTCTGGTACTCATTATGCACCAATTCGCTTGGAGACAAGAAATAGGCAGTGTAGAAAGCCTTGCCTCTCTTCTCCTGGAGACAGAGATCGTATTAAGTACTTTCCCAGCAAGGCAGAGGTCTCGCTGCCCGGAACCACGGAAAGAGAGTCCTCCTTACTTTTGCTTCCAAAACCCCTTGAAGTTGGGGAATGGGATCTGAACTGTAGGCCGTATCTACAATCTAGTGTATCGATCACCCATGGACATGAGGTGCACCAACGCCATCTCATGAGGTGTGCTGCAGAGAAGGTTGACTCCAGGGGAAGAGTGCCATCAGAGACGCTGGTGGGGTTTGGCAGGACCACGGCCTACACACTCCCGAGAGTGTGGACATGAGTGCTGCTGAACCTGCACCCGCTGCCGAGAAGCCCTCTGGCATGGGTGACCTGAGCTCTGAAAGGAACCTGTATCTGTGAAACGAAGCTGTTGTGGGTTCTCACATGCCTCAAAAGGTCTCCGGACACTCGACCTGGATGGTCCTGGCTGATGAAAGGACTGTGTGTGCAGTCTCACCTTCTGCATCTCGTCCAACACCCCCTCTGCTGCGGGCCCAAAGACCTCACCAGGTGCTACCGCAGCCTCCAAAACAGCAGCCTTGTCCGTATCCGCCAATCCAGACTGGCTCAACCACACATGCCGCCGGCCATAGTCAGCTGGCCAAGGAATTCCCAAGTTTTGTAGCTTGAAAGCTAGCTCCTTGAATCACAGTGTCCACAATCCTTACCAATTCTGGTAGAAGGTCAGTTCCGCTTTTGACTCTAGGTCCCTTATCAGACCTTCCAAATACACTAAAAGAAGTGTATTAGCGTCTGCCAGCCTAGGAGCCATAGCCACAGACTGGTAGGCGCTAGCCACTAAACCATCAGTGGCACAACACTTGTCGTTAGGTAGGCGCATAGACTTGCTGCCTGAGGAGGGAGCTCCAGTCAGCAATGCAAAGGTAGAACCCACCTTCAATGCACCATCCAAGCCCTGCTCTGCAGCACCACTCAAAATACTGAGTGTAGAATGAGAAACAGCAGCCTCCTTAGCCGAGCCCACGACTTCTGCCGATGTGCCACACAGTTAGGATAAACTGACAAGGGAACCCGCTTCTGGGTTGCAGGACCTCTGTCCAAAGCTGAAGCCCTAGGTGGAGAAGATGTGTGAGGAAGCCCAGCAGCTGATGCTGTCCTTCACTTCCGCCCTCCCAAGAGAGCAGACGCTTTTTTCTTCTCTCCTGCTGATTTTTTCCTCCCCTCCTGTTACTAGATCCCAGCTTGCTGTTGTCTGCCTGCGTCTAACTGCGACCGCCGAAAAGAAATTATGGAGTTAATAAGCTGGGCTTTGAACACAATTGACACTATTTTTTCAACAAGGAAAAGTGCTCCGGGGGAAGCTGTCTGCCCCGCTGGAACGGCTCCAGTGGGCTATCTATATGACACGGGTAATTGGAAAATGCTGTGTCTCTCTAATCTTTCTATCGAAGATATTGAAGATTTGTTTATCTTCGTAATCTTGGTGATTGGGATAATTCTGATTGGGACGGGAATTGTCTTGGTTTACCGCAAATTGCTGAAGATGGATTCAACCTATCAAAATGCTGGCCAGGCGAGGTGCATCCAACAAATTGAGAAACTGGAGAAGACCATGATAGCGACTACTGGAGAACTGTCTCGTAAGGTGGATTACATCATGGGTTCGCTCAGGTCTTTCCACGACGAATTCAAAGCTGCGCAATGAAGGATTAATGTACTGAATCTACAGAAGAAATACAAGTCTTCTCTGTGATCAGTCCTATTTGGCATTATTATTCCCCATGAAAATTCCTCCTGGCTGTCTGCAGACTGTGTTTTTTTCAAAATCATGAGCACAAGGCCTTGGACAGCCAGCTGCAGCGCCAGATAAGACTGGGCGCCAGACAGACAAAACATCTTCTGCCAAGGGTCCTTGGGTCTCTCTTATTATCATCAACACTGCTCAACACCGCACACACATTGATTCATGAACTGATTAAAGATACTGTACACTGCTCTCTTGTGTCTTGTGAATTCTATTGTATGCTAATGCATGAGGGTTTTTTTCTGTGTAGTCAAAATTTGGCTCACATATGAGCGTTTATTCTGATTACTATGTTTTTTCTCTCTCCTATTGTGTTTTCCTCCCCCTCCTCTCCCCTCTTTACCTCCACTGTTGACAGGCGCCTTGTATGGCGACGCGTCATTGGATGCGCCTAACGTGCGCGTCTAATGTCAAGTCAAATTCCTTGTGTGTTTACTTGTAAATATACTTGGCAATAAAGCTGATTCTGATTCTGATTCTGATTCTGATTCTGTCCAAGAGAGTCGTGCCCTGACAGATATATCATAGGGCTCAGGAAGGTCTTCTCGACCGGAGAGTCACCGTCGACTTCATCATCAACTTCACAGAGACATCCACTCTCCCAATGGTGCCACAGCCAGAGCTGATGGTCTTACCCAAGTTATCAGAGGCCAAGAGAGACACTGCATCAGGATGCAGTCTCATGGCACATATAGGAGCCTGGTTTGGCATACCCAAAGGCAACAGTGATTTGCAGCCATACGTTCAATGGTGCTACGCACTTCCTCCAAATGGCTCTGCATGAACCACATGCTGGATCACGTGGCTGGCTTCCTTCATTCCGCTTCTGCTTCCTACTGGCCTTCCCAGTTCCAACTGGAGCACTTAAACCTGGAGGGATGATGCCCTGGGCTGGTGGCATACCAGCGTCCAGGCTATTTTCCCCTCTTTAACTCCCCGCAGAAGCCATTATTCCTCCAAAAGAACAATAGGAGAGAAATCAAGACAGTTATTATATTATTATCATTATTATTATTGTCATTATAAATAGGCCAAAGGGCTGTTCCATGAGGTACAAGTGCGCTAGTCAGAAGATAACATAGCAATAACATATTTCAGTTCCCACCTGTATGCAGTACCATCATCATCATCATCATCATCATCATCATCATCATAGCAGTCTGTCGGGGGCGACAATGACTGTTTCATTTAGGTCTGATCAGATTCCTCCACGCAGCTCTGTCTTTCGCCTTCCGCTGCCAGGAACTCCTGACCTTGTTAACCTGGGCAATGTCCGAGCCGGTATGAGTTGCTTTCTGACTGACCATTTCATGAAACTGCTTGCAAAGTATTTGAGTACCGCTAGCTTTTGCTGGACTAGCGGCACATTCTTGTCAGATAGAGATATTATCAGTGGCAAGGACAGGCCAAGACAAACTGACTCTAGTATCTGTTGCAGTGACTGACCAGATGATAGGTTTGTTTATCTCTGCTCTTTGTGTAGTGCATGTCACAATGCACTGACTGGCAAAAGTCCACCACAGACCTTGTAACAGATGTGCTTATTGTCATGCGGTGGCCCTCGTGAGCCACCATAAGACGCCAAAAGTCGCCGGTGAGGTTTGCATTGATGTTTATTAATGCACACAAGATAACACACAAAGTAATGAGCCACGGTGGGCTAAAACACACAACACTAGACACAGGAGATCATAAGGCTAACACAAAGCTTACTTACGATCCTGACCATGAACAAGGAATGATCGTTAACGATCTGTTGACGTGGAATTATTGACAGCACTCGGAGGGGCTTCCTGCTGTCAAAGCCTGACAGCTGTGCTGCATTTGCGGCTCATCAGCAGCCCTGTATTTAAGCAGGCGTTGGGAGCAGTATGATGCAGCAGTCTCATCAATAATCGTCAATAATTCCACGTCAACGGTCAGGATCGTAAGTAAGCTTCGTGTTAGCCTTATGATCTCCTGTGTCTAGTGTTGTGTGTTTTAGCCCACCGTGGCTCATTACTTTGTGTGTTATCTTGTGTGCGTTAATAAACATCAATGCAAACCTCACCGGCGACTTTTGGCATCTTATGGTGGCTCGCGAGGGCCACCGCATGACAGTAGACTGCCGCCACTAGGCGCCCAATCTGACACCGAACCGAGATGCCGTTCCCGGTGAGTTTGCTTAAATTGGACATTTGTTCTTCCCTGTCTGGGTAGCTGCGTGCTGGGAGAATGCCGTCGCGGAGGGGCCACGCTCGGATTCGGGACTATGAGCTGGCGGAGGCTTTGGACTACATGGACAAAACGTTCATTGCTGCCTCCCTCCTCGACTATCACAGCGACGTATGCTGGTACCTGGACCTCGCTGAGGATGTCCTAAATCATCTCCCCCGCTACGCCGGCCACCCTGAAGTCGGCGCGAGGAGGGACGACATCACCGCACAGCGCGAGATACTCCATGGGCTGGAGGAAGACTATGGCAGGAAGCAGAGGAGGAGGCATCCTCGCTCCCCGCTTTGGGATCCTGTTCCTGTCCCCAATCCAGTCCAGGAGTTCACGCCATCCGGGGGCCGTCCAAGACGTCGGCGCCACGGCCAAGGTAAACCTCAGCAGGATCCCTGTCTGAATCCGCTTCCGGTGAAGCCCGTTAGTGAACCTTCGCGAGCGGCTCCTCCTCGTCCTTCCAGGGGGCCCTCTGTCTGTATGCAGTACCACTCCCCCACAAAAGGTGGTGAGAGTGCACCAAGCAAGGAACGCCCAGACAAGGAAGACGTCTCCCTTTTTTAAAAAAAGATGACTGTCAGTCGAGAAAAAGAACAATACAGAATTAACGGCAAATTGTACCATGCTGATAAATTGTTAAGCAATATATGTGGTATATGTTGCCTGACGAAGGCAAACCACATACTCCAAGCAGATAAAGCATATCCCATGCTGTTTGTCTGCCTGAAGAGAAGGCACAAAAATACATCACAAACCTTAAGCAGGTAAAGGTAGACATACCTCGCGCTGCTAAACTGTTAACAGTTCCAGCTGAAAAGAAGGCAAGTGTATATTACATACCTCCAAGCAGGTACGGACAGTGCACATCACACTGCACAGCCGCTGCAAACCTTCTCTCATTCAGCAGAAAACACAATAATTTTATGACAGCGATGGGGTACCCAGGGTAAGGCAGCCCAAATAGCACAAAAACACAATGTTAAACAGACTGGTATAAATTCTTACCGACCAGGAGGATAGAAAGAGGAAGAATGGGTGGATGCAAGGGGTATATACTGTATAAGGTGTGCATACACAGGTGTGATTAATTTGGTATAATGCTCCTGTCCCGAGGATCATAGTCACGTGGTTACAAGTTTACTGAAATGAAATAAAATTATTTGATATCTTTCCTTAATCATTAAGCCTTAGGAAGCAAACTGATAACTATTTTTATTTACTTATTTATTATTTTATTTATTTATTATTTTACTTCATGCAGCCTTGCATGAAGTAGGGGGCGACAGTGGCTCAGGAGGTAGAGCAGGTCGTCCAATAACCACATGGTTGGTGGATCGGATCCCACTCTCCCCGAATATCCTGCCGTTGTGTCCCTGGGCAAGACACTTCACCCCTAATTGCTCCTGGTGGGTCTGGAAGCGCCATGTTAGGCAGCATGCCGCCATCAGTGTGTGAATGGGTTGATAGCAGGATCTGTAAAGCGCTTTGGTTATCAAGAAATGAGAATAAAAGCGCTATATAAGTGAATGCCATTTACCATATTATCGTTTGATCTAGAAGATCCTGTGTTTTGTTTTGAGCAGAAGGCTTGTGTGTTTTTTCCCATCTGGTGTCCAAGGGACTTTGGTTAGCCATCCGACGTATTATGGTCACCCCCTTAGGTGGTTCATGGATGCAGGTAAACCCCCTGACCCGTTGTGTCCAGTGATCTGGTGGCTCAGGGTTGCTGGAATGCTGCTAGATCCACTTTGCCTTTTGGTCCAGGTGTCCATGGACTGGGGTAGACGACCTGACCCGGGGTGGGTTGGGTTTTTGGATCTTGAATGGGGGTATTGGTGGGATGTTTGATTTTGGACTCGGAGCGGGGGGGGGGGGGGTACAAGTTTGTCTTAGTCCACCTGGCCAAGGACCCCCACCGCCCACCCTGAGGGGTTGAACGTATATACATTTATTATGCACAACTTTTCTAAAAAAAAAAAAAAAAAAAAAAAAAAAAATCAAGTCATTTTAGGCACTTTTTTCACAGATGGGAGGACTCCTTTTGCGATACCTCATTTTTTTCATTTGGTGGAAAAATAATTTTTTACCTTTGTGACTAAGATCTGCATTTATGGTCAACTTAATTTAAAGTAAAAAGAATAATTAATCTAATTTTCAATTTGCTTTTCTATATTTAAATTTAAATTAAATCACCCTTATTGTCATTCAACCGTACAACCAATCATGTACAGCAAAACGAGATTGTGCTTTACCTATCTACAGTGTAAATCACACACACCCCAAGTGCAGAATCAGAGGGCCGCTGCCATGCAAGGCACTGCCACAGAGTTCCCTCCTCCATTCCATTTATTGCTGAGCACCAAGCTGGACGGCAGGAAGTTCCACTTTTATATGGTCTTTGGCATGACCCAGCCGGGATTTGAACCCCTGCTTCCCGGGTGTGGGGCGGATGCTCTACCAACTGAGCCATCACTCCGGTACCACACACCCCCCAAGTGCAGAATCAGAGGGCCGCTGCCATGCAAGGCGCCGCCACAGAGTTCCCTCACAGCACAGAGTTCCCTAAGTGCTGGTTAATCTGAAATTTGACTTGTGCTTTGGTGTGTTTCTTGAGCCATTCAAATTATGGATTCTCCTCTGTCTTCCATCCATCCATCCATCTTCTACCGCTTTTCCGGAGGTCCGGGTCATGGAGGCAGCAGTTCAAGCAGAGAAGCCCAGACTTCCCTCTCACCAGCCACCTGCTCCAGCTCTTCAGAGAGGATACCAAGGCATTCCCAGACCAGCTGGGAGACATAGTCTCTCCAGTGAGTCCTAGGTCTGCCCCGGGGTCTCCTCCCAGTGGGACATGCCCGAAACACCTCAAGTGGGAGGCATCCAGGAGGCATCCTAATCAGACGCCCATACCACCTCAACTGACTCCTTTCAGTGTGGAGGAGAAGCGGTTCTACTCTGAGCCTCTCCCGGATGACTGAGCTCCTCACCCTATCTCTGAGGGTGAGTCCAGCAATCCTACGGAGAAAGCTCATTTCAGCCACTTGTATTTGTATTTAGAGGACACTGTAGGACATTTAGCTGATGGGACTTGATCACCTTGACCCTGTTTGTAATGTGCGTAATGTGCTTTTCTGTTTTGATTCTTGGTGTTACTTTGGAACTTTCATCTGGAAGCCACCCCTTGAGAAGGGAGTACTGTCAGGACGTGAGTTGGAGCCATGCTGTCTTCTTGTATTATAAGTTGTATTTTTTTGTTATCAGGACGTGTCTCCAACCCACATCCTCACTTTAAGTTTATTTTTCTGGGTATTTGTATTTATTATTGTTATTATCTTGGTCCTGTCTGTCATTTTGATTTCTATATTCATGTTTCTATCTTGTTTGTATTTATGTGTGTTTATTTTCACTATAGTCTGGTCTGATTTGAGTTCTTGATTTTTCACAGCTGTTTTGTGTTTAATTAATTTACTCACTGGCTATTTAAGGGATGCAGCCCCTCACCTGGGTGCTGCGTCATTACTCTTTGTGCATTAATCACGCTCCCGTAATCCTGACCTAATCGGTTCCTGTTTGTTTGAAGTTAGTTTTGTTAATAAATCATCTTTTCTGCACCAAACTCCTGTCTGCTTTTGAGTCTGAGAAACCCACCTTGACAATTGCTGTTGAAGCCACAGATTTAGCTGTGCTTGTTTGTCAGGAGCCTCCATTTATCCAGTCTATGGCACAAACACGAGCAGCAGCAACAAGTACCAGAACTACACAAAACATTCAAAAATACAAAAACGACAAACATGGAAATTAGCTGCCACTTGACTGCAAAACACATATGTGGACTATACATTAAAACAAATTTGAATTTTAAAAATGCTATTTTAAATGCCCCACTACTCCACTCTTGCTGACTGATTTAACACTACTTCAGCCTGAAACCAGAAGTTGCAGCCATAATCGTTTCTCCAGCAGCTCCCTCAGGAATAAGGTGGATAGCAATCAAAAACTGCCACAATCAGTGAAACAGTTAAGCTAACAGGCACACAGCCTCCAACCACCTAGCCAAGGTAATGCTAGCTGTTCATCTACCATCACACTGAAAATTAAAAAAAAAAATAACCAGAATGATGCAAGATATACAGTATGTGACTGATTGTGAATTAGTGAACCTGATAACATGTCTATTAAGGCGACTGGACTGTAAAGAAAGTAACATTATAACCCACAGTTGGTAAGCTCTTCGCTGGGACTCCTGTACTCGCGGTAGGGTCTCCCCGTGTGTACATAGTTGTGTACATAGTAGATGGCACCGTTGTGTGTGGCTGGACGTCTGCCTGTGCTATGTCTTATGTGTTTAGTTGTCTTCTTGTTGTTTCTAGCTCAGAACGTGCCATCGCTACTGGTTTATGATCACCTGACTCTTCTAAATATTCGCAATTCTATGGTCAAATTCTCAACCTATGAATTTAATGGTCAGCCTCCTCTACCTCTGTTGGCGTCTATACCACCCTATCTGAGATGTGCACCCAACGGGCTGTTTCGAAACAGCCGCCACAAAAGACTCTGCAAAAGACGAGGTCGGAGAGGCAGAGTGTCATGTAGACTGAGGGCTTACCTGGATTCTTCTTCAGCTCACAACCCTCGTCAACTGCTGACTGAGTTCTCCAGGAAGCGTATCGGTTTTGACATACAACAATCCATGGATTATTGCTACCGATGGCTGTCGCCAACTGTCCCAGAGGCTGGACACCCACTTCCCTGCCACCGGCCCATTTGGATTTGCAGAAGGGGCTGCGCACCGGAGAATCTTCACCTGATCAGTCGTGCTTCCCAGCATTCTGATCAATGTTTGATTCGCATGGCTCTGATTAACACCAGATCCATTGCAAATAAGGCTTTTATTCTAAATGACTTTTTTACTTCACATTCCTTGGATTTTCTTCTGATGACAGAAACATGGGTTAAACCAGGTGAGACCGCCGCCTTCTCTGAGCTCCTCCCTCCCGGCTGTTCTTTCTTCAGCTCCCCGTGAGCATCTAGTCGGGGTGGGGGTCTGGCTTCTGTTTTTAATGACGGTTTTAAATGTCACCTTCTCTCCACAAATGCTTATTCCTGCTTTGAGCTACAACTATTTGTGGTGGGTCTCACAAGTCCTGTGTTATTTGCTGTTGTCTATCGTCCTCCAAAATATAATAAGGACTTCATTAATGAGTTTTCTGAATTTTTGGCAGATGTTATGCCAAGATATGATGAACTTTTGATCTGTGGGAGCTTTAATATAATATCCATGTCTGTTGTCCATCTGATCAGCTGGCATCTGATTTTAAAAGACTGTTGGCGACATTTAATTTAAATATTTTACGGACAAACCTACACACCGTCTTGGTCACACTCTGGACCTTGTTATCTCTTTTGGGCTCTCAATCTTTCTCAAAGAAATTTCCGAGTCTGTCATCTCAGATCATTTCCCCATCATTTTTGAATTGTTGACCCCTTCATCACCCAGCAAGCCTGTGGCTCCATCATGCTGGCATCGCATCATCACTTGTTCAACACCAGAGGAGTTTTCTGCTGCTTTTACGGATTCGCAGTTTTTTGCCTTGAATGGACTCGTTTCCCCTTCCCATCCGGATAATATTCTTTCCTCCTTTCATACCACCTGCTCTGGGATTTTGGACTCTATTGCCCCATTTCGGCTAAATGACTCTACCCGTGCCATTAGACAGCGGGTCAGGCAGGCTGAACGGAGATGGAAAAAGGATAAATTACATGTGTCTCTGGGAATTTTTAGGGATTGTCTTGCTGATTACCAGATGACCGTGCAAAAGGCAAAATTTCAGTATCTCTCTGATATTATTTCTAGCAGCAGTTACTGTCCTAGAGTGCTATTTAACACAATTAACTCTTTTATAAACCCACGCACTCCAGCCGTGAACAAAATTGTTGGTACCCTTCTGTCAATGAAAGAAAAACCCACAATGGTCATACAAATTCTATGAAAATTAACCAATGAAAATCAGATAATGCTTTTGAATTGTGGTTCAACAGAATTATTTTAAAAAAACAAACTCATGGGATCACACTCTGGGTGGAGACTGAATCATTACAGCCCATAGCACGGTGATGGTTCAGCTTCAGCTTCAGGTTACTTTGGGTTGTAGCTGAAGACCAGATCATTTTACTAATGTAGGAAAAAAGAACCTGGAACAGCAAAACTGGCTTCTGACCATTCTGCCAAAATAATACATATAATTATTATTAATTATTATTATAAGTAAAGAGATTTTAATATTTTTATTGTAGTTGTGTGACCCAAGAAAGCATTTTAGAAGATTAAAACCGACAGTGATTAAGCACAACATGAAGAGGGCTACAGTCTGTATACTTTTAGAACAATTTAGTGACCTCTCTTTCATTGCCTTGACTGCTGAGTACAGCAGTGATGTCAGAATTTCAGAAGTCATTTACAGCTGATGATAACCAACAACCAGGATGTATGCAGAATGGAGAAAACCTAACCATTTGGGGCCCTGGGCTACTGCTCTGGTAAGCAGAGTTGGAACGTTATGAATGATGAGTTCAAGTGTACTAGTTCTTTGGTGAACAAACTACTAAATCACTTACCGAAACTGAATGAATTACTTAGGAAATAGTAGCCATTTCATCTCCCGCTTCTGAATCACGTACACATCATTGACTGGTAGCTCTCTTAGCCTTCTACAGCATATTACAGACTCGCAAACTGAGAGCTCCGGAAGGAGCTGCTTTTATTGGATGAATCGCTCACCAAAGGCTCCTCCTGTCTGGCCTGCAGGAGCCAGGAAGTAACAATTCAACACGATGAAATTAACAGCGAAAGTGATTTTAAGCGAGGAATATACAGTATCATTTAGTTGCTGAATCTGTTTTTATATGACACACATCTGATCCTTTAAAAGTTTTTAGTTGATTCAGTTCAACAATTGAAAAAAATCATGTGCGACCTGCCCAAAATGCGTCACAAAGCTTTCCTACTTCCTCTCTAAACCCTGTGTTCTGTAAAGCAGACAGTAACACATTTCTTGATTTCTTTGTTGATAAGGTCAGAGATATCAGGGAAAACATTTTGCCATCATCTACTCTTAACTGTGTCAGTGTTATGCCCTCACCTTGTACTTGGTCCACCCTTTAATCCAGTGACCTTTCAGGACACCACGGCCCTGCTGCAGAAAATGTAATCCTCCTCTTCCCCTGCTGATGTTTCCCCTACTAAGCTATTTTTAGCTGTTTTTGAGTAAATTGGTTCTTCAGTTGTTGAACTGATAAACATTTCACTTTCAGCTGGTGTGGTTCCCAGCTCCCTCAAACATGCAGTGGTTGAACCAACTCTTAAGAAGCCGAGTTTGGATCCATCACAGTCAAATAGTTATAGGCCAATCTCTAAACTCTCTTTCATATCAAAAATTCTGGAAAAGGTAGTGGCTGAGCAGCTTATGTCATTTTTGGCAAATTGTAATATCATGGATAAATTTCAGTCGGGCTTCTGGAAAAATCATTCTACCAAAACAGCTTTAGTCAGAGTCTCCAGTGACATTATGATGGTGGCTGACACTGGTAAATACACAGTTCTGGTTTTATTGGATCTTTCTTCTGCCTTTGATACTGTTGATCACTGTATAATGATCAACAGACTCAGAGAGCTAGGGCTGTCTGGTTCTGTTTTAAAATGGTTCTCATCGTACCTCACCGGAAGAACCTTTAACGTGTCCGTGAATCAGACCTTTTCTGAAATAGCACAGTATTTACTGTAAGTGAGGTACCACAAGGCTCAGTTTTAGGACCCATTTTATTTCTAATATACATTTTGCCACTGGGACAGATAATTAGCCAGTTCAAAGATATTTCTTATCATCTTTACGCTGATGATATTCAGTTGTATTGTTCTTTTAAAGAGTCTGAGTTTCACATGCTGTTATCTTTAACTAACTGCTTGTCTAACATCAAACAGTGATTAAGTGCAAACTTTTTACGGCTTAACTCAGACAAGACAGAGACGTTAATTATTGCTCCTGAAAACAAGATTCCATTTATCAAGCACCACATGGGTACCCTAGGTTCCTCTGTTCAGGCAAGTCTTCGGAATCTTGGTGTTAGCTTTGACTCAGCTATGTCTCTTGAGCACCACAGTAATCAATTAATTAGAAATTGTTTCTTCCATCTGAAGGATATTTCTAAGTTGAGAACCCTTGTGTCGAAGATGGAACTTGAGAGGATTATACCTGCTTTTATTTCTTCTCGCTTAGACTACTGTAATAGTCTTTTTACCTGTCTGAGCCAAAAGCATCTTCAACGCCTCCAGGTTGTTCAAAATTTGGCTGCTAGACTTTTAACTCACACTACGGAAAGGGCTCACATTACACCAGTTTTAGCAGCACTTCACTGGCTCCCAGTTGGTTTTAGGATTCAATTTAAAATTTTAGTTCTTGTTTTTAGAGCTATTCATGACCAGGTCCCTAAATACATCATCGAGCTGCTTAAAGTGTACAACCCCTTACGGTCTCTGAGATCCTCCGATCAACTTTTACTGGCTGTCCCTCAAACCCATTTTAAAACTCAAGGTGATAGAGCCTTTCAGGCAGTGGCACCAAAATTGTGGAATGCCCTTCCACTGTCTTTGCGCTCAGTAGACTCTGCTGATGCTTTTAAAAAGCAGCTGAAGACACTTCTGTTTAAACAGGCTTTTTAGTTTGATTATGGATTATGGTTTTTATGTTTTTGATGTCTTTATACCTGTTTTTAATGCCTTTATTGTTGTATTTGTGATTGTGTGTTTTATTTTATTTTATTGTGAAGCACTTTGTGATTCTTTCTGTGAGAAGTGCTATATAAATAAATTTTACTTTCTTATTTTACTTTCCACATAGACAATGAATGGGGAGCACCGGAGTGGGAAAAAAAACGCAAGTGGTTTTCTTTCAGCCATTATATAAACTTAAAAAGTATGCATTCTCTGATCTCACCTCATTCCCTATTTACACTTGATGGTAAAATCTGTCATGTGATGATAAGGGGGACAATGAGGAAACTTAAATGCGAGGTAACAGCATACTGTATTTGAGCTATGATTGAGACAGCTACTGCTGGAATTGGACTCAACAAGTCTAAGAACATGATCCAGATCCAATCCAAACCACCTTTATTTACAAAGCACTTTAAAAACAACCACAGCTGACACAAAGTGCTGTACATAAAAACATAAGACATAAAAACAATAAAATACAACTAAAAATACAATGCACCACAAATAAATAGTAATCATAGAATAAAAAGCAACAAAAACAAGTAAAATCAATGTCTCAAACTGGGTCAAAAGCCAAAGAATAAAAATGGGTTTTAAGAATAGTTTTAAAACTGTAATACGAACTAGTAAAAAATTATACTATAGGAAAATGTTAAATGAAAATAAAAATAATATAAAATGAGTCTGGGATATATTAAATAAATTAAGGAAAAATGGAACTAAGAAAATGATATATCCAGAGTATTTTACTGACAATTGTGGTGATATTTATGATAAGAATATGGTTGTAAATTAAATGAATAAATTTTTTGTAAATGTTGGGCCAGAGTTGGCAGCAAAAATTCCAAACCAAGGAAGAGACACCGTGAGTGAGACTTTGATTGGAAGTAACCCTCAGTCAATTTTTCTTACAGCGGTGGATGAACTAGAGGTAAAATCTGTTGTTGAAAAGTGTAAAAATAAATTATCTGCTGACTGTGATGGTATTGATATGGCACTAGTAAAAAGAACTGTTGATGGTATATTAAAACCATTCACATATATTTGTAATTTATCATTTCAAACTGGCTCATTCCCGCAGAAAATGAAAATAGCAAAAGTAATACCATTATTCAAGCAAGGAAATAAACACCAATACACAAACTACAGACCAGTATCACTTCTCCCACAATTTTCAAAGATTCTGGAAAAACTTTTCAACAACAGATTAGAAAACTTTTTAAATAAACAAGATGTGCTGAATCAGAACCAATATGGGTTTAGAGCCAAGAGTACAACATCGTTGCCGATAATGGAAGCAACAGAGGAAATAATAAATGCATTAGATCAAGGGAAATATGCAATTCGTGTGTTTATAGATTTTAGAAAAGCATTTGATACAATAAATCATTCAATACTTCTTAATAAATTGCAAATGTATGGTATTAGGGGAATGGCTCTGAAATGGGTTACAAGTTATCTATCTGAGAGACAACAATTTGTGAAGATGGGAGAATATCTGTCTGGGTGTATGGGAATTGCCTGTGGGGTCCCCCAGGGGTCAGTATTGGGCCCCAAATTATTTAACTTATATATAAATGATATATTCCAAGTTTCTAAATTATTAAAAATAATATTATTTGCTGATGATACTAATATATTTTATTCTGGAAATAATTATAATCAACTAATCCATACTCTAAATAATGAATTAAATAAGCTTAAAAATGGATGGATTGTAATAAATTATCACTAAATATAGATAAAACTAAGGTAATGATATCTGGTAATTGTAAAAATAAAGAAGATATACATATTCATATAGATAATGTAGTTATTGAAAAAGTTAAGGAGATCAAGTTTTTGGGTGTAATACTGGATGATAAAATTAGTTGGAAACCACATGTCAGATACATACAAAACAAAGTTGCAAAAATATTGCAATTAGAAATAAAATTAAGCAGGTCCTAGATTATAAATCACTTCATATCTTGTATTGCTCATTAGTACTTCCATACTTGTGTAACGGAGTCGAAAATGCACCTTAAACATTCCTTTTCTCAGTCATGTTTTCCTTTATATTATTGTGAATTTTATTTACTTGAGTGTTTTTATTTTGGTGGTACACTGCCCACATCTGCTCTTCCCATACCTCCGAGGCTCCGGTAGTTCCTCCTTTCCCCCACAGTACCGCGTTGCTTTGCTGGGGGAGCCTGTGTGGGATCGAGGTACAGACGAAGAGTGATGTGTATTGTTTTATTTCTCCAACAGGAGTAAATAAATTGTGGGAAACATCAGTCTGGTGTCATCGTGATCCATATGCCGCCTACACGCATACACTAGTGTCCCCGGTCACAGCCGTTTATGGGTGCCCAAAAAGGGGACCCGTTACACTTGACTTATTGTATAGAGGTTTGGGGTAACAGTTATAAAAGTAAACTTAATTCATTGTTAATATTACAAAAAAGGGCAGTCCATGTTATACACAAAGTTGGGTACCTCGAACATACTAATTTATTGTTTTTACATTCAAAGTTATTGAAATTATGGGATCTGGTTCATTATTACACAGCAAAATTAATGTTTAAAGTCAGTAAAAACCTCTTGCCACACAATATACAAAATCTTTTCAGGGAGAGAGAAGGGAAATATAATTTACGGGGGAATACAAAATTTAAAATGCACTTAGTAAGATCTACTCGGAAGATGCCAGAACAGTGGCACACCCCAGTCATTCCCTCTTCACTTCCTCAAACCCGACAGTTTACATGTCAGGGTCCCTCTCCATTCCCCATCTCTGCCCCTACCCCAAATCCCCTCAACTCAGATTGTGCTAGTGTGCCAGATGTTGCTCAAAATCTCCAACAGTCAGAGGAGAGGCTCCTTGGTCGCATGGTTAACATGTTTCAGGAAATGATGGAGAAGTTGCAGCAGTGTGCAATTCCTCACCCAACTGAGAGCAACAGATTTAAATGTGCCCCTCGTCAGAGACGTCCCAGAGAAGCAACTTGTAAGGTCTGTAATGACACACGTCACTCCACCATTTCACATTGCATGTCTGAGAAACTGTGTTTTACCTGTCTTTCCCCTGGTCATATCAGACTGGCCTGTCCCAACAACAACTGTCAGCCTCCTTCTCTGTCTCAGGGGAAACTAACTGACCTGTACTTGGAGGGAGGCAGTGCAGGTCTCACCTCAAGCTCCCACTGCAGTGACACATCTGATGCGGAGTTGATTTTTGCATCGGTGAGAAGCTCATGCGATGATGTAGTTGTTGTGTATCAGAACATTCACATAATTGGCAATAGTTCCAGCCTTTTCTACACACCAGTGGCTTTTGGTGGTGCAGTGATAATTGATGGCATGCTGGACAGTGGCTCCATGGCCTGCAGTATCAACGAGGATGCAGAGAAGAAACTGAGAACTGCTGGAGTGATAACAAATCAGAACCAGATTGATGTGAATGTGATGCTGGTTGGGTGTGGTGGACAGCGTGTCAGGCCAAAGAGTGCTTTTGACATTGTGATGGAGGTGTATGGTTGTAAAATGCTAGTCCCCACTCTGGTTGTCTGTGGTCAGCATGATGAGTTGATTATTGGCACCAATGTCATAAAGCACATCCTACACCATTCAAAACAATGCAAGTCCTATTGGAAAACAATGTCTGGCCCCTGCCCAACTGCAGAACCAGAAGCTGAGCAGTTCTTGTCTATGCTCACTGGTTTGAATCCCTGGAAAGGAAATGACATTCCTGACAAAGTTGGTACTGTCAGATGTAACTCAGCCACCTACCTTGAACCTGGGCGTGAGTATCTTGTTTGGGGTAAATTGCCTAAAGACACTGTTGTATCTCCAGGCAGTACAGTCATGACAGAGCCCACATCTTCTCGTTCAGCTCCTAGGGATGTCCTAGTAGCTAAGATTGTAACTCCTATGTGGGGTGACAGGTGGGTCCCGCTCAAACTCATCAACACATCCAACAAGCCTGTGTTGTTACGGCACAATGCAAAGCTAGCTGACGTCTACACATGTGTAGCCCTTGAAGACATGGACGCAGCTGAGCAGTCTAGTGTACCAGTGACCTGCTACACACAGTCTACAACGGCATGTGATGCCAGTATGGAGTCTGTAAAAGAAAAACTCAAGTCAGTGGGGCTCTGTGACATAGACATTAATTCACGCCAAGTGTCAGAGGACTGCAAGAAGAGAATGGCTGACTTGGTACTTCAGTACGAGGATGTCTTTTCACGCCACCACCTAGACTGCGGAGAAGCTAAGGGCTTTGTACACCGCATACATTTATCTGATAATAAACCATTCAAACTCCCATACAGGCGTGTACCCCCTAGTCAGTATCAGAAATTTAGCCAGGAGCTGAATGAAATGGAGGAAAAAGACATTATCAGGAAATCAACTAGCAAGTATGCATCTCCTTTGGTTCTTGTGTGGAAAAAGAATGGCGACCTCCGCATTTGCACGGATTTTCGCTGGCTGAATAAGAGGACTCTGAAAGACGCTCACCCTCTCCCTCACCAGGCAGATTGTCTGGCAGCACTGGGAGGTAACTGCCTCTTCAGCACAGTGGATTTAATGTCCGGCTTCTACAACATGCCGCTTCATGAGGATGACAGGAAGTATTGTGCTTTTACCACTCCGATGGGCTTATATGAGTACAATCGCCTGCTACAAGGATTATGCAATAGTCCTGCTAGTTTTATGCGTAGGATGACTGCCATTTTTGGTGACCAGAATTACTTGACTTTGTTGTGCTATTTGGATGATCTGCTGATTTTTGCATCTGATGAGGAGAGTGCATTGCAGTGTCTTGAGATGGTGTTCAGCAGGCTGCGTAGGCACAACTTGAAGTTGGCACCCAAAAAGTGTTTTTTCCTCAGGAGATCTGTGAGGTTTCTTGGTCACATAATTGATGAGAATGGTGTTTCAACCGACCCAAGTAAGGTTGAAAACATCGCAAAAATGACTTGTGCTGACCTTATGGACACTGATGGTGTGACACCGTCCCAAAAAAGACTTAGTTCCTTCTTGGGGATGGTTAATTACTATCAGCATTTTGTGCCAGGATATTCTGCTATTGCCAAGCCATTGTTCAGCCTGTTGAAAGGTGGAAAATTTAAAGGCAGATGTAAGAAAACCAAGATGGCTTGCAGAAAGCTTTGTGCTTCTGACTGGACCCAAGAGCACATACATGCCTTTGAAAGTCTCAAATCTGCACTTGTTAACACTGTGGTCTTGGCTCATCCTAACTTTGACCATCCCTTCATGCTTTCAACTGATGCATCTCTGGATGGAATAGGTGTCGTTCTGTCCCAAGTCCAGGAAGGTGAAAGTCATGCCAGACCTATTGCTTTTGCCAGTAAGTCACTGACACAGTCTCAGAAAAACTATCCAGCGCACCGACTGGAATTTCTGGCTTTGAAATGGTCCATCACTGACAAGTTTAGTCATTGGCTAAAGGGTCACAAATTCACTGTTTGGACTGACAACAATCCTTTGACTCACATATTGATAAAGCCCAAGTTAGACTGTTGTGAGCAACGCTGGGTAGCCAAGTTGGCTGCGTATGACTTTGACATAAAGTATGTTCCAGGGCGGCAGAACATTGTGGCTGATGCATTAAGCCGTGTGCCTTTTGTCAAGGAAAATATTGGTCACAGACTGTTCAATGAGCCATATGTAAAACTCCTCAGTGAAGTCAAAAATGTATCTACTGCCTCTGTTCAGGATGCTTTTCGTTCATCCAGTGGTCACGTGGATGCGATGTGTGACAATGCTCATACCTCCCGGGTACACACTCAGATTGTGAATTCAGAAGAAGTGTCTGCTGTGATGCAGTCACACATTGAGTGGGATGCTGGTCCGAGGGCCCGGGCAATTGAAGCCTTGCAGTTTTTGCCCCAGTTAGTCCCACCAGGTCAAGACTCGTTGCCTGCCTATTCTGAAAAGGCTTTGCGTGACAAACAGTTGGAGGATGGAACTCTTTCTCGTGTCCTGTTTTATGTTGAAAGACATCGGAGACCCTCAAGGAGAGAAAGGGTGAAAGAATCATTTTCAGTGATTAAATATCTGAAACACTGGGATAAGCTATCTGTGAGCAATGGTGTTCTGTACAGAGTTTCAAGAGACCAGAGAACCAAGTCCAAACGACTTCAGTATGTTGTCCCAGACTCACTTAAGGATGAGGTCTTGAAAGGCATGCATGATGATGCTGGTCATCAAGCCCAGTCGCGAACCCTCAGTTTATCCAGACAGAGATTTTTCTGGCTGACCCTTGAGAGAGATGTTAGAGACCATGTCAGACACTGCCAGCGTTGTGTCCTCAGCAAGTCAGCTGAACCTGAGGGACAAGCTCCCTTAGAGAGCATCTTGTCATCTAGACCGCTGGAGCTGGTCTGCATTGACTTTTGGTCAGCTGAAGACTCTAGGAACAAGTCTATTGATGTCCTAGTGATAACAGATCACTTTACCAGGATGGCTCAGGCCTTTCCTTGTAAGGATCAAACAGCTAAGCAAGTGGCAAATGTTCTGTGGAACAAGTACTTTTGTGTCTTTGGATTCCCAGAAAGAATCCACAGTGACCAAGGTCCTAATTTTGAAAGTCAATTAATCAGTGAACTCCTCAAAGTGTCCGGTGTCAGGAAATCTCACACTACCCCTTACCACCCAATGAGAAATGGGAGTGTCGAACGGTTTAACAGGACACTGGGTGGGATGATTCGTGCACTGTCCCCTGAGGTGAAAGCTAACTGGCCACGATGGTTGCAGACTTTGACATTTATGTACAACTGTACAGCCCACGAGACGACTGGCTTTCCTCCTTTTTACATCATGTATGGCCGTGTGCCCCGTTTGCCAGTAGATGTCATGTTTCGTTCTGTTCTTCGCGATGCTGATGTAACCAGTTATGACAAGTATGTGGCAACTCTCACCAGTGAGCTAAAAGAAGCAATGATGGTTGCTCAGGACCATGCTGCTAAGGAGCAACACAGACATGCTAATCTTTACAACAGGAAAGTGACAGGATCCAAGATTGAGATTGGTGACAGGGTGCTTTTGGCCAACAGAAAGGAGAAAGGCAAAAAGAAAACTGCTGATAAGTGGGAATCAACTGTTTACACTGTAATGGATGTGAACCCGCAGACCCATACATACAGAATTTGTGACACTCTTACTGGACGGACAAAAGTGGTCCACAGGAATCTGTTGATGCTGGTAAATTTTCTTCCTGTGGTGGATGTGTGCGATGTGTCCAACCATGGTTCATCCACCTTACTTCCAGAAACCTTAGCTACAGACATTGGTGATGAGGGAGATACATCTGTGGACTTCTTCGAGGGAGAGAGTGAGGCTAGTACAGGTGATCCGTCTTCATGTGGAGAAACACGTGAACCATTAGTTGATCCAGAACCTGTTGACTCTGAAAGGAGAACTGTTGAGTGGATCACGCAGCTCACTGAACCATCTGTGTCACAGGTAGACGTTTCTGATGTGACAAGTGTGTCTTCTGACCCCCAGACCTCTTCAGTTGCACCTGTTGCTCAAGGTGTAGATCATCCCATGTCCTCTGACTCTAGACCTGTGACTACAGCTGCTACTGATACTCATGGTGGACAAACACTTGACAGTCAACTAGTTTCTGTTCCTGATTCCGAGAGACAGACAGATACTCCCCTTGTTCGCTGTACTGTTGACCAGACGTCACATACACATTGTGACCGTCCCAATGCACAATCTCAAATCAGGTCAAGATTTGGTCGCCTGATTAGACCTGTAAATAGACTAGTGCAGTCGATGTCCAGGCAAGATGTAATTCAGGACAAGTTCAATGTTAAGGCTGTTTGTAGGTCTGTGTTTCAGACCCTGACTGACTAAAAGCTACATGAGTGGACTATCCTTTTGTGGACTTGACCTTGAATTCTAGTGATCAGCTGTTTTATTTTATTTTATTATACATGAGCTTTTACTACACTAACAGTTGGGGTTTTTGGTGGGGTGTACAAGGCACTCCATTACCAGTGGTTGGGTTGAGAGATAAGCGCTGCTCTCATGCCACTTCGTCCTTGTGTGGGACACTCTTTCAGATGGTGTTCTTTAACTATCCCCGGGTGTTTTGTATATTATCATGAGTTCTGTGTAGCTGTGGCTCAAGTTTGATAAAATTCAGTGGGGTGGGTGTAACGGAGTCGAAAATGCACCTTAAACATTCCTTTTCTCAGTCATGTTTTCCTTTATATTATTGTGAATTTTATTTACTTGAGTGCTTTTATTTTGGCGGTACACTGCCCACATCCGCTCTTCCCGTACCTCCGAGGCTCCGGTAGTTCCTCCTTTCCCCCACAGTACAGCGTTGCTTTGCTGGGGGAGCCTGTGTGGGATCGAGGTACAGACGAAGGGTGATGTGTATTGTTTTATTTCTCCAACAGGAGTAAATAAATTGTGGGAAACATCAGTCTGGTGTCATCTTGATCTATATGCCGCCTATATGCATACACTAGTGCCCCCGATCACAGCCGTTTAAGGGTGCCCAAAAAGGGGACCCGTTACACTTGACTTATTGTATAGAGGTTTGGGGTAACAGTTATAAAAGTAAACTTAATTCATTGTTAATATTACAAAAAAGGGCAGTCCGTGTTATACACAAAGTCGGGTACCTCGAACATACTAATTTATTGTTTTTACATTCAAAGTTATTGAAATTATGGGATCTGGTTCATTATTACACAGCACAATTAATGTTTAAAGTCAGTAAAAACCTCTTGCCACACAATATACAAAATCTTTTCAGAGAGAGAGAAGGGAAATATAATTTACGGGGGAATACAAAATTTAAAATGCACTTAGTAAGATCTACTCGGAAGAGTTTTTGTGTGTCTGTGTGTGGGGTAAAATTGTGAAATGGGTTGGGGGAGAAACACAGGCAATGTCCAAACATCCACATATTTAAATCAACATATAAAGAAATGATTTTTGAGCAGTATGAGAATGAAGGGCAGTGATGTTGCATTGTGTCTTCAGTGAGGGAAGGTTGTTGTGTTGTTATGGTGATTGTGAAGGTGATGGTGTTGTCTGTGTTTGTATTGAACATGCCAGAAGTGTATGTTTATTGTTGTTGTAATATTGTTGGATGTTGGTATTGTTGTCAATATGGACTGTCATTGTTGTGTCATTTTTGTTGTATAATTTGACTATGGGTGTATTATGGTGAATGTGGTTGTGGGATAATGATGATTATGAGTGATACTGTAATTTGTTGGGTATGGAAAAGGGGTGGGACTATATAAGCGTTGGCTTCTTCCCACTCCTTTTGAACATTTTATTTTTGGCTTGTCTTTTTTGTTTTGTTTTGAATTCTCTTCTTTTTTTTTAGAATGTTCAAATAAAAATCAATGTCAATGTCAATGTCAAAACTGGACAATGAAGGGGCCTGTCCGATGGACAAAGGCAGATTGTTCCACAGTTTAGGGGCAACAACAGAAAAAGCTCTGTACCCTGTGAGCTTCCTCTTCGCTTTTGGTATCTCCAGGAGCAGCTGATCAGCTGACCTGAGAGACCGAGCAGGGGTGTAAGGATGAAGGAGCTCAGTGAGGTAAGGCGGGGCAAGGCCATTTAATGATTTAAAACAAATAAAAGAATTTTAAAATGAACCCTAAAGTGTACAGGCAGCCAGTGGAGGGAAGCTAAAATGGGTGTAATGTGGTCCCTCTTACGTGTTCCAGTTAAAAGATGTGCAGCGGCATTTTGAACCAACTGGAGAGATGAGAGGGAAGACTGGCTGACTCCAAAATAAAGTGCGCTACAGTAATCCAGCCAAGATGTAATGAAGACATGGATTACTGTTTCAAAGTGTTACCTTGGGTTTAACCTTTGCCAGCTGCCTCAAATGAAAAAAGCTGGACTTGACTACTACACCAATTTGACAGTTTAATCGAAAATCATTGTCCATCTTAAAACCCAAACCAGTTAAAAAGACTTAAAAAAGTCATAATAAAACCTGCCGTCATATCTAACAATTGTCAAGCAAACCTCTAAAATGACAGGCTCATAAAAGTTGTCTGTGTAACTGGGGCAAAAGCTCCCTAAACAATAGAACTCCCCGTTTGGGTGATGCACCTCAGTAAGGAACAGTAGGCAGTAGTGTTTAAACAAGGTTTATTACCAATCACTACAGGCTACAGGAGTGGAGTTAAATTTACAGTTATCCTTTAAAAAAAAACATTAAAACACCACAACAAAACATGTAATAATAATAACATGCAACAAATCAACCGGTTAAAAAAAGCAAAAAGGAAAACAGCAAACTCAATTAAAACCAATAAAATGCATAAAACCCACAAGTACTAAATTAAAGGGGTTAAATATACTCTTAAAATAATCCAGCTTAATAATAATAATAATAATCTGTTACATCTGTTTACCATGTTTAAATGCACAGCACGAATCTAAGCCGCCTTGCCCGGCTGCTGATTCATACAGCAGCCTCCCTCACCTTGTCAGTACATGAACGTGTATTGTGGAGCAGAGACAGACACAGCTGCTGATTCGTACAGCTGCTGATTCTTACAGCTGCTGATTCGTACAGCTGCCTCCCACACAGTTCTCAGTATGTGAACGTGTACTGTGGAGCAGAGACTGACACACCGCCGCTGATTCATACAGCAGTTGTCTCCCTCACGTTCTTATCAGTTCACTTAGTGAGGTACTGAAGAGCGGTGAAGGAGTGAGCCCCGCCCATTCAGTTCAGCCACGTTTTTCGGTTCAATGAGTGGAAGGTAGTTAGCGCTCCAGTACAGCACTGAGTGATTCGGTGTGCGAATCTTTAGAACAGATTTTTTTTAGTGAACAAACCAAAGTGATTCAGTACATTTTAGTGAACTGTGGATCCCATCACAACTGGTAAGCCCCCAGCTAAAGTCCAGCCCTGGACAAACCATACACGCATGCGTGCAGCAGCAGCAGCACACATGACAAACGCTGACAATTGGAGAACATCCCCAGCTGTCCTGTCACTCTCGCCTTCACAGCTGCTAAGCCTTAGCGTGGACTTTATATTAGGCTAAAGCCATATCAAGTATTGTCATTCTGGGTGTTTGCTTGGTGTGTGTGTGTATGTGAGAGAGCGAGAGAGAGAGAGAGACGACTCTGCATGTGCATTTTGTTCCTGGCCTTGTCACCACGGCCTGCTAAAGTAGATTTAGCAGTTGCCTTTGACTCCTGTGGTCAGGAAAAGCACGAGGGATCATTTGCACCACACGTGTACAAGGATACACAATGACATTCACAGTTGCACACATACACACATAGTTAAAAAAAGCAAAGGAATAGATGGTTAGAGAGGAAGAGCTGACTGGGTGCAGCAGTCTGTGCAATACGGGGCTCTGTAAGCCATGTCGCTCAACTCGGCTTGGCTGTGGAAATGAATATGAGTCTGCCACGTAATCAGCTTATCCTGGGACCTTCCTCAGTGCCTCACTTGTGCAACGCTCGCACCATCTGAGAGCCTTTCATTTAGTTTTCATTTAGCAGGATGAGACACTAATATTCCACATCTACTGGCTGGTTTGCCACAGCTGGGCTTAGCCAAATACATCCTGCTCTAATCGTGCCTGCTGCTGCGTGTGTGAGGGAGAGAGGGGCAAAAGAGCTAAGCAAGGGTTTATGAGAGGTTACGTGTTAAGTTTTGCTTAAGTGGGTTTTTGTGCGTGTGTGTGTCTTTGTGCGCGTCACTGCTCACCCACTGCTACACTAAATGTAGCTTCTCATGTGGGATTCTTTTGCCTCATTCAGTTTATCTGTCATGTAGCTTTATTTCATGAATTTAGAATCGGTTGTGTTCTCACTTCATATTTAAAAAAATGACATCCCATCCACACAAATATACAGCAGAACAGCCATCACAGGAAACAAAAGTCACCTTTTTCATTAATTCCATTTTGATTAGAAATGTGCAGTTCCTATACAGTGAGGCAAAAAAGTATTTAGTCAGCCACCAGTTGTGTAAGTTCTCCCACTTAAAAGATGAGAGAGGTCTCCAATTTTCATCATAGGTAAACCTCAACTATGAGAGACAAAATGAGAAAAAAAAAATCCAGAAAATCACATTGTCTGATTTTTAAAGAATTTATTTGCAAATTATGGTGGAAAATAAGTACTTGGTCACCTACAAACAAGCAAGATTTCTGGCTCTCACAGACCTGTAACTTCTTCTTTAAGAGGCTCCTCTGTCCTCCACTCGTTACCTGTATTAATGGCACCTGTTTGAACTCATTATCAGTATAAAAGACACCTGTCCACAACCTCAAACAGTCAGACTCCAAACTCCACTATGGCCAAGACCAAAGAGCTGTCAAAGGACACCAGAAACAAAATTGTCGACCTGCACAAGGCTGGGAAGACTGAATCTGCAATAGGTAAGCAGCTTGGTGTGAAGAAATCAACTGTGGGAGCAATTATTAGAAAATGGAAGACATAGAAGACCACTGATAATCTCCCTCGATCTGGGGCTCCACGCAAGATCTCACCCCGTGGGGTCAAAATGATCACGAGAACGGTGAGCAAAAATCCCAGAACCACACGGGGGGACCTAGTGAATGACCTGCAGAAAGCTGGGACCAAAGTAACAAAGGCTACCATCAGTAAACACACTACGCCGCCAGGGACTCAAATCCTGCAGTGCCAGACGTGTCCCCCTGCTTAAGCCAGTACATGTCCAGGCCTGTCTGAAGTTTGCTAGAGAGCATTTGGATGATCCAGAAGAGGACTGGGAGAATGTCATATGGTCAGATGAAACCAAAATAGAACTTTTTGGTAAAAACTCAACTTGTCGTGTTTGGAGGAAGAAGAATGCTGAGTTGCATCCAAAGAACACCATACCTACTGTGAAGCATGGGGGTGGAAACATCATGCTTTGGGGCTGTTTTTCTGCAAAGGGACCAGGACGACTGATCCGTGTAAAGGAAAGAATGAATGGGGCCATGTATCGTGAGATTTTGAGTGAAAACCTCCTTCCATCAGCAAGGGCATTGAAGATGAAACTTGGCTGGGTCTTTCAGCATGACAATGATCCCAAACACACCACCCGGGCAACGAAGGAGTGGCTTCGTAAGAAGCATTTCAAGGTCGTGGAGTGGCCTAGCCAGTCTCCAGATCCCAACCCCATAGAAAATCTTTGGAGGGAGTTGGAAGTTCGTGTTGCCCAGTGACAGCCCCAAAACATCACTGCTCTAGAGGAGATCTGCATGGAAGAATGGGCCAAAATACCAGCAACAGTGTGTGAAAACCTTGTGAAGACTTACAGAAAACGTTTGACCTCTGTCATTGCCAACAAAGGGTAGATAAAGTATTGAGATGAACTTTTGTTATTGACCAAATACTTACTTTCCACCATAATTTGCAAATAAATTCTTTAAAAATCCTTCAGTGTGATTTTCTGGATTTTTTTTTCTCATTTTGTCTCTCATAGTTGAGGTATACATATGATGAAAATTGGAGACCTCTCTCAACTTTTAAGTGGGAGAACTTGCGCAATTGGTTGCTGACTAAATACTTTTTTGTCCCACTGTATATAAATTAAGGCATAATACTTCCTTACTGTCATTTTGTCCTTTATGCCTTTGCCTATTTGACTGACCATTGCTTTTGTAGTTTTCAGCTGGAGCTTGGGTAAAAGCTATCCTCCTGGGATGCAGTTTATTCTTGAATCCATCTGGCCTTTTCATTTTATTTTTTAATGAATTCAACATTGCACAACATGGTTTGCTTCTTAACCCACGGAGCATCCATGACGTTTTGCTTCGCTTGCTTTTATAGCACTACTTAAAACCCATCTCCTCTGCTGAGTTCTTTTTTAATCCCTTACAAAAAGGTTTGCAGCACGCTGCTGTCAATGCCGTCACTTCTGTGGCCAAGAGCATTAGAGCTACCGCACAGAGCAAAGTCTCATGTGTGTTTCAAAACCACAGGTTATTTACTTTATTTTAATTAAATTAATTAATTAATTTTGATTGGACTAAAGATTGTAGTGAATCTGAAAGGTTGCAGTAAACACTTTACTTTGGGAGGGGGTGAAGGTAGCACGCTTATTTTTTTTTTTTTCACAATTATTTCAAAGCAAATGTAAGCTTGTGTCAGGAGGATACAAGAAGAATTGAAAAAGATTTTGGTTTAGTCAGAAAGACCCTTTTGAAGTAATGCTGTTAAAAATTGCTGAAACAAGCTGCTGGTCAGCTCCCGTTGTCAAACACAGCCAGAGATAAGGAACTAAAACTGGGCGAATGTGAGAATGTAAACGCCCAAATAAACAATAATCAGAGACATGTTAATAGAACAAGGCTGGCTCCTGGCATATGATGAAGACAGAAAAGAAAATGGCTGGCTTAGCTGTATGTAACTGTTCATTGGGAGTTGAGCCAGCAAATAACCGTAGAAAAGTAAGCTAAGATTGTAGCTAGAATGAGGTCAAGTGTTGTAGATACTCCAGCTGTGAGCAAAGATGTTGGATAGGGTGGGTGGATTATGTCAAGTGGAGCCACAGGTCATAAGTCAGGCTAACTCAGTTAGCATGTCCACTGGTGTGAGGGCCATCCTGGCCACAATATAACAAAATAAACCAGAATAATACCTTGAAGTAAGATATATTGTTGAGTGTGGATTAATGAACCAGTGGGAACAAAACTGTGTGCTAGAATGAATAGAATGTTTAAAGAGCAGCTATCAAAACTGTGCCCACTCCGGTAAGCTAATAAGGCTAACTGCATTGAAGGTGTCTGATTTTTCATATTCATGAAGACACATCTATCCCTCCACCATCAGCAAAATGGGTGGAGATAAAGATTGTGGGTAGTGTCATTCCACTGAGCTGCAGCCTTTATAAAGGGGCCAGGTCCCCTTTCCTAGTACGAGAATGTTATGGCCCTTTTCCATTAGGATTTTCCATTAGTACCTAGTACATGGTACTAGGTACTTTTTTAATACCTATTCCCCCAGGGTTCCAAGCGAGCTGAGTCGAGCTGATAATGTGACGTCAACAGACTGCAGGCAACTGATTGACCAGGGTGTAACATCACTGGATGAGTCATGAGAGCGACATCTTCACAAGAATCAAACCTGCCATTTGTAAAATTCGGCAACAGCGGGATTGAGTTTTTATTACTTCTGTGATAATCAATGAGATAAATGGCTACACACAAATCAACACTGTGGTCCAACGACGAGGTTCAGACATTTCTGTGCTTGGTGGCTGACGAGAGAACCCAGAGGAAACTAGACGGAGCAACTGGAAATGAAAATGTATACCAGGAGGTCTCTGAACTGATGGTCACTTATGGGTACCACTGGACATTAAAAGCTTATTACTGAACCATCAAGGACCACAATGGCCGAAGTGTGTCGAACAGAAAAGACTGGAAGTGGTTCAACCAAATGGACGCCATTTACAGGTACCGACCGGCGAGCAATGGGAGGGAGAGTGTCCTTGGCACGACCAAAGCGTTGTTGGAAACCGTGACAGAGGATGGTGAGTGTTTTGGATTTTGAGCATCTTTTATGTTATTTATCCCATTGGTGGCAAGCTCACTTTGAACAAACAAGGATATCGCTATTGTCTCCTCTATGCAGACAATAAGCTAGCTAGTTAGCTCACTAGCTGGCTAGCCATCAATGCTAACTCCATGATCTCCTTGTATTTTGCCCTTGCTGTCTCTTAAGTATTCACTTCTGAGAGCAAAACGTCAGCATGTCAACAACATAATGGGCCACCTTGCTATAATGATCCCACCTACTTTGAGGTGGTCTTCTTCTCAAGTTCCATCGAGTCGTGTACGATGTATGTAGTTTCCAAGGCAGAAACACTGGAATGGTTTGCTATTGCCTTTTCCAGTGCAGTCCCAACTAACTAGGGATTACTGCCAGCCATTGACCTTTGTTTCGGGTTCCTCTGCCTGCCAGTGAAGACCAGTGTTGGGAGTAACGTGTTACTTTGTAATGCATCACTGTAACGCCACTACTTTTGCAGTAACGTGCTGTGTAACAAAATTACTGTTTAAAAATTCAGTAATGCGTTACAGTTACTGTAATTTGATCAGATGTGTTACTCGCGTTACTCGTTTTAATATGGATAGATATTTTTATCACAAATAAACTGACCCTACCATAGCTGGCACAGCTGTCAGTCTCCTCCGCGGGTCAGTTTCCTGTCCTGCCCCAGTTCACGCTGTAGCCCAGTAGGAAGAAATGCCGTGGGGTGGCGACTTCTCATATCGAGCCCTGATCATCTGTTGTCCGAGCAGTGAGTAGTCCCCAACAGCTCCTACCACTGTGGTTAAACATGAGTATTTTTTGAGCAAGAAGCTCGCATTTAATGTCCGCACTAAATGCATTTAAAGTTTTCTTATGCACAGAGAAAAAGTGACTGTGATTTGTTGCAGTAAAGAAAAGCTTCTTCTAAGCGGTGAACTTTCATTCATCTGTGCTTTCTGTTTTATTTTATCTTATTCATTTACATGCTGTTGTGATATGCAACTATTTCATGGAAGTAAATCCTCTAAATATGCGTTTTTTTAATGGGCTGGTCCAGGGGTGTCAAACATATGGCACATGGGCCAAAAACGGCCCACCGGGGGTCCAAAATTTTCTCTGTGAATTTACAGCTTTATTTCTAGTAAATTTCTGACTTTCTACTGATTACAATAGTTTATGTAAATCTGAGACATTTTTTCTCTGTAAGATGAGACTTTTTCTCATCAGTTTTATTTTTCTTCTTTTTTCTGAAGAGAACAAGGGGCCCTTGATCTTGCAATGTGTGCAAGATGATTTAAGTATGCATTTAAAAGTAACGTGAAAGTTACTTTTCCAAGTGACTAGTTACTTTAATCATGCAGTAACTCAAAAGTAACTCAGTTACTTTTGAAAAGAAGTAACTAGTAACTGTAACTAGTTACTATTTTTTAGTAACTTGCCCAACACTGGTGAAGACACAAGGCCACTACTTTGAGGTGGTACTCAGTTGTGATGAGTATCGTCCGAAACTGGGTCAGGGCAAGTAGAGTCGAGGCGAGTTGAACTGAGTAGGTGCTAGTGGAAAAGGGCCATTATACTTTTCATGCCAGCAGCGTGGTGTCCTCTCTGCTGCTGCTGTCATGCCTACCTCCTCACCTTCTTCTAGTGCTGGAAACTGTCCAGAAAACTTTTCACATCTCACCTTTCCCTCTGCTTCTATATCTCCTACGACATCTATTACTTACCGTTTCTCTAGAGGACTTAGATACCTGGCGGAACTGCAACCCAGAAATCCACCATTCTTTTCTCAAGTAAGTCTGACCACAATATTGCAGTATTCTAACCCACAATGTCCTCGGGCCCAGGGCACCCTCTCCTACTCCATTCAGACTTACCAAAGACAAATCTGGAACAACCCTCACCTGATGAAGAACAGCAGCCCACCTGTAAAATACTCACCATTCCTCCAAGTATCACCATCTGTAAGACTGGGTTATCACCTTTCCTCCTTCTCTCACTCTATTGTATTAATGAACAGCAACTGTGTGTGTCACTTCACGCGTGTTACTCATGTGGACCCAACAGTGAGCTTCAGCCCGGGACAGTTCACCACCAGCCACCAAGCTCACACAAGCTGGTGGCTACACAATATTAATTTATGTACTGTATGTATTAAATTTTAGTGGGGAATTGTGTGTTGACAGGAACATAGAGCAGAATTCTCATCTGACAGCAATACAGAAAGATGGGGGAAGAGAAACTGAACTATGAGGCCATCTGATCCTATAACACATAATGTAAAAAATAGCCACATAGGTTTCTTTTTGCTGATGTCAGACTTCATTAGTATTGTGTATTCCCATCCAATCCAGAGCTCAATCACATCCGTCCTAGTTAGAACGCGTCTCTGGGTGACATATCATGCCACAAATCTGCCGCCTTATCCCTGCCTGTCACAGAGCAGATTAAAAAATGCGGAGTCCAAGGAGATCTATTTGAGTCTTTGTAAATTGGCCTTTTCGGTGTGTGTGCATAGTCTGTTTGCCTTGATTAATGTGTATTCCATCCTTGCAAACAGTCATGAATACCAGTGATTCTCAATTACACACTTGAAGTTTTTCCCCATTACCTGATGTGAAAACACAGCTGTACTTTGTGTAACAACACAGATAGATCACATAAACTGGTGTGCAGTCTGACACCTCCTCTAACACAAAACCATCATCCAGTGAATGCAGCCAGAGCATTTACCAAAGCAGGCGTATTGCATGAGTATGGCTAACAGCCCTTTCCAAAAGATTTCAATCTCCTTCTGTATCCACGAATCACTGACATAAAACCCAGATGAAAGAGGATTAAATTTGAGTGGAATCTCCCTTTAAAAAAAACAGAAACAGAAACCAAGACTCATCTTCTATCCCCCGCCCCACACAAGTATGTCTGAAGCACACCCTCGTGTTATGATGATTGGGGCATAATACAAAACCTGAGAGCTTTATTAGAGTCTGTTGGGTGTGTGGCCTAGACAAGGAGCATTTCAAGTGATGGCTCACCCACATCTCTTGTCTAGAGGAGAAACAAAGGAGCCTTTTTGCTCCCTGGGCAGTTTACCCACTCTGGTAACAATAGAACCACGCTCCCCATGTGTGCGTGCGTATGTGCATGTGTGTGTGTGTCCCATCTCAGCAGTGAACCGCAGGTAATTGGTTGAAATGCATAAGGTAGTGTGGAAGAGAAAAAATCAACAAAACAATAGATAACCAGTAAATCTGCCAAAGAGATAACAGTGAGGCTGGAGTCACATATATTTTGTAGTCCGACCAAGTACTGTGATCCTGCTGATGCTGCCGCATTAATTTTGGGTTGAAGGTTGGAGTGCATCATTTTTAGTCTTCTACAACTGAGGGGTGAGTTTGAATGAAAGATCAAAGTACTTGTACCAGAAAATACACAGTTCTATCAGACAACTCATGTTAGAAATGATTTATGTGCAACTAACTGTATCATAGATATTAAACAAAACTTTTGATTTGTTGTGTAAACTCCAGTGCCTCATAAAGTTAAAGATGCACAGTTCATATAGCACATGTGTGTCATGAATTGCCCTACGGGGCAGGAAGGTGAGACCCACGCACTGAACTGTGAGTCTGGGCAATTTATTGAAAAAAGGCAACAAACATAAAGTTCAACACAGTGCACAAAATACGAACGAGGGAGAAAACTTACAGATAAAGCATACCAGGGCAGGGCAGGGCTCTGGTGGAGACGAGGTGAATACAACCAAGTCTGCGGCGATGAGAAAATGAAAATACAGCCCTTAAATAGGATCAAAAACCATTTACAAAATGAATGACGGGTGTGGGTTATCTGAGTGGGCAGGAGAAAGCAATGAAACATAATTAGGACCAGCTGGGGGCAGTGAGAGAGGAGCGAACCGAAGCTGACAGCTGACAGCACAACGCCCACACGGAGCACCATGCCACTGACAGCTGTCAACCAGAAAAAGAACAACAGTGAAGATACAAGGAATAAAATATCAACCCAAGCAGACAAAAATATAAATATAAATTAATACAAAATAAAAGTGTAACAAAACTAGAACACAAACAGGAAAATGGCAAACAGTACACAAATACAGAAACCCAAAAAGCATAAAATACAACAAATATGTAGATATACGGAAAAAGCCATGAGACCGAGCCTGGTGGACACCTCCAGCTCTCGGCTCATGATAGTGTGTCAGGGAAGCCCCTCTGGGGCGAAGAAGATATGAACCCAAATGCCAGACGAATATAATATACCATAGTTTAATGAACAAAACAGAACAAAAGGTAAGCAGCGCTTTGGCTGAATAAAAACCAAGCTAGGCTTGGAAAATCAAATCAAATCAAATCAAATCAAATCAAACTTTATTGTCATATTGCTGTACATACAACTGTAGTGCAGGCAAGATGAAATTGCGTTTCTCTCGGCATCCATATAAGAAGCAGCATGATTAAGACACACTCCCACATAGCTCCCACCCCCCCATCCATTCACACATCCCTGAGACATACTTGGGGAAAAAGAATAACTAACTATAATATACAAAATGTCCATAGGTGCAGTAGTGTGTATGTGAGATTCCGGGTCAGCTGTTCAGCATCCTGACAGCTTGTGGGAGGAAGCTGTTGATCAGTCTGGTGGTTCTGCCTCTGATGCTCCGGAATCGTTTACCAGATGGAAGAAGTTCAAAGTGTTTATGCAGAGGGTGAGAACGGTCCTTGACAATGTTCAGTGCCCTGCTCCTACAACGGTTCTGAAAAAGTTCTTGGACAGAGGGGAGGGAGACTCCAATTACCCTCTCCGCCCCCTTGACTATCCTCTGCAGGGCTTTTTTGTCTGACATACTGCAGCTGGAGTACCATGTAGCAATGCAGTACGTCAGAACACTCTCCACCACACCTCTGTAGAAGGTCCTGAGGATGCAGATGGGGAGAGAGGTCTGTTTGAGTTTCCTCAAGAAGTGTAGTCTCTGCTGAGCTCGCTTCCTGATCTCCAAGGAATTCTTGCTCCAGGTCAGGTCCTGCGAGATCTGCACTCCGAGGAACTTGATGTTCTCTACTCTCTCCAGTAAACGGCCGCCGATGCTGAGGGGGACGTGCTCAGGCTGTGACCGCCGGAAGTCGATAATCATCTCCTTTGTTTTGTCCACATTGAGCACCAGATTGTTCTCCCTGCACCAGCCCTCCAGGTCTCTCACTTCTTCCCTGTACATTGATTCCTCATCCCTCTGAATAAGTCCCACCACCGTGGTGTCATCTGCAAACTTAATAATCTGGTTCCCCTCGTGTTTGGATACACAGTCATGTGTTAGAAGTGTAAACAACAGTGGACTGAGTACACAGCCTTGAGGGGTTCCGGTACTCAGCGTGACAGAGTTGGAGATGTTGTTTCCAACCCGGACAGACTGAGGTCTCTCAGTCAGGAAATCCAGGATCCAGAGACATGTGGCGGTGTTCAGACCGAGAAGGAGTAATTTCTCTATCAGTCTCTGGGGAATAATGGTGTTGAATGCTGAACTGAAATCAATGTACAGGAGTCTGGCGTTGGTGTCTTTCTGGTCCAGGTGGGTGATGACAGAGTGTAGGGTGGTGACTATAGCATCCTCCGTGGAGCGGTTTGAACGATATGCAAACTGGAGCGGGTCGTGTGATGCAGGGAGGCAGGCTGTGATGTGTGGTTTGACAAGCCGTTCAAAACACTTCATCACAATTGGTGTAAGTGCAACAGGACGATAGTCATTCAAACAGGACACCACTGGTTTCTTTTCCACCGGTACAATGATAGAGGTCTTGAAGCATCTGGGAACGATGGCCTGACTCAGGGAGATGTTATAAATGTCAGTCAGGACATCTGCCAACTCGCTCGCGCAGTCTCGGAGCACACGTCCCGGAATGTTGTCTGGACCTGCAGCTTTGCGTGGGTTGATTCTGGATAGGGTCCTCCGTGTGTCCGCTGTGTTAATGGTAAAAGCTGGTCCGACCGATGGTGGGAGTGGGCCGGCCCTCCCTCTGATTGTCGAGTTTGATGCTTCAAAACGTACAAAGAAGTCGTTAAGCCTGTCTGGAAGCGAAGCGTCGTCATCATCGACCCCCTGCCTAGACTTAAAGCCCGTCAGTGTCCGAACTCCCTGCCACATCTGCTTGGTGTTCCTAGTGTCACAGAGGTGTCCCTGGATTTTCTCCGCATAGGCGCGCTTTGCCGCCTTAATTCCCTTTGAAAGCGCAGACCTGGCTGAGCGGAGGGCAATCCTGTCCTTCGCTCTGAACGCTGCATCTCTGGCTTTAAGCAGCGAGCGCACCTCTGCAGTCATCCAGGGCTTATGATTACCCCGCATAGTGATGGTCTTCACTGTAGTGACATCCTCTGTGCACTTTGCGATGTAGCTGGTGACCGAATCAGCATACTCCTCCACATCTGTCCTGTCTTCCTGGGAGGCTGCTATTTTGAAGATCTTCCAGTCTGTGTGATGAAAACAGTCTTGCAGTGCAGAGGTTGCACTCTCTGGCAAAATCCTGATTTGTTTCACTGCTGGCCTGCTGCGCTTCAATAAAGGTTTGTAGGCAGGAACCAGCATCACGGACATGTGATCAGAACGGCCGAGATGGGGGCGGGGTAACGCTGACAGCAACTCAATAAGTAGACACATGTGTAAGACGCTGAAATAATTGAAGGTCGCCACACATGACACAGACTGGGATGCACGTATATAGACAGGAGAGTAATCAAGACAACACAGCACAGGTGGGGAGAGAAATCATGACTGACAGCTGACACATGAGGAAAACAGAGGTGACAGGACGGGCAGGGCTACACACACAATTACAAACAGAGGAGACACAACAGAGGATCAGGGGAGACAAGACCATGAGGACAATAATACAAATAATAACCAAACTAAACCCCTGATCATAATAATCACAATAATAATAATACTCACAGAACTAAGAACAGAATCATGAATCTAACGAATAATAACACTGGTCAACACCAAATTTATTGTCTAAATTTTTTTTAGCTGATTTAGGACAATTTTGATGTGCTGAATCCAAAAATCACATTGGTTTTGCTCAATCAAGTCAACTTTTTGAACTATGGCCACATGTTTTCTTACGTTTTTGTTTACATATACGGGTATTTTCGCTTTATATGATGCAAAATTCTTTTTTATTTCTTGAAATTCTCTGAATTTTGAACAATGATGATGTAACATTCAATTTACTTGTACTTACCTTTAACAATGTCTACTATTCAATTTACAGTACAACTGTTGTACAACTGCTTATAACTTAACATAAAAACCTGACCTGATCAAGAGAAACGGATGTCATTTTCGGATTCAGTGGTGCAAAATTGTTTTAAGTCTGTTGAAAAAACACAGACAACTTACAAAAAAAATATTTTTGTTATGTTGTGTAATAAATGCAGAAAATTCAAAGAAGTAACTCAATGTGTGAGCATGGTCCCTAGACCAAGCTCAAAGCCCTGACAATGTGGTGTTCCACAGGGTTAAGTGTTGAAACTGAAGTTATTTATACTTTATTTGAATGGTACTTGTAAGGTATCTAATAAGTTAAGATTCATAATGTTTGTAGATGACACAATTCTATTTGTTTAGAAGCAGATAGGAGACAGTTCTTAAACACGGCTCAAGGAGAATTGATCGTTGTGTTTAAAAAATGGTGTGGTGTTTTTTCTCTCAGAAATAATTCAAGGTGTTTGGGAGTGCTATAGGACAAATTTTGATATAACAGTAAAGTTACTCAACAAATTCCAGGTCTTGCCACAGTGCAATGTTTCTGGTGGTGTGGCCACATCCTGCGCCTCCCCCCTGAACACCCCATCAGGGCCATCCTGGACTTTAACCCCGTACAGGTGGGTGGAGACGAGCGGGGGGGGGGGGGTGGCTGACCAGCTGGATGGATGTCTTCTCTCGTGACTTGCAAACAGCATAATATATCTCTGCACCAGGCCCAGCACATAGTGCAGGATAGAGGGAGGTGGCAAAGACTGGTTACTCAAGTTGACTCTACGCACACTGTGTAAGAGGACTGATGATGATGTTGATCAAGATGCATGCAGTAGTTGGAAATGCTATAACAAATGTAACCCCAAGGAACATGCAGGATGCTGGGGTGGTGGACGGGTTTGTACAGCTGGAGCAATACTAAACATTAAACCAACCCAAAGGGAGAAATGGGCATACTTCTGGTGGTTAAACAGATCGCTAAATTAGAAAGGTGTGTCTAGGATGTGACATTCCATCACTGAAGCGTGTACAGTATCTCACAAAAGTGAGTACACCCCTCACATTTTTGTAATTATTTTATTATATCTTTTCATGGGACAACACTGAAGATATGACACTTTGATACAATGTAAAGTAGTCAGTGTGCAGCTTGTATAACAGTGTAAATTTGCTGTCCCCTCAAAATAACTCAACACAGCCATTAACATCTAAACCGCTGGCAACAAAAGTGAGTACACCCCTAAGTGAAAATGCCCAAATTGTGCCCAATTAGCCATTTTACCTCCCCGATGTCATGTGACTAATTAGTGTTACAAAGTCTCAGGTGTGAATGAGGAGCAGGTGTGTTAAATTTGGTGTTATCGCTTTCACACTCTCTCATACTGGTCACTGGAAGTTCAACATGGCACCTCATGGCAAAGAACTTTCTGAGGATCTGAAAAAAAGAATTGTTGCTCTACATAAAGATGGCCTAGGCTATAAGAAGATTGTCAACACTCTGAAACTGAGCTGCAGCACGGTGGCCAATACCATACAGCGGTTTAACAGGACAGGTTCCACTCAGAACAGGCCCCGCCATGGTCGACCAAAGAAGTTGAGTGCACGTGCTCAGCATCATATCCAGAGGTTGTCTTTTGAAAATAGACGTATAGTGCTGCCAGCATTGCTGCAGAGGCTGAAGGCGTGGGGGGTCAGCCAGTCAGTGCTCAGACCATACACTGCACACTACATCAAATACATCAGCATGGCTGTTGTCCTAGAAGGAAGCCCCTTGATGCACAAGAAAGCCCGCAAACAGTTTGCTGAAGACAAGCAGACTAAGGACATGGATTACTGGAACCATGTCCTGTTGTCTGATGAGACCAAGAAAAACTTATTTGGTTCAGATAGTGTCAAGCATGTGTGGCGGGAGTGTCATGGTTTGGAACTGCATGAGTGGTACCGGCACTGGGGAGCTACAGCTCATTTAGGGAACCATGAATGCCAACATGTACTGTGGCATACTAAAGTAGAGCATGATCCCCTCCCTTTGGAAACTGGGCCGCAGGGCAGTATTCCAACATGATAACGACCCCAAACACACCTCTAAGACGACCACTGCCTTGCTAAAGAAATTGAGGGTAAAGGTGATGGACTGGTGCTGGAAAAATTTGCTGTTAGGATATAAGATGCTCAGTCAATGAGAGGCAGGATCAAAGTTTCAGCAAATTTGATGAGAGCGCTGATTAGCGGAACACAATACAGAAAACAGTTCTCAGTCTGTCAGTGTATTGCTTTAACTAACAGGGCAATTCTGTCCAACATATAGTCCAAGGCACCATCAGGGTGGGGTCGCTTCTTGATTAGTTCATTCATGACTTAGTGTGACTGTCATGATTCACCCCTTCAGGGCAGAGAGAAGGACCCAGGCGCTGAACTGCAGTTTGTGGTATTTATTAAAGGAAACACAAGATCCATAAAGTACACAAAAAAATAAACTTACAATGAGTAGTCGGCGGAATAAGCACAGGAAAACATGTCAGGACAGGGAGAGAGTCCTGACGGGAGTAGGTAGATGTGGGATGAGTCTCTGACAAGGAGTGAATGAAAAAAAACAGTCTTAAATAAGGCAGGAGATCAATCATAATAAATGATACCAGGTGTGGATCACGTGAGCGGGCAGGAGGTGACAGTGATTACAAAATAGGGATCAGCTGGGGGTCATGAAAGGAGAGGAGACAGGACTGACAACTTGACAGGAGCACCGCCCACTACAGAGCAAAACCCAGACATGCCACTGACAGCTGCAGCTCCGGAGAGAGAGAGAGAGAGAGAGAGAGAGAGAGAGACAGAGACAGAGACAGAGACAGAGAGACAGAGAGAGAATGAGAGAGAACACAAAAGTACAAATATAAAGTGAGAACTAAAATGATGACAAAAAAAGACTGGAGGATAGATACAGGTAAATACAAAATATATAAATTACAAGACTGCAATAAACATAACAGGAGAATGAGTAGAACTACAAAACAATACAAGATACATGAAAACCCACCAAGGATAAAATGACGAGAAACTAGGAACTCAGAAATACAATAAATATACAAATATGGAAAAAGACCATGAGACTGAGCACGGTGGAACCCCTCGCGTTCAGCTCATGACAAAGCCCCCCTCTCAAGGGGTGGAGTCCAGACACCCAGGGTAACATCAAAACAGAAAAAGGACCCCCCCCCCCAAATAAAAAGGAGGAGAACAATAAACCAACCCGGGCGGGCAGTGGGGGTACACAGGCTTAGAGGGAACATAAAAGAAACAAGGAAACCCGCTCAGGAACCCACACCAGGCAAAAACCAAACCACCTAAACCCCCTGGACCGGAAAGCTGGACAGTTCAGGCGGGCCAGAGTCCCAGGCCTGGTACATGGCACAATGGAAGGAGTCAGGCGGCCTCCCAGAGAACTCAGACCACCTGCCCCAGTGGCACAGTCTGTCGGGTGGTCTTCCAGAGTTCTTTAACCACCTGAATAGAAGGGGTGGTCCAGGAGGCAGCCGCCCAACGGGAAGAATCGGTGGTGTGGAGGACGGAAGGGAACGAGGACCCATGATGACGTCGGGTAGAGGAGGGGGAACCACGACGGCATCGGGCAGAGGAGAGGGGACCATGACGACATCAGGCAGAGGAAAGGGGACCACGACAAAGTCAGGCAGAGAAAAGGGAACCACAACGGGATCAGGCAGAGGAGAGGGGACCAGGGCGGCATCAGGCAAAGGAGAGGGGACCACGACGGAGTCAGGCAAAAGAGAGGGGACCACGACGGCATCAGGCAAAAGAGAGGAGACCATGACAGCATTAGGCAAAGGAGAGGGAACCACGAAGGCATCAGGCAGAGGAGAGGCAACCATGATGCCTTTAGACTGGCCTGCAGCACCCTCGGTGGCTCTGGAATGAGGTGTGGCAGCACCCGCGGTGGCCCCGGGCTGGGGCGAAGCTGTACCCACAGTGACCCTGGACTGGAGCGAAGTTGCACCCACAGTGACCCTGGACTGGAGCAAAGCTGCACCCATGGTGGACCCGGACTGGGAAAAAGCCACACCCATGGTGTCCCCTGACTGGGACTGGGTGGCACCCTCGGGGAACCCAGGCCGAGATGTGGCTGCACCCACGGTAGCCCCCGGTCTGGAGCGTGACACCCACGGCGGACCCAAGCTGGGGCGCAGCACCCACGTTGGTTGGAGACTGGGACGCAGCACCCACGACGGCCCCCGACTGGGACACAACACCCACGGAGACCAACCAAGGATAAAATGACAGGAAACTAGGAACTCAAAAATACAACAAATATACAAATATGGAGAAAGACCATGAGACTGAGCATGGCAGAAACCCCCATCGTCAGATCATGACAGTGATAAGGTCTGCTGAGTACATGCAGAAAGCCCGGTTAACACTAGTGATAAAGCAAAACACAGTCACAGTGATAGAACTGAACATTCACAGTGATAACTAACAGTCACATCAGAATCCTTCTATCAGTATCTTCTCCGCTACTCAACAGCTCCAAATATGGTAACAGGATTTCCTGAGTCAGTATACACATAAAGCTTTATATTAAAAAAAAATCATATTCATAAAAATTCATATAACTCAGTGAAAGACAGAATTTTTCCATCAACTGGCCAAGCATGTCTCCAGACCTAAACCCTACTGAGCATCTGTGGGGCATCCTCAAAGGGAAGATGGAGGAGCGCAAGTCTCTAACATCCACCAGCTCCGTGATGTCATCGTGGAGGAGTGGAAGAGGATTCCAGGGGCAACCCGTGACGCTCTAGTGAACTCCATGCCCAAGAAAGTTAAGACAGTGCTGGAAAATAATGGTGGCCACACAAAATATTGACACTTTGGGCACAATTTGGACATTTTCACTTAGGGGTGTACTCACTTTTGTTGCCAGCAGTTTAGACATTAATGGCTGTGTGCTGTTATTTTGAGGGGACAGCAAATTTACACTGTTATACAAGCTGTACACTGACTACATTGTATCAAAGTGTCATATCTTCAGTGTTGCCCCATGAAAAGATATAATAAAATATTTACAAAAATGTGAGGGGTAAACTCACTTTTGTGAGATACTGTATGTGACACAGCCAGAACTAGCACAGAACGTCATTCCATATAATGCTTGGAACTGCAGCAAATGTGAAGTGCTGTGATCTTCCACTATCTCCAAATCTCTTGGTATCTTTGAACACTGCTAAACACAACAATAATAACAATATTAGTGATCTGTCCAGGTTTTAATCTGCCTGTGATTTATGTCAGATACAAATGGTTTTTGGTTTCTGTGGATATCCCCCCCGCCCTTCCCCATAATAAACTGTGATGTTTCTCATCCAAATTTCATGAAGGTTTAACACCATGCATTACTTATGACTAAGATGCTAGCTGTAGGCTAGGCTTCACCCTTGCTAGTACAGGTCACTGATTTTATCCTCTAGTGCTGGTCTTTTTTGGAGCATTTCTATTTCCTGTTTCACTTCAGATCCATGGAATTCTAGTATTGCCCATATTGTAGAAGAATAAAGAGACAAGACATGAGAGCCACCAGTTTAGACCTTTACTTAACTCCAACATAAAGAGAATGACATTTGGCGCCAAGACGCATACATATACGTATTCCCAAATCTCTCCTCCCCTCTCTACCCAAGTTACTGGGTGTACTGTAAGTGGAGCTTCCTAATGGTCCACCACACAGCCCCCCCCCCACCCAAACACCCAGAAAGAGCGTTATCAGTCCAGTACCCTGGGTTTGAGTAATCTCCCATAATGGCTGTTTTGTGGAGCCACCTGGCCAGCTGAGGAGTCCTCAGGTTGAGGCGCACGAGGCGGGGAGGAAAACAACTCAGTCTCAGGTCTTGGCAAGGGGTGTTCTGTAGGGGAAAGACAAACCTGCAAACCCACAGTGGGCAGGCGTCCATGCCGAGAAATCTGGGCCATCACCACTTGCTCGTCTGCCAAAAGGCAGGCTTGAACCTGTCTATACAAATGGTTTCTTTGCATCCCCCAAAATCCAACAAAAAATGTTTTGCACCTGTCTCCAAAACCCTGAAAGGGCCATCATGCCTGACGAAAACAAATTTGACATGCTCCAAACACTTGGGAACAAAAGCATGGGGGAAACAGTGGTGTACTGGTCCCGGAACGCAAACTGACTCTACCGTAGGAAAAAGCTGCACGGAGGGGTCGTGCCGGGTGCAACAACTTCTGGCAAAAATTCACCTGGGACCCACAATGGCTGACCAAAAACAAGCTCAGCTGGGGAAGCAGCAAGATCCTCCTTGGGCGCGAAGCATAACCCAAGCAGGACCCAAGGAAGGTGGTCGACTCAATTCACATCGGCCAATGAGGCTCTAAATACGGCTTTAAACAACCTGTGAAACCTTTCTCACAAACCATTAGCTTGCGGATTGTACGTGGTGGTACGATGAACTCTGACCCCTAGGCTCTCAGCCATGGAGAACCAGAGTTCCGAAGCGAACTGGGGGCCTCTGTCAGAGGTGATGTCAGACGGGGGACCGAAAAGCGCGACCCAAGAGGACAAAAAGGCACGGGCTACATCGGCAGAAGTAGTGGAAGCTAACGGGATTGCCTCTGGCCAACGAGTGGTGCGGTCCACTATCATCAAAAGGTGCGTAAAACCTTGTGACGGCAGAAGGAGACCCACTAAGTCAACATGGATGTGGTAGAATCTCCTACTCGAGATCCAGAAAGGTTCAAGCGGAGCTCTGGTGTGCCTCTAAACCTTAGCTCATTGGAACACCACTTAAGCTGCAGCTCACTCCTTCACATCCTTGCATCAGTGGGGCCAAACGAATTTGGACCCCACAAACTTATAACTGAAGTGCGGATGCCAGGATGCAAGAGAGAGTGAATGGATTCAAAAGCGTGGCGGCGCCAAGAGATTGGAACAGCTGGGCAAGGGCGGCCGGTGGAGACGTCGCACAGCGGGGGGGGGAGACAACTGTCTTGTACCACCTTGCTCTCTAGCCTGAGACCGGTACCCGCAGAATGAATCATGAGAATGTCCGAGTCTCCCGCTTGGTCGGCGGCCATGACAGAAAAATCAATGCCCAGGTAGACTGGGGAGACCAGCGTGTGTGACAAACAGTCAGCTACAACGTTGAGCTTGCCGACCACATGCTGAATGTTGATAGTGAACTCTGATATTGTGGCGAGGTGACATTGCTGACATGCTGACCACAGTTCAGAAATTTTGGACAACACATAGGTTAGAGGTCTGTGGTCAATGAACACGGTAAATACGTGACCCTGGAGCCAAAACTGGAAGTGGCGCGTGGCCAGGTAGAGAGCCAGCAACTCTCTGTCACAAGTGCTGTACTTACGCTCCTTGTTGCACAGTGTGTGGCTGAAAAAGGCGTGGTTGCCATGAATTGGAGACATATTGTTCCACCACCGCTCCTACCACGACGTCAGACGCATCCATAGAGCAATCCGTGCCAATGGGGAAGGATGGGCCAGCAAAACCACATTGGAGAGCACAGATTTGGCACCTGAAAAGCCTTGACATGTGCGGGGTCCAATCAATGCCATCCACGGGCTTCTTCTTCTTCAGTGCATTGTAAAGTGGTTGCAGAAGCTGGGCTGCCCGGGGAAGGAAACAATTGTAAAAATTAACCATCCCCAAAAACTCCTGCAGTGCCTTCACGGTCTGTGGACGTGGGAAATCAGACACAATCCACACTTTATCCAGCAGCAGAACTGTGCCCTAGATGAGATGTGATGGCCCAAAAAAATCAATTTCCGGTAGCCCAAACTGACATTTTCCTGGGTTAATTATCAAACCGTGAGCCTCCAGCCTTCGGAAAACCTGCTTCAAATGAGAGCGGTGTTCCTCCTCAGACACGCTAGCCACCAGGACAACATCCAGGTAGATAAACACGAATGGCAAACCATGGAGCACGGCGTCCATCATCCTCTAAAAGTTTGAGGTGCGCCCTTAAGTCCGAATGGCATGCATAGAAAGTCAAAAAGGCTGAAGGGTGTTATTACCACTGTTTTTGAGACGTCTTCTGCGTGCACCGGGACCTGGTGGTAGCCGCGGACCAGATCCACCTTAAAGAAAATTGCCGTCCCAGCCAGGTTTACTGAAAAATCTTGTATGTGAGGGATTGGGTAACAGTCATGCTCCGTAATGTTGTGCAGGCAACGAAAATCACTGCACGGCTGCCACAAACATCAGACTTTAGTACCATGTGCAGCGGGGAAGCCCAAGGGATTTTGGAGTGCTTAACAATCCTTAAACGTTCCAAGTTAGCAAATTCTTCCCATGCGATGGCTAACTTATTTGCATCGAGGCGGTGCGGGCGCATGGAAACCAGAGGGTCCTTTGTGATGATAAAATGCTCAACCCCGTGGTTGGGGTTGAGCATTGGTCACAGCAGCGGAAAAATTAGGCACTGTGAACGAGGGAAAATCAGAAAGTAAGAGCTGGTACACATCCCCAGAGGCTAAAAAATTAGCATGTGCGAGTGACCGAGCTCCCTGAGTTATAAAAGGCAGTGAAGAAAAAAAAAAACAGCGTCAACCAAACGACTATTAGCAACATCTACAAGGAGAACATGAGCACACAGAAAGTCAGCACCTATGATAGAAACTAAGCTGGCAGCTACCACAAAGTCCCACTTATAATTACAACCGTGAAAACATATAGTCACTGACCTTTCTCCAAAAGTCCTGATAGGGGAGCCATTAGCAGCAGTTAATGACGTGCCACAGCCTTCCGCTAGTCCATCAGAACCAGTTGGCAGAATAAGACTCTTGTGAGAACCAGAGTCAGCCAAAAGCCATCTCCCGGAACGTGTGTCCTCAAGGAAAAGCAGCTTCTCCTTGTCGCCAGCAGTTGCAGCTGCTACCATTCGCTGGCTGGTCCATTTCCTGGCATCTTGAAACTGCATGGCGGGAGGCAGTGCCACGTGTCGGCACTAAAATGCTAATGGTAGAAGCATATAGTCCTGGCCTGGCGTCTCAGAGTGGCTACACCAGCCATAACCGTCGGCTCAACAGCCTCTGTGGATGCTGCCGAAGGTCCCACTGTCACCGCCTGGACACCAAAACTCCTTCCGCCAGCGCCTGGTAATCTCTGGCAACCAGCAGTGGCGAGTTGGCTAAAATGGTCCGCGCTGAAGCCGGCAGTTTCCTGAAGAAGAGATGGGCAAAGAGAAAGGATCCATCATCTGTGCCCAGTAGAGCTAGCATACTTTCCATCAGCTCCACAGCCAAGGTGTCCCCTAACTCAGAGTGAGAAAGGAGCTTCTCTGCTCTCTCCCCGTCAGAGAGAGTGTAGCGCCATAATAGTAGCTGCTTGAGAGCGGCGTATTTCCCACGGGCTGGGGGGTCTCGGAGCAGGCTCATGGCACACTGGGTTGAGCGCGGGTCGAGCAAAGCCACCACATAATGGTATCTCGTGTCGTCTGCAGAAATCCCAACAGAGGGTGAATTGAGCCTCAACGTGGATAAACCAGGCAGTGGGATCGTGGAGCCAGAAGTACAGGAGCTTGACTGTCATGGCGAATGAGGCCGGGTTCTCAGAGGGAAACCCTACCATGGGTGTTCCCGAAGAAGAGTTCGCTTCGTCTTCTTTTTTGAACATTATCAACATCATAGGTCACTCGTGTGGACGAATGAAGAGACGAGAGACGAAAGCTGCCAGTTCAGACCTTTACTCAACTTCAACATAAAGAGAATGACATTTGGCGCCAAGACGCATTCATATATTCCCAAATCTCTCCTCCCCTATCCCCAGGTTACTGGGTGTGAGTGGAGCCTCCTAGTGGTCTGCCACAATATATGATACTTGTTAACATTAGCATTTCTCTGGGATGCACCCACACAGTCATTGAAACATTTGCTCACACTCCATACTGCTGGCTAGTGATGACTTCTGGTTCCAATATAAAGAGAATTTACCAAACTTCTAACTTTAACAGATGGGGAACTGGAACGTTTCTGTGGCCTCCAGTTTCATGACAGTGTGTAAAAGTCTAATTTGGTGCTAATTGGCCACTGTCTATTTTTATAAGCAGCCACATGCTGCTAGTAGAATTTTACAAGGAAGTGTTTTGGTTTTTTTTTTCCTTCCTTCGCCTGAAGTGTAATTTTCTCTAAGTGGGGTGTAGTTATGGGTGTTAGGATGGGGGGGGGGGGGTGCTGAGAATCCTTGCCTTAGCAATTCTCAGCTACAACCAAAACTGTCAGGCATTTCAGTAACAGTTTTGAGTGCATAAATAGACAGGTTGATCCAGCCAGTACTGACACAGTACCTGCTAGTAATGCTAACATGCATTTTAGGAACTGTAAAATTGATTTGAAGCCAGGTTCATGGACACTTGGCATATTTAAGTCATTAAGTCTTCCACGCTCCACTGGTTCTGTGTCTGCTGTGGACAGAGCGGATATCATAATAGCAAATTGCAAAACTTGCCGATGAGAATGTTGCCACAGCTGTAGTGCTATCACAGAATTGTTAATCACCTCGCTGTGGTATCATACCAGTGGCTCCTTTTGGCGTAGACTCCTGCTGGAAGGATTATGATAAACCAGTCACTCATCATTCAGTATTTAAAAGGGACACGGTATCGCACTGAGAAATAATTTCAGTCATTTCAGGGGCACAGACAGACAGTACATTATAAGTGCTCTCCTTTTATCTTTGGTACATTCCACAAACATTGACTTAAAAGATGGAGCGTTTTTAAAGCTGCTGTGACTCCTGCATTTGTTTGCCTTGCTGCATAATCTTCTGCCAGTAAGAGAGTGACAACACAACGTAAACAACTTGGTATCTTAATATAGTTTTATGAGTATTAGACTTTAATTCTGGATTGATTTCAACTACTAAGGGCCCCTTTGCACAGATGGAGATCGTTGGAGGACCATTGAGAGATCAAAAATTGACCCAATCTCTCTAAGATCTCCTAAAGCCTCAAAACAGTTATTTCTGTGTAAATGATTGGGAGATCATTGGACAATTTTCACGGAAATCTTTGAAAAATCCTAGAGAGATCATTGGGAGACCAGGAGAGATCACTAATAGACCAGGAGCTCTCTCACTAAATAGATCACTAAATTAGAAAAGTGTGTCTTGGATGTGACATTCCATCACCGAAGCATTTATGTGACACAGTCAGAAGAGGAATACTAGAAAGAGAGATCACTGAGAGACCAGGAGATATTGCTGAGGGATCTCTCTTTCTAATTATTCTTCTTCTGCCCACCCCCACCCCCACCCCACCCCCGCCCTACACAGAGGTGGAGATCACTGAGAGATCATTGAAAGATGAAATGATTTTTTTCCATCTTGAAAGCAGAGATGATTGCGATATCAGTGAGGGATCACTGCCTATTCGATGAAAGACCAATAGAGTTCATTAAATGATTACTGAAAGATCTTGGCGATCACTGAGAAATCACTGAAAGGTTGTTTAGATATCTGGCCATTTTTTCATCCCTCAGCGATCTCTCAATGATCTCCACCCCTGTTTAAAGGGAAGAGACAAAAAAACAGAGACAAAAGATTAGAAGATTATCTGATCCTGCAAAATGAGACTAAAAAAATGCATTTATGTTTCCATGGACGTATGGGAATAAAAGATTATTCACATTCTAACACCCACTCTTTCCCAAACTACAAATGTGATTTATAGTCAGTTGCTACCACTTGCTTCAGGTAATAAGAAAAGTGGGGAGCTCTGAAATACATTATCATAAACAGAGAAGTGCTTGGTACCTGAAAACATGGAAAAGTGCCATTAGAGAGCATGTGAACCCCATGACATATCCAAATAACTAGCAATAGAAAAGCCAGGAGCACATTCAGCTCTCATTCCTCTTCTTTATGAAATGTGTCATTGCGTACAACAACTGCTGCTCGTCAAAGTAATTGCTGTGAAAAAGCAGTAATATATTCCAATGAGGAGAGAAATGTAAAGCACCCATCTTCAGCTCTCGGGATTATCATCTTGCTCAAGAAAGGGAAGTATTTATTTTTTGTAATGTTTCGGAGGTGAGAAGTGCAAATCAGAGTAATGAGTCAAAACAGGAAAGCAGCACACGCTTCCAAGGGAGCATGGGGTGTTTAGATGTGTGTCTAAATGCCCCTGCAGATGATGTTGTTCTGCTTCAGCGAATAAACTGGTCCTTTACTTTCCATATATCCTAAAAACATTTAAGGTGGGATAGATGTTGAAGTATTCTTAGAGTCTTAATGCTAAAAAGGTGCATTTCAGATGGAATGTAACATCATTTTCTCTTTAAAAATTGACTGTAGGATAAGAGCATTGACAATTTCCTTGTCACTTTACGAGGTTTTATGGGGATGAGTCAGACTTTTGACATGATCAAGGCTAAGTAGCTGAAGTTAAAAACATTATATAACAAAGTATTTATCACATGTAAATTGACTTGTGTGTGTGTGTGGGGGGGGGTTGTCACACCTGTCAAAAGTTGCATATTTTTATTCAACAACTGAACACTCTGACTTTGTAAAACATATTAAAAAAAATTAAATGAAATAGGCTTTATCATATCTACTAAAGGAAAAAATGAAATTGTGAAAATAATTATGGATTCGTCTTGTAATTGCCAATATGTACAAATCTAAATGTGAAAATTAGCCTCCTGTTAAAAGAGAGTGCTCGTAGACCTTAAAAAGTTGTTGTACCATTCTAATTAATGGGAGACATTTTCCCAACAAGAGAGCTTTTAAAACATACTCTTCAAGAAGGTAATTCAACACAAAATGCACAAAAAGATGTTGGTTGTTATTGGTCAGCCATGTAGTAGTAGTAGATTAGTTTATTTGACAGGGACAGTGCAATAAACATAGACAATTAATCAAAGACAATCAATCTGATGTGTTGCACATAGAGTGTATAGCTATTAGCTAATTTGCAACTCTTGTCCCTGGATGGGCTTTAGAAAAAAGAATCAAGATAAAAATATACACAATAACCACATACATCAATGCAGAAAAATTATAAATACACAATTATAAATATTATAAATATTATAAATACACAAATATAACAGCCTGACTCACCTTTAACATAAATATTATAAATACACAAATATAACAGCCTGACTCACATTTAACACATATAACATAACTCACATTTGCCTATTTCAGGCCTTCCTCCCTCCGTCACTCACTATAAACAAACACATTTATTCCTTCCCTTCATTCACTCTCACTTTGCAGACAAATAATTCATACATGAGTACATTCTTGTTTATTTTTCAGCCAGTTTTTAACATTTTTAGTGAATGTTTTAAAGTCCGTTATTATTTTAATTTCATTTGGCATTGTGTTCCAGATGTGACTGCCCTTTATAGAGAAAGCTGTTTGTCCAAATGTGGTTCTGCGGTGGAATATTTTACAGTTATTGTTAACAGAACTCCTGGTGGCTCTGCTGCTGTCCTGTCTTTGGACGAAACCAGCAAGTGGCTCGGGTGCTGATTTATGGAAACATTTGAACGTTAATTTCAGAAGACAGAGGTCAATGAAGCTCTCAAAACTCAATAGGTTGTATTTTTTTAAAACATTACAGTGATGCCACCTAATGGGCTTTTTGTCCAAGATTTTTAGGGTTTGATTATATAATGAACCTATATGTCTTATTGTGGAAGGGGCTGCTTGAGCCCAGACTGTCAAACAGTATGATATATGAGAAAAAACCATAGAATGCATATACAGTGCAGCTGCTTCGTAAGGTATGTAATATCTAATTAATTTAAAGCAGTTCAGATTTTTTTTTACTGTTTTTGAAATTTTCTTTATATGAAGATTAAATTTGAGTTGAGGATCTAGTACAATGCCAAGGTATTTGAATTCTGTAGCTAAACTGATGTCATGATCATGTATATTAACTTTAAAATGTTGCAGGTTACATTTTTTGATTGAAAAGCACATTGAGACTGTTTTCTGAAGGTTCAGCAATAGATGGTTCTTGAGGAGCCACTCTTGGACATCAACCATACTTGTAGACAGTACATCTGCAGCCTGTGCTGGAGTCTTGGCAGCTGTGTAAATAACTGCATCATCTGCATAAAGTTGGCATGTTGCAGCTGAGCAGTGTAACGGCAAGTCATTAATAAAAATGCTGAAAAGTAAAGGACCAAGAATGGACCCTTGTGGGATACCCATGCGGTTGTTTAAAAATGAGGATTTATCCTGGTGAACTTTTACACACTGTTCTCTATTCTGGAGATAAGATGCAAACCATTCTAATGTATTTGGGGAGAAGTTAAAAGATACCATTTTGGATAAAAGCAAACTGTGGTTTACAGTATCGAAAGCCTTTTTGAGATCTAGAAAAACAGCTCCTACCACATTACCCCTGTCCAAGGACTGTTTGACGTTTTCAATAAGGCAACAATTTGCTGTTTCTGTTGAGTATCCTGGTCTAAAACCAAATTGATGTGGATGAAGAAGTTGACTGTCTTGTAAGTAGTCTATCAGCTGTGTAGCTACAACTTTTTCAAGAACCTTAGATAGGACTGGTAAGATAGAGATTGGGCGGTAATTGCATATATCGTCTTTACTGCCTGATTTATGAACTGGTATGACGACAGCTTTTTTCCAGCCAGATGGAAATGTACTAGACCTAATGGAGAGATTAATGAGATGAGTCAGTGGTTTGATTAATATTTTGCTGTGCATTTTGAGAAAGGAGGTGCTCATATTGTAGATATCACTAGTTTTTGAGTTTGACAGTGTTTTAACAATACCAGCAATTAACTTCTCATTTACCTCATCGATGTGAAAAGTATCTGTTGGGAGTATGGAATTTGTGTTGTTGAGCACATTTGGCAGCACAAAAATTTTTGTTAAGTCTTCCACAGAGCCCACAAAGTGTGAATTAAATTCATTTGCCAAAGTAGCCTTGTCACTGACGGTCTTGCCATTGATTCTAAGTTCCTTTACCCCCTTCTGATCGTTTTTTTTATTAGTTAAGTTATTTAAATGCCTCCATAGGGAACTGTTGTTACCCTTTGCATGATCTATCAGTTTATTGTAATAAGATATTTTTGATTTTCGCAGCTCATGTACCACTTTATTTCTTAAACTTTTGTACACAAGGTGATAATTTTGTAGTTTGGAGGTTAGTGATGTTTTCAGTGCATAGTCTCGCCTCTTCATAAGTTTTCTTATTTCATTATTTAACCATGGTAGGCTAATCTTCTGTTGTCTACTTTTAATTTGCTTTGAAAATTTTTCTATAGACTTTGTGATTGTTGCAGTTATAAAATTACAACAATCATCTACTTCACATGTTGCCATGAGCTGCTCCCAATTTTGATTCTCTAAGTAATGTTCAAACTCCTCATTTTTTGATTTGGGGATAATAAAATTTGATTTGTCAATATCGACTCCCCCAAAATACTGTAGTCGCTTTTTAGTAAGTTTCCTGACAGCAAGAACCATGTTATGATCTGAGAGACCAGTTACAAGATTATAGGTTCTGGTTATTCGTTCTGGTTTATTAGTAAATACCATGTCAATAAGTGTTCTGGATTGTTTGGTTATCCTGGTGGGTCCTTTGATGATTTGCTGGTAATTAAATTTAGTCATGAGGCTTTTCAGTTTTTGTTTGTCTTTTTTATCAGACCAGTTGATATTAAAGTCACCATGAATTATTGTTTCTCTGTTCTTCTCAAGTTGTTTAACCAGATCACTTAATTCATTATAAAAGGAAGAGTTGTGTGACGGTGGGTTGTACACTACTGCAATGTTGAAATTCATTACCGGAGAGAGACATACATTAACAGCTAAACATTCAAGTGAAGTATTCAAATCAACCAGTTGACATTTATATTTCTCTTTGATGTAAATTAAAACACCTCCTCCCCTCCCTACCTGCCTGTCTTTTCTAAAACACTGGTAGCCCACAATATCGATCATATTAGTGTCTATGTTACTGTGTAGCCAGCTTTCTGAGAGACAAAGGTAGTCCAGATTTGAGTCCAACAGCAACACCGAAATCTCATCTCTTTTGGGGATTATGCTCCGTATGTTTAAATGACCGCCGAGGATCCCCTTTGGTTTAGCCTTGGTGTCCCAAAGAACTCGTGCATGATTAACAGTTTGGAAAAATAAATGTTGTTTTTGCTTTTGTACAGCTCGGTTTTGTGCTAACCCAGTGGTCTGCTGTTTAATAGTGGCAGGTCCAGGGTTAAGGTGAATATCTCCTGCCAGAAGTAGCAGAACTAACAGAACTTTAACTGTATATCCTCTGCCATATTGTGATTTTTGCTTAACAGCCATGTTTGCCTTAATTTGGAAGTTTTTGCTCAGGGCTTTTAAAGACCACATAGAGTGTAGGGTGAGATGTCCAAGCCCAAATCCATACAGATAAAACTTTTTAACTTCACCTTTGGTTGAGTTTGTCGGAAAATGTGTGTAATGTGTGTAAAATTACAGAGAAAATGGGAAGCTTGTAAAACAGAAACACACTGGTAAGGAAGAAGATAAAGCCCCAGGATAGAAAACTCAAAGCAATATTTTTCCAGAATAGAAAAAACACAACAAAAGGAACAGAAGACAAAAGGGGAACAGAAACAGGGGCCAACTGTCTGAAAGAAATGTGATTTAGAAAGAGAAAAGCTACAAGTAAAGCATCATCCACACCTAAAAAGAAGAAAAAAACAGGCAGAGGAGGACTTACCATTAGGCAGAAGTACGGTAGATGACTGCCTTAGGCCCCGATCTGTAAAGGGCCAAATCTACTTGGAACCCCATCCTTTTTTTTTTAAAATGCTTAGCATATTTAACATAATGGCCAACAAAATCAACACCAGTATTTACATAAATGGCAAATTAAATCACGAACGTAACGTTCCCCCGTCATGAAATGCCTTTACCAAGGTTAAACAGAAGACACCAATAGCAGGAAGTGAGTTTTTGCACATTTTGTAATAGAAAGACATACAAAAACTACACCAACACACACACTTACAGGTACGGCCAGGGAACACCCAGAGAAAATGAAGCAGACGGGAAAACCGTCTTGAAGAAGGGATTCTGTTCCACCCAGACGGTCCTGGGCCCAGGGCTGTGGGGCAAAAATTCTCCTGGGATCCGCAACGGCTAAGAAAAAATGAGTTCTGCTGGGGAAGCTGCCAAATCTTCCTTAGGTGCAGATCGCAACCCCAATAGGACCCAAGGCAGGCAGTCAGCCCAATTTGCATCTGTCAGCGAGGCCCTGAGTACTGCCTTAAGTGACCTGTGAAAATGTTTGCACAAACCGTTAGCCTGTAGGTTGTATGCAGTGGTGCGGTGGATTTTGAACCCCAGGCTATCGGCCATCGTGGACCAAAACTCTGAAACAAATTGCTGACCCCTGTCGGAAGTGATGTCCGACGGGGATCTGAACCGTGCAACCCAAGCTGACAAGAATGCGCAGGCTACCTCGGCAGACGTGCTGGAACTCAGCGGAACCACCTCCGGCCAAAGTGTAGTGCAGTCCACAATTGTTAAAAGGTGAGTGAACCCCTGTGACGGCAGGAGGTGGCCCACTAAATCCACGTGTATGTGGTCGAAACTCCTGGCTGGAATCTGAAACAGCTCGAGGGGGGCTTTGGTATGCTTGTGCACTTTAGCTCACTGGCACGTGACGCACGCTGCAGCCCATTCTTTCACATGCCTGTGTAGGCAAGGCCAGAAAAATTTGGACCCCACCAGTTTAACCGAGGTGCGTATGCCGGGATGTGAAAGGGAGTGGACGGACTCAAAAACACAGCGGCACCAAGAGCTCAGAACCACAGGGTGGGGGCGGCCAGTAGAGACATCGCAGAGCAAGAGGGGGCACCCTTCTTGCACCACCCTGCCCTCCAGTTTTAATCCAGTAGCTGCAGACTGGAGCGCGCAAATGTCTGCATCCCCGGTTTGGTCGGCGGCCATAGTGGGAAAATCTATCCCCATGTAGACCAAGGAGACTAACATGTGTGACAGGCAGTCGGCCACGACATTAAGCTTACCGGTTACGTGTTGAATGTTGGTAGTGAACTCAGAGTGTGGCCAAGTGCCATTGCTGCTGGGCCAACCACGGCTCCGCGACTTTGGACATTGCATATGTTAGTGGCTTGTGATCAACAAACGCGGTTAACTCAAGGCCGTCGAGCCAAAACTGGAATTGATGCATAGCCAGGCGGAGGGCCAACAACTCCCGGTCAAATTTGCTGTATTTACGCTCATTGTCACGCAAAGTATGGCTGAAAAACGCAAGTGGCTGCCACGAACCAGAGACATACTGATCCACTATTGCCCCTATCGCGATGTCAGACACATCTGTGGTGAGCGCTATCTGCGCTGACAGGGTTAGGTGGACCAGCAGAGCTACGTTAGTGAGTGCCATTTTGGTGTTTGTGAAAGCCTGGGCCCACTCGGGGGTCCAGTTGATGCTATCTGCGGGCTTCATTTTTTTCAGTGTGCCATACAGCAGTTGCTGCAGCTGTGCTGCCCGGTGGAGAAAACGGTTGTAAAAATTGACCATCCCCAAAAATTCATGCAGCGACCTCATGGTCTGTGGATGCAGAAAATCCAACATTGCGCGCACTTTATCCGGCAGCGGGATCGTGCTGTCCAGCAAGATGCAATCACTAGCAGCCCGAACTGGAACTTTGCTGGGTTAACAATAAGCCCGTGCACTTCCAACCGTTGGAAAACCTGTTTGAGGTGGGCGAGGTGCTCCTCCTCTGATGCGCTAGCCACCAAAATGTCGTCCAAGCAGACAAAAACGAATGACAGGTCACGGAGCACCGCGTCCATCATTCTTTGAAAGGTTTGTGCTGCGCCTTTTAACCCGAACGGCATGCATAAAAACTTGAAAAGGCCAAAAGGAGTTATTACCATCATTTTAGGAACATCCTCTGTGCGAACCGGGACCTGGTGGTACCCACGGACCAGATCCACTTTTGAAAAAAATGCATGTCCCGGCCAGGTGCACAGAAAAATCCTGGATGTGCGGAATGGGATACCGGTCATGTTCCCTGGCGTTGTTCAAGCGTCAGAAATTGCAGCACGGCCGCCATGACCCATTGGCCTTGGGCACCATGTGCAGCAGAGATGCTCAAGGGCTGTTGGAACGCCTAACGATGCCCAATCGCTCTAAGTTAGCAAATTCCTCACGCGCGCTGGCTACTTAAGCTGCATCCACGTGGCAAGGGTACGTGAATACAGGCGGACCTTTCATTGTGATAAAATGTTTGACCCCCGGCTTGGTTACTGCAGCGGAAAAGGTGGGAACCGTGAGTGCTGGGAACTTGGAAAGCAAACGCTGGTACTTACCCCTTGGAGCTAGAACGTTAGTGTGTGTTGGTGGCCCAACTACCCAAGCTAAGTGTCTGTTTGCAACATTAACAAGCAATCCGTGAGCACACAGAAAATTAGCACCTAAGATGGGGACCAAACATGCAGCTACCACAAAGTCCCACTGGTAATTGCATCTGTGTAAACACACAATCACCCTCCTTTCTCCAAACGTCCTGATGTGGCATCCGTTGGCGGCCGTAAGAGCCAGGCCGCTGCCTTCTGCCAACCAGTCCACACTGACTGGCAAAATGAGGCTCTTCTGGGAGCCGGAGTCCATCAGAAAACATCTCCCAGAATGTGTGTCTGTGATGAAAAGCAGCTTCTCCCTGTCGCCAGCGGTCGCAGCTGCTACTGACTGCTGGCTGTCTCGTTTCCCGGCTTTCTTGAAGTGGCACGGCAGCAGACAATGTTGTACTTCCTTGCCAAAACGGCGATGATAAAAACACAGTGTCCCAGTCCCGTGTCTCCTGGGGTCATCCCTGCCACCACCACTGGCTCCTCAACTTCACTGGATTCCATTGGAGATCTTGGTGTCACTGTGTGCACACTGAGAGCCCTGTTTGCAAGGATGATTCAGTCTGCCTCTTCTGCCAGCGTGCGGTAGTTCCTAGCCGTCAGCAGCAGTGAGTTAGCAAGGATCGCCCACGCTGTAGGTGGTAGGTTTCTGAGGAAGAGGTGAGTAAACAGGAAAAATCTGTCATCTTCACCCACTAACACGAGCATGCTCTCCATAAGTTCCACAGCCGATCTGTCCCCTAACTCCGAGTGTGGGAGGAGCCTTTCTGTCCTCTCCCCACCCAAAAGGGTATAACGATGCAGCAGCATCCGCTTGAGAGCATTGTATTTTCCTTGGGCTGGCGGGTCTTGGAGTAGATTCATGGCTTGATGTGTGGCGCTGGCGTCCAGCGATGCCACCACATGTTTTCACGTGAATAAACCAAGTGGCCGGGTTGTGAAGCCAAAAGTCCGGGAGTCTGACTGCCGCCGCACATACAGCGGTGGGAGCCTCCAGCAGGAGTGTCTCCGTGGTGGTGCTCGATCCATGTTCCATTTCACGCCTTTAGGTTACCAATGTGGAGGAAGGAATCAGACGAGACCATGAGCTGACGACACCGACTTTATTCTCCTCCATCAAACATAACAGACTGAATCTGAGTGCCAGAGTGAACTCTCTTATACACTTATTCCCACCTCCAGCACCCAGGGTAAATACATTAACACACAAGCTGTGGAACATGCACACACATCCACATACACATTAACATACCGTCACAGAGCAGGTCTTGATACATTCGCACCCCTGTGTGCTCAGGTGTGAACCTGGCACAGCGGGGGCAGAAGGCACATCTTTATTTGGCTTTATACCCCCTAGAGCTGTGGCGCCCATAGCTGGCTCTTCTCACCTTTTCCCCATTACCATTTCTGACTACCTTGTCTCCCACCAACCCCCTGTTCTGGGTGGAGTGCCATGTCCTCTTGTGTCCCCCACAACGTACTAAAAATGTCTGGGACGCAAGACTGCTGCAAGGAATAACTACACTGGTCTGCTTAAATAACACAGCACCAGATGATAATCAGGTGTGGGTACATGAGTGAGAACGTAATCAAAACAATAAGTGACAGCTGTGCAGCCCACAAAACAGTTTTACAGCCAGAAGCTGTACAGCACTATCAAAATAAAAGTACAGACCAGAACTAACTAATACAGCATAAAATAACACATCCCCCAAAAGATATAAACAAACCCATGACTACAAAATGACACACAATAACTAGACAAAACTATAAGAACACAACTAAGAATCCAACAACTCATAAATGAACAGCAACCAGATACAAAAGATCATAATAAAGAAACAAACAAACAGAAAAGGACTAAACTAAGACTGGAAAATGGGCATGGCCCCCGCCCATTCCCAGGATCATGACTGCCCCCCCCCCCGAGGGGTGGACCCAGACACACCAGGGCAACATCAAAAAAGAAATGAAGACCCCCATACAAAGGACACCCCCCCAACCAGAAAAACAACCCACTCCGGGCGGTAGGAGGGGGAACCCAGGCACGAAGGGACCAAACCCAACCAGAAAACAAAAGAAAAAACTCATGACCCGCAACGCTTGTGCAACAGGTGGTAAAGGAATGCCAAGGAACCAAAAAAAGAAAGTTGAGACAGTTCAGGTTGTCTCCCAGAGTCCCAAGACCACCGAAGATTTTGAAGCTTTTCGAAGCTTTTTACCGGAGTGGTGGCTCAGTTGGTAGAGCATCTGCCCCACACCCGGGAGGCAGGGGTTCAAATCCTGGCCGGGTCATGCCAAAGACCATATAAAAGTGGAACTTCCTGCCGTCCAGCTTGGTGCTCAGCAATAATGGAATGGAGGAGGGAAATCTGTGGCGGCGCCTTGCATGGCAGCGGCCCTCTGATTCTGCACTTGGGGTGTGTGTGATTTACACTGTAGATAGGTAAAGCACAATCTTATTCTACTGTACATGATTGGTTGTACGGTTGAATGACAATAAGGGTGATTTGATTTGATTTGATAGAGTGAGTCGGGTGGCCTCCCCGAACTCCAGGAGCCACCACCGCAGGGGATATAGTCCGTTGGGTGGCCTCCCAGAGTTCATGAGCAACCCAACCAAATGGCGCAGCCCGTCAGGTGGTCTCCCCCATTCCTTAGCCAGTGGGCCGCAGGGCACAATGCACCCCCTCCTGGAGGCGGTAGCTGGAACCCATGCCCCCACCGGACCGCATGGACTACAGTGTGGATGAAGCAGAACAAGGGCTGCAAACGGTTTGTTCCCGACGCTAACTGCTGGCCAACAGCGGAGCCAGATAGCGATGATGGTGGGCCAGCGAGGACACCAGAGTAAGGAGGCTTCTGACCCGTGAGGCAACCAAACGGCGAGGACGACTGATCACGGGGATACCCAGCAACACCCGATGACCCTCGGTGACCCCCGATGAAGGCGAAGGATCCAGGATGACCTTGGGCAAAGGCGGGGAATCCATGATGACCCCAGGCGACAGCAGAGGACCCTCCATGACCTCAGGCGACAGTAGAGGACCCTCAACAACCTCAAGTGGAGGTGAAGCACCCATGGCAGTGACCCCGGACTGAGCCATAGCACCCACGGAGGCCTTGGACGGAGGCGTGGCACCCATGGTGGCCTCGGATGGAGGCGTGGCACCCATGGAGACCTCTGGCAGGGAGGAAGGACCCACAGAGACCTCTGGCAGGGAGGAAGGACCTATGGAGACCTCTGGCACAGTTAGAGGACCCACAGCGACCTCAAGCATAGGTAGAGGACCTGTGATGACCTCAGATGGAGATGGAGGATCCTCAGTGACCTCAGGGGGAGACTCAGACAGAAAGCAGACAAACACCGGGTCAGAGTCACCGGTAGCAGTGGGGCGAGGGGAGCTCAAGTGCAACTGACAGCTGCACTTGATCCCCACCACCAAGAGCCAGGCAAGATATCTTTTGGACAAAAAAGGGAACTTGCCTGAGCTTGAGCTCCACCACTGTCCAGAACTCCAGCAATTCCAGCTGAGACGTCTCGGCCCCCACCGTCTGGACAACCTCTCTCAACATGACCACCTCGGGAGAAAGAGAAGAGAAAAACACTGGAGAGGAATCACTGGCAGCAGTGGAGCCCAGTGAGGAGAGCTCAAGAGCAGAGGACATCTGCAACTGATTCTCCCCACCATGAGCCAGACAAGAATTCTCTGGCTCTGTAGCTGTTAAAACAGAACAGAACACTTTCCTGGACTCGAGCTCCACCACTGTCCAGGACTCCGGCGACTCTCCTGCAGCGGCCCCAGCAGCAGGCATGGTAGCTGAGGAAGCTGGTGACTCTCCAGGTGTAGCAGCTGACACTGGCGGGACCCCAGATGAGGCAACGGGTGTTGGTGGACCTCCAGGTGTGGCAGCTAATGCTGGCAGACCCTCCGACGTGGTGGTTGAAGAAGGGAGAACTCCAGCTCGATGTGACGGAGCCAGGAAATGCCTCACCAATGGAACCGGATCCCGCAATGCCGAAACCAGGGGACTCTTAGTCGGCTCCGGTTTTGGGCCACGGGAGGTGCTCCTCTCCCATCCGGAGTCTGACTGCATGGCTGAATCTGGATCTTCCAGAACCGCAGACCTCCTCTTCATCTGGCGGCTCCCTCCCAGGACCGGCGGACAAACAGTGGAAACAGAGAACATGGGACAGGCAGGTGAGAATGAGGAGAGGGCTACAGCAGCAAGCAGGGAAGGCTCAGCCAAAGTGGGTGACTGCTGCTGAGTCCCCCCCCCCCACTGGGAATAAGGCAAGACAATTCATTTTCAGATGTTAGAGGATGAAAAGACACTTGCCTTAGGTCCCTTGACATGGTGGTCGCTGCTGCAGATAACCCAGAAGATTCCTCCCTAATGGCTGCAGAGGATGAGGGCACCAATGTAGACACTGGCCGATCCGGCCCTGCAAGCACCATGACGGGTAGAGCTGGACATCCTCCCTCTGCTTGGGCCGTGAGTTCAGGAAGGAGCCATGGCTTGTAGTCCAAAAGCAGCTCTGCCTCTACTACCAAAACCCGCTGGTGTTCCACCAGCTTCTCCACAGTTGGGCCGTCAGGAGGGTGCCGTGTCCAAACTGGCAGACTGCGGGTCCATCTGGCTTCAGAGCTGTTGGAGAACGGTGAGAGGCTTGGGACCTTCGTGCCCGGGACCGCTTCTGCATTGGCACTGGCATGGGTGCCGAGGAGGCTTCTTCCCACCCATGGAGCACAGACTGTGGGCTGATGATGGAGAGGAGTAAGTTGGTGAGCTCCGGGAAACGCCATAGGCTGGGGGTTGCCTCAGTAATCTCCATCGCAGAGCTCAGCCATCTCTGAACCTTCTCGGGAGAACAGGAGATGCGGGCATCAGAGAAGAAAACTTGAATCAACCGCATTGCCCTACACTCATCCTTGTTCAGCCCGAGTAAACTAAAGTCCGTGTTGGTCATAACCATGAGGAAAATAGACTTAAAGCCCAATGACTGTCTGTGGCGCACTTTTGCTCCGGGCAACCTTCCCCCTGGTGGTCAAGATTTTTTTCAAGAAAATATTTAGTTCAGATGTCAGAGATTTCCAAGGCTATAACTTGAAAGTGGTAAGAGATAAAGGCTTACTGTCAATTAGAAAGATGTAAAATATTATCCAAAGTTTGAGATAGGAGTAAATTTATGCATCTAATTTACATAATGCCACAGCAGCCATATTGAATTACATAACTTTCAGTCAAAAGTGGACTTTGGACATATTTACACAAAGGATGGTTTTGTCTTTTGTCACCGTTTTTTGTTATCTTGTCTTCAAAGTATATGAACCAGAAAATCAGTACAATGTAAACAAAGAAATTCGTCAGACTTACCACTGGCCAGGCAGCTCGTTTCGTCCATTTTCATCATCCTGGTTGTTAGTTTGTCTTCTCTCTGTCATTTTCGCTTTCTCTCCCACATTCAGAAACTCTTATGATTATTCCACCTCAATTTCGCTTTTATTCCGCTGAGATTTATCTTATATGACGACACGGAACCGGCGCAATTGTTCTGTCCAGTCACATGGCACTGGGGTCGATGGCAGGTGAAAATTAACCAGCTTCGGCCACCCTCTGTTATAAAAAAAGTAGATATTTACCTTCATAAACTAAAAAATCTCTTTTTAGAATCATAGCTGGCAAATTTGGGAGCAAGTGCCTCCTCCGTGTTGTGATAGAGCACATCAACATTTGTTTACAAACTCTTCTTCTCTGGTGTCCCAGAAGTGAGGTTTTTGGGTGGTTATTTGGGAGACAATAGTCCTCCAAGGCAAGAGCAGTAAGTTATACGTGTCTGCCACCTTGTGAGGTGGAATACTTAGTACAACTGGGGATTTTTTTATGGTTTGTGGCCACATCACATGACACATCACATGGCAGGCACAGAACTGCGACATAGACAGTGAGGGCATTTTCTATATTCGTGAAACCAAGACACAAGAAGGGTTAAAACAACTGGAAGAGAAGAGGGGAAAAAAAGGGGAAAAGGCGGAAAAACTCACTACCGCTGGCATCTCACATTGGCAGCGGTCTCCTGTCATGAAGAACCTTTACCAAGGCTTAACAGAAGACACCAATCACAGGGAGTGAGTTTTTGCACATTTAATAACAGAAAGACATACAAAAACTAAATACACCAACACGCACAATTACAGGTACGGCCGGGGAACACCCGGAAAAAATGAAGTAGACAGGAACAGCGTCTTGAAGAAGAAGGACGTACTAATAACATCTGGGACTCAAGGCCACTGCAAGAAATAACTACACTGGTCTGCTTCAATAGCACAACACCAGATGATAATCAGGTATGGGTACATGAGTGAGAACGTAGTCAAAATAATAAGTGACAGCTGTGCAGCCCGCAAAACAGTTTGACAGCCGGAAGCTGCACAGCACTGTCAAAATAAAAGTACAGACCGGAACTGACTAATACAGCATAAAATAACACACCCCCAAAAGATATAAGCAAACCCATAACTACAAAATGACACACAATAACTAGACAAAACTATAAGAACACAACTAAGAATCCAACAACTCATAGATGAACAGAAACCAGATCCAAAAAATCATAACAAACAAAGAAACAAACCAACAGGAAAAGGACTAAACAAAGACTGGAAATGGCACGGTTCTCGCTAGCGCCCAGGATCATGACACTCCCCCCTTCTCCTCAGCCTGCTGGGACTCTTCCATGGTGTCTCTGAGACTTGCACATACCGTTGGTTGCACTGTCAACAAACCGTACAGTATGTAGAATAGCGACAAAATGAAACAAAGTTATCCGAGCAGTGCAGAGAAATGGAGAAAAAGTAAAGAGCATAGAAAATTTTTATCAAAACAACTTTTTTCACTTCATCCAGTGAAGAGACAAAAGCCCCCTTTCCACTAGTACCCACTTGGCCCTACTCGACTCTACTTAGCTTGGTTTGAAACCTTTTCCATTAGTAGCTGGTACCTGGTACCTGGTACCAGGTACTTTTTTAGTACCAACTCGAGGCCAGGGTACAGCAGCGCTAAGTCGGGCCGAAAATGTGACGTCAACAGACTGCAGGCCACTGATTGGTCAGGGCGTAACGTCATGAAAGCGTCCGTCTTCCAAACTGCCATTTGCAAAAGTTCATGGAGTAAATTCAGTCACGGAGTAAATTCAGTCACCGAGTAAACACGATATTAATAGAGATGGCATTGCAGGTTTCGCGGAAATCTACACCGTGGTCCAACAAAGAGGTGCGGAGTTTTCTGTGCTTGGTGGCAGATATCAGTATCCACAGCGACATGGAGGTACCCCGCACTGAAATAGATAGCAGCCCAGCATAGAACCAGACTACAGACAAGCTGAAGATGAAAGTAAGAGAACCATTGATGGTGAGTGATTTGTGATATTGTGCATCTTTTCGCTTATTTATCCTGTTGGTGGTAAGCTCACTTTTTTTGAACAATACAACGCCGTCCTGTGCTGGCTAATGAGTGTTAGCTAGTAGCTAGCTAGCTAGTAGCCAACTCTGCTGATTCGTGCTTGCTTTGTCCGAAGTATTCGCTTGTGAGAGCAAAACAATGAAATATGTTAATCCTGGTTAAAGTCCTGGTTTGTGTATGTGTATGCACTTTGGTGCTGTGCACTAAGTTGTGTGTAATTTCTTTCTAGAATCTGTTTCCACATGCCAGGGGTTAGCTGCCCTCAGCATGTTGTGTTTATATTGCGGATACAGGTCACAAGGACCTCAGCATCCAAAATCTCAACATATTCAAGTGCATTGTCAAACCAGTGATTTATAAAGTCATTCATAAAGTGAGTCACATAATTTTCTAAAGTCTCAGAATAGACTCACGCACCTACTCTGTGGATTTTCAAAAAAAAAGTGTTGGAACAGTGTTTTCGTGCTGTTTCTGTTTCACCATAAATCCCTGGATTGAAAATGTACTTGTACTTGTACAGAGTGGATCCTGCAGTGCTCACTGGTCAAGGAAACAAAGCATTTTTGTCACATCCCACCACTGACTTTCACAAGTGTATTTCCCTGATACAGGTACATCTCAAAAAATTAGAATATCATGAAAAAGTTCGTGGTGGGGGGGTTTGCGTGCCCCAGTGATCCCAGGAGCTATGTTGTCCGGGGCAATTTGCCTCTGATAGGGTCTCCCAAGACAAACTGGTCCTGGGTGAAGGGCCAGACTAAGAACGATCCAACAGACTCTCATGATAAATTGTATATCAAGGATTCAGTGTACCCCGCCCGGTATGGGGTTACCGGGGCCCCACCCTGGAGCCAGGCCTGGGGGAGGGGCTCGAAGGCTAGCGTCTGGTGGCCGGGTTTCCACCCATGGGACCCGGCCGGGCTCAGCCCCAAGGAGTTACATGGGTCCGCCCTCCAGTGGGTTCACCACCTGCAGGAGGGATCATGGGGGTCCGGTGCTATGTGGATTAGGTGGCGGTCAAAGGCGGAGACCTTGGCGGACTGATCCCAAGCTTTCTAAACTGGCTTTTGGTACGTGGAATGTCACCTCTCTGGTGGGGAAGGAGCCTGAGCTGGTGCACGAGGTTGAGCGATACCGGCTAGATATAGTCGGCCTCACCTCAACACACAGCTCCGGTTCCGGAACCAGTCTCCTGGAGAGGGGCTGGAGCTTGGCCTTTTCTGGAGTTGCCCCGGGCGAGAGGCGACGAGCAGGGGTGGGTATTCTTGTATCGCCCCACCTTGCTGCCTCTATATTGGAGTTTTCCCCGGTGGACGAAAGGGTTGCTTCCCTGCGCCTTCGGGTTGGGAAACGGGTCCTGACCATCATTTGTGCCTATGCACCAAATGATGTTTCAGAGTACCCACCCTTTTTGGAGTCTGTGACTGGGGTGCTGGAGGGTGCTCCTCCTGGAGACTCCATTGTCCTACTGGGGGACTTCAATGCGCACGTGGGCAACGACAGTGAAACATGGAGGGGGGTGATTGGGAGGAACGGCCTGCCCGATCTGAACCCGAGTGGTGTTCAGTTATTGGACTTCTGTGCTAACCACAGTCTGTCCATAACGAACACCATGTTCAAGCATAAGGGTGTCCATATGTGCACCTGGCACCAGGACACCCTAGGTCGCAGGTCGATGATCGATTTTGTTATCGTATCATCAGACCTGCGACCGTATGTCTTGGACACCCGAGTAAAGAGAGGTGCAGAGCTGTCAACTGATCACCACCTGGTGGTGAGTTGGATCCGATGGCAGGGGAGGAAGCCATTCAGACCTGGTAGACCCAAACGTATAGTGAGGGTGTGCTGGGAGCGTCTGGCTGAGGCCCCTGTCCGGGAGGTCTTCAACTCCTACCTCCGGAAGAACTTCAACCACATCCCGAGGGAGTCTGGAGACATGGAGTCTGAATGGGCCATGTTCTCCACCTCTGTTGTTGAAGCGGTGGCCCAGAGCTGCGGCCGCAAGGTGGTCGGTGCATCTCGTGGTGGCAACCCCCGAACCAAGTGGTGGACACCAGTGGTGAGGGGGGCCATTAAGCTGAAGAAGGAGTCCTATCAAGCTTGGTTGGCTTGTGGGACTCCCGAAGAAGCTGAGGTGTACCGGCAGGCCAAGCGGAGTGCAGCTCGGGTGGTTGCTGAAGCAAAAACCCGGGTATGGGAGGAGTTCGGTGAGGCCATGGAACAAGACTTTCGGTCGGCTTCAAAGAGATTCTGGCAAACTGTTCGGCGGCTCAGGAGGGGAAAGCAGCTCCCCGTCCACACTGTGTATGGTGCGGATGGGACACTGTTGACTTCAACTGGGGATATCGTCGGGCGGTGGAAGGAATACTTTGAGGATCTCCTCAATCCCACTGATACGCCTTCCACAGAGGAAGCAGGGTTTGGGGACGAGGGGGATGACTCGCCTATCACAGGGGCTGAGGTCGCCAAGGTGGTTAAAAATCTCCTTGGTGGCCGGGCCCCGGGGGTGGACGAGATTCGCCCTGAGTACCTCAAGGCCCTGGATGTTGTTGGGTTGTCATGGTTGACACGCCTCTGCAACATTGCGTGGAGGTCGGGGGCAGTGCCTTTGGCATGGCAAACCGGGGTGGTGGTTCCTCTCTTCAAAAAAGGGGACCGGAGGGTGTGCTCCAACTTTAGAGGGATCACACTCCTCAGCCTCCCTGGGAAGGTCTATGCCAAGGTACTGGAGAGGAGAGTCCGGCCGTTGGTCGAACCTCGGATTCAGGAGGAGCAATGTGGTTTTCGTCCTGGCCGTGGCACATCGGACCAGCTCTTTACCCTCTCGAGAATTCTTGAGGGTTCACGGGAGTTTGCCCAACCAGTTTACATGTGTTTTGTGGACTTGGAGAAGGCATTTGACCACGTCCCTCGTGGATTTTTGTGGGGGGTGCTTCAGGAGTATGGGGTATCGGGCTTGTTGTTACGAGCTATTCGGTCTCTGTACGACCGTTGTGAGAGTTTGGTTCGTATTGCCAACACTCGGTCGGAGTCATTCCCAGTGAGAGTTGGACTCCGCCAGGGTTGCCCTTTGTCACCGATCCTGTTCATAATTTTTATGGACAGGATTTCTAGGCGCAGCCAGGGAATGGAGGGTGTCATGCTTGGTGACCACAGGATCTCATCTCTGTTGTTTGCAGATGATGTTGTCCTGTTGGCTTCATCCAGCAATGACCTACAGCTCTTGCTGGGACGGTTTGCCGCTGAGTGTGAAGCGGCTGGGATGAGAATCAGCACCTCCAAGTCCGAGTCCATGGTCCTCAGCCGGAAAAAGGTGGATTGTCCTCTCCGGGTTGGGGACAGGCTCCTGCCCCAAGTGGAGGAGTTTAAGTATCTTGGGGTTTTGTTCACGAGTGAGGGGAAAATGGAGCGAGAGATCGACAGACGGATTGGAGCAGCATCTGCAGTGATGCGGACGTTGTACCGGTCTGTTGTGGTGAAGAGGGAGCTTAGTTCTAAGGCAAAGCTGTCGATTTACCAGTCAATCTACGTTCCTACTCTCACCTATGGTCACGAGCTTTGGGTAATGACCGAAAGAACGAGATCGCGGATACAAGCGGCTGAAATGAGCTTTCTCCGTAGGATTGCTGGACTCACCCTCAGAGATAGGGTGAGGAGCTCAGTCATCCAGGAGAGGCTCAGAGTAGAACCGCTGCTCCTCCACATTGAAAGGAGTCAGTTGAGGTGGTATGGGCATCTGATTAGGATGCCTCCTGGACGCCTTCCACTTGAGGTGTTTCAGGCACGTCCCACTGGGAGGAGACCCCGGGGCAGACCCAGGACTCGGTGGAGAGACTATGTCTCCCAGCTGGTCTGGGAACGCCTTGGTATCCCCTCTGAAGAGCTGGAGCAGGTGGCTGGGGAGAGGGAAGTCTGGGCTTCTCTGCTTGAACTGCTGCCTCCGCGACCCGGACCTCCGGAAAAGCGGTAGAAGATGGATGGATGGATGGATGGATGAAAAAGTTCAATATTTTTTGTCACTCATTTCAGAAAGTAAAATCCATATATTATATAGATTCATTACACAGACAGTGACATATTTCAAGCGTTTATTTGTTTTAATTTTGATGATTATGGCTTACAGCCCCTGAAAACCCCAAATTCAGTTTCTCAAAAAATTAGAATATTACATAAAATTAATTTTTAAAAAAAGTTTTTAAATAGAAATGTTGGCCATTGAAATGTTGGTTAATATGGGCTGTAGCCATAATCTTCAAAATTAAAATAAACACTTGCAATATATCACTGTCCATGTAATGAATCTATATATGGGTTTCACTTTCTGAAATGAGTGACAAAAAATATTGAATTTTCATGATATTCTAATTTTTTGAGATGTGCCTCTATATGTGTTGAACTTGCTTTAACAAACCACCATCCATTTCTGTCGTTGGTCTAGGCAAGAGGAAAGGAAAAGCAGCCACCCCACAACGGACCTTGCCATTGTGGAAAGTACTGAAATCCTTTGCTTTTATAGGTAAAGTGCCAAAACCAAAGCAGCACAATTTCCACTTAATATAAAAGGGACTGAACTGAGATTTATTTGATTGTGTGAATATTAATTACAGAATAATTGAAAATGAATAGCACATCAACTGTAAAAATAAACCGCTTGTTAATATATTTATTTTTTTGTCAGATCACTTGTGTGATCCTTTGTGAGTTATGTTCATAACTGTATGTTGCACTTTGGGGAATGGGGGTTGTTCAGTCAGCAATATAATTTAGTTTATATGTGTAGTTTATAGTCTATCATCAATAAACTCATGCAGTATTATAATAGCAAGACACATTACAAATATTTGAGACCCACTGTAGTGCATCTTTTTATATTTTAGCAATACAAGTACAAAACACCGCCCACACTTGAAGCCAGGGCAAGAAGAGACACAGCGGTGACAGAGCGGTGGCTAAACTTTTATTGATTAAAAATTCAATATTTTGACTGAGTGACTCCATACTCAGTGATGCACACCCTCAGTTAAAGTATTCTATTCTATTCAAGTGAATGTATTAATTCATTCTGATTGCTGGGGCCACAGTAAAAACTATTGATTTTAAATGTAACCCAACCCTTGTAAAATCTACTGAAGCACAGCTACATGAAAATTGTGGTTAAATACAACAACGAAGTACTTTATTGTCACATTCCGCCACTGGCTTTTAGCAACAAGTGTATTTCCCAAATATGTTTTAAATTTGCTTTAATTAACCACCACCCATTTCTGTCTTTTGTCTAGGTAAGAGGGAAACAATCCACCCCAAACCAGACCTTGCCTCACTATTTACAGAGATGCAGGCTGAGGATCTGCTGAACTGGGACCAGCTTGAGCGGCACATCCCAGCTGCTTCTCAGTGAGGCAGCGTGGCTGGCGTGTGTGACCCATCCTAAGTTGTTTTGGTTTTTTTTACAGTTTGAATTTTGCACATTCTGAATAATCCGGAATTTGCTGTTGACTGTAATAAACAATTTAGTGACTTATGTATGTGTTTGCATCATGATTTTCTATTTTGTCTGTTAAAGCACCGGTGGGAAAAGAGTCAACAGTACAAACCATTTATCGGTGACTTTGAAAATAATGGCTCATTTTTAAGAAAAAGTAACCAAAACAATTATTTTATTTACTGAAGACTGTATTGTTCGATGTGCCACCACAGAAGACACTGCACACTTTAGTGATAGTACTAGTATATGGAGAAATTCTGGTCCATATTAGCATCTGTACTTTATCATAATGGGTTAGGGCAGGGGTGTCCAATCATGTGCCATGGACGGCCAAGACCCTGCAAGCTTTACCTCCAAACAGTGTCTTCAACAGCAGATTCCACTGAATTTCTTCCACTGACTGCTGATCAGTGAAACACCTGCTGAAGAGACTGGGTAGAAGAGAGAACCTGCACGGTCTTGGCCCTCCATGGCACATGATTGGACACCCCTGAATTAGGGTTTAATGGGATTTAACATTTTAACACAAGCTGCTTTATGGTTCATAGTTCTGTTGACAGACTTACACCAAACCAAAAATGATTTCTTAAACTACTGGATTGTTCTTAGCTTTTCAAATAGTATTTAATTTATGTCAGTTGGTGGTAACCTTCACATATAAAACAAAAGAAACACATCTGCAAAAATTTCAAAGGTTTATTGTCAAAATTCCCAGTGCAATACTACATGAATACATGTATAATACATTGCTGATGCAGAGAATATATATTTCTACAGTACATGTATCTAGTAAATCAAGTATTTTCCATGTAACCTTGTGACTGCATTATTTTAATTGCTTTTAATTCTAGATCAAGTTTGTTTTGGCCTAAAATGCATCATAATTGTCAAATATATCTTATTATACCTAACTCAGTACTGTTTACCTTTTGAATATACAGTATATGTTATGGCTAATATAACCCCATAACTACAACCTGGCGATCAAGTTGTGTCAGCTGAACAGTTTTTGCCATGATACCACCATAGACTCAGTGCTGCTGGAGCAGGTACATGACATGATGTCTCAACAGTCTGTTCATGATTTTCACGCAGATCAGAGCAATTTATTGTACAGGAAGCTAAATGTTTCTACAGACATTCTTAAGCTCTATAACCACTGATTGTTTGTGAAGCTGGGGTGACATCAGTGAGAGGCTGTCTTGAACGCCCAGACTGACGGTTTGAAGTGGTAATTTTCCCACAACAGAGCCATCTGAAACACACACACACACAGCATACATATTTTAGTACCTAGCAGCGATAACTTGCAGACATTACAACGTAGTACGGCGGACTTAAAGCAAACTAGCATTAGCAATCATTAGCTTACGGTCATATGTCATCTGGTTCGTATCCTCACGTCTTCCGCTCTATGGCTTCCCAGACACTCCAGTACTTTTCCAGAGTGTTTCATCTCACTGCCTGTACCCATCTCTGGTGGTCCTTTTTACGGTGACAAAAAGCCAGAGACCGAAGAGTTGCCTTGTACAGCCGCCATGCTGTGTTTTGCCTGGGTTGCGTGTTTTATGTCGCAGGAGTGTGGCGCTGCCTTGCTGTAAAAAAATCCCACCCACCCCAGACGTACCCAGCTGCAATGGAAACACAGCCGAACTGAACCAAGCAGAGAAGAGTAGAGTAAGGCCGACTGGGTATTAGTGGAAAAGCACCATAACCCTCTCAAGGAGCAGAGAGCAACGCTGCTTATACGAGCACACATGATGCTAACGACGAGCAACTGTTGTTAATGAGGAGGCAGCGGTGATGCTGGTTGCTGACAGTACAGGTAGACAACAAAACGTTTACTATTTTTTCTAATTCCAAGATTTGCAGAGGCCAAGGCTCACATTGTTAAATTTATATATGACCAACTGTGCTCCCCAGGTATACACAGGATATCTGCAGCCTTAGCGAATGACATTACATGAGATTAAATATAGTTTTGAGAGTTTTTTGGCATTAAAAGTTGTGGGAAGAGTTCCAAATTTTAAAGCAGATTGTCATGTGGTGATCCTCACGGATCACCAAGAGACGCCACAGAGTTCACCAGAGAGTTTGGCTAAGATGTTATTTATTTTCAGACGTGACAAAACACAACTATGAACCCCTTAGGGCTAAACACACACATGACTGAGACTTGGGCTCGTAGGGCTAACCCAGCCGCTACGAGCTAACTGTGACAAAACTAAGATGACGAACCTGACATGAAGGTCTATGGCACTCTCAAGTATGACGAGGCGCAGACCCAGGGCTTGGCAGGACGAAGCCACTCAGACGTAACGTTGACCAAAGTCGACTAATACTCCTGCGTCTTACCGTCGTCAGTGCCGGGCTTAAAAGGGCGAAGCACTAACGACGGTAATGACAATCAGCTGACCGGCCACTGACAGGCGGAAGCCCCACCGAGCACTTTCACAATAAGAGCCCGGTGAGGCCAGAATACAGCCCGCAGCTGTCAATGCCGGCAGCGAGAAATAACTTAGCCCGAGCGCGATCAGTACCGGCGCTCGGGTCATAACAGTACCCTCCCTCCACGGGCGGACTCCGAACGCCCCAAGGAACCACCCTGCCCCCCCGCCCCCCCCAGGGTGGGAGGTTGGGGGACAGGTGCGGAGGGAGAGAAACCAACCCATGAACAAGACAAAAAACCATACAAGACAATGACAAGACTAACAAGAAAAAAATGTACAAGGGAAAACAAAAAAACCAGAACTACAGGTTCAGAAAATTAAATGCAAAAATAGAGCATACTCGCTCATACCAGACTACATGAAGCAAAAAAAAAAACAGCACTACTCGCTCATATCAAACTATACAAAACAGAAACAGAGAATTACACGCTCTACCCAGACTATACATAAGCCAGCAGGGCTACTGCAAACACACATGAAGCAATCTAAAATTGCTTAACATAACTTTACTATGGCTAGACTGTGGCTTTCAAAAACACAAGAGACAAACTAAAATTGCTTTGACATAACATGACTATGACTTGACTGTGGCTTTCAAAACAAAGGCATGAGCACTAGATACAAAATAACCAGGATGAGGGAAAAAAAAGCACAAATACAGAGACACACCCAGGGACCACTAACACCCCCCAACAGTTTATGTCGACTGATGGTCAACGGAGACGGACCAGGCGGCTCACCAGAGTCCAAAGTCCCGCACGTCCGCTTCTCCGGTGGTCGAACTAGGTAGCCCCATGGCACACATAACAGGTCGGGTGGCCGAACCGAGGCGCCGAACCGGCGAAACAGTCCCTCCGGCGGCCGACCCATGTCCCTCAGCCACCAGTCCAGGGCATCAACAACCCGCAGCAGCCTCCCTGACGAGAACAAAACTCGGGAGAACCGGGGCGAGTGAACAGGGACCCCCATGGCCCCCGGCAATGATGAAAAGGGGCGGTGATTCTGAGGGGATCGGTGAGCAGGACGAGCCAAGAATCCGCTCCGCGAAGAAGGGTCTGCAGCTCCTCCTCCGCCAATGGACCATGCTCGTGCTGCATCACCGCTGGACCCAGATTGGGTCCCAGCTGCACCCACGTTGGGCCCCGATTGGGCCAGAGCCGTACCCGTGGTGTACCCCGATTGGACCTCCGACGAACCCACGTCAGACCCCGATTGGGCCGAAACCGTCCCTGCGGTGGGACCCGATTGGGCCTCCGGTGCAGCTCCGCTGACGAACTCCACCCCCAAACCTGGGACCTCCACCTCGGTGACTCTGACCCGTTCCCCGCCAGCGACACTAAAACAAAGCTCGGGGACAGGAAAACCGGGATCAGCATCACCGGTAGCAACGGAACCCAGCGAGACGAGCTCGGGTGCAGCAGACGGCTGCTCCTCACTCGTCTCCCCGAGAGGCAGGCAAAAATGCTCAACAAAAGAGGACAGAGACATAAGAGAGCACTTGCCTGCACTCGGGTTCCGTTGCCATCCAGGACTCCGACGATCCGGGTTCAGGGCGACTCTCGTCGGCTGACTCGGACTCAGCTGCGTCGGGCTCCGCAGCTGGCACGATGTCATCAGCAGCCTCAGGTTCCTCCCATGCTGTCGTCCACGCCGACGACCCGTATGGCGTGGAGGCAGGGAACCCTTGACCCACTGGCTCGGATCGCTCCGGCGAGGAGACCCGGGGACGCTTCTTCGTCGGCTCAGGCTCCGGGCCGCAATCCGCTCCTCTCCTCCGTCCAAGACGTGACTGCAGGGCCGGATGCAGGCTATCCAGCACTGCAGGGGCCCTCTTCGTCCAGCGACGCTGGCCTGGCGTCGCGGACCGCTCAACGGGGGAGAACACAGAGGCAGTAGGTTTAATAATTTCATCCACAGCAGGTGGAGGGAGCTCGGGGGGCTGCGAACCCCGAACTCCGCCCCCAGGAGTCAGACAAGGCAGAATAATATGATGTGAGAAATTATCGTGCACTTGCCTTCCTACCGGGGCAGAAATGGTTCCAGCTGTGGGGGACGTCATTCCTCCTTCTCCCCGCTGGATGGCGACAGAGGGCCCCCTGGGAAAACGAGGTGGGGCCACTCTCGGAGATTCGTTGACGGGATACGCCGGCAGCGAGTCCAGCCGGGGATTCCGCTGAGGGTTGCCCGCGCCGTTACGCCGATGTCCTCGTCGGCCCCCAGACGGCGCGTACTCCTGGACCTGCTCCAGGACGGGAACGGGACACCAACGCGGGGAGCGAGGATGCCTCCTCCTCTGCTTCCCGCTTTCTTCCTCCTCCAGCCCACGAGGAACCTCGCGCTGAGCGGCGAGTTCCTCCCACCTCGATCTTACCTCCGGATGGTCGTCGTAGTCGAGGGGAAGGTTGTCCAGAAACTCCTCAGCGACGTTCAGATGCCAACGCATACAACTGGAGGTGTCGTCAAATGTAGCGGCGAGGAGCACCCCATCGGCGTATTCCAGCGCGCTCGCTAGCTCCTTGTCCAGGCACCGACCGCGGCCCCTGGATGACGGCATTCTCCCAGATGTTGACACCCGAACGAGAAGAAACAACAGTCCAGTTAAGGCACAAACTCCCGGTGAAACGGCGTCTCGATGCGGCGCCTCCGTTTAGGTGACCTGGCAGGAGTATACTGTCATGTGGTGATCCTCGCGGATCACCAAGAGACGCCACAGAGTTCACCAGAGAGTTTGGCTAAGATGTTATTTATTTTCAGACGTGACAAAACACAACTATGAACCCCTTAGGGCTAAACACACACATGACTGAGACTTGAGCTCGTAGGGCTAACCCAGCCGCTACGAGCTAACTGTGACAAAACTAAGATGACGAACCTGACATGAAGGTCTACGGCACTCTCAAGTATGACGAGGCGCAGACCCAGGGCTTGGCAGGACGAAGCCACTCAGACGTAACGTTGACCAAAGTCGACTAATACTCCTGCGTCTTACCGTCGTCAGTGCCGGGCTTAAAAGGGCGAAGCACTAACGACGGTAATGACAATCAGCTGACCGGCCGTTGACAGGCAGAAGCCCCACCGAGCACTTTCACAATAAGAGCCCAGTGAGGCCAGAATACAGCCCGCAGCTGTCAATGCCGGCAGCGAGAAATAACTTAGCCCGAGCGCGATCAGAACCGGCGCTCGGGTCATAACACAGATGCCTTTTTCCATAGGTTATAGGTTAAGAAAAGCACAGGATTGTCAAAAAAATCTTATTAAACAGTGATTTGTAAATTAAGCAGAAACTTCTGCTTTACAGAAAAACTCTTTTGTGCAACAGCAAACATAGACTTTAACACAATTAAGTGAGAATGAAGTAGCTACTCATAAATTTGTCATTAAATGATAAACACTGTAGGCTACTCTTGCTGAGAACTTGAAAAAAGGATGAAAAAATAATTATCCATTATAACAGCTAAATTGCATTGAATGCATGTTAAAGAGTATACATTTAGAAATTATGGCAGCACCTTCATTCGAAAACTCCCTAACCGCAGCAGCCCCCAACCACTCAGTACTGAGCGCAGAGAAAAAAGAAAAAATTTATTCTGTTCCTCTGTATTGTCTATACAAGACTGTGTTTTTCTGAAAAAAAAAAGACTCAATATTCTCTGTTTTTCCATATCTGACTCCTGCCTGTCTATCTATCTGCTGTGTCTTGACACACAGCTGTTTCATCAGATACTTATCTTTCCTTTACCGGTAGTGATAGCGGGAGGAAGGGCTCTCCTTGGGGGTTTGCCGGGGGCGCACGTTAGTCCGTGTCCAGACCAGAGATTCACAGTTTTAAAACTCATTGACAAGATGTAGTAATGACTTTACCTTTAAAGATGTATAAAATGGTACAAAAGTGGCTGTAGTGTTAGATTTGCTCGTTTGTTTGTGGTTTTACGGCGTCTCTCCTCAGGCGCACTTCCGCAACGGTGCACTTTTCAGGCAGGCAGACTTTTTTTAACACAAACCCAGCACTTCATAGATGCGGTCAAGGCAGAGACATGGGGAGATGTCCACCGGCAGGCCAGGTGAGACGGAGGAGAAGATGGTGTAGGAAAACTCACGGGTGAGTGGTTTTTTTTAATCTCACATACTGTTTTTTGCTGATGTGTTCCGTTAATACTCACTGTAAACACGAAAGTGAGCACGGTGCAGCGACGCATTTGATTGGTTAGACTGAGTTTAAGTGCAACTCAGGGACAAATTTGATTGGCAAAACTGGTGGAAGTTGACGAGGATTAGCCAAAATTGTGAGAAAGTTGTGGTGATTGGACAAAGTTTTAAAGTCGCTCAAAAGATACAGCGATGGACTGATTTTGCATGAATTAGTGCGATCGCAATATCACAAAATCCTGGAGGGACTGGTAAGTGTAAACAAACAACAGATTTTCCACATGAATTGCTTTTTTTATAATAGAAAACAGTCTACATTCAGTTTGTTAAGCTTCTTTGTTTTTCTACAGATGTAATTCCTGATTCCTGAATGATATCATCACTTGAAGACTTCTGAGGACAATAAGTTTCAGGTAGGATTTCAATAAGGCCTGAAAAGAAAGCGTAGAACAAAGAAAAGTAGGGCCCCATTTCTGTCTTTGCCTTGGGCCCCAAATGGACTAAGTCCGCCCCTGAAAACAAGACTACAGTGAGTTAAAAAGAAGAGCCTTGGACTGTGGATGAAAGTGATAATCAGTGATGAATCACAGATCTTCACTGGCCAAGGACATGATGTCAGAACTGTATTTGGTGCAGGTACTGTATATCAAACATAAAGATGACTGCCCAGCCAGCATGCCTATGTGGGCCCCACCATAGGTTAAATCTGGGCTGTCTTATGGCCCAGATTTAACCTATGGTGGATCCCATAGGTTCCATGTTGGCCCCATCTGTATTTGCCCACATGGACTTTACCTGTTGTACAGGTACAGTAGGCAGGTACCTGCTTTAAACCCATCTGGTCCCCACATGGGTTTTATGTGGATGAGCAAGTTCCAGTAACACTGGCGCCATAGGCAAAATTACAAGAAAAAAATCACAAATTTTTGAGGAAAAAAATGTGAAAAATTATGGGAAAAAAGTGACAAATTTACAAAAAAAAAAAGTAGCAAATTTAGGAGAAAAAAGTCACAAATTTACTAGAAAAAGTCATAAATTTATGAGAAAAAAGTGAAAATTTAGGAAAGAAAAAATAGTAAAAATACATGAAGAGTTACAAACTTAAAAGAAAAAAACAAGCAAATTTACAAGAAAATAGTTGCAAAACAAGGAGAAAAGTGTGAAAATTTATTCAAAAAATGTGGAAACATTTACACAAAAAATAGTAGCAAATTTTATGAGAAAAAAGTTACAAATTTACTAGAAAAAAGTAGCAAATTTATGAGAAAAAAGTGATAATTTAGTCGAAAAAAGTTGCAGGTTTACAAGAAAAAAATCACAAATTTATGGAAAAAAGCTGCAAGTTTACAGTAAAAAAGTTGCACATTTATGAGATACCTTATGGACATTATGTACAGTATATTTATGTATATTATAGTTCTAGTTAGTTTCAAGTAGCCACTTTGACTCACTTAGCCACTTTAATTGGTATTTTATACATAGTTATTATCACTTTAAACTGCAACTGTATGGATGCCTAGAGAAACGTAATTTCATTTTGCCTGCACTACAGTTGTATGTACAGCAACATGACAATAAAGGTTGATTTGATTTGAGAAAGTTTGAAATTTTCAAGAAAATTTATCAATTTAGGAGAAAAAAGTCACAGATTTATGAGAAAATAAGTTGAAAATAGGTAAAAATCCATATGGACAAACACAGATGGGGCCAACATGGAACCCGCAGACAAACCCACATGGGACCCATAAGATGGCCCAAATTTAACCTTTGGTGGAGCCCACATGGACATGCTGGCTGGATGTCTGGGGGAAAAAAAAGAACATTTCCATAATCATTGAGACACTTAATGATTGAGTGACTCACCACTCCAGTGAGCCACCACCGGAGTGGTGGCCTAGGGGTAGAGCGTCCACACCTCAACTGGGAGGCCAGGGTTCAAATCCCAGCTGAGTCATGCCAAAGACCATGTAAAAGTGGAACTTCCTGCTGTCCAGCTTGGTGCTCATCAATAATGGAACAGAGGAGGGAAAAGGTTGGTTGCCCAGCCGCAGGGGGTGCACAAGCCAGTGTACTCCCTGCGCTGGTCCCAAGCCCAGATAAAATGGGCAGGGTTGCATCAGGAAGGACATCCGGGGTAAAAACTCAGCTTCAAATATAAGAGTCCAACCTATGCTACATAGAAAAGGGAGTTTAAATGACCAGTAAGTAAGTATTGCTGATATGGAGTTGCCTGTCAAGTAAAGGACCATAGGAAATGGCAGTCATTACCACTACAGTACAAGCAGAAGTTTAGGACACTTTTCTCAGTCCATCAGTTGATTTAGTGATGGTCAAGTCATTTTCAGGATCATAATGCATCTCACCAAAGAACAAAGAGCATCAAAACATTTCTTCAGGACAGACATGTCAATTCAGTGACAACAAATAGTCCGGATATTAATCTGAAAATTTATGGTGGAAACTGAAGAATGTGGTCGATGAAAAGGCTCCATCCTGCAAAGCTCATCTGTCAACTACTATGGAAGAAAGTTAGAACCTTTTTGCTGAGAGTAACGATTTTTATTGATGAAGTCCATGCTACAAATAATTCAAGCTCTTGTAAAAGTCAGCAGAAGCGAACTGTGAAGTTTTTGGTTGATGATTGGATTTATTTTATTTTTTTTAAGATTGAATGATTCATAATTCTTGCCAGGGATTGTGTAACATACCCATGCGCTAATGGTTAGAGGAACCCATGGAACTTCTGAAAACAAGTTTGTATTGAAGTAATGTTCTGTGAATTTTCAAAACAAGGACATAGCAAAAAAGTTCCTATGTAGGGTTCATTGAATTTTCCCCTTACACTCCCATCTGTCAAAAGAGGCTTAGATGTCACTTGCCTTTACAGTTCAGCAAAGCTCTGCACAGAAAAAAAAAAAAGAACAAAAGTCACTCCTGGAACATATAAATCTTTTGTACTCTCAGTAAACCTGAAAATCTGATTGAATGGCTTCACTTTGTTTTACAAGCCCTATACATGCCAGAGGTTTATGTCCATGTCTAAGGCAAGTAATTGTGCTCCTTGTAGAGAAAGCTTTCTCTTTGACGTCTTGGTTCATGTGGTCCATTGTTTTGGTGACAGGTACGTTAGTGTGTGCACACTTACTGCAGGATGGTAAAGCAAACAAGGAGCATTTTACTCATTTCCTCTTTCGTGTGGTGCTTTCGAGTTTTTCAAAGTTTAGAAATTTTTAAAATGAAAAAAACTTGCCTTCATATTTAAGTATTTGCATTCAACCCCTATAAAGAAAACATTTACAGTTGTTCTCACAATGCTTGGTGCCCTTTGTTGATATGTACTGTCTCTCCTTTATTGTCACACAGTGCTGGCTTTAACCCCATTTTGCTTTTCATTCCATTACAGCATTTTACATTTCATTGGCCTTTTTCATAGTTATCAGTCACAAAACGGGTTCAGCACTGTTTCAACCTACATTCGAACACTGAGCCCTCATCAGAACATTAGCTCAACCCTGTTTCAAGATATGATTGATAAAAATCTTTCAAAAAGGGGGGGGGGGGGCACAAGATGATAACAAATTGCAAATTTTAGACCCTCTGGATCTATTTTCTATCTTCGGATAAAAATCACTAAAATCAGCTATCAGAGCCTTACCAATGTTTTACATTTACATATAGTTGGGCTGCACGGTGGCGCAGTGGTTTAGCACTGTGGCAGCACAGTTTTACCCTCGGCCGGGGGACCGCGGGGATCATGAGATCGTGGGTTCGATCCCAGCCCCCGACCAACAGTGAGCTGTGTGGAGTTTGCATGTTCTCCCCGTGTTGCGCGGGTTTACTCCGGGATTTCTCCGGTTTCCTCCCGCACACCAAAAACATGTAGGTTTAGGGCGCTCGCGCACGCAGCGACCAGCAGCCAGTGGCTTGTCACCAGACTGCAAACCAAGTCTACCTACGGGTACAAATAAGTAACAAAAAAAAAAAAAAAAAAAAAAAAAAAAAATAGTGTATGTATATGGAGTGTCAGGGAGGGATAGTACCTCTGACGGGGCAACAGTCGCACCTCCGGGTGGTCGATCCACTTTGGTTCCCACTTGGCACTCAATTCTCACCTGTGGCTCGAAGTAACTGTTTGCATGCAACAGCGGCTACACCCCAGTAAACCGCTTCAGCTGGCGGACAATAGCAGGTGAGGGTAGCCGATGGGTTTGAAACCCTCGGTGAGGTAGGGCTTGTCTACCTATGCATGCATAGACTGGACCTGGCGGACTGTGGAAAGAAAACCACCAGATTGGTTCAACAGGCAGGAAGGCAGACCCAGCAAAGTGTTGTGGAGTGCAACTAGGGCACAGTGAGACACGTAAGACACTGCTGACCATCCACTGCATCTTAGCCTATCTCCAGCCATCTTAACTACGTCTTGCCACTGGATCCAAATAGGCTGGGACAAGAGAGTGAGGCTGGGCAACTCTCCCTCACTTTAAATCAAATTCGCACGCAAGTCAAGACATCACTCCCCCCCCCCCCAGTTTCCTTCTCATCCCCCCCTCCAAGTCCTGTGGCGATACGCAAGTGACGAAGCAGCAGGTGCAGATACATTGGAAGCTGTAGCCACAGTCCCACACACAGGCAGCCCAGGGCATAGGGTCGCGCTCTACTGGACCGAAACAGCAGTGGAGTTTGGCAGTCTCCTGGGTGTCTGAGCAGCCCTCTTTAGGATTTGCTCTGCTCACCTCCATGGCCTAAGGAAGGGGCTAGAGAAGGTGCCCTAAACATAGCCTGCTTTGCTACACCCTGGCCAGCAAGCCGCGGCTGGCAGGGATCCCACCCTAGCAATTGAAATTTTCAGAAAAAATCAACTAAGGTGACATCACTCACCATTGGCACTTGGAATGTGCGAACGCTCCTGGACAGCTCCAAAGCGGACAGACCTGAGAGACGGACAGCACTTGTCGCAAGAGAACTCGGCAGGTACAACATCCACATCACAGCTCTGAGCGAGACCAGGTTTGCAGAGGAAAGTCAACTGACAAAAGTCAAAGCTGGCTACACCTTTATCTGGAGCGGCCCAGGCAGCGAAGAACGCCGTGAAGCAAGAGTGGGTTTCGTGATCAGATCCAGTCTGATCAGCAAGCTTACCAGCCTCCTCAAAGGAACCAACGACTGGCTCATGACCCTGCGGCTCCACCTCCGAGAAAAACGCCATGCCACATTCATCAGTGCATATGCCCCCACCATGACAAACCCAGATGAGATCAAAAACAAGTTTTACGAGGACTTAGAGACTCTATTTGAAGGCATACTGAAGGAGGACAAACTCATTGTTCTTGGAGACTTTAATGCCAGACTTGGTACACACTACAGACATGGGAAGGAGTCCTTGGGAGAAATGGAGTTGGAAAGTGCAACAGCAACGGTCTTCTCCTGTCGAAGACGTGCGCCTCTCATGACCTTCTGATCACCAATACTGTCTACCGCTTGCCAAATCGCAACAAGACTTCCACACAGCAAGCATTGGCATCTGATCGATTACATCATTGTGAGAAGGAGAGACAGGCAGGATGTTAGAGTGATGAAGGCAATGTGTGGCACAGACTGCTGGACGGATCACAGACTCATTCTCTCAAAGCTCAACATGCACATCCAGCCCAAACGGTGCCCACAGGGGAAAAAGGCAAACAAGTGACTCAATGTCAGCAAGCAGGAACATCACTCTGTGTGACAGAACCTCAGTGAGGACCTGGACAACAAGCTTAGTTAGCTTGACCTCAGGGTGTACGGGGCAGAAGAAGACTGGGCAGCTTTCAGAGACATGGTGTACGACACCTCACTCACTCATCTGGGCCAGAACATGCACAAATACCAAGACTGGTTTGATGAAAATGATGAGGACATCCAAAAGCTGCCATGCGCATGCGCACGCAGCGACCGACAGTGGGTGAAAAAAGTTTGACGTCTGTGTCTCTGTTTTTATGCACTTTAATGTGTTTTAACGTAATTCTCTGTGCCGTTTTTGTCCTTGAATGTTTGTGGACCATATAACGAAGAGCTCCCTGGTTCCATCAGTATGGATTTCCTTCTTGCTTTTGCACTGGCGTTTCTTTCCTACTGGCTTTTTGTCTTGGAGGTAAGCGCGATCATGCTGAGAAGAATACAGTATTCCACAGACATGTTACTGCATTTAAACATGGATAATGCAGCATCTGTGTTTGAGTCTGTGCCGCAACTGCCAGACTTTATTTTAAGAGACTTTCATGGACACAGCCATGAAAAGAGAGACAAGAAGAGGAAACGCGGAAAGCGTGGAGGCGTAAGATTAAGCCTGAGGAGGAGTCAGCTTAACCGCATTCCTCTTCCTTCCATTATTATGGGGAACGTACAATCCCTGAGAAATAAAGTGGATGAAATTCAAGGAAATGTACGATATCAGAAGGACTTCAAGAACTGCTGTGTCATGGCTTACACAGAGACGTGGCTTACGGCGCATGACCGGGATGCGGACCTGTGTATTGACGGCTTTGGAGCCCCACTTCGCTCAGATCGGCAGGAAGAGGTAACGGGGAAATGTCAGGGGGGCGGCGTTTGTTTATATATTAATAAACAGTACTGTACAGTACGGTCAGAAAGCGCATCTGTACACCCGATGTGGAGCTTCTGTCCGTATCGCTATGCCCCTTTTATCTGCCCCGCGAGTTCCCCCAACTTTTCATAATGACTGTGAACATTCACCCAAGAGCGGACGCTGACTCCGCCTCCAGCACCGTCTTTGATGTGGTCCAGCGGTTGCAGTCAATTTCCCCAGAGACTCCAAATTTTATTCTTGGGGATTTTAACCATGTTTCTTTAAAGAAGACACTTAAAAACTTTTATCAGTATGTCTCCTGCCCAACCAGGCGAAAAAAGACAGTGGACCTGTGCTACGGCTCCATAGAGAGGGCCTATAAATCACTTCCCCTTCCTCTTTTAGGATCCTCAGATCACAACTGTGTACATTTGCTGCCCACATATAAAACTGCTCTCAGAAGAGGCAAGGCGAAGACCAGAGACATAGACGTGTGGACAGAGGATTCAGTGTACTGCCTCCAGGAATGCTTTAACTGTACGGACTGGGAGGTGTTCATACTGTCCTGCAGGGATGATTTGGACTCTTTGGTGGACGTCACATGCTCATACATGGCTTTCTGCAGAGATATGATCGTTCCACGTAAACGTGTCAAAATATATCCCAACAACAAGCCATGGGTTACAAAATCAGTTAAATCCTGCTTACAGAGGAAAGCACTTGCCTTTAAACAGGGGGTTGTTTCTGAGCTGCAGGTTGCCACAAAAGAGCTGAAGGCCAAAATTTTAAGAGCAAAACAGAATTATAAATCAGAGCTGGAAAGCAAGATGGCAACAAAGAAACTTGGTTCAGCCTGGGCCAGTATGAAAACTATTGCAGGCCTTCAGAGCACAGAGCGCAGTAATCATGTGTTTTTAGATGGTTTTAATTCAGACACAGAGCTGGCTAATGCTCTTAATTGTTTTTATGGTTGTTTTGATTCCTTTGATTTTAGCACAGAAATCCAAGATCTGAAACAGAAACTCAAAGACAATCAGCACTTTAATATTGAGGTGCAGGATATTAAAAGGGCGTTCTGTGCTGTAAAAGTGAACAAAAGTCAGGGCCCTGATAATATATGTGGGTGATTGGTAAAGTCCTGCGCACATGAATTGAGTCCTGTATTTCACTACATTTTCAATAAGTCCTTACAGACACAACATGTGCCTAAGATCTGGAAAGATGCCGTGGTTGTCCCTGTTCCAAAATCCAGCTGTCCTAAAACGGTAAACGACTTTAGACCAGCTGCTTTGACTTCAATTTTAATGAAAATTTTTGAAAAACTGGTCAGATTTGAGGTCCTAAAGCAGACTGAGCATGCATTGGATCCTCTGCAGTTTGCCTATAGGCCTCACAGAGGAGTGGAGGATGCCACTGTCACTCTGTTTAACATGCTTTTTAAACATCTGAATTTTAATGGGACACACGCCAAGCTTTTATTTGTGGACTTTTCTTCCGTCTTTAATACATTCCAACCTCATATTTTAGTTGAAAGGCTCCTGTAACAATTTGATTTGAGTAATAATCTGGTGGGTTGGATTCTGGATTTTTTAACCAACGGGACACAGAGAGTAAGGGTCAATGGTACCTTGTCTGACCAAAAGTGCTCTTCTACTGACTCTCCTCAGGGGTGTGTGTTGTCACCACTACTCTTCATCCTGTACACAAACATGTGTCGGAGCAGACATGACAACAGACACATTATAAAGTATGCTGATGATTCAGTTATTGTCAGTCTCCTCCAGGATGGTGAGAGTGGCCACGGCCCAGTAGTTGATGATTTTGTTCACTGGTGTGAGGATTCCTACCTGCAGCTGAATATGACAAAAACTAAAGATATGATTATTGACTTTAGGAGGTAAACTCCCAGGCACGAAGTCACTGTAGTAAAAGGCCAGACCGCTGAATGTGTACAATCCTACAAATATCTTGGGATGATTATTGATAGTAATCTAAACTTTGAAGAGAACTGTGAAAGGGTGTGCATAAAGGGTCAGCAACATTTGCATTGGTTAAGGAAACTTGCACGCTTCCAAACTGACCGAACCATAATAATAATGTTTTATCGGGCTTTTATTGAATCTGTTTTATCCTTTTCTTTAGTGTCATGGTTTGGTCAGATAAAACTGAAACACAGGAAATCCTTGGATCAGGTAGTTAGATGGTCCAGTCGTTTGCTTGGTGAGTCACAGCTGAGCCTGACATCCCTGTACACCAGACAGGTACAGAGGATTGCTACCTCCATTTTAAATGATGACTCCCACCCTTTGCGCTGCCACTTTCAGCTTCTTCCCTCAAGACGGAGGTTTGCTGTCCCAAAAAGTAAAACCTACCACTACAAAAACAACTTTGTTCCTGCTGCTGTTAAAGAGTTGAACAAGATGTAACAATATATTGCACATAATTCAGTTACCTATTTATTAATTTTATTTTATATTTACTTATTTTTGTAGGTTTTTTATTTGGGTTCTAAATCTTTTATTGGGTTTTAGACTTTTGAGTTTTTAACTCAAAAGTTTTTTTTTTACTTTTTAATATGACCCTTCTCTCTTATCTCTTTTTTTTTTCTCTTATCTCTTTGTCATATGTCCTGATTGATGGAGCCTTGAGTACTTTTATCATGTTTATAGTCAGCTTCATGTGTGCTTGTGTTTGTGTTTATGTTGAATGTAATTGTGGTTTGTAAATATGGATGTCACCTGACTGCAAAACAAATCTACCTACGGGTACAAATAAAGTATCCTGAACCTGAACCTGAAGCCCACAGAGTGTACCAACAAGACAGCAGATCTGCCTCTAAGAAGGCAACCTTCAACTCCATCAAAGAAAAGGTGCAGGCAAATTTCAGAAAGATGCAGGACTTCTGGCTCAGCAAAAAGGCAGATGAAATACAGCAGTACGCTGACAGCAACAACTCCAAACGCTTCTATGATGCCCTTAAGACCATTTATGGGCCTCAGTGCTGATGGGTCCACTCTCCTCACCGACAAGAATGCAATCCTGGAAAGATGGGCAGAACATTTCAGCTGCATCCTGAACAGACCTTTGTCCATCAATACAGAAGCCATCATTCGCATGCCCCAAGTAGAGGTGAACATGTCTCTGGCAGAACCTCCAACGGAATCAGAAGTCCAAAAAGCAATCAAACTCCTTTCGAACGGCAAATCACCAGGCTCTGACTCCATCCCAGCTGAAATCTACAAGGCAGGAAAACCAGTTCTAATACAGAAACTCACCGAGCTCTCTCAGACCATGTGGCAGCAGGAAGTTATCCCCCAGGAGCTCAAGGACGCCTCCATTGTCCATCTCTACAAGAAAAAAGGAAACAGGCAGTCCTGCAACAACCACCGTGGGATCTCTCTCCTCGCTATTGCCGGCAAGATCCTTGCAAGAGTCCTTCTCAACCGCCTCATTCAGCACATGGAAGGCGGTCACCTGCCAGAGAGCCAGTGTGGCTTCAGAGAGGGTCGTGAAACTGCTGACATGAACTTTGCCGCACGCCAACTTCAGGAGAAATGTCAAGAGCAGAACATGGACCTCTACACAACATTTGTAGATCTGACCAAGGCTTTTGATACAGTCAGTTGTGAGGGACTGTGGAAGATCATGGTGAAGTTCGGCTGCCCAGACAAGTTTATAAGCATGGTGCGCCAGTTTCACAGTGGCGTGCTTGCTCGAGTACTGGACAATGGAGAATCTGAAGCTTTTCCAGTCACCAGTGGGATCAAGCAGGGTTGTGTACTCACGTCCACACTTTTCAGCATGATGTTCACAGCCATGCTGTCTGATGCCTTCTGTGATGATGAAGAAAGTGCCATCAGGATCAGGTACAGGATGGACGGCAGGGTCTTCAACCTGCAGAGGCTCCAAGCCAAAACCAAAGTGGAAGGGGACTCAGTGCACAACTTTGTGTTTGCAGATGACTGTGCACTCAACGCCGCTACAGAGGCCCAGATGCAGCAGAGCATGAACCACCTCTCCACTGCTTGCAACAACTTTGGGCTCACAATCAGTACGAAAAAAACCAAGGTCCTGCACCAACCCGCACCGCAGAAGACTTACATGGAACCAGCCATCACTGTCAACGGGGAGACCCTCAAGGCTGTCGACAAGTTCACATACCTCGGCAGCACACTCTCCAGATCTGTCAACATCGACGACAAGGTCGATTCACACATTGCCAAGGTAAGCTCAGCATTCAGATGGCTAAGTGCAACAGTGTGGGAAAGGAGAGGCATCAGGCTGACCACAAAACTGAAGGTGTACAAGGCAGTTGTCCTGCCTTCCCTACTATATGCCTGTGAGACCTGGACAGTCTATGAGCGCCATGCTAGAAAGCTAAACTGTTTCCACTTGAACTGCTTCAGAAAGATCCTGAAGATCACCTGGCAGGACAAAATCCCTGACAGAGAGGTCCTCTCCTGAGCTGAGCTGCCTAGCAGCCACATCCTGCTCAAGAGAGCCCAGATAAGGTGGGCTGGCCACCTTGTTCGTATGCCTGATTCAATCCTACCAAAAAGACTGCTCTACGGTGAACTAGCAGAGGGCAAGCACTCACAAGGTGTTCAGAAGAAGCACTACAAAGACACTCTTAAGGCCTCCCCGAAGAGCTTTGACATCAGTCCTGACACCTGGGAGACCCTAGCACTAGATTGACCAGACTGGCATAGCCGTACCAGCAAAGGTGCTGCCTCCTTTGAGCTGAACATGATTGTCAAGGCCCAGAGAAAACGTGAGCTTCGCAAGTCCAGAGCCACCCCTGTATCTTCTGCCCGCGCAGACCACCTGTGCCCGACTCACATCGGACTCATCAGCAACAGTCGGGGACACACTGCACCCAGTCCTCTTCCCTGTGATGTCTTTGGTCATCATCGAGAACGACTGACGAACAACAACAACAATGTGTAGAAAAAATGCCTTTGTTATTGGTTTCCAATCAGTAGTCATCTTATGTGGGAAAACTCATCAATTCCATGGTAAATTACACCATGACTATAGGGCCTTCCACATTAACAGCTGTACAAATATAGCCATAAGCATTACACTGGGTTCCAAGCAGATCTAGACTTCAAGACATTGTACTGTTTACCAATGAAATTTGTGAATGGTGGTATTCTGAACTGCAAGGGACATCATTTCCAGCTGTAGTGAGACCTGTGATGATATATAGAATGGTTGAAGTAGTGTTTGATCATAACACCACAAGATCAAGAGACCAGAGAAACACTCTCCATGCCTGGGGACACTGAGAGCTGAGATTGAGTGCAAATGTTGACTGCATGATTTTCATCAGCTGATATCCTCATTAACACCTTTGATTTTAAATGTATAGGAGAGGCATGTTGCATTTCAGCTGACATTCAGAAAAACAAGACTTCCCTGGGATTCAAACCACAGACTTCTAGCTAGGGCTGGGCGATGTAACTCAAAAAATGTATCACAATATAATTTCTCTATATCGTGATACACAATGCATATCACAATGTGTATTTTGTGTACTGAATGTCCTTTAAAATTGGTTTCACTTACATTTTTGATATACACTACCATTCAAAAGTTTGGGGTCACTTGGAAATTTCCTTATTTTTGAAAGAAAAGCACTTTTTTTCAATGAAGATAACTTTAAACTAATCAGAAATACACTCTATACATTGCTAATGTGGTAAATGACTATTCTAGCTGCAAATGTCTGGTTTTTGGTGCAATATCTACATAGGTGTATAGAGGCCCATTTCCAGCAACTATTACTCCAGCGTTCTAATGGTACAATGTGTTTGCTCACTGCGTCAGAAGGCTAATGGATGATTAGAAAACCCTTGTGCAATCATGTTAGGTCTGCAATACTGTAATTGCTGCAAATGGAGGATTCTTTGACGAAAGCAAAGTTTGAAGGAAAAAATTATTATTTCAAATACAAATCATTATTTCTAACCTTGTCAATGTCTTGACTATATTTTCTATTCATTTTACAACTCATGGTGGTAAATAAGTGTGACTTTTCATGGAAAACACAAAATAATTGTCTGAGTGACCCCAAACTTTTGAACGGTAGTGTATATAAATAGTACACACACACACACACACACACACACACACACACACACACACACACACACACACACACACACACACACACACACACACACACACAGTGTATTCATTTCACTTATGAAAAACCTAAATAATAAAATGAAAACTTCTTCAGTCAGAAAAATTCTTCACAACAATATGTAACTGAGCAAAATGTCTTTTTTTCCTCCCTTTGCTTAACAGAACTCACATTATCAAGTAATCAAGTTTATCCACATGGGTAGAAATGTTTCAGTTTACCACACAATACTTGGCGGTCTATATACTGTATATATAAGTATAAGTAAAAGTATAGCTGGGGAGAAGTCACTACTCATATTAAAATGACAAATACTTGAATATATGCGATACAACTATTTTATCTATCACGGGTGGCAAAATGTACCAATACAATGAATATATTTGGTATATCTGCTGCTAGTACTCAACCGCCACCCGGTGCTAATGGAAAAACTCGACATACCGGGAGAACTGAGGCGAAAACGACATGGGTGTCATTCTGGAGTAAAGCGGAGGGCAAGAAATATAAGGTACAGACCCACCCTCCCATCCGTTGTTATGGGGAATGTACAATCGTTACTGGGAAAGGTAGATGAGCTAGCAGCTATCTCCCGCTACGATAGCATATACCGGGAGTGTAGCCTGTTTCTATTCACAGAGACTTGGCTAACTGAATTAGCAGTAGATGCTAACATTGAACTGGAGGGTTTCCACGCGATACGGGCAGACCGAACATCAGACAGTGGCAAAGCAAGGGGCGGTGGAGTGATAATGTATGTTAACAACAACTGGTGCAGACCGGGACATATCACTGTTAAACAACAACACTGCAGCAAAGACATCGAGTTGCTAGCTGTTAGCATGCGGCCTACATATCTCCGAGGGAATACTCACACGTGATCTGCGTTGTTATTTATGCAAATCCGACGGCGAACGCTGGGACAGCGCGTGACGTCATCCATTCAGTAACTGGCAGGCTGCAGACAGAACACCCAGATGCTCTTCTCCTCATCTCAGGCGATTTCAACCATGTTTCACTGTCTCCCATTCTACCCACGTTCACCCAGTATGTCACATGCCACACTAGAGACAATAAAACACTGGACTTATTCTACGCAAACACTAAGGAGGCGTACACCTCATCACAACTCCCCCCACTCGGGAGATCGGATCACAGCTTGGTTCATCTCCAGCCGATGTACAAACCCCTAGTGCACAGACAACCTCCGGCCATGCGCACAGTGAAGTTATGGTCTGAGGAGGCAATGGACACTCTAAAGGGCTGTTTTGAAACCACTGCCTGGGAGCAGCTCTGCGATCCACATGGTGAGGACATCGATGGCCTCACTCACACCATCATGGACTACATCAGCTTCTGTGTGGACAACACCGTACCCACCAAGACCATACGGTGTTGCTCAAACAACAAACCCTGGATCAACCCTGAGATAAAAACACTTCTGAGAGAGAAGAAGAGGATCTTCAGGTCGGGGAACAGGGAGATGCTGAAGTCCGCACAGAGGGAGCTGAGGAGAAAGATCAGAGAAGGCAAGGACAGCTTCAGGAAGAAGATGGAGGACAAGCTGCAACAGAGCGACATCAGCGGGGTCTGGAGAAACCTTAAAACCATCTCTGGGCTCCAGAATACCTCCCCCCAGGCCACGGGGGGCAGGGAGTGGGCGAACAATCTGAATCTGTTTTTCAATAGGTTTGACCAACCACCCTCCCCCCTGACTGCACAACAACCACTGCTGCCTCTAAATACATCAAGTACTGCTGCCCACTCCCCACTCCACCGACACCCCCCCACTCCCAACACACAGCCCCCCAACCTGACCCTCACTAAGACCCAGGTGAGGACGGAGCTGAGGAACATCAAGGCGAGGAAGGCGTCGGGACCGGACGGCATCAGCGCAAAGCTCCTCAAGTCCTGTGCAGACCAGCTGTGTGGGATTGTGGAGTACATCTTCAATCTGAGCCTGAAGCTGGAGAGGGTACCACAGCTGTGGAAAACATCTTGTGTGGTACCTGTACCAAAGACTTCCCACCCCAAAGATCTGAACAGCTACAGACCAGTGGCCTTGACGTCCTACATGATGAAGACCCTGGAGAGACTGCTCCTTGCTCACCTCCACCCCCTGGTGGGACCAGCGATGGATCCACTCCAGTTCGCCTACCAGCATGGCATTGGGGTGGAGGATGCAGTGATCTTCCTCCTTCACTGTTCTCTGTCCCACCTGGAGAAGCCCGGGAATGCGGTGAGGATCATGTTCTTTGATTTCTCCAGTGCTTTCAACACCATCCAACCGATGATCCTGAAGGACAAGCTGCTGTGCGCAGGGGTGGACCAGCACCTATCATCATGGATCCTGGACTACCTCACAAACCGACCTCAGTTTGTGAGAACCCAGGACTGTGTGTCCGACACGATCATCGGTAGCACGGGGGCCCCCCAGGGAACAGTTTTGGCTCCCTTCCTGTTCACCCTTTATACTGCGGACTTCTCACACAACACAACACACTGCCATCTACAGATGTTCTCTGACGACTCTGCGATCATTGGCCTCATCTCCAACGGAGAGGAAGCTGAGTACAGAGGGCTTATCCAGGACTTTGTGGACTGGTGCCATCGGAACTGCCTCCGGATCAACACGAGGAAAACTAAGTTGCTGGTGGTGGACTGCTGCAGGCAAGGACAACCCCTCACAGCACCAGTAAATATACAGGGAACAGACATCGAGATGGTGACATCCTATAAGTACCTGGGTGTTCATCTGAACAATAAACTAGACTGGTCACACAATACTGACACACTCTACAAAAAGGGACAGCGCAGGCTGTTCCTACTGAGGAGACTCAGGTCTTTTGGTGTACAAGGGGCGCTGCCGAAAACATTCTATGACACGGTGGTGGCATCAGCTATCACTTTTGTAGTGGTCTGCTGGGGCAGTGGCATTACAGCAGCCGATAGGAAGAGACTGAACAAACTGATCAAGAAAGCTAGCTCTATCCTGGGGCAGCGCCTTGATCCAGTGGAGGAGATGGGAGAGAGAAGGATGGTGGCTAAACTGTCATCTCTGCTGGAGTCCGAGTTCCACCCTATGCAGGACATACTGAATGCACTGAGGAGCTCATTTAGCAGCAGACTACATCATCCTAGGTGCACAATCGAGAGGTTTCGCAGGTCCTTCCTACCTATGGCTGTCAGACTGTACAACCTAAGCAGGGCTGCTCGCAGAGATAGCAAAAAGATGTGACAACCTAATAGTATTGAATGCAAAATACGCAATAGACTTACACAGTGGTCCCCTCTGGTATACAACTAGGAAAATACCGGTCGCTATGGAGGGTGAGAATATGTATGGGTACATAATCATACCATGTAGGATAACTAAGTAGACGGTTGTGCTGTTTCATTCCATCTAGCTACAATGCTCCGCACTGTGTGTGTTTATATATTTATATATTTATTCCTTCTAGCAACAATGCTCCACGCTGTGTGTGTTTATATATTTACATATTTATTCCACCTAGCTACAATGCTCCGCACTATGTTTATATATATATTTATATATTTATTCCATCTAGCAACAATGCTCCACACTGTGTGTGATAATATGTTTACATATTTATTCCATCTAGCTACAATGCTCCGCACTGTGTGTGTTTATATATCTACATATTTATTCCATCTAGCTACAATGCTCCACACTGTGTGTTTATATATTCATATATTTATTCCATCTAGCTACAATGCTCCGCACTGTGTGTATTTATATATCTACATATTATTCCATCTAGCTACAATGCTCCGCACTGTGTTTATATATTTACATATTTATTCCATCTAGCTACAATGCTCCACACTGTGTGTTTATATATTCATATATTTATTCCATCTAGCTACAATGCTCCGCACTGTGTGTATTTATATATCTACATATTATTCCATCTAGCTACAATGCTCCGCACTGTGTGTGTTTATATATTTACATATTTATTCCATCTAGCTACAATGCTCCGCACTGTGTGTGTTTATATATCTGCATATTTATTCCATCTAGCTACAATGCTCCGCACTGTGTGTTTATATATTCACATATTCATTCCATCTAGCTACAACACTCCGCACTGTGTGTTCATATACTCATATATTTATTCCATCCAGCTACAATGCTCCGCACTGTGTTTATATATTTATATACCTATCCCATGTAGCTACAATGCTCTGCACTGTGTCTGTATATATATATATATATATATATATATATATATACTGTATATACATATGTATATTCGCTGCTCTTGTTTTTTCTCTTGCCTTCTGATTGTTGCTCTGAGTGTTGCTATCCCTGTGCTGTTGCAATCCTGGAATTTCCCCATTGTGGGACTAATAAAGGCTTATCTTATCTTATCTTATCTTATCTTATCTTATATCGCCTAGCCCTACTTCTAGCATACCATATTGAGGTCTTAACCCACTACAGAACTCTGGGTCACAGTGTTACTTCATCAGTACTAAGTGTTCCATGGACAAGACACAAAGGCTGATGATTTGTGCACACAGTTGCATTAAAGGTGATGGAACCAGCATTCTGATACCCTGGCCAGTGTTTATTCTTGCCCCAACTACTTGGTAAAAAGATATACTTCTACCCAGTTATGCTATTGGCTGTGACTGGCTGTGGCATCCTTACTGACCATAGATACCGTATAGATAAACACTAGCTAGCTGGGTAGGCTAGCTGGCAGGGTAGTCAGGTTCAATATCCATCCATCCATCCATCTTCTACCGCTTTTCCAGAGGTTTGGGTCGCAGAGACAGCAGTTCAAGCAGAGAACCCCAGACTTCCCTCTCCCCAGCCACCTGCTCCAGCTCTTCAGAGAGGATACCAAGGCATTCCCAGACCAGCTGGGAGACATAGTCTCTCCAGTGAGTCCTGGATCTGCCCCAGGGTCTCCTCCCAGTGGGACATGCCTGAAACACCTCGAGTGGGAGGCGTCCAGGAGGCATCCTAATCAGATGCCCATACTACCTCAACTGGCTCCTTTCAATGCGGAGGAGCAGCAGTTCTACTGTTAGTCTCTCCCGGATGGCTGAGCTCCTCACCCTATCTCTGAGGGTGAGTCCAGCAATCCTACAGAGAAAGCTCATTTCAGCCTCTTGTATCCACGATCTTGTTCTTTCGGTCATTACCCAAAGCTCGTGACCATAGGTGAGAGTAGGAACGTATATTGACTGGCAAATCGAGAGCTTTGCCTTAGAGCTCAGCTCCCTCTTCACCACAACAGACCGGTACAACGTCCGCATCACTGCAGATGCTGCGCCGATCCATCTGTCAATCTCTCGCTCCATTCTCCCCTCACTTGTGAATAAGACCCCAAGATACTTAAACTCCTCCACTTAGGATCGGAGCCTGTCCCCAACCCAGAGAGGACAATCCACCTTTTTTCGACTGAGGACCATGGACTCAGACTTGGAGGTGCTGATTCTCATCCCAGCCGCTTCACTCTCAGTGGCAAACCATCCCAGCAAGAACTGTAGGTCAATGCTGGATGAAGTCAACAGGACAACATCATCTACAAACAACAGAGATGAGATCCTGTGGTCACCAAGCATGACACCCTCCATTCCCTGGCTGCGCCTAGAAATCCTGTCCATAAAAATTATGAACAGGATTGGTGACAAAGGGCAGCCCTGGCGGAGTCCAACTCTCACTGGGAATGAGTCCGATCGAGTGTTGGCAATACGAACCAAACTCTCACAACGGTCATACAGAGACCGAATAGCCCGTAACAACAAGCCCGATACCCCATACTCCCGAAGCACCCCCCACAAAAAACCATGAGGGACTTGGTCGAATGCCTTCTCCAAGTCCACAAAACACATGTAAACTGTTTGGGCAAACTCCCACGAACCCTCAAGCATTCTCAAGAGGGTAAAGAGCTGGTCTGATGTGCCATGGCCAGGACGAAAACCACATTGCTCCTCATGAATCCGAGGTTCAACCAATGGCCGAGCTCTTCTCTCCAGTACCTTGGCATAGACCTTCCCAGGGAGGCTGAGGAGTGCGATCCTTCTAAAGTTGGAGCACACCCTCCGGTCCCCTTTTTTGAAGAGAGGAACCACCACCCCGGTTTGTCATGCCAAAGGCGTTGCCCCCAACCTCCACGCAATGTTGCAGAGGCGTGTCAACCATGACAGCCCTACAACATCCAGGGCCTTGAGGTACTCAGGGTGAACCTCGTCCACCCCTGGGGCCCGATCACCAAAGAGATTTTTAACCACCTTGGCGACCTCAGCCCCTGTGATAGGCGAGTCGTCCACCTTGTCCATAAGCCTTGCTTGTGGACAAGGTGGACAGTGCTACAATGCTAACTTATATGATTACAATAAATGTAACAAACAATTGCTTGTGTATACTGTTATCACAATGCTGCAGGTGCTGTCAACCATTATAATTACCTACAGAACATGGCACTTATGTTTGCCATGAAAATGTTAGCCATGTCTGATTTTGTGTTTATATATGTTACTGGCCACTGTTGTTCTCATCCTCCAACTGCTCAGATGTAACTATTATCATTATTTCAATGACCAACGGCCAATAAAACATGTTAAAGTATTTTTCTTCTTGATTTTTTTGAAGGATATAAAGACTTTAATTCCGCACCTTTCTTACATTTTGTTGGTGTATTTTTTTTCTAAAATAGTCTTTTCATGAAAATAGTATTTAGTTCACCATTAAATTTGGCGTGGTAAAGAATGCATTTGTGATTGTGATTGTGAAGTTTGGATTATTATCTCAAAAATATAGGCCAAAGAAAAACTGTACAAAATCATTTTTTCTTTAAAATCAGAATGGATTGACATTTGTAAATATGAGAAATTATCTGAAAATATGTAGCTGAAAAATTCACTTTTACAGCAGAAGACCAATGGGGGAAAAAAGCTGCAGACTTCAGAGATTACAATGATGAAAGAATTTGAATATAAGCACAACCTTTCTTGAGATACTTGTGAAAACATAAAACTGATTATTACGGCATTTATGGGTGGAGTGCCTTGCTTTAAGCCAGGGGTCTGCAGCCTTTGCCAACCAAAGATCCACTTTGCCTGTCTCCGACTAAAATAGAAGTGGCTGAGGGCCGCAACGGCAATTTGACCTTTGAAATAAAGATTATGCGTCTTAAAAAGTTTTTAAATACATACCTGTAGCTGTGAATATTATATTGTATTAATGAATTCATACTACAAGAGTGAAAAAAATGGTCAAGCTTTATAACTTCATTCATGAAATGAAAGTATTACAAATTTATTACACATTGTTTTGTGCTGAATAAATTTCTGAATATCTGACCATATTTTTGTGTAGTTTTTTTAATTATCAGTATATTCATAAATTGTTTAAATCTGAAAAATATAATCCATCTCCTACTTTCAACAGTGATCACACAACTTTAGTTCCTGATATTTTAATAAATTAGAGCTGAAGATTTTATTTAGAAGCTACTTTTCATCCTTTTCATGTTTCCTCATAATGCTCCTTATTCAAATGCATTAATATAATATAAATCTGTGTCCTTCACCTGTTCTCCAGACTCTCAATTTGACAACTAGTGGATTGGTTATCTGATATTCTTCTTTATTTATTTTGGAATAAAGCAAAAAGAATTCTAAACAACTTTCTAAATAATATAACTTTAAAAATCATCTGGTGCAAATTAAGCCAATTAGAAATAATTACAGCAGAGTGGAAAAAATGCTTAAAAATACCTTTTTCCACTGAGCTAAATGTTGGTTATAATTTTTAAAAAAAATGTGTGGCATTGATAGACAGTCTGCACTTATAATTCACTGTCAACAAAATCATTAAAAACATCAGGTAACAAGCTTGCAGTGACATGGTTTATGACCTGGTGACAAAACACACACTCCAAATAGATACAATTAGGTTTATTCAGCGTGTGAGTGGATGTTGGTGTGTGTAAATGTAGGCAGGAACTGCAGGGAACAGAGTTGGACACCGTATGACCTGGAAACCCTAGGAACACACAGAGAGGGATAGTTAGAGAGGGCCACTGCTGGAGGTAGACAGTTACACTGAGGCTTACTGTGACAGAAGATGGTGTGGGTTCCAGGTTCAGCACAATGACTACGGCCAGGAGGACAGTGTCTTCTGCTGGGAGTGCAGCTCCTGGTGGTGAGTGTCTAGGGAGTGGAGGTGTCGTGGAGGAGAGGTAGAAATCTGCCGCCAAAGAGGAGAGAAGAGAATCCGCCGCCACGGGACGCCGCCTGTGCACAGGGGACTAGAAGACAAGGTGAGTGGAACTGAATGGGCTTACGTGAGCAGCCGGAGTGATTCCCAGACGACGGTGGAGGCAGACTTGAGTCTAAGACAACGACAGGCTGTGGTAGAGCGTAGAGAATGGCAGATGAAGCTCGTCTGGAGCGCAGTGAGACATCTCCGCACTGCAGGCTAGGGCAGTGCGATTGAAATAGGCCAGGGCATAATGGAGAGCAGGTGTGCGCGCAGCTGGAGATAATGAGCAGAGCAGACCATGACAGTACTCCCCCCCTAACGAACGCCTCCTGGCGGTCGTTTCAGCTTACCTGGGTGCACCTGATGGAACTCCCTGATGAGGTCCTTATCCAACACATAGGCAGGACACACCCAGGATCTGGACTCCGGACTGTAGCCCTCCCAGTCCACCAGGTATTGCAGGCCGCAACCCCGGCGCCAGACGTCCAGGATGGCGGTCACTCCCCACGCCGGGCTGCCGTCAATCATCCTCGGAGGAGGGGGAGACCTGGGAGGGGGACACAGAGGGCTGGAATACACAGGTTTCACTTGAGAGACATGGAAGGTTGGACATATGCGGAGCGAGGGGGGGAGAGCCAGCCGCACAGACACTGGGTTAATAATACGGGAGATAGCAAAGGGACCAATAAAGCGCTGCGCCATCTTCCTGCGCTCAGCCTTCAGATTGATGTTTTTAGTAGACACCCAAACCTCCTGACCCACCTGGTATGAAGGGGCTGGAGTCCTGCGGTGGTTGGCCACCAAGGAATTGTGTTCCGCCGTGCGGCACAGCGCAGCCCTTGTTGCCCTCCACAGTCAGCGACAACATCTCAGGTGCACCCAAACTGATGGCACAGTGATGTCGCCCTCTTCTTCAGGAAATAAGGGAGGGGAATACCCGAGCAAGGCCTGGAAAGGAGACATGCCTATGGCCGAAAAAATCGTCGAGTTGTGGGCATACTCGATCCATGGCAGATGCAAGCTCCAGGACACTGAGTTTTTTGAGGCCACACACCGTAGCACCGCTTCCAACTCCTGATTGGTCCGTTCGCACTGGCCATTAAACTGAGGATGGTAACCAGACGACAGGCTTGCCATGGCCCCAAGGGTGTTACAAAATAACCTGCAAACCTGGGAGATAAACTGGGGCCCCGGATCGGAGACCATGTCCAGGCGGATCCCATGCAGTCTCACCACATGCTGAACCAGCAGGTCCGCCATTTCCCTGGCCGTAGGTAGCCCTTGAAGGGGAACAAAATGGGCTTCTTTGGAGAACCTGTCTACTATGGTGAGAACAACAGTGTGGTTGTTGGAAGGAGGGAGGCCGGTGATGAAATCCAACGCCACATGGGACCAGGGCCTGCCGGGGACCGGGAGAGGATGGAGCAGCCCAGCTGGAGAAGATGATGGAGACTTGCCGACGGCACACTGGGACAAGCACAGACGTACTTCCCAACATCCTTTTGGAGAAAGGGCCACCAGAATGTCCGTTGCAGGAGCTCCTCCGTGCGTCGTCTTCCTGGGTGACAGGCAAACTCAGAGGAATGGGCCCAGTGAATAACATCACCCCGGATGGCCAATGGAACAAACAGCTTACACACTGGTCCCCCGCCCGGGTCAATCTTAGTTTCTTGCACCCTCCGGACATTCTCCTTGATCCCCCACGAGAGTGCGCCCACAACACAGGAGGCAGGAAGGACGGGGTGATCCTCAGGATCCAAGGCATCAGTGACAAATTGCCTGAAGAGGGCGTCCGGCTTGGTGTTTTTGGACCCAGGGCGATATGTGATGGTAAAGTCAAAACGCCCAAAAAACAAGGACCAGCGGGCCTGGCGAGCATTCAAGCGCTTGACCGTCCAAAGGTACTCCAGGTTCCTGTGGTCCGTCCAGACCACGAATGGCTGAGAGGACCCCTCCAGCCAATGGCGCCACTCCTCTAGCGCAAGACAGCCGCCAGGAGAAGAAAGTGCACAGTCGAACCTTACCATCCGCCGGGGAGCGCTGGGACAGGACAGCACCCACTCTAGAATCCGAGGCATCCATCTCCACCATACACTGAAGAGCAGGATCCACCTGCACCAGGATGGGGGACTTAGAGAACTGTTTCTTGAGGTTCGCGAAGGCTGTAGCCGCCTCCTCAGTCCACTGAAAGGGTACCTTGGTCGAAGTGAGGTGCGTCAGAGGAAGGGCCAGGCTGCTGAAGTTCTTGATGAAACGGCGGTAGAAATTTGCAAACCCCAGGAACTGCTGGAGATGTTTTCTGGAGGAAAGGGTTGGCCACTCCACCACTGCCTTAATTTTGCCAGGGTCTGGGAGAATCTCCTTATGAGAAATGATAAACCCCAAAAAGGACGTCTTGGAGGCATGGAACTCGCATTTCTCGGCCTTAAGGTACAGTTGATTCTCCAACAGCCGCTGCAGCACTCGCCTCACATGCACCTGGTGTTCTTCTAGGGAACGGGAGAAGATTAATATGTCATCCAGGTAGACCAATACAAATACACCCAGGAAGTCCCTCAACACATCATTAATAAGCCGCTGAAACACAGCAGGCGCATTGGTTAGACCGAAGGGCATCACCAGATATTCAAAGTGACCGCTGGGGGTCAGAAACCCCGTCTTCCACTTATCTCCTTCGCGGATCCGCACCAGATGGTAGGCGTTGCGGAGATCCAGCTTGGTGAACCAAGATGCCCCCGGAGAGAGTCAAACACTGTGTTGAGCAAAGGAAGGGTGTATTTGTCTTTAATAGTGATGTTGTTCAGTTCCCTGAAATCAATATAAGGTCTTAATGAGCCGTCCTTCTTGCCAACAAAAAAGAATCCCACCCCCACTGTCGAAGAGGACGGACGGATTATGCCAGAACTCAATGATTCCTTAATATATGTCTCCATAGCTGCCCGCTCCAGGGGAGAGAGGCTGTATAGCTGGCTAGATGGAAGCGGAGGTCCAGGGCGGAGCTGTACTGACATGGTTTATGACCCAGTGACAAAACACACACTCCAAATAGATACAATTAGCTTTATTCAGCATGTGAGTGGATGTTGGTGTGTGTAAATATAAGCAGGAACTGCAGGGAACAGAGCTGGACACCGTAGGGCCTGGCAACCCTAGGAACACACAGAGACGGATAGTTAGAGAGGGCCACTGCTGGAGGTAGACAGTTACGCTGAGGCTTACTGTGACAGAAGATGGTGTGGGTTCCAGGTTCAGCACGACGGCTACGGCCAGGAGGACAGTGTCTTCTGCTGGGAGTGCAGCTCCTGGTGGTGAGTGTCTAGGGAGTGGAGGTGTCGTGGAGGAAAGGTAGAAATCCGCCGCCAAAGGGGAGAGAGGAGAATCCACCGCCACGGGACTCCGCCTATGCACAGGGGACTAGAAGACAAGGTGAGTGGATTGATTGGGCTTACGTGAGCAGCTGGAGTGATTCCCAGATGACGGTGGAGGCAGGCTTGGGTCTAAGACAACGACAGGCTGTGGTAGAGCGTAGAGAATGGCAGATGAAGCTCGTCTGGAGCGCAGTGAGACATCTCCGCACTGCAGGCTAGGGCAGCGTGGTAGAAATAGGCCAGGGCGTAATGGAGAGCAGGTGTGCGCGCGCAGCTGGAGATAATGAGCAGAGCAGACCATGACATGCAGTTATTCTGCAGACAAAAAGCTGAAAACATCTTTAAAACTAGAAAAGCACTCGGAGAGCGCAGACCTCCGCCAAGCGGCACAGTTCCCCCCATACAGTGTTTGTGTGTACGTTTTCAGATTCCCTGAGCATGAAAAGATATGAGTAGCAATTGGATTGACAATGATTATTTGTTTATTTGACATGGACAGTGCAATAAACAGACAATTAATGAATGACAATCAATGTGATAGTGATAGGATTAGTGGTTCAGTAGTGTAAAACGGGGCTATAAGGGACGGCGGGTTGATAAGGGACACTTTTCTGGGAAATGTTTTAAATGTAATTGTGCTTTTTTTATTTTGAGCAGGACGCTGAGTTGAGTTGTTATTGTCAAATATCCATGAATCCTTCATCAAATGTAGGCGGAAGCAAAATTAAAAAAGCGGAATTACATTTAGAAAAGTGTCCCATATTAACCCGCCGTCCCTTATAGCCCCGTTTTAGCCCCGTTATAGCCCACCGCCCGGTGCTAATGGGAAACTCGACATACCGGGAGCTGTAGCGAAAACGAAGCGGGTGCCGGGCTGGAGTTTAGGCGGCGTGAAAGAAATATAAGACAGAATAATAAAGAGCGATGGCAAGAACCAAGCAGACCGCCCATAAAATCTACTGGAGGAAGAAGCCCCCCAGGAGACAGCTAGCCACCAGGGCTGCTCGGAGAGGCGCTCTGGCCACCGGCAGAGTGAAGAGGCCTCGCCGTCACAGGTCCGTGGCTCTGAGAGAGATCCGTCGCTACCAGAAATCCACGGAGCTGCTCATCCGTAAGCTGCCCGTCCAGCGCCTGGTGAGGGAGATCGCTCAGGACTTCAAGACCGTCCTGCGTTTCCTGAGTTTCGCCGTCATGGCTCTGCAGGAGGCCAGCGAGACCCACCTGGTGGTCTCTTCTTCGCTAAGGGGGTCACCATCATGCCCAAAGACTTCCAGCTGGCCCGCTGCATCCGCGGAGAGAGAGCTTAGACTTTCTGCTGCACATCCACCAGCCATAATGCTCTGCACTGTGTGTCTATATATATACATTTATAGTAATATGGACATATGTTTGCTAGATGTTGTTTTTTCTTGCCTTCTGATTGTTGCTCTGAGTGTTGCTGTCCCTGTGCTGTTGCAATCCTGGAATTTCCCCATTGTGGGACTAATAAAGGCTTATCTTATCTTATCTTTTACGGTAGTAAAAGCATTGCCTCCTTGGCGGAGGTAATAAACTGAAGTGTTGGTGTGTCCATCTCCTCCACTGACGGATGCAGATTGGTTAGACAGGTTGCCGTGGGTTTTATATTATATTGGGGTTGCGCTCCGCGGCAAAACAGAATTTAGAATTTTCCCCGGCAGAGAGGTCGTTTTTACGCAGCGCCTATAGCTGGGCGGGGAATTTGTGGCAAATAATCGGGCGGCGGACAGGTGGCCGTGTCAGGTTTTGCAGCGTGGCGCAAAAACACGCACGCTGGCATGCCCAGGCCAGCAGAGTTTTCCGCGTGCTTTTGTGCCTAAAATGTTGAAGAACGCGGAGTTTGTGTTGGTCAGACACGACGACCAGCGCAATGTGCACAGCGCCTATGGCTGGCGGGCCCAGGCCAGCAGTGTTTTCCGCATGCTTTTGTGGCTAAAACGTTGAAGAAGGCGGAGTTTGTGTTGGTCATACACGACGCCCAGCGCCCTCCATTGCGCCTGCGCACATGTTGGAAATGGCCATATGTCTCAGTGTGGAAAAATGCTTTAAAAAATTCCTGTATGCAGACGGTGATGCGGATCATCCCCAAAATTTAATCAGTTCTTCCTTGTACCATCTCCAACAACGCCTGAAAGTTTCATGGAAATGCGTCCAAGATTTTTTGAGTTATCTTGCTAACCAACAGACAGACAGACAGACAGACAGACAAACCCCGGCAAAAACATTACCTCCTCCTGGCCTTTTCGGCCTGGCGGAGGTAATAAAAGATTCACCTCTACATCACAGTCAGACAAACTTCTCCCTCCTCTTCTCATTCATTTGAACACCTTTTACTATTTTCTTCTTTTTTATTTGCAGACTGTGAGGGAAAACTATCGGCTGTATTTCTTATTTTAGACAAGTATATCTGGTTAACACTGTTTCACAGTAAAAGCACATACAAAACAGACAAAACCATTCTGAGAATTGAATTGCTATAGAGGCCTTTTATTCTGACATTTCTCAGGAAGTATTGAGTTGTGATGGTGAAAATAAATTCACACTAATTCAGACTATGGTCATGATTCACCATGGATTCACACACCATGGACCTGTAGACACTAATAAGGCAGCTGTTTTACTCCTTGTTTGTGTTCTTGTGGAGACATTCTTTCCACATAATAACCATACATTAACCCAAATGAATCTGTCCACACAGAATTAAACTCTCTATTTTCCTCTGGGATTGTACTTTTTCTAGATCTGTTCATGTCTTACCGAGGGTGGGGAGGAGAAGCAGGAAGCTGCTGCTGTCCGTACTTCTCCACATGCACTGAGAAGAGGCTGAGCGGCTGTCTGTGCAGCTGCCGTCAGATGTGACACAGTCATGCATGGTGGACAAGAAAATAAATGATTTAAAATATGTGTGTGTGTGTGTGTGTGTGTGTGTGTGTGTGTGTGTGTGTGTGTGTGTGTGTGTGTGTGTGTGTACTGTATATAGTATATAGGACAGAGTCGGCCTCCGTCGGTCTATGATGACCATGGAAGAGAATCCTAAACATCTACTCTGCTGGAACAGCACCGCCTGTGGCTGAACAGGCCAATGCGCGAATGGCAGTCCCTGTCACACAGGTCGCACTTGTGGGTGGTCTCCGTGCTGCTGGGTCTGTGGCGGTTCTTCCTGTGGGTCCTATTTTCATCTGCTGCAACAGTCAGTCTCTCTTCACTTGCCTTGAGCTGTCTAGTCAGGGTGCCTCTTCATTTGGAGCGGTCCGTTGCAAGGTCCTCCCAGCGCTCTGTGTTGATCTCCAGGGCCTTCATGTCTCTCTTGCAGACATCTCTAAAGCGCAGCTGTGGGCGGCCAACGTCTCTCCTGCCAGTCGCCAGTTCTCCGTAGAGGACGTCTTTGGGGATTCTGCCATCCTCCATATGGTGAACGTGGCCTAGCCAGCGGAGCCTGCACTGCCTGAGTAGAGTGAACATGGAGGGAAGGCCGGCGCGGGACAGAACTTCTGTGTTGGGCACTTTGTCCTGCCAGGATATGTCCAGGATGTGGCGAATGCAGCGCAAGTGGAAGGAGTTCAGTCTCTTTTCCTGCCGGGCATATGTCGTCCACGTCTCACTCCCATAGAGCAGTGTGCTGATGACGCAGGCGTTGTACACTGCCATCTTCGTCTTGACAGAGAGTTTGGGATTCTCCCACACTCGTGTGGTGAGGTGAGCGAGTGTGAAGGCTGATTTTCCAATCCTCTTGTCGATCTCTGTATCAAGGGAGAGGCTGTTGCTGATCGTGGACCCCAGGTACGTGAACTGATTCATGACCTCCAGCTCGTAGTCGTCGATGGTGATGGTTGGTGGTGCTTCCGTGCCTTGCGCCAACACGTTAGTCTTCTTCAGGCTGATGGTAAGCCCAAAGTCCTTGCATGCCTGGGAGAAGCGGTCCATCAGGGTCTGAAGCTCCTGCAGTGTGTGGGTTGTGACTGCAGCGTCGTCTGCGAACAGCATGTCTCTGATTAGAGCCTTGCGTACTTTGGTTCTGGCTATCAGGCGGGCGAGGTTGAAAAGCCTGCCGTCAGATCTTGTGGGCAGGTAGATTCCCTCTGTTGCTGTGCTGAAGGCATGCCTCAGGAGCATAGCAAAGAAAATCCCAAAGAGGGTTGGCGCAAGTACACAGCCCTGTTTCACTCCGCTGCGTATGTTGAATGGCTCTGAGACGTTGCCGTCGTGCTGCACTATCCCTTGCATGTTGGTGTGAAATGATTCAATGAGGCTTTGCAACTTTGGTGGGCATCCTATCTTTGGCAGGATCTTGAAAAGGCCCTCTCTGCTGACCAGATCGAACGCTTTGGTGAGGTTGATGAAGGCGACGTACAGGGGCATGTTCTGTTCTCTGCATTTCTCCTGGAGTTGGCGGATGGAGAATATCATGTCTACCGTCAATCGCTCAGCGCGGAAGCCACACTGAGACTCGGGGTAGACACGTTCGGCAAGCTTCTGTAGACGAACAAGAACAACTCGTGCGTAGACTTTGTCAACAACGCTGAGGAGGGAGATGCCCCTGTAGTTGTTGCAGTTGCTTCTCTCCCCTTTGTTTTTGTAAAGGGTGATGATCTTGGGATCCCTCATGTCCTGTGGTACGGCACCTTCCTTCCAGCACTGGCAGAGGACATTAAGCAATGGCAGCAGTAGGGCGGTCTTGAAGTGCTTGATCAGGTCGGGGGGTATGCCGTCGTTGCCGGGTGCCTTGCCAGCGGCCAAGCTATCAATGGCCTTGCTGAGTTTGTCGATGGTTGGCTCGGCGTCAAGTTCGTCCATGGATGGCAGGCAGTCGATGGCATCAAGGGCTGACGGTGTCACGGTGTTCTGTCTGGAGTAGAGGTCGGAGTAGTGTTCTACCCATCTCTCCATCTGCTTGTTCTTTTCTGTGATCATCTCCCCAGTGGAGGATTTGAGGGGGGCCGTCTTGCTCTGAGCCGGACCAAGTGCTTTCTTGATGCCATTGTACATACCACGGATGTTCCCTGTTATGGCAGCGGTTTGAATGTCTTGGCTGAGCTGAGTCCAGTACTCGTTGGCACAGCGCCGAGCAGTCTGCTGAACTTTGCTTCTCGCAGCCCTGAGAATCTGGAGATTCTTCTCGTTTGGGTACTTCTTGTACTCAGCAAGTGCTGAGCGCTTGGCTTCAATGACGGGGGTCATCTCGGTCAACTTGGCATCAAACCAGTCCTGTGACTTCGAGGTCTTCCTCCCAAAGGTAGCCAAGGCTGTGCGGTGGATGGTGTTTCGCAGCTCTTCCCACTTCTGTTTCGCAGATTCTCCTTCTTGTGGTACACCAAGTTCCTTCTCAAAGGTGGAGGCAAACTGCTCAACAAGTTCTGGTTGGGCCATCTTGCTAGTGTCAATCCATGCCTTTCCAGGCTGTCTAGCATGATGGAATTTCTTCAGCTGCAGCTTGACCTTGCAACACACCAATGAATGGTCTGTGTCACAATCTGCACTCTGGAATGAACGGGTGATTAGCACGTTCTTCAGTGAGGTGCGCCTGGTCAGGATCAAGTCCAGCTGGTGCCAGTGCTTTGAGTGCGGATGTCGCCAGGAAACCTTGTGTTGGGGCTTGGTCTTGAGGAATGAGTTTGTGATGCACAGATCGTGACATGTGCAGAACTCGAGCAGCCGCTGTCCGTTGTCGTTCATTCTGCCCATGCCAAATGGTCCAAGACAGAGGAGGGCCAGGAGTCGTGGTCAGCACCCACTCTGGCATTGAAGTCTCCAAGGAGAATGAATTGTTCAGAGTTGGGGATGATCCTGACAGTTATTGCGAGATTCTCGTAGAACTCGTCTTTTGCCTCTGGTGTGGCTGTCAGTGTTGGGGCATATACACTGACGAGGGTGACTGGGCCTTGAGTGGTGTTCAGGCAGAGGGTGAGGAGTCGTGCAGAGCCATTGCTGCCCGGTTCCACCATCTTCAGCAAGGTGTTCTTCACTGCAAAGCCCACTCCGTGTTCCCTGTGTTCGTCACTGCCCTTTCCCTGCCAGTAGAACGTGTAGTCCTTCTGTCTCAGTGTGCCTGCGTCAGCCAACCGTGTTTCCTGGAGAGTGGTGATATCCACTTCCAGTCTCTTCAGCTCATTATTGATGATGGCAGTCTTCCTGGTGTCGTTGATGTCCTTGAGGTTAGCAGCAAGTCCTGTCATCATAGTGCGGATGTTCCAAGTTCCCAGATTTAGAGTTGATCTCTTTTGTTTTTTTGTCTTGCCTGGTGCGAAGGTTCTCAGCCTGCCGTTCGGACTTCTCCTCATCCCCATGCACCCAATGAGGAAAGCAAGCTGTGGTGGGACAACACCTTATTGGCTGGGGGCTGCCCAGCTTGAGGCGGGCAGTAGCTGTCCAGTGAGATCCGATGATCCCTCCCACCGTCGGGAACAACCCCTGGCGCCGCACTCTACGCCAATTGAGCGGTGGCTTATAACCGGTAACTGTCATTCCCCGTGTTTTGTCTACGCCTAAGGCGAAGCTGGAGTGTCCTCTCCAGTGATCCGGTGTTCTACCTTCCAGCGTTGGGCGTTGGTAGGATTCAAGCCTGGGCAGGAAGATATGGAGGACAAGATGTTGCCCATGCAGCATGTCCCCCCTCTCCACGTCACTGGTGAATCCAAAGGAACAGCAGGGCTGCTACAGTTTGGCGCCAGCGCCGTCGCAGGAGCTACCAGAACGATGTTGAGCACAACAGAGAACTGCCTTAGGGACTCCGACACCGGATTTTTCCTCAGGGTTGACTCCCGAAGCCTTTTCCGTGACCGGGTGTGCCGCAAGGCAGCGGAGGTTTGAAATCAGGGTTTACCTTCCCCTAGATGGGCTACCTTCCCAGGTTGATGAGCCACCATCTACCCAAAGCATCTGGTTTTAAGGCGCCAGAGATCCGTCCTCGCCCCTTCTCCTATTAGTAAAAGCAGTTCCGCTGGGCATAGAGACTAAACCACACGGGCAGGCTAGGAGTTGGACTTAGTTGTCAGAGGCTTGTCGAGACGCATGCCATAAGGAGCATTTTATGAGCACTGGGAGCTTAACCCCAGTGCCGCTCCTGGCTATGACAACCTTGGAACCATACACTACCGTTCAAAAGTTTGGGGTCGCTTAGAAATTCTTATTTTTGAAAGAAAAGTACTGTTTTTTTAATGAAGATAACTTTAAACTAATCAGAAATACACTCTAATATCTAATATACATTGCTAATGTGGTAAATGACTATTCTAGCTGCAAATGTCTGTTTTTTTGTCCAATATCTACATAGGTGTATAGAGGCCCATTTCCAGCAACTATCACTCCAGTGTTCTAATAGTACAATGTGTTTGCTCATTGCGTCAGAAGGCGAATGGATGATTAGAAAACCCTTGTGCAATCATGTTAGCACAGCTGAAAACAGTTTAGCTGGTTAGAGAAGCTATAAACTGACCTTCCTTTGAGCAGGTTGAGTATCTGGAAAAAATTATTATTTCAAATACAAATCATTATTTCTAACCTTGTCAATATCTTGACTATATTTTCTATTCATTTTACAACTCATGGTGGTAAATAAGTGTGACTTTTCATGGAAAACACAAAATAATTGTCTGGGTGACCCCAAACTTTTGAAAGGTAGTGTATATATAGTATATATTACATTCATAAAAGTATGTTGAGACATGTATCCAATTGCAATGAACAATAATTTTAAAAAAATAATATAATTAAAATGAACTTCATTAATTTCCATGTGTTTTGAGATATAACTGCAGGTAGTCACAGCATGGGGGCCGAAGGGTCGCATGTGGCCCCGGGGCTGCGGGTTGCCGACCCCTGCTTTAAGGTCTCTGAGTGGTGGGGTAAATTGTAAAGTGTAAAGTTTTGTGTTTCTGTGCCTTATGGATTTTGCTGCTTATACACTTTCAGTGAAGAAAAAGAAGAAAAAGATTACTCTCACAGCTGTGCCGCTTTGAACCCTAATAATGATAAGAGTGTGAGTATCCACACTGACAAATGATCTATAAACAGAGGAGCCATGTACACGCTGCACGCTTCAGCCGTTCAGAACCCCAGACCTGTTGCTGCTGTATATTATGCAAAGATAAAAGAATAAAAGTAGAGGCAGATAAGGGTAAATAGGCTAAATGCTAGTGTTAGCTATTTATAATTCATCATCATCTTCATGTAGCGGCCAGAAGGGTCGGGGCACACTGAGCAACTTGCTGCCACACCGTGTGATTTTCCATGGCTGTCGCCAAGTCCTCTCTCGCCATCTCCAAGTCCCTCGACAGTACCTCTGGGAATGTAAGTTTCCGGGACTGGACTGGGCCAATAGGCTTCCAAAGGAGCAGGGAGTGTAAAATCTCCCCAGTCGCCTGATGGCAATGGCCAGCAAATCTGAGTCTCCGTTTGGTGAGCCTCTGAGACAGGGGTGGGATGTCACCATATACAGCCGTGGACAAAATTGTTGGTACCCTTCTGTTAATGAAAGAAAAACCCACAATGGTCACAGAAATAACTTGAATCTGACAAAAGTGGTAATAAATAAAAATTCTATGAAAATTAACCAATGAAAATCAGACAATGCTTTTGAATTGTGGGTCAACAGAATTACTTTAAAAAATAAACTCATGAAACAGGCCTGGACAAAAATGATGGTACCCCTAGAAAAGATTGAAAATCATGTGACCATAGGGACATGTTCAACCAAGATGTGTCCTCTAATTAACATCACAGGTGTCTACAAACTTGTAATCAGTCAGTCGGCCTATTTAAAAGGTGACAAGTAGTCACTGTGCTGTTTGGTGACATGGTGTGTACCACACTAAACATGGACCAGAGGAAGCAAAGGAGAGAGTTGTCTCAGGAGATTAGAAAGAAAATTATAGACAAGCATGTTAAAGGTAAAGGCTATAAGACCATCTCCAAGCAGCTTGATGTTCCTGTGACTACAGTTGCACATATTATTCAGAAATTTAAGATCCACGGGACTGTAGCCAACCTCCCTGGACGTGGCCGCAGGAGGAGACGGATAATACAAATGGTAACAAAAGAGCCCAGAACAACCTCTAAACACATTCATGGTGAACTCCAAGGTCAAGGTACATCAGTGTCAGATCGCACCATCCCTCGTTGTTTGAGCCAAAGTGGACTTCATGGGAGACGACCAAGGAGGACACCATTTGCCAAACTGCATGTTGACAAGCCACAAAGATTCTGGGAGAATGTCCTATGGACAGACGGGACAAAACTGGAACTTTCTGGCAAGGCACATTAGCTCTATGTTCACAGACGCAAAAATGAAGCATAGCAAGAAAAGAACACTGTCTCTACTGTGAAACATGGAGGAGGTTCTGTTATGTTCTGTGGCTGCTTTGCTGCATCTGGCACAGGGTGTCTTGAATCTGTGCAGGGTACAAGGAAATCTCAAGACTATCAAGGTATTCTAGAGAGAAATGTGCTGCCCAGTGTCAGACAGCTTGGTCTCAGTCGCAGGTCATGGGTCTTGCAACAGGATAATGACCCAAAACACACAGCAAAAAACACCCAAGAATGGCTAAGAGCGAAACATTGGACTATTCTAAAGTGGTCTTCTGTGAGCCCTGATCTAAATCCTATTGAACATCTGTGGAAGGAGCTGAAATATGCCGTGTGGAGAAGGCACCCTTCAAACCTGAGACAACTGGAGCAGTTTGCTCATGAGGAGTGGGCCAAAATACCTGCTGAGAGGTGCAGAAGTCTCATTGACAGTTACAGAAATCGTTTGATTGCAGTGATTGCCTCAAAAGGTTGTGCAACAAAATATTAAGTTAAGGGTACCATCATTTTTGTCTAGGCCTGTTTCATGAGTTTGTTTTTTAAAATAATTCTGTTGAACCACAATTCAAAAGCATTGTCTGATTTTCATTGGTTAATTTTCATAGAATTTTTATTTATTACCACTTTTGTCAGATTCAAGTTATTTCTGTGACCATTGTGGGGTTTCTTTCGTTAACAGAGGGGTACCAACAATTTTGTCCACATGTGTAATATGTTTGAGTGTGGCATGCTCGGATCAATGGATGTTTTGTATACACCTCAGTAAGTTCATATATGTCCCGTCCAGTCGTTTTTCTTGAGGTGCAGTTACAGTCCACATCTCCGAGCTATAGAGCAAAATTGGCTCTATCAGCGTCCTGAATACGTGAATTAACTTTTGGTTGTTGAGAGTCGAATGCCTTATCTTATTAAGCTTATTACACACTGCCCATGCTAGAGCCAAGACTTCATATTGACATAATTATCAGACCCAGGGAACAAATGCTCAGACTCGAGTGAATACAATTGTCCTTTTATTGATAACAGTGAGTGTATGGGTGCGTGTATGCGCTGTGTGTGTTGTGTGTGTAGTGATGAAGGGTTGTGCAGGAATCGTGCCCGGGGGAGAGCAGAACGCCGTTCAGCCTGGCAACCCTATGATGACAGAGCACAGATGTTAGCACGGTCCACTGAGCGCAGAGCTTGATGATAACAGATGCTTACTTTGCAGATGGACGTGGGGTGCTCAGGTTGGCCTAACGGCTGTGGCCAGGGAGACAGTGTTCTGGGTCCGTGCCGAGAATAGGGCAGGTTGCCCTGTAGCGAAGATGGAGGCTTGAACCGCCGCCAGGAGGAGTTGATTCCGCCGCCGGAGGAATCCACCTGTGCACAGGGGAAGACGACTGACAAGGTGAGTAATATTGAGCTTACTTGAGGGGAAGAGGAGATTAGGATCTCAGACGAAGAGGCCAAGGATTTGGCTGTAGACGAGAGGCGTATCTGTAGGAGAATGACAGACGGCTCCGTGCCGAGTCTCAGGCAGAACCGGTTATAAAGCCCGCTGGAGATTGGCAGCAGGTGTGCGTGCAGCTATAGCAGATGACGGCCCAGAGGGAGCCATGACACATATCCTTTTGAGAGTCCATTATATACGAGCCAAGGTATTTGAAGTCTTCGACTTGGGTGATGTTTGCGCAAGCCAGCGAAAGCAGGCTACAGTTAGGTGTTGTAGAAATGAACTCCGTTTTGCTTTCATTGCAGTAAAGCTCTACCAGGTTTGTTGCTTTTTCTAGCGACTGAAGAAGCGATTCTGCCTTCACGACAAGGTCTGATACTAAGGCAATATCATCAGCAAAATCAAGATCTGTAACATACTTAGCAGGATACCTCTGGCTATGTCTTGGTTGGAGTTGTAGACCCTTGTCATTTATGGTGTCTAGAGAGAGGCGTAGAATATAATCTAGTACAATAATGAATAAGAATGGTGCTAGAGTGTCACCTTGAAGAACCCCTGATTCAATGTCAAAGAATGCTGTTTCACCATCAGCTGTTATGACTCTAGCCTTAGTGCTGGTATAGAGTGCTTGAATGGCTGCGACGATAGGTTGTGGGATACCATAGAGAGGTAAGATATTAAACATCACGTCCTGATTAATGGAATCAAATGCCTTCTGAAAGTCTACAAAACAGAGAGTGAAATCCTTGTTAAGTCTTTTCATTTCTTCTATTATTCGACACAGGGACAGTATTTGAGAGTTTGTTGACCGGCCTGTCCTGAAACCATTGTGGTTATTGCGCAGCAGGGGGTCCACAGCGGGTACTACACAATTTAGAAGAAGCTTATTGTAGATTTTGGCGGCAATAGGCATTAGGGAGATGCCTCTATAATTTGAAGTCATTGTCAAGTCGCCCTTTTTTGGGATAGGTACAATCCAAGATTTCTTCCAAGCAGATGGTGGCAGCAAGTTGGAAAAGGTGTGATTGCAAATCTTTAGCAGGAGGTCATGGAACAGAGGATCTTTCCAGATAAGACTTGGGATGTTATCAAGGCCGGTTGATTTACTGGCCCTCAAAAAACTAACCGCATCACGCAGCTCTTGTATAGTGAACGGAGATGTACTTATGTCTAGAGCTTTGGCAATCTGGGTTAACCCCTTGCACTCCGGTCAATTTTCCTAAAAACGCCTAAAAATAATGTGCCCAAAGTAAATCGAAAGCTGTTCTTCAACCCTTTGCAGCATCTTCATGGGGTTGGTCTCATTTAAAAGCAAACACTTTGAATTTTTTGGCAAAAATGATCTCTCTAAGTGCTCCAGCCACTGAGTTACAGTCATCTAAACATAGTGAACTTGAAGAAAATAAATTTGGCCTGGGTGTTTTTTTGGATACAAATGCTTGCAAATAACACACAGCTTCAGATCCGGGCTGGAAAATGCAACAGAAATGTAGAACCAAGTGTTATCCAGCTGAGGTCCAAATTTTGTAACAATACCACAAAAAATGAATATTTTACACAGCTTTGTTCTCAGGCTGTTCACAGGCATTTTGGAACTGTGCCAAATTGTGCCAAATGGCACAGTTTGGAAAAACGTCTGTAACTTTTGAATGATTCAATATAGAAGCTTCATCTTGGGCTCAAATGAAAGGTCACATTCAAGGCTGTGTCTGTGTGTGTGTGGGGGGGGGTTGTCCCCCCACCCCCCCGCTACAGAGGACGGAGATCCGCCCTCGCTACATGACGGATTACACTCGGATAAGGCATGTTTCCACAGCAGCGCTGTCACCGCGGCTCCCCCGCCCCCTGCCGCTACAGAATCGTAGAGGCGGGGGGGTGCGTTCACGGTCCAGAGGCGGCGAAGAACCGTGTAACGCGGCGCACGCACTTCGGACATCATGCGCCGCACAGTTGTAATTTACCGATCGGTCAAAAGTCATTTTTGATTACAATTTTCGGGGATAAAAAATAATTTGGCTTATAACACCTTACCTCTTCACAGCCACATTGTCCTGGCCAACTTCTCTTCCTCATTGTCAGACGAACACGACGCTGGTCCGCTCTGGCTCTGGTCTCGCGACCCGGTCAAAACATAATTTCATGATTGCGGTTTTGGCGAATGATTTACGACCTTCGTCGTCGCCTCCGTCGGTCTATGATGACCATATAAGAGAATCCTAAACACTCTGCTGGAATTTTAAAAAAAAAATAAATAAACCACTGCCTGTGGCTGCTGAAGCAGTCTCTCTTCACCCAGCCTTTGTAGACAAAACAGCTCAGCGAACTTCTGTGCTTCAATTGGCTCGCTGCACTGGTAGGCGGGTCCTTCTTGCCAAGTTTTCAGTCATTGGTTCTTCAAGGTTTCAGAAACCCAATTCAAGGCTCTTATTAGTCGAATGAGAGGTCAATCAGATGAACTAATCTGTTCGCAGCTGTGTCTGCAGCTTTTATTTTCAGTGCGCGTTTGGACGCCATACACCACCTACATCACAATCTCCATCATGCGTCCTAGAGCGCACGAGGGTGCTCTCGTGCGCTCTCGTGCACTCTAGGACGCAGAGACTTGCCCACCCGTGGGACAACGGAGCGCAAGGGGTTAAGGGATAGATCTATGCTTCCCTGAGTAACTGGCTGACCCGCTAACAGGCTCTGAAAGTGAGAAAACCAATTCTCTTTCCGCTATTATGAATTATAATTCATAATTATCAACGCTTGCTCCCTGATCTCCCTGATCAGGGAGATCAGGAAGACTTGCCCACCCGTGGGACAACGGAGCGCAAGGGGTTAAGGGGTAGATCTATGCTTCCCTGAGTAACTGGCTGACCCGCTAACAGGCTCTGAAAGTGAGAAAATCAATTCTCTTTCCGCTATTATGAATTATAATTCATAATTATCAACGCTTGCTCCCTGATCTCCCTGAGCTTGTGGGATCGTCACTTCCTTGTGGTAACGTATCCTCACTTCCTGTTTTGCTGTCTGCCTGTGTGGTTTGCTCTCCAGCCACTAGCTAGCCACTAGCTATGGCTACTAGCTCTCTTTCCTCTCCTCCTCTGGTGTGCTCTCTGTCAGATGTTTAGCTACACCTCTGCCTCTTTTAGTGATAACGGTAAATGTAATAAATGTTGTCTTTTTGAGGCGCTCGAGGCGAGGTTGTCTGATTTGGAATCCCGGCTCAGCTGCATTGAAACACCGTCTGCGCCAGTTAATCTCAACGGACGCCCCTTAGCTGCAGCAGAGCTAGCTAGCTTAGGCCCCCCTGTCAGCGGTCCCCCGGCTCTCCTCAGCAGCGAGGAGACTGGGTGGGTGACGGTGAGAAGGAAGCCTAGTCGCAAAGCCCCGGTACACCACCAACCTGTTCACGTTTCTAATCGTTTTTCCCCGCTCAGCGACACACCCGCTGAGGAAAAAACTCTGATCATTGGCGACTCTGTAGTCAGAAACGTGAACCTAGAGACTCCAGCGGCCATAGTCAAATGCATTCCTGGGGCCAGAGCAGGCGACATCGAGTCAAATTTGAAAATGCTGGCTAAAAGTAACTGTAAATATTCCACAACTGTTATTCACGCCGGCATTAATGACATCCGTCTCCGGCAGTCGGAAGTCACGAAACTTAATATAGAATCGGTGTGTGACTTTGCAAAAACGATGTCTGCCACTGTAGTATTCTCTGGGCCCCTCCCCAATCTGACCAGTGATGACATGTTTAGCCGATCGTCATCCTTGAACCGCTGGCTGTCTGTGTGGTGTCCTGCAAATGACGTGGGCTACATTGACAATTGGAGCTCTTTTTGGGGAAAACCTGGTCTTATGAGACGAGACAGCATTCATCCCACTTTGGATGGTGCTTCTCATTTATCTAACAATCTGGCATCTTTTTTATCCAAATTTCCAAAACCCTGACTACTCAGAGTTGGGACCAGGAAGCAGAGTCGCAGTCTTACACGCCTCCCTGCAGCTCCTCTTCATCCGCCACCCCTCAGCTTAGCCCCTGTCTTCCCCATCAGAGAATCGTTGTCTGCTCCCTCCAAAGTAAATAAAAATATAATGCATAAGCATCCCAAAGTGATAAAGCAAAATATTGGTAAAACTCAAATTAAACATAAAGCCTCTAAACTGAATGAATTGGCCTCTGTTCCTCCTCATAATTTAAAAATTAAATGTGGTTTATTAAATATTAGGTCTCTAACTCCCAAGTCTCTGTTAGTCCATGATCTGTTATTTGATCATCAGATTGATTTAATTTCCCTTACAGAGACTTGGTTAGGGCAAGAGGATTATGTTGGTTTAAATGAATCAACTCCCTCTGGTTATTTAAACTGTCAAAATCCCAGAAGTTCTGGTCGTGGAGGAGGAGTAGCAACAATTTACCATTCCAAATTACTAGTTAATGTAAAGCAAAAAACATGTTATAATTCCTTTGAGGGCCTGGTCCTCAGTATTGGGCACTTTAGCAATTTTAGGTTAAACCCAATTTTATTTGCCATAGTTTATCATCCCCCATCAACCTACTCAGAATTTTTATCCAAATTTGCTGATTTCTTAGCTGATTTAGTGCTGAAATCTGATAGAATAATTATAGTAGGGGACTTTAATATACATGTGGATGTAGATAGCGACTGCCTTAATGTGGCATTTAATTCAATATTAGACTCGATTGGGTTTTCTCAGAAAGTAGGAAATTCTACTCATTACCTCCACCATACATTGGACCTTGTTCTGACATATGGCATAGAAATAGAAAATCTTGTAGTGTCTCCTCATAACCCTGTACTGTCAGACCATTGTCTGTTAACCTTTGATTTTACTATTTCTGACTATTTGGCTCCTAAAGAAAAATATTATTACAGTAGATGCCTCTCAGATGATGCTGTTACCAAATTTATGCAGATTGTTTCCTCTATGCCATGTGTCAACACAACGGAAATAAGCTATAGACAGCTTGCTCCTTCTGTAATTGATAACATGGTGGATAGTGTTTCAGCTTCTCTGCATCAGACTCTAGACTTGGTGGCCCCCTTAAAAAAGAAAAAGTCTAATCAGAGATTTCTAACTCCTTGGTTCAACACAGAAACTCGTAGCTTAAAACAGAAGACTTGTCAATTAGAAAGAAAATGGCGCTCCACTAATTTAGATGAAATCTATTTAGCTTGGAGAAATCATCTTTTAATTTATAAAATATCTCTTAGAAAAGCTAGAACGAGTTATTACTCTGCATTAATAGAAGAGAACAAGAATAATCCCAGGTTTCTTTTCAGTACTGTAGCCAGGTTGACAAAGAGTCAGGACTCTGTCAATCCTAGCATTCCCTTAGAGCTTACTAGTCAGGACTTTATGAACTTTTTCAATAATAAAATTTCATCCATCAGAGATAAAATCAATCAGATTCTTCCCACAGTTAACTTAAATACTCTAACTACTACAACTCCTTCTATTGATGTTTTATCTTGATGAGTTTACTCCAATCGACCTTTGTGAGTTAGACAAAATAGTTTCCTCATCCAAACCTTCAACTTGTCTTTTAGACCCTATTCCTACCAGGTTATTTAAAGAAGTCTTCCCACTTATTGGTAGCCTTATTCTTCATATAATCAATTCTTCATTAACTTTAGGCCATGTACCGCAGGCTTTTAAAACGGCTGTAATTAAACCCTTACTCAAAAAGCCAACGCTAGATCCAGGAGCTTTAGCTAACTATAGACCAATCTCTAATCTCCCTTTCATTTCAAAAATCTTAGAAAGAGTTGTTGCTACGCAATTATTTGACCACCTGCAGGCAAATGGTTTACTTGAAGAGTTTCAATCTGGGTTTAGAATCCATCATAGTACTGAAACAGCCTTAGCGAAGGTCGCTAACGACCTCCTCATTGCATCTGATAATGGATTAGTTTCTGTACTTGTCCTTTTAGACCTTAGTGCAGCTTTTGATACTATCGATCATAATATTCTACTTGATAGATTAGAACACTATGTTGGACTTAATGGAACTTCGTTGCAGTGGTTTAGATCTTATTTATCTGATAGGTTCCAGTTTGTTCATGTAAATAATGAGTTTTCTTTCAACTCAGAGCTTAGCCATGGAGTTCCACAAGGATCTGTGCTAGGCCCTACTCTTTTTAGTTTATATATGCTTCCGTTAGGCAACATTATTAGAAAGCACTGTATACATTTTCATTGTTATGCTGATGACACACAATTATACCTGTCAATGAAGCCAGATGATAGTAATCAATTAGCCAAGTTAGAAGCCTGTCTTAAGGAAATCAAAGCTTGGATGACTTGTAATTTCCTGCTATTAAATTCAGATAAGACTGAAGTCATTCTTGTTGGTCCAAAAAACCTTAGAAATTCCTTTCCAAATCAAACTTTCAGTTTGGATGCGGTTACTCTTTCTCTTAATAGCTCTGTGAGGAACCTTGGAGTTATTTTTGATCAGGATTTGTCCTTCAATTCACATATTAAATCTGTTTCTAAGACTGCCTTCTATCATTTGCGTAATATTGCCAAGATTAGGAGCATCTTGTCTCAGAGTGATGCTGAGAAACTGATCCACGCTTTTGTTAGCTCGAGATTAGATTATTGTAATTCTTTATTATCAGGCTGTCCTAAAACATCTTTAAAAAGTCTTCAGCTGATCCAAAATGCTGCAGCAAGAGTTTTAACAGGTACTAGAAAGAGAGATCATATCTCTCCGGTTCTGGCCTCCCTTCATTGGCTTCCCATAGAGTTTAGAATTAAGTTTAAAATCCTTCTTCTTACTTACAAAGCTCTAAACAATCAGGCTCCTTTTTATTTAAAAGATCTGATACTACCATATTATCCTAACAGAGCACTACGCTCCCAAAATGCAGGATTACTTGTAATACCTAGAATCTCCAAAAGTACAATGGGAGGCAGAGCCTTCAGTTATCAAGCTCCTCTCCTGTGGAATCAGCTGCCAATCTGGATTTGGGAGTCAGACATGATCTCTGTTTTTAAGAATAGGGCTAAAACCTACCTTTTTGATATAGCCTACAATTAGGGAGGGATCATGTGTTTCTGAACCCTCCCTTAGTTATGCTGCTAATAGGTTTAGTCAGCCGGGGGACCTCCAGTAATGCACTGGGCCTCACTCCTTTCCTCACTCTCAATGAAATATTTTTTTTGCTGGTCATTAATATTTGTTTGTTCTCTCCCATAGATTGAGTCCCCATCGTGCTGTTTGCTCTCTACATGTCTGTTCTTTTCTTCTTCTCTATCCCCTCACCCCCCCCCAGCCAGTCGCAGCAGATGACTGCCCCTCCCTGAGCCTGGTTCTGCTGGAGGTTTCTTCCTGTTAAAAGGGAGTTTTTCCTCTCCACCGTCGCCAAGTGCTTGCTCACAGGGGATCGCCTGATTGCTGGGGTCTTTCTGCAACTGTGGGGGTCCCACCTACAGTTGATAGTGCTATGAGATGACTGTTGTTGTGAAATGGCGCTATATAAATAAAGTTGAATTGAATTGAATTGAACGCATGTCTATTAATAACAATATCACAAAACTTAACACCAATTCCTAAGGTGAGTGCAATTGCCAGATGTTCTTCTTCTTGCTGGTGTCTTTATAGATGTCATGAGCTCTGCCCTTATGGGGCTCATTGACGACGCCACACATAGGACCTGTGAGTTGCGTATTTAATAATAACTCAAGGGACACCGTGCACAAGAAACAAAAGTACTGTTGTGCATTAAACAACTCCAGGCACCAAGTGCGCAAAAATAACAAAAGTACAACACTTACAGGAAACGGATAAACATAGAGTCCAAAATACACAAAATACAAAAACACGGAATAACAGGGATGGCTGGATAGGAGTCACTTTGCCCAGAATAGCCTAAAGGCTAAGGTATATGAAAAAATGCCAGAAGATGAGGGAAGCTCGTCAGGACTACTTAGCAACCACACTAACCGTAGATAGACAGGGGATACCTGTCAGAGCAAAAAGGTACTTACTGTGGCGGTTCGGTTAACCCCCACAACAGATTAAGGACACTCAGCTCTCTTCTCTTGGTTTTTCCTGCTGCACTACTGAGATGTAATGTGCCATGCATGTATTGTGATGCAATGTGCCACGCATGTATTGTGATGCAGTGTGCCATGCATGTGTTGTGATGTAATGTGCCATTCATGTATAGTGTTCATGCGTCCTGTCCTTACTGTGACCTAGAGGCTGAGATCAAGATGTAGATGTGCTTTGGTGTAACCCCCACAAACAGACTGGTCAAACACAGCGCTCGGCTAGAGCAAATAACAGAACAGTGAAATGTGTATTAATGTCTACAGGCAGACTCGTTTCGTCTGGCTCACTCTCACTCCCATTCTGGATCTGCAACTGCTGCTGCAGGACACAGACTTTGTGTCCTCCTTCTCTGAGAGCCGTTTGGGCTCGCTCCCGGCGCGCATGCACGGCGCCGGGAGCGGAGCCCGTGACGGCAGTATGATAATAAACTCTACTTAAAATCTTCAACAACGCTTATTATTTTTTATCATCCGCCGCACTGGTGACCCCGGAATGCACACGTTTTGTGCAAACGCAGCCTTCTGATCTGGACAGCTGCACTGGTGACCCGTTCTTCAGGATGAGATCTGCACGTCTGAGATCTGCTCATCCACGCTGGACCGGCCGCGCTCGCAGCTCCTTCACACGTGAGCGCAGGCGTCCTCCATGGCCGGCGGAGAATGCAACACGTGGACCTGAACGCACCACGGCCGAGCGGTGGCAAAGATCGTCTATTCCCTCCCACCGCTCCAACGCACCATGGCCAATCTGCAGCCACAGCTCAACCTGGATTTTATCGGCGCCGTCTGCGCCGATCTCCACCAAGATTCTGCACCCTGACTCGCCACTCCAGCGGCCCAACCAAACACGGAACCCACGCGCGCGCACCGGGGAGTTACGAGGACGGCACACCACGCACGGGGCAATAAAGGCTACAGAGACCGCCATCGTCCTCCGCCGCTGCAGATGCCCGAGAAATACGGCTGATCGCCACCCTCGGAACCTTCAGGGCTGCCCGTTCACCTGAAGCAAGCACGCAGCTCGCCACTGGATTTTCTAATGGTCTCAGCCATGGCACAAAGGGATTTCAGCCGTCAGCTGTTCCCAGGGGGCTTTGGGGTTGCTCCTGCACCTAAAGCCAACACGCCAGTCCCTCTGCTTTTGTTTCTTTTTTTTCTCTTCTTACAGCCGCTCCTGTTTTCTTCATGGCCACGAGAGGAGTCAGAGACTAATTTTTCTTCTTGTGGACCTCTGCACGTTCAACGGGACAGCCCTTCGACATCGCGGACCCACAAGCAATTTTTGCGCGGCTCGGACGAGTTCACCGTCCCCCTGCCGGCACTTACCCCCCTCCTCCCTCCCCCTCCGCCTGCAGTGAGCTTCTCCCACAGCTTGCTCCCGTAGAGGGATTATCGAGGTCTCGGCCCCCTGCCGTGCCCTCTGGGGGGGAGCGTGTGTGGCGGTTCGGTTAACCCCCACAACAGATTAAGGACACTCAGCTCTCTTCTCTTGGTTTTTCCCGCTGCACTACTGAGATGTAATGTGCCATGCATGTATTGTGATGCAGTGTGCCATGCATGTGTTGTGATGTAATGTGCCATTCATGTATAGTGTTCATGCGTCCTGTCCTTACTGTGACCTAGAGGCTGAGATCAAGATGTAGATGTGCTTTGGTGTAACCCCCACAAACAGACTGGTCAAACACAGCGCTCGGCTAGAGCAAATAGCAGAACAGTGAAATGTGTATTAATGTCTACAGGCAGACTCGTTTCGTCTGGCTCACTCTCACTCCCATTCTGGATCTGCAACTGCTGCTGCAGGACACAGATTTTGTGTCCTCCTTCTCTGAGAGCCGTTTGGGCTCACTCCCGGCACGCATGCATGGCGCCGGGAGCGGAGCCCGTGACAGCGGTATGATAATAAACTCTACTTAAAATCTTCAACAACGCTTATTATTTTTTATCATCCGCCGCACTTACAAATTATGATGCAGACTAGGAGAGCACATCTGATCACCAAGAAGACCACAGCACTGAATGATAAGCGCTGCAGGCTTAAATAGGGCAGGAGGTGACAGTGATTACACAATTAAGACCAGCTGTGAGTCATGAGAGGAGAGGAGACAGGACTGACAGCTTGAGAGGAGCACTGCCCATTACAAAAGCAAAACCCAGAAGTGCCACTCACAGCTGCAACACCGGAGAGAGAGAGATCACAGGATCAAAAAGGTACTTGCAAAAATACAAATATAAAGCAAGAACTAAAATGAAGACAAATGAAGACTGAAGGATAAATACAAGCAAATACCAAATACATAAATAACAAGACTGATGAACGTAAACAGGAGAATGAGTAGAACTAATAAATAATACAAGATATATGAAAACCAACCAAGGATAAAATGACAGGAAACTAAGAACCCAGAAATACAACAAATATACAAATATGGAAAAAGACAATGAGACTGAGCCCGGCAGACCGGCGGTGCTCAGATCATAACAATAGAGACTGTTTTATCAGGTTATTTGAACTTCTGTAATGAGTCTGTCTGCAGTGACTGGATGAATTTTGATTGGCTATCAGTGTTTCTATCATTGATCAAATTGCTCTGAAAATTAACTCAGTTAATTTGTTTGCAACTCTGATTACTGTTATTGTTAACTCTGTTATCCACTTAAGTTAGAATGATTTTCACTGTAAAACTGAATTAGTTCACAGAACTCAAAATTTATGTGGAAACCAATTACCTAATAAATTTTAAGTAAATGAAATTATTTTTTTGAGTAATCTTAAATTAAAAATTTTAAAACAAAATGCTGAAAATGTATTTTTAAGTAAAGTTTACTCAAAAAACAAATTATTTCAGTTACTTAAAATTTATTAGGTCATCGGTTTCCACATAAGTTTTGAGTTCTGTGAACTATTCCATTTTACAGTGTATATTTATAAGTACAGTGCATCCGGAAAGTATTCACAGTGCTTCACTTTTCCCACATTTTATGTTAAAGCTTTAATCCAAAAGGGATTAAATTCTTTTTTTTTCTTCAAAATTCTACACACAATACCCTATAATGACAATGTGAAAAAAGGTTTTTTTTTAGATTTTTGCAAATTTATTAAAAATAAATACTCAAAAATCATATGTACATAAGTATTCACAGCCTTTGCTCAATACTTTGTTGAGGCACCTTTGGCAGCAATTACAGCCTCAAGTCTTTTTGAATATGATGCCACAAGTTTGGCACACCTATCTTTGGGCAGTTTCACCCATTCCTCTTTGCAGCACCTTTCAAGCTCCATCAGGTTTGATGGGAAGCATTGGTGCACAGCCATTTTCAGATCTCTCCAAAGATGTTCAATTGGATTCAAGTCTGGGCTCTGGCTGGGCCACTCAAGGACATTCACAGAGTTGTCCTGAAGCCACTCCTTCGATATCTTGGCTGTGTGCTTAGGGTCATTGTCCTGCTGAAAGATGAACCGTCGCCCCAGTGTGAGATCAAGAGCGCTCTGGAGCAGGTTTTCATCCAGGATGTCTCTGTACATTGCTGCATTCATCTTTTCCTCTATCCTGACTAGTCTCCCAGTTCCTGCCACTAAAAAACATCCCCCCACCATGATGCTGCCACCGCCATTGGCATGGTTATGAGCAGTGCCTGGTTTCCTCCAAACATGCCTGGCATTCACACCAGAGAGTTCAATCTTTGTCTCATCAGACCAGAGAAGTTTGTTTCTCATGGTCTGAGAGTCCTTCAGGTGCCTTTTGGCAAACACCAGGCTGGCTGCCATGTGCCTTTAACTTAGGAGTGGCTTCCGTCTCACCACTCTACCATACAGGCCTGATTGGTGGATTGCTGGAGAGATGGTTGTCCTTCTGGAAGGTTTTCCTCTCTCCACAGAGGAATGCTGGAGCTCTGTTAGAGTGACAATCAGGTTCTTGGTCATCTCCCTTACTAAGCCCCTTCTCCCCCATCGCTCAGTTTAGACAGCCGACCAGCTCTCGGAAGAGTCCTGGTGGTTCTGAACTTCTTCCATTTATGGATGATGGAGGCCACTGTGCTCACTGGGACCTTCAAAGCAGCAGAAATTTTTTCTGTACCCTTCCCCAGATTTGTGCCTCAAGACAATCCTGTCTCAGAGGTCTACAGACAATTCCTTTGACTTCCTGCTTGGTTTGTGCTTTGACATGCACTGTCAACTGTCGGACCTTATATAGACAGGTGTGGGCCTTTCCAAATCATGTCCAGTCAACTGAATTTACCACAGGTGGACTCCATTAAACTGTAGAAACATCTCAAGGATGATCAGTGGAAACAGGTTGCACCTGAGCTCAATTCTGAGCTTCATGGCAAAGGCTGTGAATACTTATGTACATGTGATTTCTTAGTTTTTTTATTTTTAATAAATTTGTAAAAATTAAAAAAAAAATACTTTTTTCACATAGTCATTGTGGGGTATTGTGTATAGAATTTTGAGGAAAAAATGAATTGAATCTCTTTTGGATTAAGGCTGTAACATAAAATGTGGAAAAAGCGAAGCGCTGCAAATACTTTCCATATGCACTGTATTGATATGGTTCATTGTGTGAATAGCTCTGATCAGTGTGGAGAATATGTGTATTTGTGGCATAAAATTTAATGAACTGTTGATGTTTTGTGAAAGGTGAGAGCTAGTTAGTCAGTGTTTCCTGCTTATTTACAATTGATCCACTTATAAAATGTTTAATATAAAATGTGACTTGACTGTAATAATCTTGCACAAATTAAGTATGAGGCCAGTTTTCATGGGGAACTATAAAGCATCATTAAAGGTGCTATATGAAACTTGCTGATTGAGGCTTTGGTTACTACTGCAGTCCCAATCACTCAATTTCTGAGAATCACTTTTAAGAGCAGCAGTATACTACTGTATATTATAACATTACTGTTTGATATACAGTATTATTACAGAGTCATTGATGTGGAATATTTTCCCATGAAAATTGACTTCAGACATCATTTGTTATTACAATCAAGTCACATTTTATATTAAACATTTTGAGGGTGGATCAATTGTAAATCCCATCTCAGATGAGCTCGGGCCCAGAGCTGCCCTTGACATTTTTTGTTGTTGATATATGGCTTGTCATGGTAGCCCTCGCGGGCTACCAATAAGACGCACACAAGTCCACCAGTGAGTTTTATTACGGTGAAAGGGTGCTTACACAAGCTGCTGAGTAGATGACAGAGTCCTTGCAGAACAGGAAGCATAGGCAATACAGCACACTACGGGTCCAGGGCAGGAAACAGTCACACACAGACAAGCTAGGTAATAATTGCACCTGGACTGCTAAAGCAGGGACTTACAGCACCAATTACACTGGAGGGAATAAGGCTATACAGCTCACTTACTATGCCGGTGAAAAGACGGTCAAGCCCTTAGGCAGCCGAGGTGAAGATAGTCCAGGCATCCGTGACGATGGGTGAACAAAATAACGATCAGTAATGTGACCATTAGCGATCAGACACTGCTGCGTCATAATGACGCCAGCACACAGCTTAAATAACCCAGGGACTGATGACAGATGACACACAGCTGACCGACCGTTGACAGGCGGAAACCCCTCCGAGCACTTTCACAATAAGAGCCCGGAGAGGCCAAAATACCACCCGCAGCTGTCAAGGCCGGCAGCGAGACATAACTTTAACCCGAGCGCGATCAGAACCGACGCTCGGGTCATAACAGTACCCTCCCTCCACGGGCGGACTCCGGATGCCCCAAGGGACCACCCTGCCCCCCCCCGCCCCCCCAGGGTGGGAGGTAGGGGGACAGGTACGGAGAGAGAGAAACCAACCAACAAAAACAAGACAAGACCAAAACAAGAAATACATACAAACACATGACTCACGGGGAAAAAAAAAACAAGACTAAGACCAGACAAAAAAACATACAGGAAATACATGACTCTGGGGAAAAAAAAACAAGAAAAGAAAATACATGACAAAACAAGGCTATGACAAGACTGAGACTCAATACAGGAAATACATGACTCTGGGGAAAAAAACAAGAGACAAAAAAAAATGCTCTAACATGACTATGGCAAAGACTCACAAGGTAACAAGAGGCAAACACAAATTGCTCAGACTAGACAAAGACTTACAAGGTAACAAGAAAAATGCTCGAACTTGACTAAGACAATGACATACAAGGAAACAAGGGGTAAACAAAAATAGCTCGGACTAAACTAAGACTATGACATACCAAGAAACAAGGGGTAAACAAAAATTGCTCGGACTTAACCGTGATCAAGACTAAGACTTAGGCTACAACAAAAAACAAGGGGCAATCTAAAATTGCTCAGACCTGACTAAGACTATGACAAGCAAGAAAAAACAAGAGGCAATCTAAAATTGCTCAGACCAGACTAAGACTATGACTTGGAAAACAAGAAAAAAAAACAAAAAAAAAAAAAACAAGAGGCAATCTAAAATTGCTCAGACCAGACTAAGACTATGACTTGGAAAACAAGAAAAAAACAAGAGGCAATCTAAAATTGCTCAGACCAGACTAGGACTATGACTTTGGACACAAGAAAAAACAAGAGGCAATCTAAAATTGCTCAGACCCGACTAAGACTATGACAAAACAAAGAAACACGAGACAATTAAAAAAAATTGCTCGAACTTGACCTGACTAAGACTATGACTTTCAAACACGAGACAATTTAAAAAAAATTGCTCGAACTTGACCTGACTAAGACTATGACTTGGAAACAACAAAAAATTACAAGAAGTACAAGGCAAGAACTGGCACCATAAAGGCCCACAGAAAATCCCACAGTACATGAAACAGTCAGGTGGCCTGCCCCAGTCCCATGCCCCCAGGAATACGTCCTCTGGTGGCCGAACCAGGTCACCCCGTAACCCACACAGTATATTGGGTGGCCAACCCAAGATGCCGAACGCTCCAAGCAGTTCCTCGGGTGGCCGACCCGCATACCACAACCAGCAGGACCGTGGAGGGATTGCGTGCAGCCGCTCACCTGAAAACAAAACAGGAGAGTGCCGAGCCGTCAAACAAACCCCACTAATGGCCCCCAGCTGGTGGCTCCTGAGAGGGGGACAACCAAAACCCTGGGCCCCCTCGAATCCTGATTGGGTCGCAGCCGCACCTGCGCTGGACCCCCACTGGACCTCGTCGGACCCCGACTGGGTCAGGACGGGTCCCGATTGGGTCACCGCTGCACCCACGTTGGACCCCGACTGGGTCACCTCGGCCCATACGTCGGACCCCGACTGGGTCAGGACGGGTCCCGATTGGGTCACCGCTGCACCCACGTTGGACCCCAACTGGGTCACCTCGGCCCATACGTCGGACCCCGACTGGGTCAGGACGGGTCCCGATTGGGTCACCGCTGCACCCACGTTGGACCCCAACTGGGTCACCTCGGCCCATACGTCGGACCCCGACTGGGTCAGGACGGGTCCCGATTGGGTCACCGCTGCACCCACGTTGGACCCCGACTGGGTCACCTCGGCCCATGCGTCGGACCCCGACTGGGTCAGGACGGGCCCAGATTGGGTCACCGCTGCACCCACATTGGACCCCGACCGGGTCAGGACTGCTCCGGCGACGACCTCCATCTCCGAACCTGGAACCCCCGGTCCCGTAACCTTGACTGTCCCCGGACCGGCAACGCTGTGGAGGTGCTCAGAACACAAGGAAGAACCGGGATCAGTTCCACCGGTAGCGCCAGAGCCCAGCGAGACGAGCTCGGGTGCAGCGGCCGGCTGCCCCTCACTCGCCTCCCCATGAGGCAGGCAAAAATGCTTTAACACACCATACAGGAAAACAAGAAAGAGCACTTGCCTGCACTCGGGCTCTGGAGCCGTCCAGGACTTCGCCGATCCAGGTTCATGAAGATGCTCGTCGTCGGGCTCCCACTCGGCTGTGTCGGGTTCCACAACCGGCCTGATGGTCTCTGCAGCTGGATCCTCATGCGCAGACGTCCATGCCAATAACCCGTATGACGTGGAGGCAGAGGACCCTGAACCTGCTGACTCGGGCTGCATCCCTGAAGAACCTTGGGGACGCTCTCTCGTCGGCTCTGGCTCCTCACTGCAGTCCGTTCTCCTCCTCTGTCCAACACAAGGCTGCAAGACCGGGATGTCTCCCAGAGCTGCAGGCCTCCCCCTCGTTCGCCGGCGTGGGACTGACGCCGAGGACCGCTCCGCAGGAGGAGACACAGAGGCAGCAGGTTTAATGTTAATAGCTACAGCTGGGGAAAGAAACTCAGGACTGCGGACCCTGAGCTTCACCCCCAGGAGTCAGACAAGACAGATCACTATTACTACTAGAAAAGTGAACTTGGACTTGCCTGTCTCCCGGGGGGAGGATGTTATCAGCTGTAGCGAACGTTGCTCCTTCCCTCGCTCGCTGGATGCTGAAAAACCCAAGAACGGAGCCCACCGGAGCAGGACTCAGCTCACACTCAGCAGCTGGCTGGTTGAGGGGGTCATCCCGGCGGCCCGGAACTGGATCTGGAGCTGGAGCTTGCCGAAGATGCGCCCGGCCGTGACGTCGACGCCCTCGCCGGCCCCCAGATGGTGTGAACTCCCGAAATGGATCCCTAGGCGACAAGCAGGTGTGCCTCTTCACCTGCTCCATGCCGCGTTCCTCCTCCATCAACAGGAACAGTTCGCGTTGGGCAGCGATGTCCTCCCTCCTAACGTCGACTTCCGGGTGGTTGGCGAAGCAGGGAGAGAGGTTACAGAGCACCTCTTCGGCAGCGTCCAGGTACCAATGTATGCCGGGGGCGTAGTCCAACATGGAAGCGGAGATGAATAACTCATCTACCGCTTCCAAGACACACGCCAGCACGTGACTCTTCGGTGACGGCATTCCTCGCATACAAAGGTCCCAGACAGGGAAAACAACGTCCAAAAACTCAACTCACTGGTGAAAAAGCGTCTCAAAATGGCGTCACCGTAACGCTGTTTGGGCAGCAGTGTACTGTCATGGTGGCCCTCGCGGGCTACCAATAAGACGCACACAAGTCCACCAGTGAGTTTTAGTGAGTTTTATTACGGTGAAAGGGTGTTTACACAAGCTGCTGAGTAGATGACAGAGTCCTTGCAGAACAGGAAGCATAGGCAATACAGCACACTACGGGTCCAGGGCAGGAAACAGTCACACACAGACAAGCTAGGTAATAATTGCACCTGGACTGCTAAAGCAGGGACTTACAGCACCAATTACACTGGAGGGAATAAGGCTATACAGCTCACTTACTATGCCGGTGAAAAGACGGTCAAGCCCTTAGGCAGCCGAGGTGAAGATAGTCCAGGCATCCGTGACGATGGGTGAACAAAATAACGATCAGTAATGTGACCATTAGCGATCAGACACTGCTGCGTCGTAATGACGCCAGCACACAGCTTAAATAACCCAGGGACTGATGACAGATGACACACAGCTGACAGACCGTTGACAGGCGGAAACCCCTCCGAGCACTTTCACAATAAGAGCCCGGAGAGGCCAAAATACCGCCCGCAGCTGTCAAGGCCGGCAGCGAGACATAACTTTAACCCGAGCGCGATCAGAACCGACGCTCGGGTCATAACATGGCTTTTGCTTTGCATGGCATTTAACTTGCACTTGTAGATGTAAGATAAGATAAGATAAGCCTTTATTAGTTCCACAATGGGGAAGTTACAGGATTGCAACAGCACAGGGATAGCAACACTCAGAGCAATAATTTAGAAGAAAATAAGAGCAGTGAATATACTGTACATATGTACACATAAATATATATACACAGTGCGGAGCATTGTAGCTAGATGGACTAAACAGCATAACCGTCTATTTATTTACCCTACATGGTATGAATATGTACCCATACATATTGTCACCCTCCGTAGCGACTGATATTGTCCTAGTAGTATACTGGAGGGGACCATTTGTGTAAGTCTGTTGCGTCTTTTGCATTCAATACTATTAGGTCGTCACGTTTTTTTGCTATCTCTGTGAGCAGCCCTGCTTAGGTTATACAGTCTGACAGCCGTAGGTAGGAAGGACCTGCGAAACCTCTCGGTCACACACCTAGGATGATGTAGTCTACTGCTAAATGAGCTCCTCAATGCGTTCAGTATGTCCTGCATAGGGTGGGACTCGGACTCCAGCAGAGATGACAGTTTAGGCACCATCCTTCTCTCTCCTATCTCCTCCACTGGGTCAAGGCGCTGCCCCAGGACAGAGCTAGCTTTCTTGATTAGTTTGTTCAGTCTCTTCCTATTGGCTGCTGTAATGCCGTTGCCCCAGCACACCACTCCAAAAGTGATAGCTGATGCCACCACCGTGTCATAGAATGTCTTCAAGAGCACCCCTTGTACACCAAAAGACCTGAGCCTCCTCAGCAGGAACAGCCTGCGCTGTCCCTTCTTGTAGTGTGCGTCGGTATTGTGTGACCAGTCTAGTTTACTAACTAACTAACTAACTAACTAACCTGCACTTATATAGCGCTTTTCTAGTCACAAAGACCACTCAAAGCGCTTTCATTAATACTAACCCTCTATTCTAAGGGCCTATAGGAAACAGATATCTAGGGACAATTTAGAACAGCCAATTAACCTAACATGCATGTTAGTTCATCTGGGTGTTCATCTGAACAGTTTACTGTTCAGATGAACACCCAGGTACTGGGTACCATCTCAATGTCTGTTCCCTGGATGTTTACTGGTGCTGTGAGGGGTTGTCCTTGCCTGCGGCAGTCCACCACCAGCTTCTTAGTTTTCCTCACGTTGATCTGGAGGCATTTCCGATGGCACCAGTCCATGAAGTCCTGGATAAGTCCTCTGTACTCAGCTTCATCTCCGTTGGAGATGAGGCCGACGATCGCAGAGTCGTCAGAGAACTTCTGTAGATGGCAGTGTGTCGTGTTGTGTGAGAAGTCCGCAGTATAAAGGGTGAACAGGAAGGGAGCCAAAACCGTTCCCTGGGGGGCCCCCGTGCTGCTGATGATCGTGTTGGACACACAATCCTGGGTTCTCACAAACTGTGGCCGGTTAGATGTAGTGACGAACCGTGTTAACTGACAGTGGTTTTCTGAAGTGTTCCTAAGGCCATGTCGTAATATCATTTATAGAATAATTCTTTGGAGGATGCTCCTTTTATACCCAATCATGACACTCACCTGCTTCCAATTCACCTATGGAATATTCCAAAAAGGTGTTTTTTGAGCATTACTCAACTTTCTCAGTTTTTTCTTGCCCCTGTTCCAGCTTTTTTGGAATGTGTTGCACCATCAAATTCAAAAGGAGTCAATACTTAAACAATAAAGTTTATCAATTTGAACGTTAAATATCTTGTCTTTATAGTGCATTCAATTGAATATAGGTTGAAAAGGATGTGCACATCAATGTATTCTGTTTTTATATATGTTTTACACAACAGTGGGGTTTGTATTTTACTTAGTTCAGATCCAAACATCCCCTATTGATATTTTATTTGAAAATGGAATTATTTTGGTTTCCTTTACAGTTTCATTGTAAACTTCCCTGCCTGTGAAGAGATCATAAATACACAAATCAAAGGCAGTGAAATCCATTCTCTGAGCTATTCAAAGTAAGAATTCAACTGGCTGATTTTTTTCATGTCTTCTCTGAAATGGACACATACTGAAGAACTCACTCGATAAATACATCATTCAAAATGCCCCCACCCCCCACCCCAACTAAAAATATGACTCGATGAATCATTTATGGGTTAAGAGTCCAAGTTGTTCTCCAGACATGAGGCAGCGCAGCAGGACCCAAAAACCACAGAGAACCACCTCAGTAAGCAGCTGCTACAGAAGAAGGATGGCAAAAAAAGAAGAAATGCTTTATAAAGCAGGTTTTCACTCCATGTGCAGTGTGATCTCTTGTGGCTGAGACCCAGCTAAATAACACCACTCACTGGAATAATTTCATCTCAAACTGATTATGAAGGTGGAAAGGTTTTGCATATATTTTTCTGCAATAATAAATAGTTTTCCATTGGTGCCATTTCTCAGTGGCAATAGTTTTAACACTGTGTGTGAAATCCATTCTCAAATATCAAGATTATCTTAAAATGTTTGATTAAAGAGCCCTTCGGTGATTGTATTCACACTAAACCAGCGAGCACAGGGTTTCTGAACCCATTGTACGCGAGAAGACAGCGTAGGAGAGGGGAGGAACAAAGTGGTGAGAGCAGCACGCTCAAGCAGGCAAAGCTGCAGAGAGGTGAGAACAAACCGTTAGCTGTGTACCAATGTTGTCTTTGAACTCATTAATCTCTAGCTGGCCACGCCGCCAAAACAGGGCCGCCTGTAATCACACAGACTAAGCTTGCCAGTGACTGACCAACCATCCCCAGCCTCCTGTATTCTCCATGAAATCCATGGTGAAATTCATGCATGCCAGCCTCAGCTCCAACACAACAGCACATGACAGCATGGGCAACGAAGAATGTAGACAGAAAAACAAAGCAGTCAGGTTAAGGGTGATACACAGTATATCTGCTTGTGCACATGTGCAGATATAAGTCTTGTAGAAAAACCCAAATGCCTTTTTTATGAGTAAGTGAATCTGTTAAAAAAAAAATCAGAGAACAATGGACCAGCATTAAATATCGTTATTGTAGTGTTAAGTCCTTAAATAGTCATAGATTCTCTACTTTTTGGCAGCATAAAATCTTGTATAGAAGACTCTTAAAAAGCTCTGCCATCTATTTGAACCCCAGTTTGTCATTATTGTTGTTTTGGAATAATTTATGTGCAGACTGTATAAAAAGGGAATGTTATTGCTTTACTCATAATTCAAACAGCCAAATGTGTCTGGACAGTCAAGTAAAATGTTGAAAAACCAGGTGTAATAATTCAATGCCTTAACCCTATCTTTGTTTCTGAGAAAGCTTTTCCATTGTTGGAACACAGCGTCGGGATTTTTTTTTTTTCACATTTGTCCACAAAAGCTTCAGTGAGGGCACTGATGTTTGGCAATAAGGTCTAAACATAAAAGCCTCCCCATGTATCTGGCTCTGCAGGCTGGAACAATTCCATATTGAAACTGGAAAAGGGGTTTCAATACATGGCTGCCACAAACTTACAAGCACACTTTTGAAAAATGACTTGATATGTGTAGCAAAAACCACATTTCCATTAACTTTGAGAAAGAGTCCAAACAATGGAAAAGAACCATAGTAAAGCGGCATGATAAAATAAAGGCAGCGATGGAGTTTTTAGTTGGTTTATTGAATCATACCGCCTTCATCGGAACACCTCCCCAGCCCTCGTGCTGCGGGCTGAGGTGATGTCCTCAGGCTCTCAGAGAAGAGGAGACACACGGTGTGTGTGTCCAGCAGTAGCAGTTGCAGAATCAGAATGAGAGGCAGATTTACAGAACAGTGCAGCATATATACCCAACTCAGACAATACATCAAAGACATTCACAGCAGTCGATCTGGGCATTTGCATATCAGAGGTACAGACAGGATGCATGAACACAATGCATGGATGACACTTTAACCTCACAGCTGTAAACTCAGCATGCAGCGGAAAAAACCCAGGAGTAACGAGCTGACTGTCTCTGTGTGTTGTGGGGGGGTTGAATCAACCCGACACAATAGACTAAAAATGTGTGGATCGGGTTTTCTGTGAAATTTAGGTTACTTGAACAGTAGTTTACAACATCTAGTTCCAACCAGCAATTTATTGAACAATAGGGTTCTACTGAAGCATCACCATAATCCATCCTTCTGACTCTTTATGTCCAGTCTTTAGTCCAACTTTTAAGAAAAGCTTGGAGTGAGATTTAGAAGGAACTGTGCACAGGGGAAACTGCAGGGTAGTGGTGGAGTAGGGTTTCCAACTGTCCCAGTTTAGCTGGGACGTCCCATTTATTGTGCGAAATATGTTTCTCCCAAGCAGGACGTGTGATATCCCGTATATTTAAGGCCACCTTAATGAACGGGCTAGGCTGGGCTGAAGCCCAGGGGCCTATGAAGATCAGGGCCTATCATGAGCCAGTGAAAAAGATCACATTGTTGTTAATTGGTCATATTTTATGTCCATCACTTGATATTCATATGTGGCTGCTGATTGGTCTAATTTACAAGTGCTCCATGTGGGTGCCAATAACAACAGAATATCAGAGGAATTGTTTTGACATGTGACTATGCAAGTGCCAGTGAGAGGGTAAGAAGTAATTAGCGCAGTCAAAATGTTCGGAAAAAAGTTTGAAAGTGGCACTCATAAAATTATTGAGAGGAAAAACACTTAGGGAAAATGAATTGCTCAAAAAATCCCGAAGCGTAAAGGATTTTTCTAAGCTGGAGCATTGAGTGGAGGAGGCTGCTAACTACGCACGGAGGAGACAGGTGGGCCATTAAAATTCTCACCTGGAGTAGAAGGGCAAAGGGAGAAAAAAGGCCATGATTGCTTACATCAGACAGCTGTGCGTGGGACAGTGGACTGGATCAAGCATGCATCCATAGAGTACGACAATATTTGTGAGTTGGACTTAAAGGACATAATGTAGGATTTTTCTTTCAAGAAGGCCAGAAGAAAGAAATTCCAAAAAGGTAAGACATACTATTTGCAGTGTTTTGTAAGGTATTATCAAGGTAAAAAAAAAAATCCCATCATTAGGACAATACTAATGTCCACAATATTGTGGCACCAAGCAATAACGGTAAATGGCGTTCACTTATATAATGCTTTTTCTCATCTCTAGATGACCAAAGCGCTTTGGCAGATCCTGCTAACCACCCATCCACACACACATTCACACACTGATGGCGGCGGAGTTGTCATACACCGTTGCTAGCCTGACCCACCAGGAGCAACCAGGGGTTCAGTGCCTTGCTCAAGGACACTTTGACATGCAAACTACAGAAAGAACGGGAATTGAACCCCTGACCCTCCCATCAGTGGCCGGCCACACTACACCTGCACCACCAACATGAAGTGAGCGTGCGTATGCATAATACTGTATACACAAACTTTATTTTTTCAACACATACACTTCTTTACTTCAGAATAAGTTTTTGAACATGTTCAGTCTGATTGCTATGGGAATCAGCCTTGACTGTACCTTGACAGCTCTTATTGTGTAAAAATCTGAAGGCAGTCAACATGATATTGATAATATTTTCCTTATTTTGCAGTGACAAATAAGGTTTGTGGTGTGGGGCAGTGAGCAAAAGAGTGAGACTCACTGCCAAAGAGTGAGAATTGGCAACACTGTTATGTTATCTGCAGAAACAGCAGCTTAAACAAAAGTGTCTGCACAGACAGATTACCACTCCCCGGTATATCTCTTGCAAATGTCTGGTCCATTACCAACAATATGGGTGAGCTGAGGTCAGATTTATCATTCTGATCAGTCCCTCTAACTCTCTGCATGATGGTAATAATTAAATAGTGGCTTCATCCAGTAATCCACAACACAGCTATCAAGAGCTAGCTAGCTAACAGGCCATTCAAACAAAGTGATGTGCATGATGAGCTACGGAAAGGCATGTATATAAACAATGACTGATAATTAGCAAATTTAATTAAACATATGTATAAAATGACAAAAAGCTAATACAGTATATTCTACAGTGTTTTACTCTTAGTGCTTGTGTTACAGTCATTCGTTACAGTAGCAGCATTAAAGTGTAGCATTTGGTGACTTTTTGCAGAGCAATACTAGTATTAGTAGAACATAATATGTAAAAAAAAATCAATTGTTGTTGCTTATTATAAATTGCATTTTTGGAACTATTGTAGAAAAACAAAATTACTCTCAAAGTCACGCTGTAAAGAATATAGCACTGCAGTAATTTGGTCATAGTCAGAAGGTTGCAAGCTGAGTTACATAGACATTACTAATTAAGCAATATTACACCAGAGGGAGTACAGTATCAATAAATATATAAATGTGGTTATTTGTCATAGACCCAATGGGAAGCAGAGGGCCAAAGACCCCACTGCAGTTATACATATTCATGATACCGTACAATTTCAAGTGTAATATTGCTTTTATACAACAATTCCACCAGCACAGTTATTAAATGGTAGTAATACAGGACAAATATTACGATTTTAGTCAGATGCGGACTTACCATTAGGCAAAGGTAGGCGACTGCCTTAGGCCCCGATCTGCTAATCTACTAGGGGCCCCATATATTTTTTTAAATGTTTAGCATATTTAACACAACGTCCGACAAAATAAACACCAGTATTTACATAAACAGCAAATCAAATCACAAACGTAGCATCTTCCCCCCTTCCCCTCAGACTGTTAAGACTCTTGCATGTTGTCTCTGAGACATGTGCATGCGTGTACCTTTGGTTACATTGTAAGCAAAACATACAGCGTGTAAAATAGTGGCAAAGTGAAAAGAAGTTATCTAAGTGGTGCAGAGAAATGGAGAAAAAGGGAAGATCACAGACTTTTTTTTTTAAATCGAAATAACTTTTTTCACGTCAACCTGGGAGGAGACTTACCTCTCGAGGAGTAGATACAGAGCAACACTGCTTGTAGGAGCACACGTGATGCTATTGACGAGCACCTATTGTTAATGAGGAGGCAGCAGTGATGCCGGTTGGTGAGTACAGGTAAACAACAATTTTTTTTTTATTATTATTTTTTCTAATTGCAAGATTTGCAGAGGCCAAACCTCACAAGGTTAAATTTCGATATGACCAACTGTGCTCCCCAGGCATGCACAGGATATCTGCAGCCTCAGCAGATGACATTACATGAGATTAAATATAGTTTGTTTTATTGAGACCCCCATTAGCACTTGTATAAAACATTGGCCATTCTTCCTGGGGTCTAGCATACACACATTTACAGATAACAACAACAATATTAAAATAACAAAAACCACACCAGCTCTATTTCATAAACAAAAATACAACTTAATATGGGAGACAACTTAAACCCTAGTAATTTTGAGTATCCATGAAAGAGTTCAATCACTCTTCTGTTTATCCTCTTCATTACTGGAGCAACAACCCAATGTTGTCTTTGAACGTTCCGTATTACCATCTATAGCTTGCTGACTGGTGAGAGAATGTAAAACAAACTTGACCAACAAATAATCTTTAAATGATAATAAAAGCATTGAAAAGGGGAAAGGAGAGTAAAGTGTACAGAAAGAGAGAAGGGAGAAAAAGAGAAGGATGAACAGTGAGGAAAAATAAAGACAAGGGAGAGGAAATGATGGGAAGACTGAAGATGAGAAAAAAGGAAGAGAGTCACAATTGAAGAAAAGGCAAAAGACAGTATGCAAAGGTGTACATTCCAAGGATGTATTAGGTTTATTAGTTTTTGTTTTTATCCTGATATTGTTTTGTGTGATATATTCTCTCTTGTGTCTACGTTGTACAGAGAAGGGAGCACAATAGATGCCTCTGCAAAATGGACCAGTCAGCAGACCATGAACAGGATCCAGCTGGCAAATGTGGGTAAGTCAGTCCCTCTAGGATTTCACAGGATGTTTTTATGATTGTTGTGGCCCAAAAGGAATGAATTTGCAGGGTTTTTTTTTTTTTTTTAAGTTGCGATAAAAGTTGTGGTGTTTTGAGGTTTTTCTGTACTAAAAGCGCAGAAGAATTGCAAATTTTAAAGCAGATGTTTTTTTTCATAATTTGCTGTAATGATATTCTATAACACCACAAAAAAGCACAGGATTGTCAAAAAATTCCTATTAAACAGTGATATATAAATTAAGCAGAAATTCTGCTGTACAGAAAAACTCTTGTGCAACAGAAAATACAGACTTTAACACAATTAAGTGAAAATGAAGCAGCTACTCATAAATTTGATATAAAAATGACCAACACTGTAGGCTACTCTTGTTAAGAACTTGAATAAAAAGGATGAATAAAATAATTATCCATTACAACTGCTAAACCACATTGAATGCATGTTAAAGAGTATAGATTAGGAAATTTTGGCAGCACCTTCATTTGAAAACTCCCTAACCACAGCGGTCCCCAACTACTTGGTACTGAGCGCAGAAAAAAAAGAAATAATTTATTGTGTTGCTCTGTATTGTCTATCGAAGTCTGTGTTTTCTGAAAAAATTACTGAATATTCTCTGTCTTTCTGTGACTGACTCCTACCTGTCTATCTGCTGTGTGTCTTAACACACACCTGTCTTATCAGATAATCATTTTTCCTTTAACCGGAGTTTTACCGGGAAGAGGGGCTCTCTTTGGGGTTTGCCGGGGGTGCACATTGGTTCGCGTCCAGACCGGAGATTCACAGCTTTAAAGCTCATTGACAAGATGTAATAATGATTTTACCTCTAAAGCTGTATAAAATGTTCAAACATTGGTTGTAGTGTTATATTTGCTTGTTTGTGGTTTTACAGCGTCTCTCCTCACGTGCACTCTCGCGTCAGGGTGCTTTTCAGGCAGACAGACTTTTTTCAACACAAACCCGGAACTTCATACATGCGGTCAAGATGGAGATGTCCACCGGTGGACCGGGGAAGATGGAGAACGGGACGGTGTGGCAAAACTCATGGGTTATTGGGGTTTTTCTTCAATCACACACTCAGTTTTTTTTTTGTTTGTTTTTTTGTTTTTTTGCTACAAGAGTGGTGGCTAAGAGGTACAGCATCTGCTCCACAACCGGGAGGTCATGGGTTCAAGTCCAGCTCATACCAAAGACCATATAAAAATAGTACTTTCTATCTTGGTGCTCAGCATAATAGAATGGGGAAAGGAAAGTTAACGGTACAAAGCTACCAGAGGACTGACCCCCCCCAGTGCAGCTTTCACTACTCACAATAGATGTGTGGCCTAGGGTCAGAGAAATGGCAATAGGCATCGCCCCATACACCTCATGGTGTCCCACAGGCTGTGGAAGGGAATTAACTCTCTTAACTCTGTTTTTTGCTGATGTGTTCCGTTAATACTCACTGTAAACACGGAAGTGAACGTGGTGCAGCGATGCATTTCCTTCACAGAATCTGTGGAGGAAATCCCTTAGCCCTCTTTAAGGGAGCAGCTTAGGTTACTCCGGGCGGCGACCTCGTCAAACACTCGTCAATCATTCATCTAGCACAGTGGTGCAGTGGTTAGCACTGTTGCCTTACAGCTAGAAGGTTCCTGGTTCGAATCCCCAGGCTGGCAGGGGTTGGAACCTTTCTGTGTGGAGTTTGCATGTTCTCCCTGTGCTGCGTGGGTTTACTCCGGGGGCTCCAGTTTCCTCCCACAATCCAAAGACATGCATGTTAGGTTAATTGGCTGTTCTAAATTGTCCCTTGATATCTGTTTCCTATAGGCCCTTAGAATAGAGGGTTAGTACTAGTGAAAGCGCTTTGAGTGGTCTTTGTGACTAGAAAAGCGTTATATAAGTGCAGGTTAGTTAGTAGTTAGTAACTCTGGATTTGCCTTTCAGTAAGTGTATTCCCTCAGAGCCTGTGTCTTTAGTCATAGTCATAGTTGTGTTTTTGCCCCACGTGGCTCATTGTTTTGTCGTCATTGTCTTTTGTAATTAAATATGCAAACTCATCGGCTGGCTTTCAGCGTCTTATTGATGGCCCGCGAGGGCCATCGTTGACATTTATGTTCTTTTTGCTCAGCAGTGGTTTTTGTCTTGGAACTCTGCCATGCAGGCCATATTTGCCCAGTCTCTTTTTTATGGTAGAGTCATGAACACTGCCCTTAACTGAGGCAAGTGAGGCCTGCAGTTCCTTGGATGTTGTTGTGGGGTCTTTTGTGACCTTTTGTGCATCACTGTGCTCTTGGGGTAATTTTGGTCGGCTGGCTACTCCTGGGAAGGTTCACCACTGTTCCATGTTTTTGCCATTTGTGTATAATGGCTTTCACTGTGGTTTGCTGGAGTCCCAAAGCTTTAGAAATGGCTTTATAACCTTTTCCAGACTGATAGATCTCAATTACCTTGTTTCTAATTTGTTCCTGAATTTCTTTGCATGATGTTTAGCTTTTGAGGATCTTTTGGTCTACTTCACTTTGTCAGGCAGGTCCTATTTAAGTGATTTCTTGATTGAGAACAGGTGTGGCAGTAATCAGGCCTGGGTGTGGCTAGGGAAATTGAACTCAGCTTTCCAAAGATGTGATAAACCACAGTAAATTTATGTTTTAACAAGGGGGGCAATCACTTTTTCACACAGGGCCCTGTAGGTATGGATTGTTTTTTTCCCCTTAATAATAAACACCTTCATTTAAAAACTGCATTTTGTGTTTAGTTGTGTTATCTTTGTTTTAATATTTAAATTTGTTTGATGATCTGAAACATTTAAGTGTGACAAACATACAAAAACAATGGGAAATCGGGAAGGGGGCAAACACTTTTTCACACCACTGTAGCAGTCCCCCACAGAGGAGAATACCAGATCAATTTGCTGGGGGAGGGCCAAATTGACAGCTGCTGTAAAGAGAAGAGGATAGCCTTCAGGAGGAAGAGTATAGGAGGGTTGGATTAATGGGGAGGACAGCAGCAAAGTGATGGTATGTATAGTTTGTGTATTTTGTGTCCCTGAAATATATAGAGACACGTATCTTGGCAACCAAGGCAAAACATGTATGCGAAACACTCATTTCCATGCACTCCATCCCGTAGTCATGCGCTTCAAAGGCATGAGGAGAATATGATGGGACCACCACGGTTAGTTAAGTAGAGACACGATCCATGTCCTGATCACAGAGGGGGACAAAGGGGTAAAGGGAACTGGTAAAAGTGGAGAGGGGGGTGCAGTGGTGAAAGGAACCAGTCATAGGAGAGAAGATAAGATGTTACATGGAACTAACAGAGACAAAACGAGGGGACATCAAGAGGGAGAGATGGAAAATGGGAAAATAAGAAGAAGTGACAGCATGTCCTCAGAGATACGTTGGTCCTTTTTGAAGAGGACACAGCCAACTTCAAAGGCTTTTCATTAAAGTCTCACCTGGAGATGGGAACCCCTCCGTTTCGCCGCCAGCCCCCCTCTTCCAACCTCATCCTTCTTTCCACTCACTATCTGGCTCACTCACTTTCTCTCTCCCCACCATGCTTCCACTCAGCTATTCAGGTAGAGAACAGAGAAGTGAGTGACAGAGAAGAAGAGGCAAAGGGATGCAAAGATCATCCAGATGTGGCAACGGAGACCCGAGCGGCCGATGTCTTTTCCTGGGATCTGTCTTTCTTTTGTTGCTGGTTGCGCTCAATCAGTGATGTTGTCATGCTCTTCTTCTTTTCCGCCTCGAATGGTTGAGTTGGAGATGGATGAAAAGGTGTGCACAGGCTTGGGTGAAGAAGCAGAATAGAAGCAGAGGTGACAGAGGTGAACCCGCCTGTGTTTGAAGCCCCACAACGGCACAGTTGTGTGTCGCACAACTTATCAGCTGTCACATGAAAACACAGCGTTCCCAAAAAGTCAATCTCAGCGTTTCAGAGGACTTAATGTCTTGGTGAGGCATTATCAAAAAAAAAAGTGTTGAATACAGTACTACAGAGCATGATTAAATGAAATAGAGTCAATAAGTAATCATCAACTTGTGGTATATTTTTTGCAAAGAAAAGCTAGAATGATAATGATAAAATGTGCATGATACATTTGATCACTGCTTTCAGACACACCGAGAGCACATCAACCCCAATCAACGTCAAGATGAAATATGCACCATCCAGAAGAAAAGGTGGCACAGCTGATCATTAGGAGGATGCAGACGTCATACACAGTGAGAAGACAGACTTACTTCTGCAGACTGTGACATAAAATTGTGACTTTAATCTAATTGGGTATGCAGATGTGGACAGCTGTCAGGTGGAGAAAAAAACAAAAACAAACATTGATGCCTTTGAAGGCAAAGGCCCTGTCTGTCACAAATGATGAAAATGCATCAGTGACCGTGAAGAAGTAGCGGCAGAGAGACGTAATTTGTGGAGGGAGTGATATAGCTGAAATGGCAGCAGAGTTTTTTTTAATGACTTTTTGGACGTGTGCTTAGATTGACACAAGTGCGATGTTTTTGTTATATAATTCAACATCTGATTGTCAGGCTTTCTTGTTAGAATAATGCTGGTATCGAAGTTGCTGTCAAAACCCACATTGTTTATGCATTAATTTCATAACTGCTTCATCCTTTTTGGGTGATTTGGGGGTGGGGGGTGGAGCTCATCCCAAGTTCTTCAGGCAAGAGGTTGAGGTCCCCAGTCCATCACTGGGCACACAGAGGTGGACAACCATTCATTCTTAGGCACATGAGGTCACGTGGTGATATGCACCTCTGAACTCCTAAGAGTTTCTCTTTTGCAGGTGCTAAGGTGGAGTAAGGTGTGATAATGGAGCCAATTGAATGCAGTGCAGTCATCAGGCTCCTGTTCTTGAGAGGCCGCACACCACGGGAGATGTCCAATGAGATGAAAGAGATTTATGAGGAGGATGCCCCATCGTAAGATGTAGTCAAGTACTGGCAACGACAGTTCAAGTGTGGTCAGACATCGGTGAAAACAGTACCCATTCCAGGGCAACCACAGTGGGCCATTGATGAAGACACCATCTAGCAAGTGAAGGCCACCGTTATAACTGTTCAACAACTGCCATGTTTACAAGAAATAATCAGCTCACGTGCAGGATGCTACACCAGAAAATGCACACGACACAGAGAAGCAAAGTTTAAACACAGGTTTATTGAAGAAGCGAACTCAAAGTTAGAGGGAAAAAACACTTCACTCACCAGAGGAATACCCAGCCTGAAAGAGGGAGATGAGAGGAGGTTAGCTATGAGGAGGGAGACTGGGAATAATGAATTACAGGGATATTCTTAAGAATAGGAGCAGACAACCCAGCAGAGGAACCCAGCAGGACAAAGATGAACCAGCGAGGTGGAGCTGGCAGGGAGTTGCAGATGAGTAGGACTGGGAGAGGTGTCTGACCGGGTGGAGAAGGCAGTCCGGAGTGATGAGGGTGATGATGGAGCAGGTGAGCACACAACAACCCCAGGAGATGCACTGCGGAGATGGCAGCAACCTGAGAAGGAGGGAGAGAAAAAAAGAGTTTAATGGCTGGGTTCCTAAATCACTTAAATAACACTCCTTTTCAATGGCAGTTATACCCAATGAGCCAGTGCTGGAGCATTCACAAACTGGTCCTTTTAAGCGCTGACAGGGAAGAGGCGGCAGGTGCATCCACTCACACAGGTGTACTGATTACCTGCGGAGCCGGGGACTCGACGAGGAACATCCCACAGGAAGGAAGGGGGAGCGCGCTCACCTGAGCATAACAACAGCTAGTCCAAGATGCCAAGATCAGTATGAGGTCTGTAGAACACCCAGATGCTCTTCTCCTCATCTCAGGCGATTAGAACACCCAGATGCTCTTCTCCTCATCTCAGGCGATTTCAACCACGTTTCACTGTCTCCCATTCTACCCACGTTCACCCAGTATGTCACATGCCACACTAGAGACAATAAAACACTGGATTTATTCTACGCAAACACTAAGGAGGCGTACACCTCATCACAACTCCCCCCACTCGGGAGATCGGATCACAATTTGGTTCATCTCCGGCCGGTGTACAAACCCCTAGTGCACAGACAACCTCCGGCCATGCACACTGTGGAGTTATGGTCTGAGGAGACAATGGACACTCTAAAGGACTGTTTTGAAGCCACCGCCTGGAAGCAGCTCTGCGATCCACATGGTGAGGACATCGATGGCCTCATTCACACCTTCACGGGCTACCTCAGCTTCTGTGTGGACAAATCCGTTCCCACCAAGACCATACGGCGTCACTCAAACAACAAACCCTGGATCAACCCTGAGATAAAAACACTTCTGAGAGAGAAGAAGAGGATCTTCAGGTCGGGGAACAGGGAGATGTTGAAGTCCGTACAGAGGGAGCTGAGGAGAAAGATCAGAGAAGGCAAGGACAGCTTCAGGAAGAAGATGGAGGACAAGCTGCAACAGAGCGACATCAGCGGGGTCTGGAGAAACCTCAAAACCATCTCGGGGCTCCAGAATACCTCCCCCCAGGCCACGGGGGGCAGGGAGTGGGCGAACAACCTGAATCTGTTTTTCAATAGATTTGACCAACCGCCCTCCCCCCTGTCTGCACAACAACCACTGCTGCCTCTAAGAAATCAAGTTCTGCTGCCCACTCCCCACTCCACCGACACCCCCCCCACTCCCAACACACAGCCCCCCATCCTGACCCTGACCAAGACCCAGGTGAGGACGGAGCTGAGGAAGATCAAGGCGAGGAAGGCGTCGGGACCGGACGGCATCAGTGCAAAGCTCCTCAAGTCCTGTGCAGACCAGCTGTGTGGGATTGTGACGTATATCTTCAACATGAGCCTGAAACTGGGGAGGGTACCACAGCTGTGGAAAACATCTTGTGTGGTACCTGTACCAAAAACTTCCCACCCCAAAGACCTGAACAGCTACAGACCGGTGGCCTTGACGTCCCACTTGATGAAGACCCTGGAGAGACTGCTCCTTGCTCATCTCCGCCCCCTGGTGGAACCAGCGATGGATCCACTCCAGTTCGCCTACCAGCATGGCATTGGGGTGGAGGATGCGGTGATCTTCCTCCTTCACCGTTCTCTGTCCCACCTGGAGAAGCCCGGGAATATGGTGAGGATCATGTTCTTTGACTTCTCCAGTGCTTTCAACACCATCCAACCGATGATCCTGAAGGACAAGCTGCTGCGCGCAGGGGTGGACCAGCACCTGTCATCATGGATCCTGGACTACCTCACGAACCGGCCTCAGTTTGTGAGAACCCGGGACTGTGTTTCCGACACGATCATCAGTAGCACGGGGGCCCCCCAGGGAACGGTGCTGGCTCCCTTCCTGTTCACTCTTTATACTGCGGACTTCTCACACAACACAACACATTGCCATCTACAGAAGTTCTCTGATGACTCTGCGATCGTTGGTCTCATCTCCAACGTAGATGAAGCTGAGTACAGAGGGCTTATCCAGGACTTCGTGGACTGGTGCCATCGGAACTGCCTCCAGATCAACGCGAGGAAAACTAAGGAGCTGGTGGTGGACTGCCGCAGGCATGGGCAGCCCCTCACAGCACCAATAAATATACAGGGAACAGACATCGAGATGGTGACATCCTATAAGTACCTGGGTGTTCATCTGAACAATAAACTAGACTGGTCACACAATACTGACGCACTCTACAAGAAGGGACAGCGCAGGCTGTTCCTGCTGAGGAGACTCAGGTCTTTTGGTGTACAAGGGGCGCTGCTGAAGTCATTCTATGACACGGTGGTGGCATCAGCCATCACTTTTGGAGTGGTCTGCTGGGGCAGTGGCATTACTGCAGCCGATAGGAAGAGACTGAACAAACTGATCAAGAAAGCTAGCTCTGTCCTGGGGCAGCGCCTTGATCCGATGGAGGAGATAGGAGAGAGAAGGACGGTGGCTAAACTGTCATCTCTGCTGGAGTCCGAGTTCCACCCTATGCTGGACATACTGGATGCACTGAGGAGCTCATTTAGCAGCAGACTACATCATCCCAGGTGCACAACCGAGAGGTTTCGTAGGTCCTTCCTACCAACGGCTGTCAGACTGTACAACCTAAGCAGGGCTGCTCACAGAGATAGCAAAAAGACGTAACAAACTAATAGTCTTTTGAATGCAAAAGATGCAATAGACTTACACAATGGTCCCCTCCGGCATACAACTAGGAACATACTGGTCGCTATGGAGGGTGAGAATATGTATGGGCACATTATCATACCATGTAGGATAACTAAGTAGACGGTTATGCTGTTTCATCCCATCTAGCAACAATGCTCTGCACTGTGTGTGTTTATATATTTACATATTTATTCCATCTAGCTACAATGCTCAGCACTGGGTGTGTTTATGTTTATATTTATATATCTATATATTTATTCCATCTAGCTACAATGCTCCGCACTGTGTTTTTATATATCTACATATTATTCCATCTAGCTACATTGCTCCGCACTGTGTGTGTTTATATACTTGCATATTTATTCCACCTAGCTGCAATGCTCCGTACTGTGGGGGTTTATATATTTACATATTTATTCCATCTAGCTACAATGCTCTGCACTGTGTGTTCATATATTCATATATTTATTCCATCCAGCTACAATGCTCTGCACTGTGTGTCTGTGTGTATATATATATTTTATAGTAATATGTACATATGTATATTAGCTGCTCTTGCTTGCTTGTTTTTTTTCTTGCCTTCTGATTGTTGCTCTGAGTGTTGCTATCCCTGTGCTGTTGCAATCCTGGAATTTCCCCGTTGTGGGACTAATAAAGGCTTATCTTAAATCTTAAAAAATCATCCATGACCATTTGCAGATGCAGAAGTTGTCTGAACAATGGATTCCCTGGTTGCTCACACCTTTCTAGAAACAAAAAAGAGTTATGTGCTCCCAGGCTCTTTTGGCCATATGTCAAGAAAACCTGGAGGACTTCTTTGACAGACTAATCAAGCAGAATACTGTATGTGTTAGTCACTGTGACCCAGAGACTAAAGCCCACTATAATTGATCACTTCAGAAGAAGGCACATGTCTGACATTCAGCAGGCAAGGCCATGCTCTTGGTCTTTTGGGACTAGCATGGGGTACTGATGATGGATTCCCTGCCAAAGGGTACGGCAATTACCAGGACTTACTAATCTGACCTTGCAAGCGCTACTAAGATGATAAAATGCTGATTTCAGAGGTCAAGTCGTGGCTTTTGATACAACCTGCAGACTTCTACAGGTGAAGTCTCCACAGCTGCATAAAGCAATGGGAGACGTGTATAACCCTTGGTGGTACCCATGTAAAGAGAAACTAATAACTGTGCCAAGTTTGGTTCCTCCGAGCCCACGGGAAATGAGTCAGGGGAAATCGTTAATGAACAGCCCTTGTACAGAACAGATTTAGATTTATTCTTTTTTTACAGTTAAAAGGGGAAATGTAGTACCTCAGCAGAAGTGCGCTGTTAGGATGGTGAATTTTTTTTTATGATCATTCATGATCATATTGTTTCCAGACTTCTTTTGTTCCTGTGTTTTTCCGCTGAAAAAGGCACTGTGCACTTCATGCATGTGTATAGATGGTTGTATCTTAATATTCATGTAACAGTTTGTAGGATCAACGATCAGTATGTCACAAAACAAAACTGGAGGGTCAATGCAGTTATTGCACACAATGGGAAAGGATGATGACCCCTATACAGCAAGTTGTTCTGCTAATATCTCCAGTATACTTCGCAATGTTTTAAGTCTTACAGAAATGATCTCTGGTCCTGTTTTTCTTACTTGTTTTCATGATTGCAGCATACTGTATTTTCTTCCACAGACGTTTGCCTGTTGCTAATCTGGCAATGCACACAGTCGAAAAATGACTGGCTCTGGTTCTAGTCAAACAAAAACAAACCTTTCTGGGATGGCTGTGAAACTGTCAAATGGGAATGTCCAGTCTGTAATATTGTTGCTGAGAAGCCAGTTTTTCTAGCATAAATGTTAATTTCTGGAGGCACCTCACTTTATTTTCATGTTTTATTAGCATAAATGATAATACAGATATCTCTTTTAACCGCATCTTTAGCTTCCAGGGGGCATTCAACAGTTATTCAAGGGTTTACATGATTAATTGTTGATGTGGATGCTTCTGCCAAGGTACCTGTTTCATCAGCCATTCACTTTATATAAGTGCAAATATGTTTAAGAGATGTAGTAAAAAGTGCAATAGTCATACTGATTCAAGAATGGTTGAACAGTTTTAGTAGTCAAAACTTGCCAAAACTGTTTTTAATGGCCCAATGTAGCAGCTTTCTATGTCCATGTATCAGTTTATGCATTATATTGTACAACATATGGAATTTAGTTTATGTTAAAGGGGTCATTGACTGAAAAATGGTGTGTTTGTAGGTTTTATCTGTCTGAAATGAGCCGCCGGACAGTTTGTCAGAATCTCTTCAATGCCGACCGAAAGTCTTGTTCCATGGCCTCACCGAACTCCTCCCACACCTGACTTTTTGCTTCAGCAACCACCTGAGCCGTACTCTGCTTGGCCTGCCAGTACACCTCAGCTGCTTCGGGAGTCCTACAAGCCAACCAAGCTTGATAGGACTCCTTCTTCAGCTTAATGGCCCCCCTCACCACTGGTGTCCACCACTTGGTTCGGGGTTTGCCACCGCGAGATGCACCGACGACCTTGCAGCCGCAGATCTTGGCAGCCGCTCCAACAATGGAGGTGGAGAATATGGCCCATTCAGACTCCATGTCTCCAGACTCCCTCGGAATGTGGTTAAAATTCTTCCGGAGGTGGGAGTTGAAAACCTCCCGGACAGGGGCCTCAGCCAGACGTTCCCAGGATACCCTCACTATACGTTTGGGTCTACCAGGTCTGAATGGCATCCTCCCCTGCCATCGGATCCAACTCACCACCAGGTGGTGATCAGTTGACAGCTCTACACCTCTCTTTACCCGAGTGTCCAAGACATACGGTCGCAGGTCTGACGACACTATAACAAAATCGATCATCGACCTGCAACCTAGGGTGTCCTGGTGCCAGGTGCACATGTGGACACCCTTATGCTTGAACATGGCATTTGTTATGGACAAACTGTGGCCCTGTCCACACTGTGTATGGTGTGGATGGGGCACTGCTGACTTCGACTGGGGATATTGTTGGGCAGTGGAAGGAAGTCTTTGAGGATCTCCTCAATCCCACTGACACGCCTTCCACTGAGGAAGCAGGACTTGTGGACAAGGGGGAAGACTCGCCCATCACAGGGGCTGAGGTCGCCAAGGTGGTTAAAAATCTCTTTGGTGGCCGGGCCCCGGGGATGGACGAGATTCGCCTTGAGTACATCAAGGTCCTGGATGTTGTAGGACTGTCATGATTGACATGCCTCTGCAACATTGCGTGGAGGTCGGGGACAGTGCCTTTGGCATGGCAAACCGGGGTGGTGGTTCCCCTCTTTAAAAAGGGGACCGGAGGGTGTGCTCCAACTTTAGAAGGCTCGCACTCATTAGCCTCCCTGGGAAGGTCTATGCCAAGGTACTGGAGAGGAGAGTCTGGCCGCTGGTTGAACCTCGGATTCAGGAGGAGCAATGTGGTTTTCGTCCTGGCCATGGCACATCGGACTAACTCTTTACCCTCTTGAGAATTCTCGAGGGTTCGTGGGAGTTTGCCCAACCAGTTTACATGTGTTTTGTGGACTTGAAGAAGGCATTCGACTGCGTCCCTCGTGTTTTTTTGTGGGGGGTGCTTCAGGAGTATGGGGTATCGGGCTTGTTATTACGAGCTATCCAGTCTCTATACTACCTTTGTGAGAGTTTGGTTCGTATTGCCAGCACTCAGTCGGCTTTATTCCCTGTGAGAGTTGGACTCCGCCAGGGCTGCCCTTTGTCACCAATCCTGTTCATAATTTTAATGGACAGGATTTCTTAGTGGAGCCAGGAAACGGAGGGTGTCATGCTTGGTGACCACAGGATCTCACCTCCTTTGTTTGCAGACAATGTTGTCCTGTTGGCTTCATCCAGCAATGACCTACAGGTCTTACTCTGATGGTTTGCCACTGAGTGTGAAGGGGCTGGGATGAGAATCAGCACCTCCAAGTCCGAGTCCAGGGTCCTCAGCCAGAAAAAGGTGGATTGTCCTCTCAGGGTTGGAGACAAGCTCCTGCCCCAAGTGGAGGAGTTTAAGTATCTCGGGGTCTGATTCACGAATGAGGGGAGACTGGAGTGAGAGATTGACAGACGGATCGGAGCAGCATCTGCAGTGATGCCGACGTTGTACCAGTCTGCTGTGGTGAAGAGGGAGCTAAGCTCTCAGCCAAAGCTGTTGATTTACCAGTTAATCTACATTCCTACCCTCACCTATGGTCATGAGCTTTGGGTAATGACCGAAAGAATGAGATTACGGATACAAGTGGCTAAAATGAGCTTCCTTTGTAGGATTGCTGGACTCACCCTTCGAGATTGGGTGAGGAGCTCAGTCATCCGGGAGAGGCTCAGAGTAGAACCGCTGCTCCTCCACATTGAAAGTAGCCAGTTGAGGTGGTATGGGCATCTGATCAGGATGCCTCCTGGACTCCTCCTACTTGAGGTGTTTCGGGCACATCCAACTGGGAGGACACTCTGAGGCAGACCCATCACTCATGGGAGAGACTATGTCTCCCAGCTGGTCTGGGAACACCTTGGTGTCCTCTCTGAACAGCTGGAGCAGGTGGCGGGGGAGAGGGAAGTCTTGGCTTCTCAGCTTGAACTGCTGCTTCCGCAACCTGGACCTCCTGAAAAGTGGTAGAAAATGGATGGATGGATGGATGGATGGATGGGTGTGTTTTTGTAGGTTTTATCTGTCTGAAATAAGTCTACTGGTCATCTAATTATCCAAAAAAATTCAAAACAGTCAATTATCTTTAAAAAAATACAGCTTTTATCTCATTTTTCTCTCTCAGAAATGCCAGAAACATTTTTGACTTTTCTGTGGAATTCTTATATGTCACATCTAGAAAAAGCCAACCCATCGCCATCCTTGACACCAGCCCACTGCTCTATTATTGGCCTGCCTAGCTGCCTGTTATGTATATGGAAGTGAGCTGTTTGCCCCCAAGCTAGCACTGGTAATAGGAAGCTCAAACCGAGTGCGGCTTATATTATTATTTTCTTCAGATCTTAGTCATCCTAATTTGTACCCTAATAATTAGTCACCCATCCCTGTTACCACTTGGTTCACCGGTCCAGGGTCCACAATGTGCCTCAGATTGCTCCGGCCCATCTCTGTCGTGGTTCCGTGGTGGGGCGCCGGTGCCAGAGTGCCAGTCACAGGGAGTTGGCCATGAGAGCTGAGGTGACACGAGATGCACAGATGACTGTGGATCAGTGAACCAGAGCTGCTCATCCAAGCTAGAAGGAGGCTAGAAGCTACTCAGCTAATGGCTAACTGATGCAAGAGGGAGGGCAGAGTTGAACAGCTGAAGGATGTTTCTAAAAGTGACAGGCTTTAAATTGGAGCATTTCAAAAAAGCCAGGAAAAATTAAAAAAAAAAATTTGCTTCAATAATTAAAAAATTAAAGAAAAAGTGAACAAAATATGTCATAAATGTCATAAATCCTCCCGTGCGCTTCTCAATAGTGCACAGCGAGGGGTGAAAAAATGAGGATTTGCACGCAGGGTTACACCTCAACACATTTATTAAAGAATACACAAACAGTCCCAAAACGGTGAAGACGTACAAAAAGACAAGCACTTACATTTGGCGTTCCTGGGCCGACATCGCCCAGCAAACGAGTGAGTGGAGACGTGTAACCACGCTGGTATCCCACAGCCGGCATCGCTGTGCGGATGCGAGGGAACCACGGCAAGCGGAGTGGCTACACGATGCTCAAGCAATGACCCAGCAGTGCGTGGCTGGCAAAAGGACACTTAAATACACGCACTGCTGGTGATGAAGTAATTAGGGACACCTGGGCGAGGACCGGGAAAGATGATCAACGGGGCTGGGAACAGGTGATGGCAATAAGTGGGGGGGTGTGGTCGGACCAGTAGACTGTCAGCAGTACACACAGCTGCCGGCCCCAGACCAATGGCTATGGATACGGTAACACACTGGAAATACATACTATACATGAATATACAACGGCACCAAGACCCACAGAGATATCAGGACCGAGTCGGGGGAAACCAAGCCAGCTCGGCTCCTGACAGAGCGCCCCCCCTCCCAAGGGGTGGATTTTCAGACACCCAAAGTAACATCCCGCTGCCCCCCCCCCCCCCGCCGCCAACAGGAACAACGGGAACAAACCACACAAACCCAGGTGGGAGGTAGGGGGAACAGGAAAGGAGGGAACACAATACCCCACCAAGGGCCCACAATTAACCCCCCAAGTCCAAAGGTGTGGAGGCTCGGGAGGCTGCCCAGAGTCCCAGGCCCAGCAGGCAGTCCGGCGAACAGAGTCCGGTGCCCTACCGGGAAAAATGGGCCATCTAGCCCAGAGACTCAGTCCCTCCAGTGGTCGGCCAGTGTTGTTAAGCCACCAGTGTCATGAATCTGGGTTTGTAAGCCAAACACGATTCTGACTTATTGTTATGTTTTGGCCTAGTTTTCCTCCTGACTGCTCTGGCACGCCCCCTCCTCCTGTCAAGCACCATCAGCTGCACTGTCACGGGTGCTCACACACATACACACACACACACGCACACACACACATGCACACACTCCATTCACCCTCATTCACACACTCTCACACACACCTGGTGTCAATCAGTTCTGCCCATACATTCTCGCACCGGCAATCGCTTTCCTTGTTAGCTTCAAGAGCATATGTTTGCCGCTTCTGAGGAGAGAGATTGTCGGGGCATTCGCCTCCATATGCGGCAGGTAGTTCTCCCCATATGAGTATCACTCCCTGTGCTCAACTCTGCCGGACATATAAGACGATCCATTCCTTGGTGTTTCGGCTAATCCCGCTTCTCTACCTCTTCCTCCAGACTGCACGTTCCACTCTGGATTTGCTCCAGCCTTGTAAGTGTCTTGTTCGCCTTCTCTCTTGTGCTAAGCAGCCCTGCAGCACTAAGCTGATCGCCTTTCCTGGTTTTGTGCGTAACGCAGCCCTGCAGCACTAGGCTCTCTATTGACCGGGCTGTCGAGCGTCCGGTTAGCGCCCTGTATGTTTGGTGGAACTAACCTTATCATTGCACTCCTCTGTATTTTTGTGGTGGAACTGAACTTGTGGTTTTGTGAACTTTAATAAATATGACACATTCTACTCCTGCGATTGGGTTTTAAAAGGGCGTTCTGCGCTGTAAAAGTGAAAAAAAAGTCAGGGCCCTGATAATATACACTACCGTTGAAAAGTTTGGGGTCACCCAGACAATTATTTTGTGTTTTCCATGAAAAGTCACACTTATTTACCACCATGAGTTGTAAAATGAATAGAAAATATAGTCAAGACATTGACAAGGTTAGAAATAATGATTTGTATTTGAAATAATAATTTTTTCCAGATACTCAACCTGCTCAAAGCAAGGTCAGTTTTATAGCTTCTCTAACCAGCTAAACTGTTTTCAGCTGTGCTAACATGATTGCACAAGGGTTTTCTAATCATCCGTTAGCCTTCTGATGCAATGAGCAAACACACTGTACCATTAGAACACTGGAGTGATAGTTGCTGGAAATGGGCCTCTATACACCTATGTAGATATTGCACCAAAAACCAGACATTTGCAGTAAGAATAGTCATTTACCACATTAGCAATGTATATTAGATATTAGAGTGTATTTCTGATTAGTTTAAAGTTATCTTCATTAAAAAAAACAGTGCTTTTCTTTCAAAAATAAGGGAATTTCTAAGTGACCCCAAACTTTTGAACGGTAGTGTATGTGGGCGCTTGGTAAAGTCCTGTGCACATGAATTGAGTCCTGTATTTCACTACATTTTCAATAAGTCCTTACAGACACAACATGTGCCTAAGATCTGGAAAGATGCTGTGGTTGTCCCCGTTCCAAAATCCAGCTGTCCTAAAATGGTAAACGACTTTAGACCAGTTGCTTTGACTTCAATTTTAATGAAAATGTTTGAAAAACTGGTCAGATTTGAGGTCCTAAAGCAGACTGAGCATGCATTGGATCCTTTGCAGTTTGCCTATAGGCCTCACAGAGGAGTGGGGGATGCCACTGTCACTCTGTTTAACATGCTTTTTGAACATCTGGATTTTAATGGGACACACGCCAGGCTTTTATTTGTGGATTTTTCTTCCGCCTTTAATACAATCCAACCTCATATTTTAGTTGAAAGGCTCCTGCAACAATTTGATTTGAGTAATAATCTGGTGGTTTGGATTCTGGATTTTTTAACCAACAGGACACAGAGAGTAAGGGTCAATGGTACATTGTCTGACCAAAAATGTTCTTCTACTGGCTCTCCGCAGGGGTGTGTGTTGTCACCACTACTATTCATCCTGTACACAAACATGTGTTGGAGCAGACATGACAACAGACACATTACAAAGTATGCTGATGATTCAGTTGTTGTCAGTCTCCTCCAGGATGGTGAGAGTGGCCACGGCGCAGTAGTTGATGATTTTGTTCACTGGTGTGAGGATTCCTACCTGCAGCTGAATACGACAAGAACTAAAGATATGATTATTGACTTTAGGAGGAAAACTCCCAGGCACAAAGTCACTGTAGTAAAAGGCCAGACCACTGAATGTGTACAATCCTACAAATATCTTGAGACGATTATTGATAGTAATTTAAACTTTGAAGAGAACTGTGAAAGGGTGTGCATAAAGGGTCAGCAACATTTGCATTGTTTAAGGAAACTTGCACGCTTCCAAATTGACCAAACCATAATGACAATGTTTTATCGGGCTTTTATTGAATCTGTTTTATCCTTTTCTTTAGTGTCATGGTTTGGTCAGATAAAACTGAAACAGAGGAAATCCTTGGATCAGGTAGTTAGATAGTCCAGTCGTTTGCTTGGTGAGTCACAGCTGAGCCTGACATCCCTGTAAACCAGACAGGTACAGAGGATTGCTACCTCCATTTTAAATGATGACTCCCACCCTTTGCGCTGCCACTTTCAGCTTCTTCCCTCCAGACGGAGGTTTGCTGTCGCAAAAAGTAAAACCCAGCACTACAAAAACAACTTTGTTCCTGCTGCTGTTAAAGAGTTGAACAAGATGTAACAATATATCGCACATAATTCAGTTACCTATTTATTAATTTTATTTTATATTTACTTATTTTTGTAGGTTTTTCATTTGGGTTCTAAATCTTTTATTGGGTTTTAGACTTTTGAGTTTTTAACCTCTTTGACTAGTCTTTAACTTTTTAATATGACCCTTCTCTCTTATGTCCTTGTTTTTTTTTCTCTTATCTCTTTGTCTTATGTCCTAATTGGTGGAGCCTTGAGTACTTTTATCATGTTTATAGTCAGCTTCATGTGTGCCTGTGTCTGTGTTCATGTTGAATGTAATTGCAGTTTGTAAATATGGATGTCACCTGACTGCAAAACAAATCTACCTACGGGTACAAATAAAGTAACCTGACCTGATTCTCTCGCTCGTGCGCCATGTTATGGCGCATGGGGGTTTGTGACAGAATGCCCCGACCGTAAAAAAAAAAAAAAAAAAAAAAACACTGAAGTAGAGTTGGGTTTTTTTTCCCTTCTCCCTTTGGGCACGATGAGCTGCACAGACGAGGAGCTGGAAGCCCAGGATTCGCTGGAGGAGGCGGGCTTCACCTTTCAGTGGTCTTGGTTTCCCGAGGACTGGGAGTGGGCATGACTCGTCGCAGAGGAATTCGAGCAGCGCTACCCTCACCTCCGGGTTATCCATAGGGTAGACGCCATCCTCTCCGTCATCCTTCCCATTCCAGACGCAGAGCCGGAGGATGCCTCACCATGATCAGAGCCAGCCCCTCGCCAGAAGAGATGCTCCTGACGGAGGAAGACTTCCTCATTCCTCGGATGTTCTTCATCTCCCTGGCCAGTGCCCACCCAACCTTCAGACGTGAGAACGGAGGTAGAGCGCTGCGAGGAGGAGACAGGAGGACACGCTTCTCCGGCAGAGAGGGTTCCCGCCCCCGTGTCTTCCCAATCCACGGACGCAACTGGGGAGGAGTGGCAGGCCCTTATCGCTCTGGTAAATCACCGGGTGAAGGAGGAACGCCGGATTAAGGAGGATCTGGATGAGGATCCCTCAGCACTCAAACTCTCCGTGGCAACGCCACCTCCCTCTCTGGAGAGGACGGAGTCTCTCTGCGTGGGTGACCTGCTGCCCGGCACGGTGCTCAGTGTCCCAGATTACCTCATCCCCACGTCACCCAAGCGGAGGAGAGGGAGGAAACCCCACAGTAAGAGGCGTCCAGTCCCGCATACTGCAGCCTCGCCTTCCCGCTCCGGGCTATGCTCCGCCCCATCACGAGAGGAGATGGAGGAACGTAGGCAAGCTCTCCTGGCTGAAACTTACCTCATCTTGGAGGTGAAGCCATGGCTCCTCCCAGAGATGGGTGGAAGACTCAAAGAGTTTTCCCCGAGGGAGGAGGAGCCACAACCCAATGAGGAATGCCAGGAGAGTAGAGAGGATGCCTCGGACACCGCTGGGGACCTCCAGTTCCAGGCAAGTTTCTTTTCATTCGAATTCCACAGTCAATGATCAATTTTGCCTGCCTCCTGGCAAGGAGACTCTGGGTGTGCAGTCCCCTGAGTTCTCCGCCCCAGCAGCATACAGTACTCTCGTGCCTGGTCTCAATGACTCTTTCCTATTTGCCCCCACAAGCCCATCGGTCCAGAATCCAAGTTGCTCGGGGGGGGGGGGGGCAGAGGACCAGGAGGGTCCAGCCCATGGGCCAGCAAAGGAGTCATCCACGGCCACCACACCGGAGGAACCAAAGGTGTGGAGGACGGCGCACGAGAGTCCCACTCCTGCTAACATCATCATGCCCGCTGCGAGGGCGGCCGCAGTGGAGTCATCCCCCGGACTGGACCTCCAGCCGATGGGACCCGGGGTATTGTCGTCGGAGTCCTGGACAGTGGTACAGCTTAAGCACAGGCAAGTAGTCTCTCCTGTAATTCATTTGTTGATAGTGGAGGGATCTTGCCTGGCTTTTGGGGAGGGGAGTCAGGTGCGGCCCCCAGCCGCATCTGGACCTCCCTCGCCAGGCTGTGCCGCTGCCGGCGACCCTAATTGCTCTTCCTCTCCCATCTCCTTCGAGCTCCATCCTAGGGTCGCCGGAGAGGAGCTGCCACCACCTGGGCTGCCCATTGATGATGGGGCAGGTCCAGCTTCCTTGGAGGAGGCCCACTGGGATAAGGCACCCGGCGGACCGGAGGAACCCACGCACCCAAGATCGCCAGAGTCCTGGACAGCGGTGGAGCCAGAGTTCAGGCAAGTGTGCTCCATTATATCAGGAATTTCAATATTAATGTCACACTGCCCAACTCATGGTGAGATGGACCCGGGGCAGCTCACAGTAGCCCTTGGGACCACCACACCGGGCTCTGCCACTGCCGGCGACCCTGACCCATTTTCTCTTTTTCTCCCTTTGGGATCGGAGCCTGGGGCCAGGGTCTCTGGAGAGCTGTTGGAGGCAGCCAAAGATCGGGGTCCAACTCTGGAGGACGTGAGGAGCATCACCTCCCTCGCTGGGGAAGCCACCAAGGGAGCAATGAGGCCCCTGATGGGGGTCACCACGGGTGCAACGATGCTTCAACCAGAGCCCACCGCAGGTGCATCAGAGCCTCAGCCGGGGTCCATCCCAGGTGCAGCAGAGCCTCAGTCGGAGTCCACTGCCGGTGCAGCACAGCCCCAGTCGAAGTCCACCGCCGGTGCAGCAGAGCCCCAGCCGGAGTCCACCACCGATGCAGCCACGTCCCAGACTGGGACCATCGCGGGTGCTACGATTCCCCCTCTCCAAGCCTTGAACGGCAGGGGGCCCCCTGTTCTTTGTGTTGGCCGCTGATGTTCCTGAGTATGGAGGCTGCCTCTGCCTTTCCCTCAGGTCCTGGTGGCTCCACCATGTTAGTCGGCTACCTGAAGGACTTGGTTCTTGGGTCGGGTGGTCTATCGGCCCAGGCAGGCCACTGGGCACTATCCCACGGGCCGCCTGCTGGACTTGGGACTTTGGCAGACTACCCGATCTGCCACCGCTCACCACACTGGGGGCCTGAGACTCTGGTCGACCCCTCTGGAGAGGGGGGTTAATGCTCCAGGTTGGGGTTTCGTTAGGAGGGGCCATTCTTTATTCTGTTTTTGCACTATTGTGTTTTCATGGGTTGCTTCCTTCATAACCGGTTTTTCCCCACCTCCCACCCTGGGTTAGTGTTTGTTGCCGGGGGGGAGGGGTTCCCTTGAGGGGTGTTGCTTCTTTTCTTTTTTGCTGATTGTACTGGGGTGCCTGGTATCCACCCCTGGGGAGGGGGCCCTGTCATGAATCCGGGTTTGGCCTCCAAACCCGATTCTGACTTATTGTTATGCTTTGGCCTAGTTTTCCTCCTGACTGCTCTGGCATGCCCCCTCCTCCTGTCAAGCACCGTCAGCTGCACTGTCATGGGTGCTCACACACATACACACACCCACACGCACACACACACATGCACACGCTCCATTCACCCTCATTCACACACTCTCTCACACACCTGGTGTCAATCAGTTCTGCCCACGCATTCTCGCACCGGCAATCGCTTTCCTCGTTAGCTTCAAGAGCATATGTTTGCCGCTTCTGAGGAGAGAGATTGTCGGGGCATTCGCATACGCGGCAGGTAGTTCTCCCCGTATGAGTATCACTCCCTGCGCTCATCTCAGCCAGACATATAAGATGATCCATTCCTTGGTGTTTCGGCTAATCCCACTTCTCTGCCTCTTCCTCCATACTGCACGTTCCGCCCCAGATTTGCTCCAGCCTTGTAAGTGTCTTGTTCGCCTTCTCTCTTGTGCTAAGCAGCCCTGCAGCACTAGGTTGATCACCTTTCCTGGTTTTCAATCCATCAATCAATCCATCAGATTTATATAGCGCTTTATCATAGACACTCAAAGACGCTTTACAGAAATTAAGGGTCATCCACCACCTGGATGGATGAAGCAGCCACAATACGGCGCCATCCCTTTTTAACCATTCACACACACATTCACACCAAGGGCCACTTTAGAGTCTCCAATTAACCTAACCTGCATGTTTTTGGCATGTGGGAGGAAACCGGAGAAATCCCGGGGTAAACCCACGCATAACGCATTTTGTGCATAATGCAGCCCTGCAGCACTAGGCTCTCTACTGACTGGGCTGTCGAGCGTCCGGTTGGCGCCCTGCATGTTTGGTGGCCTAACCTTATCATTGCACTCCTCTGTACGTTTGTGGTGGAACTGAACTTGCGGTTTTGTGAATTTTAATAAATATGATAGATAGATAGATAGATTAGTTTATTTGACAGGGACAGTGCAATAAACATAGACAATTAATCAATGACAATCAATCTGATGTGTTGCACATAGAGTGTATAGCTATTAGCTAATTTGCAACTCTTGTCCCTGGATGGGCTTTAGAAAAGAGAATCAAGTAAAAAAAGAAAAAGAAAATACACAATAACCACATACATCAATGCAAAAAGATTATAAATACACAATTATAAATATTATAAATATTATAAATATTATAAATACACAAATATAACAACCTGATTCACATTTGCCTATTTCAGGCCTCCCTCCCTTCGTCACTCATTATAAACAAACACATTCATTCCTTCCCTTCATTCACTCTCACTTTGCAGACAATCAATTCATACATGAGTACATTCTTGTTTATTTTTCAGCCAGTTTTTAACCTTTTTAGTGAATGTTTTAAAGTCCGTTATTATTTTAATTACATTTGGCATTGTGTTCCAGATGTGACTGCCCTTTATAGAGAAAGCTGTTTGTCCAAATGTGGTTCTGCGGTGGAATATTTTACAGTTATTGTTAACAGAACTCCTGGTGGCTCTGCTGCCGTCCTGTCTTTGGACGAAACCAGCAAGTGGCTCGGGTGCTGATTTATGGAAACATTTGAACGTTAATTTCAGAAAACAGAGGTCAATGAAACTCTCAAAACTCAATAGGTTGTATTTTTTTAAAACATTACAGTGATGCCACCTAATGGGCTTTTGGTCCAAGATTTTTAGGGTTTGATTATATAATGAACCTATATGTCTTATTGTGGAAGGGGCTGCTTGAGCCCAGACTGTCAAACAGTATGATATATGAGAAAAAACCATAGAATGCATATACAGTACAGCTGCTTCGTAAGGTATGTAATTTCTAATTAATTTAAAGCAGTTCAGATTTTTTTTTTTTTACTGTTTTTGAAATTTTCTTTATATGAAGATTAAATTTGAGTTGAGGATCTAGTACAATGCCAAGGTATTTGAATTCTGTAGCTAAACTGATGTCATGATCATGTATATTAACTTTAAAACGTTGCAGGTTACATTTTTTGATTGAAAAGCACATTGAGACTGTTTTCTGAAGGTTCAGCAATAGATGGTTCTGGAGGAGCCACTCTTGGACATCAACCATACTTGTAGACAGTACATCTGCAGCCTGTGCTGGAGTCTTGGCAGCTGTGTAAATAACTGCATCATCTGCATAAAGTTGGCATGTTGCAGCTGAGCAGTGTAACGGCAAGTCATTAATAAAAATGCTGAAAAGTAAAGGACCAAGAATGGAACCTTGTGGGATACCCATGCGGTTGTTTAAAAATGAGGATTTATCCTGGTGAACTTTTACACACTGTTCTCTATTCTGGAGATAAGATGCAAACCATTCTAATGTATCTGGGGAGAAGTTAAAAGATACCATTTTGGATAAAAGCAAACTGTGGTTTACAGTATCGAAAGCCTTTTTGAGATCTAGAAAAACAGCTCCTACCACATTACCCCTGTCGAAGGACTGTTTGACGTTTTCAATAAGGCAACAATTTGCTGTTTCTGTTGAGTATCCTGGTCTAAAACCAAATTGATGTGGATGAAGAAGTTGACTGTCTTGTAAGTAGTCTATCAGCTGTGTAGCTACAACTTTTTCAAGAACCTTAGACAGGACTGGTAAAATAGAGATTGGGTGGTAATTGCATATATCGTCTTTACTGCCTGATTTATGAACTGGTATGACGACAGCTTTTTTCCAGCCAGATGGAAATGTACTAGACCTAATGGAGAGATTAATGAGATGAGTCAGTGGTTTGATTAATATTTTGCTGTGCATTTTGAGAAAGGAGGTGCTCATATTGTAGATATCATTAGTTTTTGAGTTTGACAGTGTTTTAACAATACCAGCAATTAACTCCTCATTTACCTCATTGATGTGAAAAGAATCTGTTGGAAGTATGGAATTTGTGTTGTTGAGCACATTTGGCAGCACAAAAATTTTTGTTAAGTCTTCCACAGAGCCCACAAAGTATGAATTAAATTCATTTGCCAAAGTAGCCTTGTCACTGACGGTTTTGCCATTGATTCTAAGTTCCTTTACCCCCTTCTGATCGTTTTTTTTATTAGTTAAGTTATTTAAATGCCTCCATAGGGAACTGTTGTTACCCTTTACATGATCTATCAGTTTATTGTAATAAGATACTTTTGATTTTCGCAGCTCATGTACCACTTTATTTCTTAAACTTTTGTACACAAGGTGATCATTTTGTAGTTTAGAGGTTAATGATGTTTTCAATGCATAGTCTCGCCTCTTCATAAGTTTTCTTATTTCATTATTTAACCATGGTAGGCTAATCTTCTGTTGTCTACTTTTAATTTGCTTTGTAAATTTTTCTATAGATTTTGTGATTGTTGCAGTTATAAAATTACAACAATCATCTACTTCATATATTGACATGAGCTGCTCCCAATTTTGATTCTCTAAGTAATCTTCAAACTCCTCATTTTTTGATTTGGGAATAATAAAATTTGATTTGTCAGTATCGACTCCCCCAAAATACTGTAGTCGCTTTTTAGTAAGTTTTCTGACAGCAAGAACCATGTTATGATCTGAGAGACCAGTTACAAGATTATAGGTTCTGGTTATTCATTCTGGTTTATTAGTAAATACCATGTCAATAAGTGTTCTAGATTGTTTGGTTATCCTGGTGGGTCCTTTGATCATTTGTTGATAGTTAAATTTAGTCATGAGGCTTTTCAGTTTTTGTTTGTCCTTTTTATCAGACCAGTTAATATTAAAGTCACCATGAATTATTGTTTCTCTGTTCTTCTCAAGTTGTTTAACCAGACCACTTAATTCATTATAAAAGGAAGAATTGTGTGACAGTGGGTTGTACACTACTGCAATGTTGAAATTCATTACCGGAGAGAGACATACATTAACAGCTAAACATTCGAGTGAAGTATTCAGATCAACCAGTTGACATTTATATTTCTCTTTGATGTAAATTAAAACACCTCCTCCCCTCCCTACCTGCCTGTCTTTTCTAAAACACTGATAGCCCACAATATCGATCATATTAGTGTCTATGTTCCTGTGTAGCCAGCTTTCTGAGAGACAAAGGTAGTCCAGATTTGAGTCCAACAGCAACACCGAAATCTCATCTCTTTTGGGGATTATGCTCCGTATGTTTAAATGTCCGCCGAGGATCCCCTTTGGTTTAGCCTTGGTGTCCCAAAGAACTCGTGCATGATTAACAGTTTGGAAAAATAAATGTTGTTTTTGCTTTTGTACAGCTCGGTTTTGTGCTAACCCAGTGGTCTGCTGTTTAATAGTGGCAGGTCCAGGGTTAAGGTGAATATCTCCTGCCAGAAGTAGCAGAAATAACAGTACTTTAACTGCATACCCTCTGCCATATTGTGATTTTTGCTTAACAGCCATGTTTGCCTTATTTTGAAAGCTTTTTCTCAGGGCTTTTAAAGACCACATAGAGTACAGGGTGAGATGTCCATGTCCAAATCCATATAAATAAAACTTTTTAACTTCACCTTTAGTTGAGTTTGCCAGAAGATCCTTCTTGTTGCAGGTCCAGACACACAAAGACAAAACGAAGAGGAAGTAGATAAGCAGAGAAGGCTTAGAAGTGATGCCCATCAGCCCACTTTTTAATCCGGTGGCAGCCATCTTCAGTCTTTCTTGGAAAGAAAAGGAAAAAGAAAAATCTGTGGATAGTAAAATAAATTCTGCTTATGTCGCCAGTATCCGATCCGATCGTCCTCGAATCCAGCTGGGCCTCAGCTAGCCAACTAGCCCCTTCCGCCACTGGTCCCGTTGCTCATGGCCGCTGAAACCGAGCTCCTGTCCCGCTCCTCCAACCGAGTCTCGTCGCACACCGCCGCTGCCACCGAGCTCCGCTGGGGTCACGGTAAGTCCTCCGCTGGGCACCGCTGCCTACCGCCGTCTGCCTGGGTGAGATCTCTGCTGAGCCCCGTCAACAAATAGCCGCCTGCCTGGTAGTATCTCCGCTGGGCCTCACAACTGGGCTCCGATTCAGGCTGGTGTTAGGTAGAATGACTGGGGCCAGCATTAAGCTAACTAGCGTCAGCATTAAGCTAACTAGCGTTAGCTTAATGCTGACACATTCTACTCCTGCGATTGGGTTTTCCATTTTTTCACTCGTGCACCATGCTATGGCGCACAGGGGTTTGTGACAGCCAGGACCGAAGGGGTGAAGCAGGAGGCGGCCTGCCCACCGGGAGACTCACTGGTGGGTGACCGGACCCCATGGCGTCGGGCAGGGAGGAGAAGGGGACCACACTGGCGCCAGGCTGAGGTGTAATGACCCCGGCGTCCTCAGGCTGACCGGCAGCACCCTCAACGATCCCGGCCTGGGACACAGCTGCACCCACGGTGGACCCCGACTGGGCCAAAGCTGCACCTGCAGTGACTCCCAGCTGGAGCTCTGCTGCACCCGTGGTGACTCCCAGCTGGAGCTCTTCTGCACCTGCAGCAGCTCCCAGCTGGAGCATTTCTGCACCCGCGGCAGCTCCCGGCTGGAGCACTTCTGCACCCGCGGCAGCTCCTGGCTGGAGCTCTGCTGCACCCGCGGCGGCTCCCGGCCGGAGCTCTGCTGCACCCGCGGCGGCTCCCAGCTAGAGCTCTGCTGCACCCTCGGTGGACTCCAGCTGAGCCAACGCTGCACCCTTGGTGGACCCAGACCGGGCCAACGCCGCACCCTCGGTGGACCCTGCACTGAGGCAGGGTGCCCATGATGGGTCCAAGCAGGAGTGCAGCACCCACATTGGGTTAACTTTGGGGTGCAGCCCCCATGCCGGGCCCAGCCCTGGATGCTGCACCCACATCGGGACAGCCTGCGGAGGGACCCACACAATGGCCTCAGGCAGCAAAGGAGCTGGACCCCCGACATTGTCGGGCGGCGAGACCGATCCCTTGGAGACCCTTGGAGATGGTGGTTCTTTTCCAGCAACCCTAGAAGGGCTCTTAGGAAGGGGAGAAGAAACAGAGTGGTTAGGGTCACTGGCAGCGGTGGCGCCCGGCGAGGGAAGTTCGGATGCAGCTGTGTGCTGCACCCGACTCTCCTCACCTAGAGCCAGACAAGATCTCTCTTAAACAGCCATTAGAAAAACAAGAGAGAAAACTTGCCTGAGCTCGAGCTCCACCGCTGTCCAGGACTCTGTCAATCCCGGCAATGACGACTTGGGCCCGGCTTCCAAGAGGTCCAGCTCAGGCTCCCAATTCGCTGTGGCTGTCTCCGCAGCTGGCAAGATTTTGATAGCAGTCTCTTTTAACTCCTGCAGCAGCTCCAATGCTGGGGATTCCACCGGCGTGCCTGCAGGAAAACATGTCCGTGCGGGCCCCTGGGCAGGATCATTCAGGGCCCCAAACTCCTCCACTGTCTGGCGGCTCGGTTCTAGGACCGACAGGCGCTCAGGGATAATGGGAGGAGACACGGAGAGGGGAAGAAAAGAATTACGATTTGCAGCTGGAAGAGAGGACCCAGTGGACTGCTGATACTGGGCCTCTCCCTCCGGAGACAGACAAGGTTTGGTGTTATTAGATTGTACAGAATGAAAAAAACACTTGCCTATCATCCCAATGATTAATGTTAACAGCTGCAGCAGGCGGCAGACAATCATCCCTCTCCGTGTCAGCGGTGACGTGGGCCCTCTCGAGGGCTTGCGGAGGAGCCGTCTCCACGACGACGGAGGTGGCCGTTCCCAGGGTGGCCCCATCTGACCTCGCAGCTGCTGGAGGAATGCTGGTAGCTGGCAGAGGAGAAGGCTTCTCCCAGCGCTTCCACACAGGATGACGCTGTCCCTTGTTGGGTGAAACCGGCTTGGTGGGAGAGGGAGCGGAGTTCTGGTGTGAGACAGTTTCGGCGGTGTCCCGGGAGCGCCCTCCCCTCGGCGCGAGCCCGGTCTTCTTCGGGGACCTCCTCCCCCTCTCGCCGTAGTCGCATCGTAGTGCTGCCAGCTGGGATATCCTCTCAGCTCCCTCAGAATGCTCAGAGAGCTGAGGGCATTGCCGAACCTCTGCCTCTGCCAGCCTGACGTACCACATGATGTCCTCTGGGAAGGAATAACCACTTGCCGAGAATATCAGGCCGTCAATGTTCATCAGAGCTCAGCAGAGTTTCCAGCCGAAGCTCATCGGATAACTCCGGCCCAAGGACATCCTCCAACAAGGTCAGTTCCAACAAATGACACACGGAAAAAAAGGGAAACGGGATGTGTGGGTGAACCCGCTAAATCCTCTTTTAGGGCTGGGTCATTCTGTCATAAATCCTCCCGTGCACTTCTCCATAGTGCACGGCGAGAGGTGAAAATATGAGGATTTACACGCAGGGTTACACCTCAACACATTTATTAAAGAATACACAAACAGTCCCAAAACGGTGAAGACGTATAAAAAGACAAGCACTTACATTTGGCGTTCCTGGGCCGCCATCACCCAGCAAACGAGTGAGTGGAGACGTGTAACCACGCTGGCATCCCACAGCCGGTTATCGCTGTGTGGACGAGAGGGAACCATGGCAAGCAGAGTGGCTACACACCGTAGGAAGCTGACAACACAACAGTTGACAACGCTCAAACAATGACCCAGCAGTGCGTGGCTGGCAAAAGGGCACTTAAATACACGCACTGCTGGTGATGAAGTAATTAGGGACACCTGGGCGAGGACCGGGAAAGATGATCAACGGGGCTGGGAGCAGGTGATGATAATAAGTGAGGGGGCGTGGTCGGACCAGCAGACTGTCAGCGGCTTTGTTTCACCCAGCTCGGCTCCTGACAATAAACACTTCATTAAGACATGAGTGAGCTGTTAAAATGTGGAAAAAGTGGAGTCAATGACCCCTGTAATGTGACCCATTGCCCCCCCTGTGCTTGTACTGTGATTGGCCAAAAGGAGCCAAAGATTGGCAAACATGGTCAGTTTGGCCCCAAAGCCAAGAGGTAAACACTATTTTCAAACTAGAGTTCAGAAATCAATGGGTGACCTCACAATGGCTGTGTCTATCATATATAAACTGTTTGGATTCCTGCCTGCTCTGTGTTCCAGTCTGTCCCTTGCTCTCTCCCCTCTGATTAGGCGCCGCTCCCTGCATCTGATTGCACCACCTGTCGCCAATTAGGGGAACCCTTTATATTGGACGATCTCCCACCACTCTGTCTGGTTACGTCAGACTGCCTACCTATATCCTACCGGAATCCTGTTTGCTTTAACCCTTTCACATTATTGATTGCATGAACAGATAGCGCCGCGACTGTGACAGGCGCAGTGCTGCGACGTGCACTGCACCTGCGACTGTAACGTGCTAAACACTCCCCAGTTGTACTAAGAATTCCACCTCACAAGGTGGCAGACATGTATAACTTACTGCTCTTGCCTTGGAGGAATTATGGTGGACATTAGAAGCATCTTTATTTACACCAGAGAGGAAGAAATTTTTAGACAAATACATATGGACGTTACCGATTGCTGTGGACGTACTCTGTCACGGACGGAGTAGCATTTGCTCCCAAATTTGCCAACTATGATTCACAAAAGAGATTATTTAGCTTATGAAGGTAAATGTTTACATTTTGTTATAACAGAGGGTGGGCGAAGCTGGTTGACATTCACCTGCTGCCGCCCCCAGTGCCATGTGACTAGACAACAATTGCGCCGGTTCCATGTCGTCGTATAACATAAATAGTGGCGGAAGAAAAGCGAAATTGAGGTGGGATAATCATATCAGTTTCTGGATGTGGGAGAGAAAGCAAAAATGTCCAACAGAAGAGAAAATAACGGCCAAGATGAAGCGAGCCACCTTTGCCAGTGGTAAGTGACGAATGTCTGTATTTGTTTATTGTTTTGTTTACATTGTACTGCATTGTACTGATTTTCTGGTTGATATACTTTGAAGATAAGATAAAAAAAATGCCCAAAACAAGAAACGGTGACAAAAAGCAGAACCATTCTTTGTGTAAATATGTCCAAAGTCTACTTTTGACTGAAAGTTATGTAATTCAATATGGCTGCTGCAACATTATGCAAATTAGATGCGTAAATTCACTCCTATCTCAAACTTTGGATCACATTCTACATTTTTCTAATTGATAGTGAGCCATTATCTCTTACCACTTTCAAGTTATAGCTTTGGAAATCTCTGACATCTGAACTGAATATTTTCTTGAAAAAACTATCACCACTAGGGGCTGACGGCGCAATGGAGCACCATCCATAGTCATTGGGTTAAGCTGGTGATGGTGAAACTGAGGCCTTGAGACAATTGCTTCATGATCGACACAGTATTATGAAACATTTAATAAAGACTACCATCTGCTGACTGAGTGTCAGAACTGCACCTGAGTGGAAGACCTGAAAAAGTCCTAAAACACTACATCAGAGGTTGCACTACACTTTTTTGTTATCTATCATTTTCTCAGATAGGCTTGTAAAAATTCTGTCAGTCTGTTATCAATCATTTTAATTGACTTTAATTGACTCTTCCACTCTGCTAGGTGGAAGAAGGACTATTCTCCTGACCTGTGTTGGGTCAGCTCTTTGAATGGGGAGCCATATCCTACACAGATCCTCATTCTTGATGATTTTCCGCACAGCCAACACCGGCCCCTGCTTGTACACATTGGCCTACAACTTCCAGTCATATACAGCCCAAGGAAGATGCGCTGGAACTTCAGCAAAGCCAACTGGAAGAAATTCAGTGAAACTCTGGACCGGAGCGTTGTTACCATCCCACTCCACACCATCACTGTAGATGAAGCATACAACCGCTTCTGCAGTGCAATCTTCAAGGCTGCCCATACTGCAATCCCACGAGGCTACCGACCCCTCTATGTCCCATGTTTGGACGGAGAAAGTGCTGCCCTCCTACAATCCTATCAAACATCAGGGGACCCAGAGATAGCAGACCATCTCATTGAATCGCTAAATACAGCCCGGCGAAAGAAATGGGAGGAGACAGTTGCTGACCGGAGCTTTACCCACTCTAGCAGGAAATGTTGGAGCCTCATCCGTCGCCTAGGAGCTGCACAGAAGCCCCCTAGCCAAAGCCGAGCATCCGTCACACCCAACCAAGTTGCATCCCACCTACTGACTATCGCCAAAGCACCCCAAGACAAAGACACCAGAAGAGCAGTTACAACTGAGCTAAAAAAACACCAAAAAATACCTGTAGAGGAAACGAACCCTGAACCCTTCGAGGCTGCTGAACTGGAGAAAGTCCTACAGGGCCTGAAATGTGGAAAGGCAGCAGGATACGATAACATCTTCCCAGAATTCATGAAAAATCTTGGCCCCCGAGCCCTAACCTGGTTGACACAATTCTACACAAGGATCACACAAACAAACTCGATCCCAAAGAAATGGCGGACAGCAAAGGTCATTGCCATCCCAAAACCTGGCAAAGACCACAAACTACCAGCAAGCTACCGCCCAATCTCCCTACTCAGCGTTCCTTACAAAATCATGGAGCGCCTAATATTGCAACGCATTTCCCCAGAAATAGAGGATATTCTAAGTGTGGATCAAGCAGGTTTCTGCAAGGACCGCAGTACAGGAGAACAAGTACTGGCCCTAACCACCTTCATCGAAAATGGCTTCGAGAGCAGACTGAAGACAGGGGCTGTGTTTCTCGATCTTACAGCCGCCTATGATACGGTCTGGCACAAAGGCCTCCTCCTGAAACTTATAAAGGCGATCCCTGCTTGGGCAACAGCAATTATAAAAACCCTGCTGACCAACCGAAGGTTCAGAGTCCACCTCAGTCAGAACACAAGTGCATGGAGAATGCAGAAAAACGGACTCCCACAAGGCTCAGTTCTAGCTCCAACTCTGTTCAACCTCTACATAAACGACCTGCCTACTACAAAATCCCGCAAATTCATCTATGCAGACGACATCTGTTTGGCATTCCAAGCACCAGACTTTGAACCACTGGAACGGGTGCTCACGGAAGATCTTGCCAAACTGGACCAGTTCTGCAAAATCTGACGCCTAAAACCAAGCCCAGCAAAAACCGTCTCCAGTGTATTCCATCTCCACAATGCAAAAGCTGCCAGAGAACTAAACATCCACCTGAGCGGACTCAAGCTTAAGCATGCCCCAAATCCAACTTATCTTGGAGTGACCCTTGATAGGACCTTATCCTTCAAGGAACATCTAAAGGGGACGGCTGCTAAGGTGAAGGTACGAAACAACCTGCTCTGCAAGCTCGCTGGTGCAAAATGGGGGGCGGCAGTCTCCACCCTGCGCACCTCAGCACTGGCCCTTTCATACTCTGTAGCAGAATATTGTGCCCCTGTCTGGTCCAGGTCATCTTACACACACCATGTAGACACCCAGCTCAACTCAACCATGAGAACTATAACTGGAACAATCCGCTCAACACCACTCCCCTGGCTCTCCGTACTGTCAAACATAGCCCCTCCACACATCCGGCGAGCAGCATTAACTCAAAGGATGCTCCAAAAAGTTAAAGATTTTCCTCACTTACCAATCCATGCAGATATCTACACCCCACCCACTGCCCGACTTTCATCCAGACAGCCGATTTGGAAAACCCCTCCCCCAGCTGACTTTACCATCCAGACAGCTTGGCAAGAGGAATGGGAAACCAAGGAGGTCCCAAACAAACAGCTGGTGATAAACCCCAACCAACAGGTCCCGGGCACCAACCTCCCAAGGAGACAGTGGTCTACACTCAATCGCTTCAGGACTGGACATGGCCCCTGCTTGGCCAGCCTTCACAGATGGGGCAGTAGCCCTAGCCCACTGTGCGCATGTGGAGAGGAGCAAACAATGGAACACATCATAGAGGTTTGCCCGCTCCAAAGACTGGAAGGAGGATTACACACCCTCCATACAGCAAACCAGGAGGCAACTGCTTGGCTTAAGGACTTTGCATTCACTAAATAAATAAATAAATTGACTTTAATTAGATCAACCTCCATGTAATCTGTCAAATGATAGACAGCTTTCAGAATTTTTAGTCATTGCTGGAAAATTTCTGTCAAATGCCAATTTTCAGTGACAAAACCTTTGAGATATATATATTATACATACACACATATTGGGGTAACACAACGGGTGGTCATACTCCACCCAGGGTCTTTGGGGAATAGGGGGAAGGAGGTGAGAGATAGAGAAAAAAAGGAGAGGCGGTGACAGTAGGCACCAGAGCACCAGGGGGTAGAAAACCAAATTAAGATGCGCTTTCATACCTGGCAATGCCAGGTGTGAATGTATTGTGTAAAATGAAGATGCGCCTCCACACCTCAGATGCCAACTGTGGAAGATTTGTGTGGAGTTATGCTCTGTGTGTATGTTAATGTGTGTACACCAGGCAACAAAGAATGGAGTGAAACTGTATAAAATCCACTTTGGCGCCCGAGTCAGTCTGTTCTGCTTGTTAGAGGAATAAAGTTGTGTGTCTGCGGCTACTCGTGTCTTGTCTGACCAATCCTCTACACTGAAGACCTGACGTGAGAATGGAAGACAGACCGAGCACCTTCATGGGAATATCCACGCTTGGGGTTCCCCCCACTACATGCGCTGTGGCGGTCAAACTCCTGGACTTTTGGCTCCACGACCCAGCCGCTTGGTTCATTCACATCGAAGCCCAGTTCGCTCTCCGCGGAGTCTGGGAGGATGACACAAAGTACCATTACATGGTGGCTTCACTGGACCCACATGCCACTCAGTGCACAATGAGCCTGCTTCGCGCTCCCCCAGCCCAGGGCAAGTACGACGCTCTTAAATAGCTGCTTCTGTGGCGTTACATCCTCCCCGCCGGAGAGAGAGCAGAGAGGCTCCTCTCACACATGGAATTAGGAGACGGATCAGCTGTGGAGTTGATGGAGAGTATGCTGGCCTTGCTGGGCGCAGAAGTTGGATCCTTCCTCTTGGCCCAACTCTTCCTGAAGAAGCTACCAGTTTTGGCGAGGGCAATCCTAGCCAACTTGCCACCGCTGGCGGCCAGGGACTACCGCTCATTGGCAGAGGAAGCAGATCGCATTATCCTGGCAAACAGGAGTTTCAGCATCCACGGAGTGAGACCAGGATTATCGGCAGAGTCCAATGAAGTTGAGGAGCCACAGGTGGTGGCCGGAACGGCCACTCGGAAACGCAGGAACAGGATGGTGTGCTTTTATCACCAGCGTTTTGGTGCCGACGTGTAACGTTGTCTGCCGCCGTGTTGTTTCCAGAGGATGGAGAAATGGACCAAACCAGTGGTCAGCGGCAGCTATGACCACTAACAACAGGGAGAAGCTGCTCTTCATCGAGGACACACATTCCGGGAGACGGTTTTTGGTGGACTCTGGTTCCCAGAAGAGCCTTATTTTGCCGGTTCCGTTGATAGACTGGTGGAAGGCTGCAGCCCGTCATTAACAGCCACCAACAGATCCCCCATCAAGACGTTTGGAGAAAGGTCGGTGACTATATGTTTGCACAGACGCAATTACAAGTGGGACTTTGTGGTTGCTGCATGTTCGGTTCCTATTTTAGGTGCTGATTTCCTGTGTGCTTATATTCTCCTTGTTGATGTTGCTAACAGACATTTAGTGGATGCTGTATCTTGTTCCTCATTGCCCTGCATGGCTATGGGGAGTTGGGTCACTAATACATGCAAATGTTTTAGCTTCAGAGGATAAGTACCACTGTTTGCAAGTTTCCAACACTCACGGTGCCCACCTTTTCCGCTACAGTAACCAAGCATGGGGTCAAGCATTTTTTCACCACGAAGGGCCCACCGTTTTTTGCACATCTGCGCCGCCTGCATGCGGCTAAGCTAGCCATTGCACGCGAGGAGTTCACTAACTTAGAATTCCTAGGGATCATTAGGTGCTCCAACAGCCTTTGGGTGTCCCCGTTGCACATGGTGCCCAAGTCTGATGGTTCGTGGCGGCCGTGCGGTGATTTTCGTTGACTGAATGATGTCACCGAACACGATCGCTACCCCATTCTGCACATCCAGGATTTTTCGATGCACCTGTACAGGACACGCATTTTTTCAAAAGTGGATCTGGTCCATGTTTACCACCAGGTCCTGGTTTGCATTCAGGACGTCCCAAAAATGGCGGTGATAACTCCTTTCGGTCTTTTTGAGTTTTTATGTATGCTGTTTGGTTTAAAGGGCGCAGCCCAGACTTTTCAAAGGATGATGGACGCGGTGCTCTGTGACTTGCCAGTTGTTATTGTCTACTTAGATGACATTTTGGTGGCTAGCACGTCAGAGGAGGAGCACCTCTCCCATCTCAAGCAAGTTTTCCGACGGTTGGAAGCACACGGGCTGATTGTTTATCTGGCAAAGTGCCAGTTCGGGCTGCCAGTGATTGATTTCTTGGGCCACTGCATCTCGCCAGAGGGTGTGATTCCGCTGCCGGATAAGGTGCGTGCAGTGTCAGATTTTCCGTGTCTGCAGACCGTGAGGGTGCTGCAGGAATTTTGGGGGATGGTCAATTTTTACAACCGTTACCTTACCCGGGTAGCCCAGCTGCTGCAACTGCTGTATGGCATGCTCAAGAAAAAGAAACCCGCAGATAGCATTGACTGGACCATCAGGTCCAGGTGTTCACAGGCACCAAAACGGGGCTTGCTAATGTGCCTTTGCTGGCCCACCCAGCCCCGTCAGCGTGGCAGTAGGAGCTATGATGGAGCAGTACGTCTCCAGTTCGTGGCAACCCCTCGCCTTTTTTAGCCGCACTTTGCACAACAATGAGCGTAACTATAGCACTTTTGACAGAGAGTTGTTGGTTCTCCACCTGGCTACAGGTCATTTTCAGTTCTGGCTCGAGTGTCTTGAGTTTACCGCGTTTGTTGATCACAAACCACTAACCTATGCAATGTCCAAAGTCTCAGAACTGTGGTCAGCTCAGCAGCAACAGCACTTGGCTGCAATTTTGGAATTTACTACCGACATTCAACATGTAGCCAGTAAACTTAATGTCGTGGCTGGCTGCCTGTCACACATGCTGGTCTCTCCGGTCTTCGTGGGTATTGATTTTTCCACCATAGCCGCTGACCAAACTGGGGATGCGGACATTTGCATGCTCCAATCCGCAGGTACTGGACTAAAACTAGAGAGCAGGGCGGTACAAGAAGGGTGCCCCCCCTGCTCTGTGATTCTCCACCAGCCATCGCCGCCAGGTGGTTCTGAGCTCTTGGCGCCACCGCGTTTTTGAGTCCATCCACTGTCTTTCACATCCTGGCGTGTGGGCTTTGGTTAAGCTGGTGGGGTCCAAATTTGTCTGGCCTCACTTGCGCAAAGATGTGAAGGAGTGGGCCACAGCATGCATCACATGCCAATAGGCTAAGGTTCAGAGGCACACCAAAGCCCCCTTCGAGCCTTTCCAAATTCCAAGCAGGAGGTTCGACCCTGTACACGTGGATTTAGTGGGTTTCCTTCCACCATTGCAGGAGTTCCACACCATTGCAGGAGTGGCCAGAGCAGGCGCTCTGGCCACCGGCAGAGTGAAGAGGCCTCGCCGTCACAGGTCCGTGGCTCTGAGAGAGATCCGTCGCTACCAGAAATCCACAGAGCTGCTCATCCGTAAGCTGCCCGTCCAGCGCCTGGTGAGGGAGATCGCTCAGGACTTCAAGACCGTCCTGCGTTTCCTGAGTTTCACCGTCATGGCTCTGCAGGAGACCTGCGAGACCCACCTGGTGGTCTCTTCTTCGCTAAGGGGGTCACCATCATGCCCAAAGACTTCCAGCTGGCCCGCTGCATCCGCGGAGAGAGAGCTTAGACTTTCTGCTGCACATCCACCAGCCATAATGCTCTGCACTGTGTGTCTATATATATACATTTATAGTAATATGGACATATGTTTACTAGATGTTTTTTCTTGCCTTCTGATTGTTGCTCTGAGTGTTGCTATCCCTATGCTGTTGCAATCCTGGAATTTCCCCATTGTGGGACTAATAAAGGCTTATCTTATCTTATCTTATCTTAGGAGTTCACCCACGTTTTGACAATAGTGGACCGCACTACTCATTGGCCTGAGGCAGTTCCACTAGCTGCCGCCCCACCTGCCGAAGTGGCCCACACGTTTTTGTCATCCTGGGTCTCACGGTTCGGATGTCTGTCGGACATCACTTCCAACAGGTGTCCACAGTTCTTTTCGGAACTCTGGTCTGCGATGGCTGAAAACCTGGGGGTCAAAATTCACTGCACCACCGCATACAACCCCCAGGCTAACGGTTTGTGCAAGAGGTTTCACAGATCGCTTAAAGCAGCGCTCAGAGCCTCATTAATGGATGCAAATTGGGTCAACCGCTTGCCTTGGGTCCTACTAGGGTTGCGTTCCATGCCCAAAGAAGATTTGGCAGCTTCCCCAGTGCTCATTTTTTGTCAGCCATTGCAGGTCCCGGGTGAATTTTTGCCTTGTGCGCCTTTTTTCTGGAGCTGAGGCTGGCCGTGCTCAGGGACTTGCACACCATTGCTTTCCCCGCATTTTTGTTACAAAGAGTTTGGAGAAGGCCAAATTTGTTTTCGTCAGACATGACGCGCACAGAACCCCGCTGCGCCCGCCTTACGACGGGCCATCCAGAGTGTTGGAAACAGGAGAAAACATTTTGTGTTAGATTTGGGGGGGGGGGCATAAGGAAACTATATACATAGAAAGGCTCAAGCCCGCTTAAATTTTAGCAGAGGAGCAGGTGGTGCTGGCCCAGGCCCCCCGGCGCAGACGTCTACCAACGGGGGCCCGCAGGTTGGTGTTTCCCCTTCAGAGAACTATTTTCAGGAAACTACACCCTTCCCCTCCCCATCCTTTCCCCCTCCTGAAGACTGTCCACCAAGAACCAAGTTTTTCTCCGACCCACCTCGACAGGAAGGCATTTCGAGCGGCCCAGCGGCTCCACGTTACAGCCGCTACGGGCGCTTGCTCAAGCCCAAAGGATTGGAGGATAAACCCTCTGAGTGTGTATTTTTTGTCAATAAAATAGTTCAGATTTCCAAGGCTATAACTTGAAAGTGGTAAGAGATAATGGCATACTGTCAATTAGAAAGATGCAAAATATGATCCAAAGTTTCAGATAGGAATAAAATTATGCATCTAATTTGCATAATGTCATGGCACCTCTTTAAATTCCATAACTCAGTCAAAACTGGACTTTGGACATATTTACACAAAAAATGATGTCTTTTGACACCGTTTTTTTGTACAGAGGTACCTCATCATCTTATCTTCAAAGTATATGAACAAGAAATCAGTACATTTAAAAAAAAACAGAAATTTCTCACTTACTTTTGACAAAGTCAGAGTGAGAAGGCAGGCACTGCGCTCTGCCACTACGGGCACACAAATTCTCACACTCAAAGGGTTAAAGCCCCTTCTGGGTGTTTGGGGAGGGGGTGTTGTGTGGTAACACAACGGGTGGTCATACTCCACCCAGGGTCTTTGGGGAATAGGGGGAAGGAGATGAGAGATGGAGATGAGGAGAAGAAAAGGAGAGGGGGTGACAGTAGGTGCCAGAGCACCAAGGGGTTGAAAACCAAATTAAGCTGCGCCTTCATACCTGGCAATGCCAGGCGTGAATGTATTGTGTAAAGTGAAGATTAGCCTCCACACCTCAGATGCCAGGTGTGGATGTTTTGTGTGGTGTGATGCTCTTTTGTGTGTATGTTAATGTGTGTACGCCAGGCACCAAAGAATGGAGTGAAACTGTATAAAAGAGAGCCACTTTGGCACCCGAGTCAGTCTGTTCTGCTCGTTAGAGGAATAAAGTTGTGTGTCTGCAGCTACTCGTGTCTTGTCTGATCAATCCTCTACTATATATATGTGTGTGTGTGTGTGTGTGTGTGTGTATATATACTGTATATGTATATATCCATCCATCTTCTGCCACTTAATCCTTTCGGGTCGTGGGGAGGCTGGAGCCTATCCCAGCATCTTTGGGCGAGAGGCAGGGTACACCCTGGACAGATCGCCAGTCCATCACAGGGCCAACACAGAGAGACAGACAACCATTCACTCTCACATCCACACCTAAGGACAATTTAGAATCCCCAGTTGATGCCAGTTAACCTAACCTGCATGTCTTTGGCATGTGGAAGGAAACCGGAGTACCCGGAGTAAACCCACCTAGACACGGGGAGAACATGCAAACTCCACACAGAAGGGTCATCGATGGTCTGGGGGTGGGATCGAACCCAAGATGGTCAAGGGTGAAATCAATTCCATGACCTTCTTGCTGTGCTGCCACTGTGCTAACCACTGCGCCACCGTGCTGCCCGTATATGTATATATTTTATTGTATGTATTTATTGCAATATACATATATATATATTATTTTTTTTTTGATTTTGTATATTGTATTGATCCCAAGAGAGGAAATTGAGGGCAACCACCTGGATGGATGAAGCAGCCACGTTACGGCGCTATCCCTTTACCATTCACACACACATTCACACATAGGGCCACTTTAGAGTCTCCAATTAACCTAACCTGCATGTTTTTGGCCTGTGGGAGGAAACCGGAGAACTCCCAGAGTAAACCCACGCAGACACGGGGAGAACATGCAAACTCAATACAGATCACTGTTGGTCAGGGGCTGGGATCGAACCAGGGATCCCATGGCCAAGGGTGAGTTGCTGTGCTGCCGCAGTGCTAACCACTGCGCCACCACACCGCCCAAGATAGCTAGATAGATAGATGTGAAAAAGTGCTTGCCCCTTTCCTCATTTTTTTGGGGGGGCAAGTTTGTCACACTTAAATGTTTCAGATCATCAAACAAATTTAAACATTAGACAAAGACAACAAAAGCAAACACAAGATGCAGTTTTTAAATGAAGGTGTTTATTATTAAGGGTAAAAAAAAATCCAAATTTACATGGCCCTATGTGAAAAGTGATTGCCCCACCTCCCCTGTTAAAACATAAACTGTGGTTTATCACATCTTTGGAAAGCTGAGTTAAATTTCTCTAGTCACACCCAGGCCTGATTACTGCCACACTTGTTCTCAATCAAGAAATCACTTCAATAGGACCTGCCTGACAAAGTGAAGTAGACCAAAACATCCTCAAAAGCTAGACATCATGCTGCAATCCAAAGAAAGTTAGGAACAAATGAGAAACAAAGTAATTGAGATCTATCAGGTCTGGAAAAGGTTATAAAGCCATTTCTAAAGCTGTGGGACTCCAGCAAACCACAGTGAGAGCCATCCATCCATCCATCTTCTACCACTTTTCCGGAGGTCCGGGTCGCGGAGGCAGCAGTTCAAGCAGAGAAGCCCGGACCTCCCTCTCCCCAGCCACCTGCTCCAGCTCTTCAGAGAGGATACCAAGGCATAACCAGACCAGCTGGGAGACATAAGGCACTTTTCCACTAGCCCAGCACACTTCGGCACGTCTTGATTCACTTCGACATGGTTCGGCTCGCTTTTGTCTCCATTACAACCGTGTTAAGCTGGGGTGGGTGGGATTTCTATAACAGTGAGGCGGCGCCACACTCCCTTGACGTAAAACACGCGACCCAAGCAAAACATAAACACCTGCGGTGTAGAGGATGCCTTCACAAACGAGACTGAGTTTATTTCTCAGGAAAGGTTTATTGAAAGTCTACATCCTCTATCAAGCAAGTATCTCAACAAAAGAGGGAGAACAATCATTCAACACAGCTCTTATACTCTCCAGAGACACAAAACCCCCCAACATCAAATATTACATTCCCAGCCCACAGTCCTTCAGTAAACATATAGCTTCCGAGGCTCCTTGGTGTCCCTATTGTCTTTCAACTCTTCAGCCTCGGGGGCTCCTGCTGGGACATTCTCTCTGACTTCCCGTCTTTCAAGAAACCACTTCACACCTCCCGAGGTCTCCGCCGGGTCAGGACTTCTTGGCCGTTTAGACGTGAAGTTCCCAGAGTATGCACCGTCATGCCTACTGAACATATGTGAGGGAAAATGCATACCATACATGCATACTATATATGGGCCCTAAATGCGCACCATATAACCCCCCCCCCAAACGTCTAAATAAGGACAACTTACACCCCAGATGCATAGAATCATGACATATTACACAGAACGAAAATGAAAAAAAAATTTTGGCACAACATATCACACATCCAACTGCTTGGGCTTCAACCGCCTGCCATACCTGCTGTGAGCAGGTCTCGTTCTGCCTGTGGCTGTCTCTTGCATCTGTGGATCAGAGTCATTAGCACATCGTCGTGAAAACTTAGCAGAGTGTCTCCCCGGTGGCCTGCCCCAACGGGGGGCCCTGGCTACCTGCACTTGTTCATCAGCTAACACAAAAGCGGGTTTGAGTCTGTTAATGCAGACTAATTCCCTCCTGTCTCCCAAATCGAGCAAAAAATGATTTTCCCCGGTTTCTAACACTCTGAACGGGCCATCATAAGGTGGTCTTAAACCTAACCTCTGTGCGTCGTGTCTAACAAAGACGAATTCTGCATTCTTTAAGGCTTTAGGCACAAAAACGCGTGGAAAACTGTGATGAACTGGGCCGGGGAGGGTGTTTGATCCCGCGTCGCTCTGCAGCAGCTGAGCGGGGGGGCGATCTGGGGCGGGGTTCTCAGGAAGGAATTCTCCCGGTAACCGGAGAGGTTGGGCGAAGACTAGCTCGGCCGGAGAGGCTTGCAAATCTTCTTTAGGTGCCGAACGCAACTCTAATAAAACCCATGGAAGCTTATCAACCCAATTTGTGTCCGTGAGAGCCGCTCTGAGGGCTGCTTTCAATGACCGGTGAAAGCGTTCGCACAAACCGTTGGCCGGGGGGGTTATACGCAGTGGTGCGATGAATTTTCACCCCCAGGCTGAGTGCCATGGATGACCAGAGCTCGGAAACAAATTGGGGTCCTCTGTCAGACGTTATGTCTGATGGGACTCCAAAGCGCGCGACCCAAGTCGTTAAAAAAGCGCGTGCAACGTCTGCTGCTGTGGTTGACGCCAGGGGAATCGCCTCTGGCCATCGCGTAGTGCAGTCCACCATAGTTAGAAGGTGTGTGAACCCCTGTGACAGCGGGAGGGGTCCCACCAAGTCGACATGCACGTGGTCGAAGCGTTTGGCTGGGATGTGAAAAGGTTCTAGAGGGGCCCGCGTGTGCTTGTGTACCTTTGCTCTTTGACACGCTGCGCAGGCTGCAGCCCATTCTTTGACCTGTTTACGCAGCCCTGGCCAAACAAACTTCTCTCCCACCATTTTGATCGATGCGCGAACGCCCGGATGTGCCAGCAAATGTATTAAGTCAAAAACGCGGCAACGCCACGCAGCTGGGACCACGGGGCGGGGGCGCCCCGTGGAGATATCGCAGATTAGTGGGGGCATACCTCTTTGATGCACCCTGTGCTCCAGCCTTAGCCCTGTTGGCCCAGACTGGAGCGCGCGCACGTCCGCATCGTTAACCTGCTTGGCGGCCATGGCTGCATAATCTAACCCAACGCAGACCGGGGCTGTGAGCGCTTCCGCGCCGCAAGCCTGGCCCGCGTCTACAGCGGCCGAGTCTGCCCCCTGGGGGCCTGGCAGTGCAACTGCGCGCAAGAGGCAATCTGCCACGACATTGTGTTTGCCCGCCACGTGTTGAATGTCGGTGGTAAACTCCGAAATCGCAGCCAGCTGTCTCTGTTGTCGGCCCGACCAAGGCTCTGAAATTTTGGCCATTGCAAATGTTAATGGTTTGTGGTCTACAAAGGCGGTGAAACGGCGCCCCTCCAACCAGAACTGGAAGTGGCGGATGGCCAAATGCAGGGCTAAAAGCTCCCTATCAAACGCACTGTATTTACGCTCGTTATCGCGCAATGTTTTGCTGAAAAACGCAAGTGGTTGCCAGCTCCCTGCTACCAGTTGCTCGACAACCACTCCCACTGCCACGTCGGAAGCGTCCGTGGTTAGCGCCATGCGAGCTGCTGGCACCGGGTGTGCCAATAACGCAGCGTTCGCGAGGGCCGATTTGACTTGTGAGAAAGCGCACTCCCGGTCCGGGGACCACTCGACCTTAGATGCAGGTTTTTGCTTCTTTAGTGCCGCGTACAATGGGTGCATGAGCCGTGCCGCGTTGGGGAGGAAGCGGTTATAAAAATTGACCATCCCCAAAAATTCTTGCAGTGCCTTAACTGTCTGCGGTTGAGGGAAATCCGTTATCGCGCGCACTTTATCAAGCAGCGGGACCGCGCCCTCTGGAGAAACGCGGTGCCCCAAAAAATCGATTTGCGCTACCCCGAACTGGCATTTCGCTGGGTTAATTATCAGCCCGTGTTCTGTCAGCCTCTGAAAAACGGCTGTGAGGTGGTGTTCATGTTCGGCTTCAGATGTACTGGCTACCAAAATATCATCCAAATAAGCGAACACGAAAGGGAGGCCGCGCAGCACTGCATCCATCATGCGTTGGAACGTCTGTGCGGCGCCTTTGAGGCCGAAAGGCATGCGCAAAAACTCGAAGAGCCCGAAAGGGGTTATAACTGCCGTTTTGGGTATGTCTTGCGCGCGGACTGGGACTTGGTGATAACAGCGCACCAAATCTATTTTGGAAAAGATGCGCGCCCCCGCCAAATGTGCCGAAAAGTCCTGGATGTGCGGAATCGGGTAGCGGTTGTGTGCTGAAGCGTTATTTAATCTGCGGAAATCACCGCAAGGGCGCCACGAGCCGTCAGCCTTGGGCACCATGTGCAGGGGTGACGACCAAGGGCTGTTAGAGCGTCTAACAATGCCCAGTTTTTCCAAGTTGGCAAATTCCTCGCGCGCGATGGCCAGTTTAGCTGGGTCCAAGCGCCGAGCTTTTGCAAAAACAGGGGGGCCAGAGGTAGTTATGAAATGCTCGACCCCGTGTTTGGCAACTGACGCTGAAAATGTTGGGACCGTGAGTGTTGGAAACTGATTGAGTAGTGCATGAAACTTACCACCCGCAGCTGTGACATTGGGATGTGCAGAAGGCAGGGCCACCCGAGCTGTGCAGGAGATACAGTAAAAAGACATTTACAATACGTCTATTAGCAAGATCAACCAATAAACTGTTTGAGCATAAAAAGTCAGCACCTAGCATGTTGTTGCTAACTGCGGCCACGACGAAGGTCCACTCGAAGGTGCGGCCGTGGAGAGATAGGAGGAGCGTCTTCTCCCCATAGGTTTTGATCGTGGAGCCGTTCGCCGCTAACACCAGGGGTCCGCTGGCAGGCGTCAGCATGTCCGCGTAGGCAGGCTTGACAAAACTCAGCTGGGAGCCTGTGTCCACCAGGAATTCTTTCCCCGAATTTGCGTCTGTCACAAAAAGCAGCTTGTTCGTGCCGAGAGTCGCAGCTGCTACCGGCTCTCAGTCCTGGCGTTTCCCTGGCGCTGGTATCGGCATGGTGGGGTGCATCTGCGCACTCTCTCGGTGAAGCGTCGATGGTAGAAACAGAGGGTGTTGTCAGCCCCGCTTCTCCTGGCCTCTGCCGCTGCCGACGTCAGTGGGTCCGGTGCTGCAGCCTCTGGTCTCCCCTCGTCTCGCGGGGGTGCGTTCAGCTCTGCTGCTGCCGTCGTGGCTGCGTGTCGTCTATAGGCGTCGACGAGCCGCTGCGCCTCCTGGCCCAGCTCATGGTAGTCACGGTTGTTGAGTAGCTGTGAGCTGGCCAGGGTGACTCTCACCGCTGGCGGTAGCGTTCTGAGAAAGAGGTGGGCGAAGATAAAGCTGTCGTCATCCTCGCCTCTCAGGCTCATCATCTTCGCCATTAGATCTGCCGGCCTGTCTGCTTCCCCTTCTGTCAGCGCCAGGAGCTTCTCTGCTCGCTCTCCCAGTGAGGGAGTGAAGGTTCGAATGAGGGCGGCTTTCAGTGCGCCATACTTGTCGTCTTGGGGCGGGTGGTTGGTCAGGCTCTCCACCCGCTGCACTGTGAGGCTGTCCAGCTTCGCGACGACATGGTAGAACCTCATTGGGTCCGCTGAGATTCCCCGAAGGTGGAACTGTGCCTCCACAGTGGTAAACCAGGAGCGCGGGTTATGTTGCCAGAAATCGGGCAGCTGTAGTGCGGTAGCTGCGTTAACCTGGTTGGCTCCTGAAGAGTCCGGTGCGGAAAGCTCACCGTCACCGGCCATGGTTTGTCGTAGGTCACCAGTGTAGAGGATGCCTTCACAAACGAGACTGAGTTTATTTCTCAGGAAAGGTTTATTGAAAGTCTACATCCTCTATCAAGCAAGTATCTCAACAAAAGAGGGAGAACAATCATTCAACACAGCTCTTATACTCTCCAGAGACACAAAAACCCCCAGCATCAAATATTACATTCCCAGCCCACAGTCCTTCAGTAAACATATAGCTTCCGAGGCTCCTTGGTGTCCCTATTGTCTTTCAACTCTTCAGCCTCAGGGGCTCCTGCTGGGACATTCTCTCTGACTTCCCGTCTTTCAAGAAACCACTTCACACCTCCCAAGGTCTCCGCCGGGTCAGGACTTCTTGGCCGTTTAGACGTGAAGTTCCCAGAGTATGCACCGTCATGCCTACTGAACATATGTGAGGGAAAATGCATACCATACATGCATACTATATATGGGCCCTAAATGCGCACCATAGCGGCTGTATAAGGCCACTCCTTGGTCTGTGGCATTTTTCACCGTAAATGCCAAAAAAAAGGACCGCCAGACAAGGGTACAGGCAGCGAGATGAAACACTCTGGAATAGCTCTGCAGCTTCTGGGAGAGCCGAAGACGTGAGGATACAAACTAGGTCATATATGACGGTAAGCTAATGTTGCTAATGCTAGTTTGCTATAAGTACGTCGTACTACACTGTAATGTCTGCAAGTGATCGCTGTTAGGTACTAAAATATGTATGCTGTGTGTGTTTCAGATGGCTCTGTTGTGGGGAAATTACTGCTTCAGTCGGTCTGGGCGTTCAGCACAGCCTGTCACGGATGTCATCAGCCTGTCACTGATGTCAGCACAGCTTCACAAATGATCAGTGGTTATAGAGCTTAAGAATGTCTGTAGAAACGTTTATTTCCTGTACAACAAATTGCTCTGATCTGCTTGAAAATCATGGAGAGACTGTTGAGACATCATGGACGTACCTGCTTTTGCAGAACCGAGTCTGAGGTGGTGTTATAGAAAAAAATGATCAGCTGACACAACTTGATCGCCATGTTGATAACTATATTAGCCACAAAATATATATTCAAAAAGTAAACAGTACTGAGTTAGGTATAATAAGATATATTTGACAGTTGTCATGCATTTTAGGCCAAAACAAACTTGATCTAGGATTAAAAGCAATTAAAATAATGCAGTCACAAGGTTACATGGAAAATACTTGATTTACTAGATACATGTACTGTAGAAATATATTTTCTCTGCATCAACAATGTACTAGACATGCATTCATGTAGTATTGCACTGGGAATTGCACTGACAATAAACCTCTGAAGTTTTTGCAGATGTCTCTTTTTTTATATGTGAAGGTTACCACCATGTGGCATAAATTAAATACTGAAAGATTGGAAAAGCTAAGAATAATCCAGCAGTTTGAGAAATCACTTTTGGTTTGGTGTAAGTCTGTCAACAGAATTATGAACCATAAAGCAGTTTGTGTTAAAATGTTAAATCCCATTAAACCTAATCCGGGGGCTTCCAATCATGTGTCATGGGGGGCCAAGACCCTGCAGGTTCTCTCTTCTACCCAGTCTCTTCAGCAGGTGTTCTCACTGATCAGTCAGTGGAAGAAGTTCAGTGGAATCTGCTGTTGAACACACTGGTTGAAAGTAAAGCCTGCAGGGTCTTGGCCCTCCATGGCACATGATTAGACACCCCCGCCCAAACCCATTATGATGAAGAGCAGATGCTAATATGACCCAGAATTCCTCCATAAACTGGTACTGTCACTAAAGTATGCAGGGTCTTCAGCACTGGCACATCCAACAATACAGTTTTCAGTTAATAAAATAATTGTTTTGGTTACTTTTTTCTTAAAAATGAGCCATTATTTTCAAGGTCACCGATAAATCCTTTGTACAGTTTATTCTTTTCCCACCGGTGTCTTAACAGACAAAACAGAAAATCATGATGCAAACACATACAGTGGGGTAAAAAAGTATTTAGTCAGCCACCAATTGTGCAAGTTCTCCCACTTAAAAGATGAGAGAGGTCTCCAATTTTCATCATAGGTATACCTCAACTATGAGAGACAAAATGAGAAAAAAAAAATCCAGAAAATCACAATGAAGGATTTTTAATGAATTAATTGGTAAATTCCTCGGTAAAATAAGTATTTGGTCAATAACAAAAGTTCATCTCAATACTTTGCTATATACCCTTTGTTTGCAATGACAAAGGTCAAACGTTTTCTGTAAGTCTTCACAAGGTTTTCACACACTGTTGCTGATATTCTGGCCCATTCCTCCATGCAGATCTCCTCTAGAGCAGTGATGTTTTGGGGCTGTCGCTGGGCAACACGGACTTTCAGCTCCCTCCAAAGATTTTCTATGGGGTTGAGATCTGGAGACTGGCAAGGCCACTCCAGGACCTTGAAATGCTTCTTACGAAGCCACTCCTTCGTTGCCCGGGCAGTGTGTTTGGGATCATTGTCATGCTGAAAGACCCAGTCACGTTTCATCTTCAATGCCCTTGCTGATGGAAGGAGGTTTTCACTCAAAATCTCACGATACATGGCCCCATTCATTCTTTCCTTTACACCGATCAGTCATCCTGGTCCCTTTGCAGAAAAACAGCCCCAAAGTATAATGTTTTCACCCCCATGCTTCACAGTAGGTATGGTGTTCTTTCTCCTCCAAACAAGACAAGTTGAGTTTTTACCAAAAAGTTCTATTTTGGTTTCATCTGACCATATGACATTCTCCCAATCCTCTTCTGGATCATCCAAATGCTCTCTAGCAAACTTCAGACGGGCCTGGACATATACTGGCTTAAGCAGGGGGACACGTCTGGCACTGCAGGATTTGAGTCCCTGGCGGCGTAGTGTGTTACTGATGTAGCCTTTGTTACTTTGGTCCCAGCTCTCTGCAGGTCATTCACTAGGTCCCCCTGTGTGGTTCTGGGATTTTTGCTCACCGTTCTCGTGATCATTTTGACCTCACGGGGTGAGATCTTGCGTGGAGCCCCACATCGAGGGAGATTATCAGTGGTCTTGTATGTCTTCCATTTTCTAATAATTGCTCCCACAGTTGATTTCTTCACACCAAGCTGCTTACCTATTGCAGATTCAGTCTTCCCAGCCTGGTGCAGGTCTACAATTTTGTTTCTGGTGTCCTTTGACAGCTCTTTGGTCTTGGCCATAGTGGAGTTTGGAGTCTGACTGTTTGAGGTTGTGGACAGGTGTCTTTTATACTGATAATGAGTTCAAACAGGTGCCATTAATACAGGTAACGAGTGGAGGACAGAGGAGCCTCTTAAAGAAGAAGTTACAGGTCTGTGAGAGCCAGAAATCTTGCTTGTTTGTAGGTGACCAAATACTTATTTTACCAAGGAATTTACCAATTAATTCATTAAAAATCGTTCAATGGGATTTTCTGGATTTTTTTTTCTCATTTTGTCTCTCATAGTTGAGGTATACCTATGATGAAAATTGGAGACCTCTCTCATCTTTTAAGTGGGAGAACTTGCACAATTGGTGGCTGACTAAATACTTTTTTGCCCCACTGTAAGTCACTAAATTGTTTATTACAATCAGCAGCAAATTCCAGATTATTCAGAATGTGCAAAATTCAAACTGTAAAAAAAAAAAACTGGAATGGTCACACACGGCAGCCACGCTGCCTCACTGAGAAGCAACTGGATCAGCCCCTCGTACTGGTCCTGGTTCAGCAGATCTTCAGCCTGCATCTCTGTAAATAGTGAGGCAAGGTCCAGTTGGGGTGACAGTTTCCCTCTTGCCTAGACAAAAGACAAATGGGTGGTGGTTAATTAAAGCAAGTTTAAAACATATTTGGGAAATACACTTGTTGCTAAAAGCCAGTGGTGGAATGTGAATTAATGAATGAATCTTTATTTCGGATTGATTAAAAGTAAAGATTAAAAGAAAATAGAATAATATAACAAAGGGGAAAAAATCTAACAAGGTCAAATTAAACAATAACTCCTCTGATTATACAGTTCAACATAAGTTATCTGAAATGGGTGATGGCTGAAGCTGCAGCTTATATTGCCCACCATATTTCATCCAAGAATTCAAAAGAAAAACAAAACAGGAGGGATTACAATTCCAATGTGACAATAAAGTACTTCGTTGTTGTATTTAACCACAATTTTCATGTAGCTGCGCTTCGGTAGATTTTACAAGGGCTGCGTTACATTTAAAATCATCTCTTTTTACTGTGGCCTCAGCAATCAGAATGAATTAATACATTCACTTGAATGGAATCTAGTACTTTAACACTCGATGTGCATCACCGAGTGTGGAGTCGCTCAGTCAAAATATGAAGTTTTTATCAATAAAAGTTTGTCTTGTCGGTAAAAGTGTCTCTTCTTGCCCTGGCTTCATGTGTGGGCAGTGTTTTGTACTAGCATTGCTAAAATATAAAAGGAAGCACTACAATGGGTCTCAAATATTTGTAATGTGTCCTGTTACTGCATGAGTTTATATGTGTAGTTTATAGTCTATCATCAATAAAGTAAATTATATTGACGACTGAACATCTCACATTACGAACATAACTCACAAAGGATCACACAAGTGATCTGACAAAAAAATACATACATTAACAAGCGGTTTATTTTACAGTTGATGTGCCATATTCACACAATCAAATAAATCTCAGTTCAGTCCCTTTTATATTAAGTGGAAATTGTGCTACTTTGGTTTTGACACTTTACCTATACAAGCAAAGGATTTCAGTACGTTCCACAGTGGCGAGGTCCGTTGTGGGCTGGCTGATTTCCTCTTGCCTAGATGAACGACAGAAATGGATGGTGGTTAGTTTCAAGCAAGTTCAACACTTATACAGGCACATCTCAAAAATTAGAATACCATGAAAAAATTCAATATTTTTTTTCACTCATTTCAGAAAGTGAAACCCATATATAGATTCATTACAGGGACAGTGATATATTGCCAGTGTTTATTTTAATATTGATGATTACGGCTACAGCCCATATTAACCAACACCTCAGCGGCCAACATTTATATTTCAAAAACTATTTTTTAAAGTTAATTTTATGTAATATTCTAATTTTTTGCCAAATTGAATTTGGGGTTTTCAGGGGCTGTAAGCCATAATCATCAAAATTAAAATAAATAAATGCTTGAAATATATCACTGTCTGTGTAATGAATCTATATAATATACGGATTTCACTTTCTGAAATGAGTGACAAAAAATGTTGAAGTTTTTCATGACATTCTAATTTTTGGAGATGTACCTGTATCAGGGAAATACACTTGTGAAAGTCAGTGGTGGGATGTGACAAAAATGCTTCGTTTCCCTGACAAGCACTGCAGGATCCACAGAATAGGTGTGTGGGTCTATTCTGACGCTTTAGAAAATTATATGAATGACTTTATAAATCACTGGTTTGAAAAAGCAATTTTAATATGACGAGATTTCGGCTCCTGTGGTCCATTTCACCAGTATCACAATATAAACAGGGAGGCTAACCCCTGGCATGTGGAAACACATTCTACCATTAAATTGCACACAATTTAATGTGCAGCACCAAAGTGCAATACAAAACACAAACCAGGACTTTAACCAGGATTAACATATTTCATCGTTTTGCTCTCACAAGTGAATATTTAGGAGAAAACAAGCACGAATCAGCAGTTGGTACTAGCTAGCTACTAGCTAAAAATCGTGAGCCAGCACAGAACAGCGCTGTATGGCTCAAAAAAAGTGAGCTTACCATCAACAGGATAAATAAGCAAACAGATGCACATTATTACAAATCACTCACCATCGATGGTTCTCTCACGTTCGTCTTCAGCTTGTCCATAGTCCGGTTCTATGCTGGGCAGCCATCTGTATCGGTCCGGATCACTCCTCTCACTGTGGATCTGCCACCAAGCAGAGAAAACTCCACACCTCTTCGTTGGACCACGGTGTAGAGTTCCGCAAAACCTACAACGCTGTCTGTATTAATATCGTATTTACTCCGTGACCGAGTTAGTCTGTGAAATATTGCAAATGGCGGTTGTGTGTAGATTGATCAGAAGACGATCGGTTTTGTGACGTTACGACCTGACCGATCAGCGGCGACTAGTCTTTTAACGTCACAACACGGCACGACTCAGCACGCTTGTACCCTGCCCTTGAGCAGGGACGAAAATCGCGGCTGTTAAACCGTGTTGGGGCTAGTGGAAAGACTTACAAAGCGTGCTGAGCTGTCTCGTGTCGGGCTAAGCGGGGCTAATGGAAAAGGCCCAATAGTCTCTCCACCAAGTCCTGGGTCTGCCCCAGGGTCTCCTCCCAGTGGGATGTGCCCGAAACACCTCAAGTGGGAGGCGTCCAGGAGGCATCCTAATCAGATGCCCATACCACCTCAACTGACTCCTTTCAATGTGGAGGAGCAGCGGTTCTACTCTGAGCCTCTCCCGGATGACTGAGTTCCTCACCCTATCTCTGAGGGTGAGTCCAGCAATCCTACGGAGAAAGCTCATTTCAGCCACTTGTATCCACGATCTTATTCTTTCAGTCATTAACAGCACAAACGGCAAAAACATGGAACAGTGGTGAACCTTCCCAGTAGTGGCCGGCCCACCAAAATTACCACAAGAGCACAGCGACGACTCATCCAAGAGGTCACAAAAGACCCCACAATAACATTCAAAGAACTGCAGGCCTCACTTGCCTCAGTTAAGGTCAGTGTTCATGACTCCACCATAAGAAAGAGCCTGGGCAAAAATGGCCTGCATGGCAGAGTTTCAAGACGAAAACTGCTGCTGAGCAAAAAGACCATAAAGGCTGGTCTCAATTTTGTCAGAAAATATCTTGATGATCCCCAAGACTTTTGTGAAAATACTCTGGACTGATGAGACAAAAACTGAACTTTTTGGAAGGTGTGTGTCCCGTTACATCTAGAGTAAAAGTAACACAGCATTTCAGAAAAGGAACATCATACCAGTAGTAAAATATGGTGGTGGTAGTGTGATGGTCTGGGGCTGTTTTGCCACTTCAGGACCTGAAAGACTTGCTGTGGTAAATGGAACCATGAATTCTGCTGTCTACTAAAAAATCCTGAAAGAAAATGTCCGGCCATCTGTTCGTGACCTCAAGCTGAAGCACACTTGGGTTCTGCAGCAGGACAATGATCCAAAACACACCAGCAAGTCGACTTCTGAATGACTTAAGAAAACAAAATGAAGACTTTGGAGTGGCCTAGTCAAAGTCCTGACCTGAATCCGATTGAGATGCTGTGGCATGACCTTAAAAAGGCAGTTCATGCTTGAAAACCCTACAGTGTGGCTGAATTACAACAATTCTGCAAAGAGGAGTGGGCCAAAATTCCTCCACAGCACCATAAAAGACTCATTGCCAGTTATTGCTAACGCCTGATTGCAGCTGTTGCTGCCAAGGGTGGCCCAACCAGTTATTAGGTTTAGGGGACAGTTTTTCCACACAGGGCCATGCAGGTTTAGATTTTTTTTTCCATAATAATAATAAACACATTCATTTAAAAACTGCATTTTGTGTTTACTTGTGTTATCTTTGTCTAATATTTAAATTTGTTTGATGATCCGAAACATTTAAGTGTGACAAACATACAAAAAAAATGAGAAATCAGGAAGGGGGCAAATATATGGGTACATATTCATACTATGTGGGGTAACTGAACAGACCGTTATGTTGTTTATTCTATCTAGCTACACTGCTGTCATTATTATTATTATTATCTTGACTTCTAAATTATTGCTCTGAGTGTTGCTATCCCTGTGCTGCTGCAATCCTGGAATTTTGCAATCCTGGAATTTCCCCATTGTGGGACTAATAAAGGCTTATCTTATATATATATATATATATATATATATATATACAGTATATACACTGTTCAAAAGTTTGGGGTCACTTAGAAATTTCCTTATTTCTGAAAGAAAAGCACTGTTTTTTTCAATGAAGATAACTAAACTAATCAGAAATACACTCTATACATTGCTAATGTGGTAAATGACTATTCTAGCTGCAAATGTCTGGTTTTTGGTGCAATATCTACATAGGTGTATAGAGGCCCATTTCCAGCAACTATCACTCCAGTGTTCTAATGGTACAATGTGTTTGCTCATTGTGTCAGAATTCTCCTGATTACCTCAACAAATTAACAGCTAGAATGCCAAAGGTCTGCAATGCTGTAATTGCTGCAAATGGAGGATTCTTTGACGAAAGCAAAGTTTGAAGGAAATTTTTTTTTATTTCAAATACAAATCATTATTTCTAACCTTGTCAATGTCTTGACTATATTTTCTATTCATTTTACAACTCATGGTGGTAAATAAAAGTGTGACTTTTCATGGAAAACACAAAATTGTCTGGGTGACCCCAAACTTTTGAACGGTAGTGTATATTTTACAGTTTGATGTCCAGGTGTTTTGAATCTTTTTCTGCTTTCTCATGTATCTAGCTTGTCTGGCTATTTCTGCGTTTTCTTTTGAAAGGTGCTCGTTTATATAGATATTCGTTCCTTTCAGTTTCCTCCCTTGTTTTAGCAGCGCAGTCTTGGGTTTTCTATTGACAAACCTCGTGATGACAGCCGGTTTGTCGCTGTTTTTCCTGGGCAGACGGTGGCAGGCCTCAATGGTGTCACAGTCCAGCTGGATTCCTTTGGACTGCAGGAAGGCCGCCACTTGTTGCTCCGTGGATTCGTCTTCCAGCGCGTCGAGCCTCCCTCCGCTGTCCGTGGCCACCACCCAAGCATATGATCGGGGTTTAATGTGGAGCCCTGTGATGATCACGTCGTTCACCCGGGTGTACTGCTCCAGGTCCGACACTCTGCTCTCCAGATACGCCAGCCTCTTGTCCTTCTCAGCGTTCTGGATCCACAGCGCTTTCACCTCCTTGAGCAGGCCCAGGATGTTTTTTAGCTGCAGCTTAACAGTAGAAATCTCTTCAGCCAAGGAGTCGAGCGATCTTTTAATATCGTCCACCTCCTCAGTCTGCTGAGCTTTCTTGGGACCCATGATCCTGGATGATGTATGTTGACTAAACAGCTAATGACAGCTGTTTAGTTAGCTGAATGGCGGGCCGCTCCGCTCTCGTTTCCCAGTCCGTAGATGCCGCTATTGGCATCTTAAGTCAGACAGGGGTCGAAACTAAGATGTCCAGTCCGTAATCCAAATTCAGTTCTCAAAAGCAAAAAAAAGTCAAAAACCAAGCACCAAAACACAGAAATCCACCGACTGACAGGATCTGACAGCAGGTTGACAGGAACCGGAAGTCTCATTATCTTGATGATGAGACTTTTTTTTTTCTGGAAAAGGTTATAAAGCATTTCTAAAGCTTTAGGACTCCAGCAAACCACACTGAGAGCCATTATTCACAAATGGCGAAAACATGGAACAGTGGTGAACCTTCCCAGGAGTAGCCAGCCGACCAAAATTACCACAACAGCACAGCGACGACTCATCCAAGAGGTCACAAAAGACTCCACAACAACATCCAAAGAACTGCTGGCCTCACTTGCCTCAGTTAAGGTCAGGGTTCATGACTCCACCATAAGAAAGAGACTGGGCAAAAATGGCCTGCATGGCAGAGTTCAAAGACGAAAACCACTGCTGAGCAAAATGAACAAAAAGGCTCATCTCAGTTTGCCAGAAAACATCTTGATGATCCCCAAGACTTTAGGGAAAATACTCTGTGGGCTGACGAGACAAAAGTTGAACTTTTTGGTAGGTGTGTGTCCCATTACATCTGGCGTAAAAGTAACACAGCATTTCAGAAAAGGCACATCATACCAACAGTAAAATATGGTGGTGGTAGTGTGATGGTCTGGGGCTGTTTTGTCACTTCAGGACCTGGAAGACTTGCTGTGGTAAATGGAACCATGAATTCTGCTGTCTACCAAAATATCCTGAAGGGGAATGTCCGGTCAACTGTTCGTGACCTCAAGCTGAAGCACACTTGGGTTCTGCAGCAGGACAATGATCCAAAACACACCAGCAAGTCGACCTCTGAATGGCTTAAGAAAAACAAAATGAAGACTTTGAAGTGGCCTAGTCAAAGTCCTGACCTGAATCTGATTGAGATGCTGTGGCATGACCTTAAAATGGCGGTTCGTACTCAAGAAACCTTCCAATGTTGCTTAATTACAACAATTCTGCAAAGATGAGTGGGCCAGAATTCCTCCACAGTGCTGTAGAAGACTCATTGCCAGTTATCGCAAACGCTTGACTGCAGTTGTTGCTGCTAAGAGTGGCCCAACCAGTTATTAAATTTAGGGGGCGATCACTTTTTCACACAGGGTTTGGATTTTTTTCCCTTTAATAAACACCTTCATTTAACAACTGCATTTTGTGTTTACTTGTGTTATCTTTGTCTAATATTTAAATTTGTTTCACGATCTGAAACATTTATGTGTGACAAACATACAAAAAAATGAGAAATCAGGAATGGGGCAAACACTTTTTCACACCACTGTAAGTCAGGGAGAATATTACACAAGTTAGAATTAGGTTCAGTAGCATTAAACAAAAACACATTACATTTACTAAATATTACACAGAGATACATACACACACTCATTCACACAAACACACTAGAAGATGAATGGATAGACGATAGATAGATTAAAAAAGCACTGGGAGGAGACCCCGTGGCAGACCCAGGACACGCTAGAGAGACTACGTCTCCCAGCTGGCCTGGGATCGTCCTGGTATCCTCTCTGAAGAGCTGCAGCAGGTGGGCAGAGAGAGGGAAGTCTGGGCTTCTCTGCTTGAGCTGCTGCCTCCACGACCCGGACCTCCGGAAAAGCAGTAGAAAATTGATGGATGGATTTTTGTTTTTATTATTTTTACTTATTTGTGGCCCACTTTGATCACAAGGAGTAAAGAAGCAATAAAAAAATCTCTATTGTCCCATGTAGACCAAATTATTTCCCTAAAATCGAATAGCAAAACTTCAAATCACTACTAACATATTTTTGTCTTGACTAAATTAGCTCATCTGTTAATTCATTGCTCTAATTAGAATACATTAATTGCAATCAAAAGCCAACAGAAACAAAGTGTGATCATTAACAAAAACTGAAGAATTGCTTGTGGAATAATGGCTGTTACAAAACTCTGACTGATACTGTAGAGAAGTGCTTAATTTAACCTTCCACATACATGACAAACTTAATTTAGAGGAATGACAAGCAGCTCACTTTGCCTCTTAATCAGAGTTTCTTGATTAAACTCTGACTGATAATGAATATCAGTGTATCACCTTTCTTCCTCTTGATAAGATCTGAAAATTGTTTAATGCCCATCTCATTTTTGCTGTAACACGATATTACAATCATTTCATTTAAATGCAGCTCGCCCATTGGAGGTCCATTGAGGGGAAGTGGAAGTTTGGTTTTTGATTAAGATGTCTGTGGTGGGAGCATTTAGAACTTTAGAACATTAGATTTGATCGTATGGGGAGAGTCATATGTATTTCTGCTTGGATCCCATGGGAACACCTTTTTTTTTTTTGGAACTGTAACAGTTCCCCCCAAAAATAGTTGTAATAGTTTAAACTGTGGTTTCCATTGTCATTAAAGCCCTTTAACAGAGAAAAGAAAATACTAATCAGTTTTCAAAGCTCAAGGCTTTGAAAATTGGGCTTTGATTTTTAGAGATGCAAAAAAAAAGTCTTAAGTTATGATGGGGAAGTTCATATCATGCTGATTTGATCTTTCACCCGCGTTTCATATTGTTTGATTATAAATTCATCACAGAAAGAGCACCCTTTTCATGCACTGAAGAAGACCTGCCCAGCTGGCTTTCTTCTTATAGCCATTGCTTTCATGATGAAAGCTTCCCATCTCCAAATAAATTATGTTTAACAAGAGCAGTGAAAAAAACATGCTTTTGAAGTCAAATCTGCATGGTGAGAACGGGGGAATATTGCTGCATATAGCCAAACCAAATATTTGTTAATGGCCGAATAACTTTTTAAATCTCTTATTCATAGCAATGAAGGAAGCTGGAGAGGTTATGTGCAGATATGCCACTTCAATATCTGATTTATAGATAAGGTCAGCCATTTTAGAAGCCTCTTGTTATGTAACTGTCTCAAGGTATGCTAAGGAATATAAAATAGTGAATGATGATATATGTTTGACATAATGGGTAAAACCCAGACCCAAGAGCAGACACGGATGAGAACGTTAGAGTGGTTAAAGAATGATTTATTGACAATTTAGTGCAGGAAGATAAATGTAGTGAAGATCTGGCAACCCTGGAAGGGGAAAGAAACACAGAGGTGAGGATATGCACATGAATGGGATTAGTTGATGGAATTTTGGGAATTAATTGAATAATAGTTCTTACATTTCTCTTCAGGAGGGAGCTGTGTGGAGAAACTCTGGTGAGGGAAGCCTGGGTGCTGAGCGAGACTCCTCAGAGGTGATGAGTCGCTGAGGATCCTCCAGTAGGGAACCGTGGCAGGCTGGTCAGGCCTGGGTGCAGGGAGGAGTGGAAGAAGCAGTGGAGGAAGAACGGGGGAAGTCGACTTACTTGTAGTGAGAGCAATGTGCACAATCCGGGAGGCAAACAGTCCAATTCCGTGAGGCAGGCGAGGGGGAGTCAGGCAGGTGAGGGGTCAGAGCATGAGAGACAAACACAACGGGCAGGCAGCTCAGGATTCTGGGGCAGGCAAAAGATCAGAGCACAAAACACAGGACAACAGGCTTAAAGTAGTCATGTTACGCTCAACACCACCCACTTGACATTGATTCGAGCAATATAAAGCGGAAGTGTCGTGAGCTGGGTATTGAGCGCTTTTTCAGCACGCCACAAATCACGTGATCATCGCAAGCGAGGCCTTGTTATGTCAGTCACATCATGTGACTATAAGGCTCTTGATGTGACTATAAGGCTCTTGGCAGTAGTGCAACAGTTTGGATGCAAGTTGCCGTTAAAACCCAAAGAAGAAGACTCGAGGCCTCGCGGGAAGTTTGAGAGGGTTGGGCATCTGAATATAAGTCAGGCAGAGTATTACAGTATTACACAAATTAGAATTAGATTCAGTAACATTAAACAAAAGCACATTACATTTACTAAATATTACACAGAGGTACATACATACTCACTCATTCACATAAACACTAGAAGATAGATAGATTTACTTTATTGATCCCAAACTGGGAAATTACAGTGTAACAGCAGCATGACACCCAACCAACAGAAATACACACAGCATAACAGAAAAAGGAGTTATCCAGGGAAGTAAAGTAAAAATGCTTAGATTGTGGAGTGTGTGAAATCACAGGCAGATGTGACCATTGTCAGGATGGCGGGAGGGGGCCCACGAGGTCCACGTGAACATGGTCGAACCTCTTAGCTGGAATACGAAACGGCTCCAAGGGAGCCTTCGTGTGTCTGTGTACCTTGGCTCGTTGGCACGCCACGCAGGCTGCAGCCCACTCTTTCACTTGTTTGCGTAGGCTCGGCCACACAAACTTCTCTCCCACCATTTTGACCAATGTGCGCACTCCTGGGTGCGCCAGAGTGTGAACCGACTCAAACATGCGGCGGCGCCATGCGGCCGGGAACACGGGACGCGGGCGGCCCGTGGAGACATCGCAGATTAGGGGGGGCATGCCGTCTTGCAGCACCCTGCTCTCCAGCCTTAACCCTGTTGGTCCAGACTGGAGCGCGAGCACGTCTGCATCGCTAATCTGCTCCGCGGCCATGGCTGCGTAATCTATCCCCAAGCAGACCGGGGCCACCAAAGCGCGCGAGAGGCAGTCCGCCACTACATTCAGTTTACCCAACACATGCTGAATATCGGTAGTAAACTCTGAGATCGCGGCCAGCTGTCTCTGCTGCCGGCCCGACCACGGTTCTGAAACCTTGGCCATCGCGAATGTTAGCGGCTTGTGGTCCACGAACGCGGTGAAACTGCGCCCTTCCAGCCAGAACTGGAAGTGGCGAATGGCCAGGTGGAGAGCCAGCAACTCTCTGTCGAACGCGCTGTATTTACGTTCACTGTCGCGCAAAGTTCTGCTGAAAAAGGCGAGCGGCTGCCAAGCCCCGGCGACGCGCTGCTCCACGACAGCCCCTATGGCCACGTCTGAAGCGTCGGTGGTGAGCGCTATGCGGGCCGTCGGGTCTGGATGTGCCAGCAGTGCGGCGTTTGCCAGGGCTGCTTTAACTTCCGAGAACGCCCGCTCTCGCTCCGGGGTCCATTCGACCCTATCCACGGGTTTCTGTTTTTTGAGCGCGGCGTACAATGGTTGCATGAGCTGCGCCGCGTGGGGAAGGAAACGGTTATAAAAGTTCACCATTCCCAAAAATTCTTGTAGCGCTCTGACCGTTTGAGGCCGGGGAAAATCCGCCACGGCGCACACTTTATCGGGCAGTGGGATCGCTCCTTCTGGAGAGACGCGGTGCCCCAAAAAATCAATCTCCGTTACACCGAACTGGCATTTCGCCGGGTTGATTATTAACCCGTGCTCCTCCAACCTCCGGAAAACCGTCGTGAGGTGGGTTTTGTCTTCGTCTTCGGATGCGCTGGCTACCAGGATATCGTCCAGGTAGACGAACACGAACGGGAGATCGCGCAGCACTGCATCCATCATGCGCTGGAACGTCTGTGCTGCCCCTTTTAACCCGAATGGCATGCGCAGGAACTCGAATAGACCGAACGGAGTTATTACCGCTGTTTTGGGTACATCCTCAGCGCACACTGGGACTTGGTGGTAACCGCGGACTAGGTCTATTTTGGAAAAAATGTGTGCCCCGGCGAGGTGAACGGAAAAATCCTGTATGTGGGGAATCGGGTAGTGGTCGTGCGCGGTGGCGTTGTTCAACCTGCGGAAATCACCGCACGGTCGCCACGATCCCTCAGCCTTAGGGACCAAGTGTAGTGGGGATGCCCATGGGCTGTTCGAACGCCTGATGATGCCCAACCTTTCCAGGTTGGCGAACTCCTCGTGCGCTATGGCCAATTTAGCTGCGTCCAAGCGCCGAGGTCTGGTGGTGGTGATAAAGTGCTCCACCCCGTGTTTAGCGATGGCTGCGGAAAACGTCGGGACCGTGAGTGCTGGGAACTGAGTGAGCAGTGTATGGAACTTACCGCCTGTAGCTGTGACGTTGGCTTGTGCTGTTGGCCGGGTCACTCGAGCTATACAGGGGAGAGAATCGAAGGACAGTGCATTAACCAGGTGCCTGTTAGCAACATCAACCAATAAACCATGTGCACACAGAAAATCAGCCCCCAGTATATGGTAATTCAGTGCTGCTATGACAAAAGTCCACTCATATGTACGGCCGTGTAGAGACAAGAGCATAGTCCTCTCACCAAAGGTCTTAATATCCGAGCCGTTTGCTGCCACAATCTCGGGGCCGCTAGATCCTGCCAGCCGGTCAGCGTAGGTCGGCTGGATGAAGCTCTTCTGGGCTCCGGTGTCCACGAGGAAATGCCTCCCCAAGCGTGCGTCCGTTAGGTAGAGCAGCTTGTTCACTTCACTGAGGGTCGCTGCTGCTACCGACCCTCGGCCTTGGCATTTTCCCGAGCGCTGGAATTGGCACGGTGGCGTACATCTGCGTGCATTCTCTCCGAAGCGGCGGTGGTAGGAACAGAGCGTGTCTCTCTGGCGCTCCCTGGTCCCCGCTGCTGCTACCGTCGGTGGCTCCTCGCCTCCTCTGGTCGTCTCGCTGGGCTCCGCCGCTGCTGCGTTGACTATGGTCGCCCTGGTGGTGATGATGATCCGGTCTGCCTCCTGGGCTAGCGCACGATAGTCTCGCGCGGCCAGCCGCGGCGAATTGGCCAGAAGCGCTCTCGCTACTGTCGGAAGGTTCCGGAGGAAGAGGTGGGCAAACAAAGTGCCCGTCGTCCGTGCCCATTAACGCCAGCATCTTCTCCATCAGGTCTACGGCCGAACCCTCTCCTAGCTCGGTCCGCGTCAGGAGCCTCTCCGCTCTCTCACAGTCCGAGAGCGTGTAGTGCTGGATGAGTGCAGCTTTGAGCGCCTCGTATCTGTTGCTGGCTGGAGGCTGATCGAGCAGGCTCGCTACCTGTTGAGCTGTGCGGGCGTCGAGCGCTGCGACCACATGGTAGAATCTGGTGTCATCTGCCATTACTCCCCGGAGGGCGAACTGGGCCTCGGTGAGGTGGAACCAAGATCGCGGGTTGTGCTGCCAGAAATCCGGTAGCTTGACTGAAACCGCACACGCGTGGCTGGAGGTTCCAGTCCGGGCTGTCTGTGGGATGGCTGCCGCCTCGCTGTAGCTTCCTGACCGGGCCGGCTCCGGGGATCTTGCCTCGTGTTCCATAATACGTCTTGGGTCACCAGTGTGGAATGTGTAAAATCACAGGCAGATTCATTTCAAAATGATTTATTTCACACTCACATCTCACGAGCACAGAACATGCTGAACTTTTTACCAGAAACTCTCCTCTTAAGTTTCATGGCTTACATCACACACAACAGGACATTTGCATCACACTGCATTCAACCCCCTACATCCTTGACTCCTTCCCGCTCTCTCACCAGGAGACTCCTGCTCTTTTGTCTCCCATGCTTATTCACTGTCTCTCGTCTGAGATGCTAGAAATCTGACTCTCCCAAGGTGCTACAAGATAACTTTATAACATAGGCTACTACTAGGTTAAATAGATGATGACCCTTATGAATCTATGGATAGTACTGGCTGGGCAATTACTGGGCAACACACAAAACCATATACCCAAACCTTTACAAGATGGCATCACCACGTGCCAGCAACATCAGTGCTATGTGAGTGTTCTCCAAAGCTGGAGAGGTAGCAAGCCACAAGAGGAGCAGACTGAAACCACACACTGTTGAAATGATTCTTTTTTCAATATAAATCGTAAAACACTCCCCAATTGCAGAAGCACTAGCAAGTTCCCTGATGTTCCATAACATAGATTTTTCCCATCTACCTCTACATACTAGTCATATACTGTATATATATATCATCACTTCCTTGTGGTAACGTATCGTCACTTCCTGTTTTGCTGTCTGCCTGTGTGGTTTGCCTGTGTGGTTGCTCTCCAGCCATTAGCTATGGCTACTAGCTCTCTTTCCTCTCCTCTGGTGTGCTCTCTCTGTCAGATGTTTAGCTACACCTCTGCCTCTTTTAGTGGTAACGGTAAAAGTAATAAATGTTGTCTTTTTGAGGCGCTCGAGGCGAGGTTGTCTGATTTGGAATCCCGGCTCCGCTGCATTGAAACACCGTCTGCGCCAGTTAATCTTGACGGACGCCCATTAGCTGCAGCGGAGCTAGCTAGCTTAGGCCCCCCCTGTCAGCGGTCCCTCGGCTCTCCTCAGCAGCGAGGAGACTGGGTGGGTGACGGTGAGAAGGAAGCCTAGTCGCAAAGCCCCGGTTCACCACCAACCTGTTCACGTCTCTAATCGTTTTTTCCCCGCTCAGCGACACACCCGCTGAGGAAAAAACTCTGATCATTGGCGACTCTGTAGTCAGAAACGTGAACCTAGAGACTCCAGCGGCCATAGTCAAATGCATTCCTGGGGCCAGAGCAGGCGACATCGAGTCAAATTTGAAAATGCTGGCTAAAAGTAACTGTAAATACTCCACAATTGTTATTCACGCCGGCATTAACGACATCCGTCTCCGGCAGTCGGAAGTCACGAAACTTGATGTAGAATCGGTGTGTGACTTTGCAAAAATGATGTCTGCCACTGTAGTATTCTCTGGGCCCCTCCCCAATCTGACCAGTGATGACATGTTTAGCCGCTCGTCATCCCTGAACCGCTGGCTGTCTGTGTGGTGTCCTAAAAATGACGTGGGCTACATTGACAATTGGAGCTCTTTTTGGGGAAAACCTGGTCTGATGAGACAAGACAGCATTCATCCCACTTTGGATGGTGCTTCTCATTTATCTAACAATCTGGCATCTTTTTTATCCAAATTTCCAAAACCGTGACTACTCAGAGTTGGGACCAGGAAGCAGAGTCGCAGTCTTACACGCCTCTCTGCAGCTCCTCTTCATCCGCCACCCCTCAACTTAGCTCCTGTCTTCCCCATCAGAGAATCGTTGTCTGCTCCCTCCAAAGTGAATAAAAATATAATGTATAAGCATCCCAAAGTGATAAAGCAAAATATTGGTAAAACTCAAATTAAACATAAAGCCTCTAAATTGAATGATTTGGCCTCTGTTCCTCCTCATAATTTAAAAATTAAATGTGGTTTATTAAATATTAGGTCTCTAACTCCCAAGTCTCTGTTAGTCCATGATCTGTTAATTGATCATCAGATTGATTTAATTTCCCTTACAGAGACTTGGTTAGGGCAAGAGGATTATGTTGGTTTAAATGAATCAACTCCCTCTGGTTATTTAAACTGTCAAAATCCCAGAAGTTCTGGTCGTGGAGGAGGAGTAGCAACAATTTACCATTCCAAATTACTAGTTAATGTAAAGCAAAAAACATGTTATAATTCCTTTGAGGGCCTGGTCCTCAGTATTGGGCACTTTAGCAATTTTAGGTTAAACCCAATTTTATTTGCCATAGTTTATCATCCCCCATCAACCTACTCAGAATTTTTATCCGAATTTGCTGATTTCTTAGCTGATTTAGTGCTGAAATCTGATAGAATAATTATAGTAGGGGACTTTAATATACATGTGGATGTAGATAGTGACTGCCTTAATGTGGCTTTTAATTCAATATTAGACTCGATTGGGTTTTCTCAGAAAGTAGGAAATTCTACTCATTACCTCCACCATACATTGGACCTTGTTCTGACATATGGCATAGAAATAGAAAATCTTGTAGTGTCTCCTCATAACCCTGTACTGTCAGACCATTGTCTGTTAACCTTTGATTTTACTATTTCTGACTATTTGGCTCCTAAAGAAAAATATTATTACAGTAGATGCCTCTCAGATGATGCTGTTTCTAAATTTATGCAGATTGTTTCCTCTATGCCATGTGTCAACACAACGGAAATAAGCTATAGACAGCTTGCTCCTTCTGTAATTGATAACATGGTGGATAGTGTTTCAGCTTCTCTGCATCAGGCTCTAGACTTGGTGGCCCCCTTAAAAAAGAAAAAGTCTAATCAGAGATTTCTAACTCCTTGGTTCAACACAGAAACTCGTAGCTGAAAACAGAAGACTCGTCAATTAGAAAGAAAATGGTGCTCTACTAATTTAGATGAAAACTATTTAACTTGGAGAAATCATCTTTTAATTTATAAAAAAATCTCTTAGAAAAGCTAGAACAAGCTACAGTGATCCCTCGCTACTTCGCGCTTCACCTTTCGCGCCCTCAGTGCATCGCGGATTTTTCAAAAATATTCATCAAAAATTCAAAATTGAGAAATAATGGGCGGGCGCTAGCAGAAGGCAGGGAGACTACATTAGACCATCAGGTATCAACACTGAGAGCCCCACCTCTCTGTTCGCTGTTCTCGTGTTGGCTCGGCTCGGAAATCTCGCAAGCTGATTGGCCGAGACGTTTCACCCCGCAAGCTGATTGGCCGAGATGTTTCACCCACCTCCTCTCCCTGCCGAGCGCCCATGAAGGGAAGAAAGACCGCATTCATTGCTCTTTATCGCTCGTGTTATGTAGTCTCGCCGCTTGGAACTTTTCGCTGTTCTCTTGTGCCATTTTGTGCGAAATAGTCTTCCTGTCGAGCCACTACGCCGCCTCCTGCAGCTTCTCCAGCTCTATCGGAAGCTGCCCTCGATGATCCTGCGCTTCTAGCACCTGACGATGAGGCGTCACCTGAGGAGCAGTAAAGCTCTCATTTACCTGTGAAGTAAATCATCTTCATCTTGAGTTACGTATCTTGTTATAAGAATAAAAGAGTTCTAAAAACATATTTATGTACACTTTATTTACATCTACGTATGTATGTACACGTACACACACACACACACACACGTATCATATGAGAGAGAGAGAGTGAGAGAATGAACGTACGTATTATTTATGGATGACGTCATTAGGGGTGACGCTACTTCGCGGTTTTTCACTTTTCGCGGTCGGTTCTGGAACCCATTAACCGCGATAAGTGAGGGATCACTGTATTACTCTGCATTAATAGAAGAGAACAAGAATAATCCCAGGTTTCTTTTCAGTACTGTAGCCAGGTTGACAAAGAGTCAGGACTCTGTTGTCACGCCGCGCCATTCATCAGCGGCGCCACCTGCTCACGCACCTGACAATCATCAGCGGCGAGGGATAAAGGCCGTCTCGCCCGGAGGCTCGGCCTGAAGCCGTCAGACTTCGTCCCTCACCGTTGTGAGCATACTTCCCTTCAGCGTCACCACTTTGGTAAGAAGATCGCTTACCTCTTTTCTTCAGTCTTCTCCCCTGTGCACAGGTGGATTCCCCAGCGGCGGACATCTCCACTCCATCGCCCAATCCTCGCTGCTGTACAGAGCTCTCCAGGTGGCTGTCTTTCGGGCTTCGCCCCCTTGTTGTGCCAGCTGTCCTGACCCACCAAGTAAGTCCTTCTCTCGCCATAAATCCCTCCTGTGTTGGTGTATGCCCGTCACCCTCTCCCTGTGCTCTCTCCATAGGGTTGCTCGGCTGTACGGTCACCTGCCTCTGTGCCTGGAGCAGACACCATCACCAACACATTTACATCCCGCAGACACGCACTCACTCACTCCTGCTGTTAATAAACTCTTTGAACTACTCTAAGCCTGTGTGTGTGCGTCTCCTGAGCCGTGCGTTATGTCATCTGTCAATCCTAGCATTCCCTTAGAGCTTACTAGTCAGGACTTTATGAACTTTTTCAATAATAAAATTTCATCCATCAGAGATAAAATCAATCAGATTCTTCCCACAGTTAACTTAAATACTGTAACTACTACAACTCCTTCTGTTGATGTCTGTCTTGATGAGTTTACTCCAATCGACCTTTGTGAGTTAGACAAAATAGTTTCCTCATCCAAACCTTCAACTTGTCTTTTAGACCCTATTCCTACCAGGTTATTTAAAGAAGTCTTCCCACTTATTGGTAGCTTTATTCTTCATATAATCAATTCTTCATTAACTTTAGGCCATGTACCGCAGGCTTTTAAAACGGCTGTAATTAAACCCTTACTCAAAAAGCCAACGCTAGATCCAGGAGCTTTAGCTAACTATAGACCAATCTCTAATCTCCCTTTCATTTCAAAAATCTTAGAAAGAGTTGTTGCTACGCAATTATTTGACCACCTGCAGGGAAATGGTTTACTTGAAGAGTTTCAATCTGGGTTTAGAATCCATCATAGTACTGAAACAGCCTTAGCGAAGGTCACTAACGACCTCCTCATTGCATCTGATAATGGACTAGTTTCTGTACTTGTCCTTTTAGACCTTAGTGCAGCTTTTGATACGATCGATCATAATATTCTACTTGATAGATTAGAACACTATGTTGGACTTAATGGAACTTCGTTGCAGTGGTTTAGATCTTATTTATCTGATAGGTTCCAGTTTGTTCATGTAAATAATGAGTTTTCTTTCAACTCAAAGCTTAGTCATGGAGTTCCACAGGGATCTGTGCTAGGCCCTACTCTTTTTAGTTTATATATGCTTCCGTTAGGCAACATTATTAGAAAGCACTGTATACATTTTCATTGTTATGCAGATGACACACAATTATACCTGTCAATGAAGCCAGATGATAGAAATCAATTAGCCAAGTTAGAAGCCTGTCTTAAGGAAATCAAAGCTTGGATGACTTGTAATTTCCTGCTATTAAATTCAGATAAGACTGAAGTCATTCTTGTTGGTCCAAAAAACCTTAGAAATTCCTTTCCAAATCAAACTTTCAGTTTAGATGCAGTTACTCTTTCTCTTAATAGCTCTGTGAGGAACCTTGGAGTTATTTTTGATCAGGATTTGTCCTTCAATTCACATATTAAATTTGTTTCTAAGACTGCCTTCTATCATTTGCGTAATATTGCCAAGATTAGGAGCATCTTGTCTCAGAGTGATGCTGAGAAGCTGATCCACGCTTTTGTTAGCTCGAGATTAGATTATTGTAATTCTTTATTATCAGGCTGTCCTAAAACATCTTTAAAAAGTCTTCAGCTGATCCAAAATGTTGCAGCAAGAGTTTTAACAGGTACTAGAAAGAGAGATCATATCTCTCCGGTTCTGGCCTCCCTTCATTGGCTTCCATAGAGTTTAGAATTAAGTTTAAAATCCTTCTTCTTACTACAAAGCTCTAAACAATCAGGCTCCTTTTATTTAAAAGATCTGATACTACCATATTATCCTAACAGAGCACTACGCTCCCAAAATGCAGGATTACTTGTAATACCTAGAATCTCCAAAAGTACAATGGGAGGCAGAGCCTTCAGTTATCAAGCTCCTCTCCTGTGGAATCAGCTGCCAATCTGGATTCGGGAGTCAGACTCGATCTCTGTTTTTAAGAATAGGGCTAAAACCTACCTTTTTGATATAGCCTACAATTAGGGAGGGATCATGTGTTTCTGAACCCTCCCTTAGTTATGCTGCTAATAGGTTTAGTCAGCCGGGGGGACCTCCAGTAATGCACTGGGCCTCACTCCTTTCCTCACTCTCTATGAAATATTTTTTTTTGCTGGTCATTACATTTGTTTGTTCTCTCCCATAGATTGAGTCCCCATCGTGCTGTTTGCTCTCTACATGTCTGTTCTTTTCTTCTTCTCTATCCCCTCACCCCCCAGCCAGTCGCAGCAGATGACTGCCCCTCCCTGAGCCTGGTTCTGCTGGAGGTTTCTTCCTGTTAAAAGGGAGTTTTTCCTCTCCACCGTCGCCAAGTGCTTGCTCACAGGGGATCGCCTGATTGCTGGGGTCTTTCTGCAACTATGGGGGTTCCCCCCTACAGTTGATAGTGCTATGAGATGACTGTTGTTGTGAAATGGCGCTATATAAATAAAGTTGAATTGAATTGAATTGAATATATATACACAGTGGGGCAAAAAAGTATTTAGTCAACCACCAATTGTGCAAGTTCTCCCACTTAAAAGGTGAGAGAGGTCTCCAATTTTCATCATAGGTATACCTCAACTATGAGAGACAAAATGAGGAGAAAAAAAAAAACAGAAAATCACATTGTCTGATTTTTAGTGAATTTATTTGCAAATTATGGTGGAAAATAAGTATTTGGTCACCTACAAACAAGCAAGATTTCTGGCTCTCACAGACATGTAACTTCTTCTTTAAGAGGCTCCTCTGTCCTCCACTCCGTTACCTGTATTAATGGCACGCTGTTTGAACTCGTTATCAGTATAAAAGACACCTAGTCCTTCCACAACCTCAAAACAGTCAGACTCCAAACTCCACTATAGCCAAGACCAAAGAGCTGTTCAAAGGACACCAGAAACAAAATTGTAGACCTGCACCAGCTGGGAAGGGACTGAATCTGCACATATGGTAAGCAGCTTGGTGTGAAGAAATCAACTGTGGGAGCAATTATTAGAAAATGAAGACATACAAAGACCACTGATATATCTCCCTCGTATCTGGGGCTCCACGCAAGCTATCTCACCCTGTAGCGTCAAAAATGATCACGAGAACGTGACAGCAAAAATCCCGAAACCACAGGTAGGGGGGACCTAGTGAATAACCTGCAGAGAGCTGAGGGACCAAAGTTAACAAAGGCTCCCCTCAGTAACACACTACAGTGCCAGACGTGTCCCCCTTGCTTAAGCCAGTACACGTCCAGGCCTGTCTGAAGCTTTGCTAGAGAGCATTTGGATGATCCAGAAGAGGATTGGCGAGAATGGCATATGGTCAGATGAAAACCAAAATAGAACGTTCCTGGTTAATAACTCAACTTGTCGTGTTTGGAGGAAGAAAGAACACCATACCTAACTGATGAAGCATGGGGTGGAAACATCATGCTGTTGGGGCTGTTTTTCTGCACAAAGGGACCGGTCGAGCTGGCATCCATGTAAAGGAAGAATGAATGGGGCCATGTATCGTGAGATTTTGAGTGAAAACCTCCTTCCATCAGCAAGGGCAATGAAGATGAAATGTGGCTGGGTCTTTCAGCATGACAATGATCCAAACAAAACCGCGCTGGGCAATGAAGGAGTGGCTCGTAAGAAGCATTTCAAGGTCCTGGAGTGGCCTAGCCAGTCTCCAGATCTCAACCCCATAGAAAATCTCCGGAGGGAGTTGAAAGTCCGTGTTGCCCAGCGACCAGCCCAAAACATCACTGCTCTAGAGGAGATCTGCATGGAGGAATGGGCCAAAATACCAGCAACAGTGTGTGAAAACCTTGTGAAGACTTACAGAAAACGTTTGACCTCTGTCATTGCCAACAAAGGAGTATATAACAAAGTACTGAGATGAACTTTTGTTATTGACCAAATACTTATTTTACCGAGGAATTTACCAATTAATTCATTAAAAATCCTTCATTGTGATTTTCTGGATTTTTTTTTTCTCATTTTGTCTCTCATAGTTGAGGTATACCTATGATGAAAATTGGAGACCTCTCTCATCTTTTAAGTGGGAGAACTTGCACAATTGGTGGCTGACTAAATACTTTTTTTTCCCCCCACTGTATATATATATTATATATATACTGTATATATATACATATATATATATATATATATATATATATATATATATACACACACACACACACATAATATACACACACACACACTACCGTTCAAAAGTTTGGGGTCACCCAGACAATTTTGTGTTTTCCATGAAAAGCCACTTTTATTTACCACCATGAGTTGTAAAATGAATAGAAAATATAGTCAAGACATTGACAAGGTTAGAAATAATGATTTGTATTTGAAATAATAATTTTTTCCTTCAAACTTTGCTTTCATCAAAGAATCCTCCATTTGCAGCAATTACAGCATTGCAGACCTTTGGCATTTTAGCTGTTAATTTGTTGAGGTAATCTGGAGAATTCTGACACAATGAGCAAACACATTGTATCATTAGAACACCGGAGTGATAGTTGCTGGAAATGGGCCTCTATACACCTATGTAGATATTGCACCAAAAACCAGACATTTGCAGCTAGAATAATCATTTACCCCATTAGCAATGTATAGAGTGTATTTCTGATTAGTTTAAAGTTATCTTCATTGAAAAAACAGTGCTTTTCTTTCAAATATAAGGAAATTTCTAAGTGAACCCTAAACTTTTGAACGGTAGTACATCAAATTAAATGGATCACCTGAAGAAGCCAAGGTTATCAACATCCGTAATATTATGTAACTGGACAAATATCAATGAATATTATGAACTGGAGTCGACAGCAACAAGAAACAACTGTAGGACACTGAAGGATTATACTCATCTGCATCTGGACATTTAATTACATGAAACAAAAGATCAACAAACAAGAACAACAGGAACTGAAAGTTTTTGAATATACGGATCACAACCCACAGGACGTAGAATATAACATAGACCCTGATAATAATTTATTTAGCTCCATCAATAATAACTGTAGTTACTACATGGATGAACAGTTTAACACAATGGTCACATCTGATTTCAATATTTCTATGATCCACTTCAACAGCAAAAGTCTCTATGCCAACTTTAATAACACTAAAGATTATTTACATCAGTTTAACGAGCCATTCAATATAGTGACATTATCAGAGATGTGGCTCAGTGAAGAGAAAGGAGTGGATTTTACCATGGATGGCAATGAATTAAATTATATAAATAGAAAAGTGAAAAAAGGAGGAGGAGTTGCAATTTATGTTGACAAGAGCTTGCAATACAAGGTTGTTGAAAATTTGACAGTGACTGTGGATGATTTATTTGAATGTATTACAATAGAAATCTGTCTGGACAATGTGAAGAATATGGTCGTGAGCTGTGTATATAGAACACCTGGATCAAACATTGACTTATTTAAGGACTGGATGGAAATAATGTATGCAAAACTAACTCATAAAGTTATGTTCATCTGTGGGGATTTCAATATAGATCTGATGAATTCAAAACAACATAGTTTGACAGAAGAATTTATCAACACAATGTACAGTATGGGCTTACATCCAACAATTACCGGACCTAGCAGAATCATGTCACACAGTGCCACACTAATAGATAACATATTCACAAACATTATGGAAAATAATATCATGAGTGGGCTTTTATTGAATGATATCAGTGACCACCTGCCGATTTTTGTTGTCTATCAATGTGATTATAGGAAGAAAAAGTATACCAAAAATATTAAATATAAAAGAATAAGAACTGAAGAATCTATGTATTTACTGGCAAAGGAATTATTAATACAAGACTGGAAGATAGTTTGTGACGAAAATGATATAAATGAAGCATATGATAAATTTTTATAAATATTTCAATCATTGTACAATAAAAACTGTCCTATAAAACAATACAGTGACAGACAAAAATATTCCTTGGGTCACCAAGGGGTTACTAAATGCATGTAAAAAGAAGAATACATTATATAAACAATTCATTAAGTGCAGAATGGAAGAGGCTGAGATCAAATATAAAAACAAGCTTACTAATATAATGAGGACTTGTAAGAAAGAATACTACAACAGAATATTAGAGGATAATAAAAATAACTTAAGAGGAATATGGCAAGTACTCAATGGGATTATTAGTAACCGACCTAAGAATGCTAATTATCCAGAATATTTTATTGAAAATGGCAATTTGATAAATAATATGGAGGATGTGGTTAGTGGTTTCAATAATTTTTTTGTAAACGTTGGGCCTGAATTAGCAAAATCAATAGTGGCACCAGGAACAAACAACAGTAGTTCTGTAAATGAAATAGAAGATAGAAATCCAAAAACAATCTTTCTGGGTGCACCTACTAAAAAGGAAATTAGCGAGACTATGAGTAAATTTAAAAACAAAAAATCAACGGACTGGAATGAAATTGACAAGACAATAGTGAAAAAAGTAATTGAAGGAATTGTTAAACCACTCACCCACATCTGTAACCTGTCATTTCAAACTGGTAAATTTCCAAACAAAATGAAAATAGCAAAAGTAATACCACTATATAAAACAAGAGACAGTCATTATTTCACAAATTGCAGGCCAGTCTCTGTACTCTCACAATTCTCCAAAATACTTGAAAAAATCTTCACTAAGAGACTGGATGATTTCATTGAAAAACACAACCTCCTTATAGACAGCCAGTATGGTTTTAGAGCAGATAAATCTACATCTTTGGCACTGATCGAACTTATAGAAGAAATTACTAGTTGTATAGATAAAACAAGTTTGCTGTAGGAGTATTTATAGATTTAAAGAAAGCTTTTGACACCATTGACCACAGAATTCTACTGAGGAAATTGGAAAGGTATGGGATAAGAGGGGTCGGACTGAGTTGGGTGGAACGTTATTTAAGTAACAGACAACAATTTGTACAAATTGGTGAGCACAAATCACCCTTCATGGACATCACTTGTGGTGTGCCCCAGGGGTCAGTTTTGGGACCCAAACTCTTTGTCTTGTACTGTATATAAATAACATATGCCAAGTATCAAAAATTCTGAAATTTATTTTGTTTGCGGATGACACAAATATCCTTTGCACTGGTGAGAATTTGCAGCAGGTTTTAGAGGTGGTCACAACTGAAATGAAAAGGTTAATGCAGTGGTTCAACAAAAATAAATCATCTCTAAATCTGAAAAAAAAAAAAAAAACAAAGATTATGTTGTTTGGAAATTATAAAATAAATCATGAAATAATGGTAACGACAGATGATACCAGAATAGAAACAGTACAGGAAAATAAGTTTCTGGGGGTGACGCTAGACAATAAAATCTGCTGGAAACCTCACATCAGTCACATCCGGGCCAAGTTGGCAAAATGTATAGGGATACTGGGGAAAACAAGACACATCTTGGACTATAAATCATTGTTCTTACTGTACAATTTACTGTTTCTACCTTATCTTAACTACTGTGTAGAAGTCTGGGGAAACGCCTACAAGACCAACCTACAGCCAATATGCACATTACAAAAAAAAGCTATAAGGATAATAAATAGTGTAGGATATAGAGACCATACCAATTCGTTGTTTTTAAAGTCACATGTCATAAAGTTCATGGATTTAGTTAAACTTAAGACAGCACAAGTCATGTACAGGGCAATTAATAATCAACTCCCAACTAATATACAAAAATATTCAAAAAAAGAGACAATGATTATAATTTGAGAGGAGACTTAAACTTTACAAAACCTATGATACAAACAACTAAGAAAAGTATGTGCATATCTGCCTGTGGGGTAGATTTGTGAAACAGTCTGGAGCTGGAACTGAAACTATGTACAAACAGAAATCAATTCAAAAATAGGTATAAAAATTATTTGCTGAAAGAATATATGTTAGAGGGGTAGTATTTATATGTACGATTCACTACGCTTACTCTGGGACACTATGGAATGGTGGGTGGGACAGTGCTGTGTATATCTGTGTTGTTTGAGGCTGGTTTTGATGTATGGACTGTATGTATGTTGGGATGGATGGGTGTTAATGTTGATATGTACATAATATAGTTAATTGTTTACTTGGGGTCTTAAATGTGGTAATTTGTATATATTTCACATGGGTTGTATTTATGGAAAAGAGGAGTTGGAGTTTAATAAGTGTTCGCTTCTTCCTTCTCCCTTTCGAGCACTGTATACTGTCACTTTATTGCACTTGTTTTTTGGGGTTTTTTTTTTACTTTTTTGTTCGAAATAAAGTATGTATCTATCTATCTATCCAGGCTGATAGAGCTCAATTACTTTGTTTCTCATGTGTTCCTGAATTTCTTTGGATCGCAGCATGATGTCTAGATTTTGATGATCTTTTGGTCTACTTCACTTTGTCAGGCAGGTCCTATTTAAGTGATTTCTTGATTGAGAACAGGTGTGGCAGTAATCAGGCCTGGGTGTAGCCAGAGAAATTTAACTCAGTTTTCCAAAGATGTGATAAACCACAGATAATTTATGTTTTAACATTGGAGGCAATCACTTTTTCACACAGGGCCATGTAGGTTTGGATTTTTTTACCCTTAATAATAAACACCTTCATTTAAAAACTGCATTTTGTGTTTTCTTGTGTTATCGTTGTCTAATATTTAAATTTGTTTGATGATCTGAAATATTTAAGTGTGACAAACATACAAAACAATGAGAAATCAGGACGGGGGCAAACACTTTTTCACACCACTGTATTTCAGCATTGGCAGAAATCAAGTTTTGACTATTGTTACCTGGGGCCTCATGTACAAAGACTTGTGTGGATTTCCTACTGAAAGATGATGTATGTTTAAATCAAGAAAATGCTGTAAGCAAGAAAAAAATCAGATGTATGAAACAGTGTGTACACAGGAATCCAAGCACATTTCCTTTGTACAGCCCAATCTACTTGAAATTGAACCCAGTGAAGAAATACCGGACTGCTCCCTTGACACACCTCCATTTGAATATGCAATTAGATGCAAATAGATATGCAAATAGATATATACAAGCCCTACACGTTTGATTTTCCTGTATCCACAATCAAAAATAATGGATTTAATGGAATTTCATGGACTGTGGGTTGGAGGCGCTCCTGAATGTGTGTAAAAACTTTTTGTTTGGCACGCTGTCCTCCGGCATTAGTGCCAAATACAGCTAATTCAATAGCCTGCTCACAGACCTATAAGATTAGTTTACTGTTTTCCTTTATTCAGACAGGGATAAGAAGGAGATGTTTAATTTACCTTGACATGTTTCAACTGACATCTGCAGTCGTCCTCAGAAGCATCAGCTGATCACTGTGAATTGTGACCAGCTAAGTGGATCAGGTGGTTGAATAAAGGAAAACAGTCATGAAAAAGAAGACATTATGAACCTATTTAGTGAGTAGCCACGGTCACCTGTCAGTTGAAAGCAGTTCATATTAGACTTGACAAGCACATATTTTATGTCCAAAATGCAAATTTCATCCTTTATAGTTCTATACAACTTACATGGATTGCACACACTACTATTGTAAATGAATGAAGTGTGCCGGGGAAAGGGTGACACTGTTGCATTTCAAACTTTACGCATGTGTTTATTGACATAACTACTGTACACACAGGGGCAATTGGGGGCTTGGTAGAGTGCTATGAAACTGTAGTTTAATCATCAAAAAAAAAAAAGGAAGTCACTTACTCAAACCACTGACTTGTAATGAAGCCTTGAAGACAGGATGATATTTGGGGGACACAGGCACATTGCACATGAGATGTGTTATTTAGGACAATTACATGAATTTACTCACCAAGAAGCCACCCATCCGCACAGTGCCAGCTTGTAGTTTGTTCCCAACAATGCTGTTCAGTAGAATCATTAGGAAAACTGGCTCTTGCTGCAAATTGCGCTTTGATGTTGGCCTGTTTAACTGCATTGTAGGGAATATAATGTACCTTGGTGACAGCCAGATAATGCCATCCCACACAGCTGCCATAGCTCGGCTCAGGTTCGACTGGGAAATTCCCGATCGGTCTGCCAGCTTCCACTGGAATGCCCCTGTAGCCAGGAACTCCAGTGTTATCAGCACCTGCACTGGGATGGACAGCACAAGGCTTCTCGCCGTGTTGCACTCCAAGAGCAGCCGTAGCTCTGAGCACAGTTCCACAAGGACTGCTTGTGGAAACCTAAACCAGCTGACAGCCAGTCATCATTCTGAGCCAGAAAATCTTCTGTCTCTAAATACTCTCTCTTCTCACTGCGTGATTTGTAATATCCTCTAATAATAACGCCATTGCTGTTCGAGGCATTTTCTGCACTTCTTTGCGCTTGCTTTTATATCTACTCATCTAATTGGGCACACTTGAATATTTGTTCATCATGTGTCTCTGGTGTGCATAATAATTTTCACATCATTATCAGTCTCCCAACATCACCTATCTAAGTGTCGCCAAGGGACCAATAACAGTAGAAACGTACGTACGCCAGCCATGAAGTTGCTAAGGGGCTGTGCATATTTCCACGGTCATTTCATTCTTGATACATCTGAAATTTTCCATGGAAAAGGGCGTACGCCATGTTTTTGTGCATAAGTACCCTTTGTACATGAGGCCTCAGGTCAATGTGTGCCTCCTGTGCCCCCTCTCTCTCTCTCTCTCTCTCTCTGGACACCTCTGCTGATTCTCTGGTTACCTTTACCTCCTCTCTCCTCTCCTTGGTTCACCCTGCTGCTGCCACATTCTTGCTTCTGATATAAAAAAGCTCAGTTAATGTTCAAATGGTTTAAAAGAGTTACTTCATGGACAGTTTTGGAGGATGTACAGTAATTCATGCTAGATTTTTCAATGCGAAAAGCTTGGAAAGATGTGAAATATTCTTTACCCCTTCTTCCTTCTTAATAGCATCTTAACAGTGCAATCAGTATTAACTGAGGTTAATCTAGCCTCTGAATGAGGCTTAGTCACCATTATTCTTAACTCATTTTATTTTGTTATTATTCAGTTGTGGTGATTAACACATTTATTCTGACAGGACTAATGTTTTTTCATTAATTTATGATGTCACCACTTGCCACCATATGGCTATTGCTTACCAAGCAGATGAACTAAGGACACTACTATGATTTAGACAGCTAGACTATGATGAGGATAACAGTTATCCTGCTTGCAGAGGCATTATGATCACAGCACACCACACCTTAGGTGTGCCATTTTCTTCATAAAATAATAGTAAATCTGTGAGTAAATATGACTAAATCATCCTGGTATTAAAAACGTACTCTGGATTCATTATCTAGACATTTAATTTTTTACCATGACATTCAGTTTTCAAATTTAGGATCCAGGTATCCCTCCTCCCAAAAAAGGTGAATAACAAATTTACCTTTACCAAATTTACCAGAAAAAAACATTCAAATTTAGGAGAAAATGGTATAAATTCACAAGAAAAAGTAGCAACTTGATGAAAGTTAAAAATAAATAAATAAATCTGAAATTTAAATGATTCTGCAAATATGTAAGGAAAAAGGCTTATTTTCCATGACAAATTTGAGAAAAATGCTACATTTTTGTGAGAAACTGAATTTAGGGGGAAGGACTATATATTTATACAGAAAGTAGGCAAATTTACAAAAAAAAAAATGTCTCTGATTTACAGGAAAAGCTGTAAAACTATGACAAAAACGTTGCACACACTGACATTAGAAACGTCACAGTGCTACATAAAACACAGATGAAGTTTACAAAGGGAGAAAAAAGATTGGACAGAATATTTGGAGCCCCAAAACTTGGTAGTGAGGACAGCTCTAACTTTAAATGGGTTTATAATATACTTTTAGTTGATATATAATGTATACTGTATATGCATACACACATGTAAATTTAGTACTGAATTGACCATACAGGAAAAGCAACAGGCTGGAGGAGGTGACAAATGCTGCAAGAAAAAAATGCTGGAAGAAGCATTGCAATGTTTTATTTATAAAATTATTTATTTTTTAGCGCTCCCTTTAATGCAAATTGACCCTTAAACACCAACAAACTCAAAAGGTACAGTGCTAAGGTGATGAATCTTGCTATAAATTAATCCCTTCCAGACCTGTGGTGTATGGGGCAGCGCCTATTTCCGTTTCACTGACCCTAGGCCACACGGCTACTGTGAGTAGTGAAAGCTACAGCGGCGGGATTAGTCCTCTGGTAGCTCTGTGCGTTCTTTCCTTTCCCCATTCCCTTATGCTGAGCACCAAGCTAGAAGGCGGAAAGTACCATTTTTATACGGTCTTTGGTATGGCCCAGCTGGGATTTGAACCCCAACCTCCTGGTTGTGGGGCGGATGCTCTACCAACTAGACCACCACTCCAAATCTTGTTATACTAAGAGCTATATCAGTACGTTGGGAGGCTGGCCAGAATCTCACTCCATCTCGGCCGCACCTTGGACACAGTCCAAGGACAGATAATCTTTTCACACATAAGGAGCTGTTCAGAACTCCTTATACAAAGATATAGAGTGACGATAATCAAATTAGTGGTGGTAATGCACCTGTAAGCTGGTTGCCAACTGCCAATCAAATCTAAAAGAAGAAGATTATACAGTGAAAATAAGCTATCAGTATCTCAGTGTTTGGTCACTACCTAATTTGTGTAATGCTGTCTCGTGATTAAATAAAATGGGAACGGAAAGCTAGAAATGTGATTTTGAGCTCAAAAATTAAATAAATCAGTGATGCTGTATTGCAGTGCTTATGAACTCAATGTGTAAAAAAGTTTTAAAAAAAGTTTACAAATATGAAATGCTTTCATTCATCTAGTTGGTGTTTATTTCTTATATATTTGTTTAGATACTCTGTTGTGTAGTTGTGGTATTTTCACAGTCAATACAAGATCTGAAAATGATCTGCAAGGAAAATAATCAATTTCTTTTAATGTGGATATTTAAGAATAGCCTTCAGAGTGACCTAGTAATCAAAAGTGGTAAAACTTGCCTTTTAATTGCATTTTATAATTATCCAAATCATGACATTTTAAAAAATACATTATAGTTTAAGGCTAACTTGAATTTTGTGGGGATGACAAGCAATATTTAAATGCATTTATATTTAAGGACCGGTGATCGGAGTAGATTTCGTCTGTACCTGATAAATGTTCGGAGCTGCTAACATTTTGATGAATGCTGAAACACATAAATTTCACTCTAACAGTTGACGAACAAATCCATTCGATCACATTTCATGAATGATTAATACAATGTAAAGCCCAAATTTGCATGAGAAAGGCTAATCATTTCTCAGATCAGCTAAATTCTATCAGGCAGCATTTATTCTGTGGTGTACTCCCATAGCTTTAACTCACATTAGCAAACTAGCAACCAGCTAACTTCAGACAACAATTCACCAGCTAAATCAATAATATGATATTTATCTTGTTTTGGACAGAGGGGTTTGTCCTTTTATTTGACAACCAATTTAAAATGGTTTGTTGCCCTTGTGGAGCACTTTTCATTTTATCTCACTATTGAGCTGAATGCATTCTAGACGAGCATCTCCACCTGCTGTGGCCACCAGCTCCCCTCGACTCTGACTGACAGAAGGCCCAAGCACCGGTTGGGCAATACCAAGTCTGCAGCGGTGGGGATACATTGTCCAATTACTAGAAATGTTACTTTTCATTGCTTGCAAATGAAAAAATGACAACTTCTTCATACTCACTTGTAGATTTTTTTTATTAATTATAATTATATAATTATTGGGGGAGGTTATATTGGCTGGATTTGATTTTGGAAGGGGGGGAGGTTACAACCCCTCCAATCCCCCCCCCCATTAATTATGCCAATGGCTGAGGCTACTGTGCCCTACTTTGTGTGACTTGGTTGAGGTAGGCAGTATTAAAGTGTCACTTTCATATCCTGACATTTATGTACTAAATGTAATTTTAATTATTTTAAATTCCATTTAGACCTGAGGACCCAGACCAGTGCCTTGTAGGCCTATGTTAGATGCCAGACTGCTGCTTTGCCTATAGTCGAATGACACAAATTGACTTCCATGTTTGGTGGACTCCCTTCTTGGAGTCAACATCTTCTCTCTTGTTTGTCCTTAAATCAGCTGTGCTATAGGAATATTGTGGGAGCCAATATTTTATATGGATTTTATTTTGCCTTTTTGGTATGGATGTTGACTTCCATCTGCATAACTGATCTTGAGAATTTTAAAAGTTAATTTTGTTTTAATTCTTTTCTCTCTTTTGAACCAACTGATATTAACTTTAATTTACTTTGTCTAGGTGGTTGGACCTTCTGTGGAGAACTCACCTGGTGTACACTACCCCTTCCTTGTTTGTGTATGCCTGTTTGCTTTAAAGGTGGTGAGTATAATTTTGGTTTGATTTGCAATGCACTTTTATAGAGAATAGTGTGTATGTGTGTATGGTGTTCCTGTGATACACTCTCCCCACAGTCTCCTGCCTCCTAGTCATTAGAGAGTAAAATTGGTTGTTTTAGCTTCTTTTATCATTTGGATTAATAAAGTTTTTAATTTTAACTTGTTTAAAAGCTACAGTACTAAGTTGATTCAAATGAATCCAATTCTCACTCTCCATTCTCACAATCCTTTCTCATTCTTCTTTCCTGAACTTGTAAATTTGTGAACATTCCAGTGGCTGAAGCTAGTTTTGGCTGAAGGAGTAACATTTTTAATTAAGATAAGCCTTTATTAGTCCCACAATGGGGAAATTCCAGGATTGCAACAGCACAGGGATAGCAACACTCAGAGCAGCAATCAGAAGGCAAGAGATAAAAAAAGAAACAAGAGCAGCAAGTATACATATGTACATATAAACATATATATATATAAACACACATAAACATATATATATATATATATATATAAACACACACATATATATATAGTGTGGAGATGTGAGAATGACGAGGTAGAGTTCTCTCTCAAGTCAGCTTTATTCACATCACCATCATCTCAAAGCAGAAAAGAGAGCCACACAGGAAACTCTCGTCCTTAAATCTCAGGACTCTTACAGTTCACAGGTCACATGTATCACAGACCACGTTGCATTAAAAAGAAGTAACAATGCATCCTCACTCCATGATATCACTTCCACCGTCTCCCCTGCATCCTTTCTTTAATCCTTTAATTATACCCCCCACAGTCTCAAGCCTTGCATACCAAAGCTAAGATTCTTGCAGCTTCCTGTAATCACCAAGGAAGCTCTGCTTTTGTTCTGATCTAAAATGTGAGTCACAAAACAGGTTCACATATGTGTGTCCACCACACAAAGCCCCCCCCCCCCCCAACATTTTAGAACAAACAAGAGAATAACAACATGCATGCCGTGATAGTATCAATACACATCAGTCCACATGCTGTCTAGGCTTAAGTCTCCTGCCGTATCTGCTGGAGCTGGGATTCAACGTCTCTGTGGCACTGTCACGATGGGGGTTTGCCGTCTGGGGGTGGAAACCTTTTGTCAGCACCTGTGGGTGTTCTGGGGAAACATTACTCTGTGAAGCCCCCCGCAGTGGTCTATCTCGCCGCGGGGCCCTCGCCAACAGCACTTGCTCATCTGCCACCACAAAAGCAGGTTTGAGTCTGTTTATGCCAACTTTCTCTTTCTTACCCCCCAAATCTAGCAAAAACTGCTTGTCCCCTGTTTCTAGCACTCTGAACGGTCCGTCATAAGGCGGTCGCAGCGGGGTTCGATGCGCATCATGTCTGACAAAAACAAACTCTGCGTTCTTCAAGGTTTTAGGCACAAAAACGCGCGGAAAACTGTGGTGCGCGAGGCCGGGAAGCGTGCTTGATTCTATGTTACTCCGCAACAGCTGAGACGGGGAGGCGTCTGGCGCAGGGTTATCTGGGAGAAACTCCCCAGGCAGCCGGAGTGGCTGCACAAACACGAGCTCCACTGGGGAGGCTTCTAAGTCCTCTTTAGGCGCAGAACGCAACCCCAATAACACCCACGGTAACTTGTCTACCCAATTTGCATCCGTAAGTGACGCTCTGAGAGCCGCTTTCAATGACCTATGAAAACGTTCGCATAACCCGTTAGCCTGCAGATTGTACGCGGTTGTGCGGTGAATTGTGACACCCAGGCTGCGGGCCATTGTCGACCAAAGCTCGGACACAAATTGAGGGCCTCTGTCGGACGTAATGTCCGACGGAACGCCGAAGCGCGCCACCCAAGCTGTTAAAAACGCGCGCGCCATCTCCTCGGCCATGGTTGATGCCAGCGGGACCACTTCAGGCCAGCGCGTGGTGCGGTCCACCATTGTCAGAAGGTGTGTGCACCCTTGTGACGGCGGGAGGGGGCCCACGAGGTCCACATGAACGTGATCGAACCTCTTGGCCGGAATGTGAAACGGCTCCAAAGGAGCCCTCATGTGCCTGTGTATTTTGGCTCGTTGACACGCCGTGCAGGCTGCTGCCCACTCTTTAACTTGTTTGTGGAGGCTCGGCCACACAAATTTCTCTCCTACCATTTTGACCAACGCGCGCACTCCAGGGTGCGCCAAAGAATGAACAGAGTCAAAAACGCGGCGGCACCACGCGGCCGGTACTACCGGACGCGGCCGTCCAGTGGAGACATCGCAGATTGGGGGGGCATACCGTCTTGCAGCACCCTGCTCTCCAGCCTTAACCCTGTTGGCCCAGACTGAAGCGCGCGCACATCCACGTCACCAACCTGCTCCGCGGCCATGGCTGCGTAATCTATTCCTACGCTGACTGGGGCCGCCACAGCGCGCGACAGGCAATCTGCCACTACATTGAGTTTGCCCGCCACATGCTGAATATCAGTGGTAAACTCTGATATCGCGGCCAGCTGTCTCTGCTGCCGGCCTGACCACGGTTCAGAAACCTTGGCCATCGCGAATGTTGGCGGTTTGTGGTCAACGAACGCGGTGAAAGAGCGTCCTTCTAGCCAGAACTGAAAGTGGCGGATGGCCAAATGGAGAGCCAGCAGCTCCCTGTCGAACGTGCTGTATTTACGTTCGCTATCGCGCAAGGTCCAGCTGAAAAATGCGAGGGGCTGCCAAGCTCCGGCTACATGTTGCTCCACGACCACCCCTATGGCCGCATCTGACGCGTCAGTGGTGAGCGCTATGCGGGCCGTTGGGTCTGTGTGTGCCAACAACGCAGCCTTTGCCAGGGCTGCTTTCACCTCCGAGAACGCTTGGTCCCGCTCCGAGGACCACTCGACCTTATCCGTGGGTTTCTTTTTTTTGAGCGCGGCATACAGCAGCTGCATGAGTTGCGCCGCGCGGGGGAGAAAACGGTTATAAAAATTCACCATTCCCAAAAACTCCTGCAACGCCCTGACTGTCTGCGACCGGGGAAAATCTGCCACTGCGCGCACTTTGTCAGGAAGCGGAACTGCTCCTTCGGGGGAGACGCGGTGTCCAAAAAAAAATCGATCTGCGCACCCCGAACTGACACTTCGCTGGGTTGATTATTAACCCGTGATCTCCCAACCTTCGGAAAACCGTGGCCAGGTGTTTTTCGTGTTCGTCTTCGGACGCGCTGGCTACTAAAATATCGTCCAAGTAGACGAACACGAAAGGGAAATCGCGAAGCACTGCATCCATCATACGTTGGAACGTCTGAGCAGCCCCTTTAAGTCCGAATGGCATGCGTAAAAACTCGAATAGGCCAAACGGAGTTATTACCACTGTTTTGGGTATGTCCTCCGCGCGCACTGGGACTTGGTGGTAACCGCGGACCAAGTCTATTTTAGAAAAAATGCGCGCCCCTGCCAAATGAACGGAAAAATCCTGGATATGCGGGATTGGGTAGCAGTCGTGTGCTGTAGCGTTGTTTAACCTGCGGAAATCCCCGCAAGGTCGCCATGATCCGTCAGCTTTCGGGACCATGTGTAGCGGGGAAGCCCACGGACTGTTTGAACATCTGATAATGCCCAACCTCTCCAGGTTGGCGAACTCCTCGCGCGCTATGGCCAGCTTAGCTGCGTCCAAGTGCCGAGCTTTTGCAAAAACGGGCGGTCCGGTAGTGGTAATAAAATGCTCCACCCCGTGTTTAGCGACTGTTGCTGAAAATGTGGGGACCGTGAGTGCTGGGAACTGAGTGAGCAGTGTGTGGAACTTACGCTTGCAGCTGTGACGTTGGCTTGTGCTGTTGGGGGGCCACTCGCGCTGTACAGGGGATAGAATCAAAAGAAAATGCATTAACCAGGCGCCTGTTAGCGAGATCAACCAACAAACCATGTGAGCACAAAAAATCAGCCCCCAACATATTGAAATTTACTGCTGCTACAACAAAAGTCCACTCAAATGTACGGCCGTGTAGAGACAGAAGCAGAATCTTCTCACCAAAGGTCTTAATCTCCGAGCCGTTCACTGCTGTCACCCGGGGACCTCCGGAACCAGCTAGTCTGTCGGCGTAGGAAGGTGTGATGAAATTCAACTGGGAGCCTGTGTCGACGAGGAACTGCCTCCCCGAGCGTGTGTCCGACAAGTAGAGCAGCTTGTTCTCCTCCCCGAGCGCCGCGGCTGCTACCAACCCCCGGTCTTGGCGTTTCCCGAACGCCTGAACTGGCACGGTGGTACACATTTGCGTGCCCTCTCTGCGAAACGGTGATGGTAGAAACAAAGGACGTCCGATCCACATTCCCTGGCCCCTGCCTCCGCCGTCGTCGGTGAGTCTGGTACCGCTGCCTCCGGCCCCCTGTCGTCTCCGATCGTCGCGCCGAGTTCCGCTGCAGCGGCCGTGGCTGCGCGCCACTTGGTGGCGTTGACAATCCGCTGCGCCTCTCGGCCCAGCACGCGGTACTCCCGTTGGGCCAACAGTGGCGAACTGGCCAGGGTCGCTCTTGCTGGTTACGGTAGTGTCCTGAGGAAAAGGTGGGTGAAAATGAAGTGATCGTCGTCAGAGTCTTTCAACCTCAACAACTTCTCCATCAGGTTCGCGAGCATGTCATTTTCCAACTCCATCAACGCCAGGAGCTTCTCTGCTCGCTCCTCCGCCAAGGGGGTGAATTGCTGGATGAGTGCAGCCTTCAACGCGCCGTATTTGTCGCTGTCCAGCGGCTGGTCGATCAGGCTCTCCACATGTTGGGTCGTGTTGTTGTCCAGCTTTGCGACTACGTGGTAGAATTTTGTGGCATCTACCGATATCCCCCGGAGGTTGAACTGCGCCTCAACCGCATTGAACCAGGAGCGCGGATTGTTCTGCCAGAAGTCCGGTAGCTGGACTGTGGCGGCATTCGCTTGGCTGGGGGCTCCTGACAAGGCTGGCCCGGGGGAATTCTCCTCTTGCATGATACGTCTCGGGTCACCAGTGTGGAGATGTGAGAATGACAAGGCAGAGTTCTCTCTCAAGTCAGCTTTATTCACATCACCATCATCTCAAAGCAGAAAAGAGAGCCACACAGGAAACTCTCGTCCTTAAATCTCAGGACTCTTACAGTTCACAGGTCACATGTATCACAGACCACGTTGCATTAAAAAGAAGTAACAATGCATCCTCACCCCATGATATCACTTCCACTGTCTCTCCTGCATCCTTTCTTTAATCCTTTAATTATACCCCCCACAGTCTCAAGCCTTGCATACCAAAGCTAAGATTCTTGCAGCTTCCTGTAATCACCAAGGAAGCGCTGCTTTTGTTCTGATGTAAAATGTGAGTCACAAAACAGGTTCACATATGTGTGTCCACCACAATATATATATATATATATATATAGACACACAGTGCGGAGCATTGTAGCTAGATGGAATAAATATGTAGATATATAAACACACACAATGCGGAGCATTGTAGCTAGATGGAATAAATATGTAAATATATAAACACACGCAGTACAGAGCATTGTTGCTAGATGGGATGAAACGGCACAACCGTCTACTTAGTTATCCTACATGGTATGATTATGTACCCATACATATTCTCACCCTCCATAGCGACCGGTATTTTCCTAGTTGTATGCCAGAGGGGACCATTGTATAAGTCTATTGCGTCTTTTGTATTCAAAACTATTAGGTTGTCATGTCTTTTTGCTATCTCTGCGAGCAGCCCTGCTTAGGTTGTACAGTCTGACAGCCGTTGGTAGGAAGGACCTGCGAAACCTCTCGGTTGTGCACCTAGGATGATGTAGTCTGCTGCTAAATGAGCTCCTCAGTGCATTCAGTATGTCCTGCATAGGGTGGAACTTGGACTCCAGCAGAGATGACAGTTTAGCCACTGTCCTTCTCTCTCCTATCTCCTCCACTGGGTCAAGGCACTGCCCCAGGACAGAGCTAACTTTCTTGATCAGTGTGTTCAGTCTCTTCCTATCGGCTGCCGTAATGCCACTGCCCCAGCAGACCACTCCAAAAGTGATGGCTGATGCCACCACCGTGTCATAGAATGTCTTCAGCAGCGCCCCTTGTACGCCAAAAGACCTGAGTCTCCTCAGTAGGAACAGCCTGTGCTGTCCCTTCTTGTAGAGTGCATCAGATTTGTGACCAGTCTAGTTTATTGTTCAGATGAACACCCAGGTACTTATAGGATGTCACCATCTCGATGTCTGTTCCCTGTATATTTACTGGTGCTGTGAGGGGTTGTCCTTGCCTGCGGCAGTCCACCACCAGCTCCTTAGTTTTCCTCGCGTTGATCTGGAGGCAGTTCCGATGGCACCAGTCCACGAAGTCCTGGATAAGCCCTCTGTACTCAGCTTCATCTCCATTGGAGATGAGGCCAATGATCGCAGAGTCATCAGAGAACTTCTGTAGATGGCAGTGTGTTGTGTTGTGTGAGAAGTCTGCAGTATAAAGGGTGAACAGGAAGGGAGCCAAAACCGTTCCCTGGGGGGCCCCCGTGCTACCGATGATCGTGTCGGACACACAGTCCTGGGTTCTCACAAACTGAGGCCGGTTAGTGAGGTGGTCCAGGATCCATGATGACAGGTGCTGGTCCACCCCTGCGCACAGCAGCTTGTCCTTCAGGATCATCGGTTGGATGGTGTTGAAAGCACTGGAGAAGTCAAAGAACATGATCCTCACCGCATTCCCGGGCTTCTCCAGGTGGGACAGAGAACGGTGAAGGAGGAAGATCACCGCATCCTCCACCCCAATGCCATGCTGGTAGGCGAACTGGAGTGGATCCATCGCTGGTCCCACCATGGGGCGGAGGTGAGCAAGGAGCAGTCTCTCCGGGGTCTTCATCATGTGGGACGTCAAGGCCACTGGTCTGTAGCTGTTCAGGTCTTTGGGGTGGGAAGTCTTTGGTACAGGTACCACACAAGATGTTTTCCACAGCTGTGGTACCCTCCCCAGCTTCAGGCTCAGGTTGAAGATGTACGCCACAATCCCACACAGCTGGTCTGCACAGGACTTGAGGAGCTTTGCGCTGATGCCTTCCGGTCCCGACGCCTTCCTTGCCTTGCTCTTCCTCAGCTCCGTCCTCACCTGGGTCTTAGTCAGGGTCAGGTTGGGGGGCTGTGTGTTAGGAGTGGGGGGGTGTTGGTGGAGTGGGGAGTGGGCAGCAGGACTTGATGTATTTAGAGGCAGCAGTGGTTGTTGTGCAGTCAGGGGGGAGGGCGGTTGGTCAAACCTATTGAAAAACAGATTCAGATTGTTCACCCACTCCCTGCCCCCCGTGGCCTGGGGGGAGGTATTCTGGAGCCCGGAGATGGTTTTAAGGTTTCTCCAGACCCCGCTGATGGTGCTCTGTTGCAGCTTGTCCTCCATCTTCTTCCTGAAGCTGTCCTTGCCTTCTCTGATCTTTCTCCTCAGCTCCCTCTGTACGGACTTCAGCATCTCCCTGTTCCCCAACCTGAAGATCCTCTTCTTCTCTCTCAGAAGTGTTTTTATCTCAGGGTTGATCCAGGGTTTGTTGTTTGAGCAACACCATATGGTCTTGGTGTCATCCACACAGAAGTTGATGTAGTCTGTGATGGTGTGAGTGAGGCCATCGATGTCCTCACCATGTGGCTCGCAGAGCTGCTCCCAGGTGGTGGTTTCAAAACAGCCCTTTAGAGTGTCCATTGCCTCCTCAGACCATAACTTCACTGTGCGCATGGCCGGAGGTTGTCTGTGCACTAGGGGTTTGTACACCGGCCGGAGATGAACCAAGTTGTGATCCGATCTCCCGAGTGGGGGGAGTTGTAATGAGGTGTACGCCTCCTTAGTGTTTGCGTAGAATAAGTCCAGTGTTTTATTGTCTCTAGTGTGGCATGTGACATACTGGGTAAATGTGGGTAGAATGGGAGACAGTGAAACATGGTTGAAATCGCCTGAGATGAGGAGAAGAGCATCTGGGTGTTCTGTCTGCAGCCTGCTGGTTACTGAATGGATGACGTCACGCGCTGTCCCAGCGTTCACCATCGGATTTGCATAAACAACAATGCAGATCACGTGTGAGTATTCCCTCGAGAGATATGTAGGCCGCATGCTAACAGCTAGCAACTCAATGTCTTTGCTGCAGTGCCATTGTTTAACAGTGATATGTCCCAGTCTGCACCAGTTGTTGTTAACATACATTATCACTCCACCGCCCCTTGCTTTGCCACTGTCTGGTGTTCGGTCTGCTCGTATCGCGTGGAAACCCTCCAGTTCAATGTTAGCATCTGCTGCTAGTTCGGATAGCCACGTCTCGGTAAACAAAAGGAGAGAGCATTCCCGGTATATGCTATCGTAGCGGGAGATAGCCGCTAGCTCATCTACCTTTCCCAGTAACGACCGTACATTCCCCATGACAATGGATGGCAGAGAGGGTCTGTACCTTATATTCTCTGTCTTCTGCCTTACTCCAGCCTGGCAACCCGGCGTTTACGCCTCAGTTCCCCGGGTATGTCGAGTTTTTCCGTTAGCACCGGGTGGCGGTTGAGTGCTAGCAGCTCTTCCCTGCTGTACCGTCTCCTGCTATAAACAGTGGCTCCGTCCACCGGCTCAGGAGACATTTGGGACAATCTGTGTATCTGTGATATAATTGTCTGCAAAGTTGGGTATACCATGGGATGGGTCACATAATCAAACATCTAAAACACTGCTGAGCACAGGAATGTTAAAATTAGTCACTGCTGACCATGTGCAGGCAATTTGATATTACACATTATTCATTCTTTTTATTAGTGTAAATAAATGAACTGTTCTGAAAATTAAGTGGTTCGAAATTGATGGATTAAATGCTAATTAAAGTGGTGGATTAGATGTTTGCATTGACAAGCAGCTGAACCTCTCTATCTATTATAGTGGACAGGGAGTGCATTTTTTACAATATTTTACATTTCACATTTTTTTCTTTATTTGCACTACCCCCCCCCAAAAAAAAAAAAATCTGTCAGCTGGTCAATTTGACATAGTTGGGCTGCACGGTGGCACAGTGATTAGCACTGTGGCAGCACAGTTTACCCTCGGCCGGGGGATCGCGGGGATCGTGAGATCGTGGGTTCGATCACTGCCCCTGGCCAACAGTGATCTGTGTGGAGTTTGCATGTTCTCCCCATGTTGCGTGGGTTTACTCCGGGATTTCTCCGGTTTCCTCCCACATGCCAAAAACATGCAGGTTAGGGATAAGGGGCGCTTGCACACGCAGCGACCAGCAGCTGGTGGCTTGTCACCACACTGCAAAACAAATCTACCTCCAGGTACAAAATAAGTAATAAAAAAAAAAAAATAATAATTAAAAAATAGTTAATATTTCTATCTGCTAACCAACAACTCAGTTCAGCTTTATTATGCCTCGGTGAAACTGAGAGGCATACGGTAATCAGTTAGTGCAGGGGTGTCAAACTCATTCCATGGAGGGCCAAGACCCTGCAGGTTTTACTTCCACCCAGTCTCTTCAGCAGGTGTTTTCACTGATCAGCAATCAGTGGGAAGAAATTCAGAGAAAACACCTGTTGAAGCCACTGGGTGGAGGTAAAACCTGCAGGGTCTTGGCCCTCCATGGAATGAGTTTGACACCTGTGAGTTAGTGTGTCTGTTTGTGGCTGTGTGTGTGTGTGTGTGTGTGTGTGTGTGTGTGTGTATCTGTTCATCTGTCTGCCCATCTCTCTGTTTCAGCTCACCCAGTCAAAATTAAATGGAACTAAAGGCTTGTATCATTGTATCACCATATTTTATTAACTTTTAGTTTGCCAGAATTTCAGAATAACACTTTGTTTTTGAAATAAACACAAAAATAGCTCACCTTTACCGTCAATGGAACGGTACTGTGTATGCATCCAGAAACTCCCACCAGAAGAAAGTACTCAGCAATCCACCAATACTGGGTGAACAAATGTCCGTCTTTTTGCCTGTCTGTTTTCTGCCACTAAACAGCAAAAGCTCCTGTTCCACTTGATTGTCATTGTATTCACTTACCTCCATCGCTTCTGCCTTTTAAAATGTCTGCTACCCTGCTCTTCTTCTGTGTTTGGATTGCAGTGGTTCAAATCAGTTTGGTGGCTCTTGGCTGCCACCGACAGTATGGGCACGTGAACTGCAGATTATTTTCACTGTGCATGCGTGTACTCCAAAACTGCTGTATAGATTTGGATGAAATTTTTACCAGAGGTGGTCCTTGGGCTAGAGATGAACCCATAACATTTTGGTGACGATCCCAGAATGCATACCTCCACCAAAGCTCTTATCTTCTCACAGTGTGTTAGCAGGAATACTCCAAAACTGCTGGATGGATTTGGATGAAATTTTTACCAGAGGTAGTCCTTGGGCTAGAGATGAACCCATAACATTTTGGTGATGATCCCAGAATGCATACCTCCACCAAAGCTCTCATTTTCTCAGAGTGTGTTAGCAGGAATACTCCAAAACTGCTGGATGGATTAGGATGAAATTTTTTACCAGAGGTGGTCTTTGGGCTAGACAGGAACCCATAACATTTTGGTGATGATCCGAGAATGCATACTTTCGCCAAGGCTCTGGCATCGAGGCATCAGCACCTCGGTGCTTTCCTTGTTTTTTTCAGCAAATCTGGAGAAAACTAGGTTATCTTTAATGCTGCGTGATTGCAAGTTAAGAATTGTTTTCTTTATTTTCCGGTTTTCTTTTACAACGATATCAAGTTATGTGGTTAGCGTGCTTACTGACTTTTTCAAGCTGTTATTTACTTCTAAGAGAGAGGCAAGCTGTGCCTGGCTGAATTCCAAACTCTCTCGTACACTCTGGAATTCTTTATGGAGCAACTCGGTCAACGCAAGTCTACCATCCATGTTGGTAAGTTTATTTTCAATAGAGAAGAGAATATCACTAACCTCTGAACCGTCCCGTGATTGCCCGGGAGTTATTTTTGGTGAATCTGCGATTCTGAGTTGCTTAGACAGAGAAGATGGAACTGGAGAAACACTTGCCTGCTCCATGTCACAGCAGCAGTAATAAAACATCACTATATTTCTCAAGTTCCTCCAGCTCTGTACGAAAAAAGAAAGGTAGAGACAGACGGTCAGTTAGTGGATTAAAAAAACTCCCTGTGGAAAAGTTGTTTATGTTCGGTCGACGCAAGTCGCCATTTTGCATTATTCTTGGTGCTTTCATTTATATAGTGCCATTTCACAACAACAGTCATCTCAAAGCACTTTCAACCAATGCTCCATCAAATTGCATGTTGATTTGCATGATGCTGGTAACACGGGGAAAATAAAACTAATCAAGATTTATATTTAATGTGCACATTAACAACACAGGTAATCCTGAGCAATGAAATGCTAATGACAAAGCAGAGAAATAACTGCAAGCACACCTAAAAAAAGTAACATTTAAGCAATATTGCAAAAGAGTGCGGTATCAATGACTATATCACTGCAGTGACACAGCATGACCTTGTAATATTACTTTTATACAACAGCTCCACAGGCACAGTTTATTAAATGACAGCAATACAGGACAAGATATTACAATTTTTGTTTGTTTAACCAGTTATTTTGCTCAGCTAAGAAAAAGTTCTGTTGCTAAGCACCTCAGTGAGCATAATATAGAAAAGAAATACGCCTGTGGTCATTTCACATATGTAACCAAATTACATATTGTCCAGCGCAGAAGTCAGTGTTTAAATAACTATTGCTCCACCTGTTGAACAGGCTTTGTGGGACGCGTGACTCGCACCACCGGCTGTTAGCTTGTTAGTGATTTAGCTTTGGTGCATTTCCATTTTAGTTTCTGTGCACTTCGTTCACTTTTTCCTGGCATTTTCAAATGAAACTAGAAAAGCACTCGGAGCGCACAGACCTCCGCCAAGTACCTCAGTTCCCCCTAATATTGGGATTTTCCCCAAATATAATAGTCCTACATTTATTTTATCTATATTTTCAGATTCCTTGACCATCAAAACATACCTTTAGCAACTGGATTCACATTGATATCTTTATTAGTTAAGTAGTTATTGACAAAAATCACTTTTTCGGTAATGGCGGTTTTCTTCTGGATATACAGTGGGGTAAAAAAGTATTTAGTCAGCCACCAATTATGCAAGTTCTCCCACTTAAAAGATGAGAGAGTTCTCCAATTTTCATCATAGGTATACCTCAACTATGAGACACAAAATGAGAAAAAAAAAAATCCAGAAAATCACGTTGTCTGATTTTTAAAGAATTTATTTGCAAATTACGGTGGAAAATAGGTATTTGGTCAATAACAAAAGTTCATCTCAGTACTTTGTTATATACCCTTTGTTGGCAATGACAGAGGTCAAATGTTTTCTGTAAGTTTTCACAAGGCTTTCACACACTATTGCTGGTATTTTGGCCCATTCCTCCATGCAGATCTCCTCTAGAGCAGTGGTGTTTTGGGGCTGTCGCTGGGCAACACAGACTTTAAACTCCCTCCAAAGATTTTCTATGGGGTTGAGATCTGGAAACTGGCTAGGCCACTCCAGGACCTTGAAATGCTTCTTACGAAGCCACTCCTTTGTTGCCAGGGTGGTGTGTTTGGGATCATTGTCATGCTGAAAGACCCAGCCACATTTCATCTTCAATGCCCTTGCTGGTGGAAGGAGGTTTTCACTCAAAATCTCACGATACATGGCCCCATTCATTCTTTCCTTTACACGGAGCAGTCGTCTTGGTCCCTTTGCGGAAAAACAGCCCCAAAGTATGATGTTTCCACCCCCATGCTTCACAGTAGGTATGGTGTTCTTTCTCCTCCAAACACGACAAGTTGAGTTTTTACCAAAAAGTTCTATTTTGGTTTCATCTGACCATATGACATTCTCCCAGTCCTCTTCTGGATCATCCAAGTGCTCTCTAGCAAACTTCAGATGGGCCTGGACATGTACTGGCTTAAGCAGGGGGACACGTCTGGCACTGCAGGATTTGAGTCCCTGGCGGCGTAGTATGTTTCTGATGTAGCCTTTGTTACTTTGGTCCCAGCTCTCTGCAGGTCATTCACTAGGTCCCCCCATGTGGTTCTGGGATTTTTGCTCACCGTTCTCATGATAATTTTGACCCCACGGGGTGAGATCTTGCGTGGAGCCCCAGATCGAGGAAGATTATCAGTGGTCTTGTATGTCTTCCATTTTCTAATAATTGCTCCCACAGTTGATTTCTTCACACCAAGCTGCTTACCTATTGCAGATTCAGTCTTCCCAGCCTGGTGCAGGTCTACAATTTTGTTTCTGGTGTCCTTTGACAGCTCTTTGGTCTTGGCCATAGAGGAGTTTGGAGTCTGACTGTTTGAGGTTGTGGACAGGTGTCTTTTATACTGATAACGAGTTCAAACAGGTGCCATTAATACAGGTAACGAGTGGAGGACAGAGGAGCCTCTTAAAGAAGAAGTTACAGGTCTGTGAGAGCCAGAAATCTTGCTTGTTTGTAGGTGACCAAATACTTATTTTACTGAGGAATTTACCAATTAATTCATTAAAAATCCTTCAATGTGATTTTCTGGATTTTTTTTTCTCATTTTGTCTCTCATAGTTGAGGTATACCTATGATGAAAATTGGAGACCTCTCTCATCTTTTAAGTGGGAGAACTTGCACAATTGGTGGCTGACTAAATACTTTTTTGCCTCACTGTAGCTCCATAACTTTTGAAGATACAACAAATCCATTTGCACACTACTGATTCCTAAGAGTCTTGGCTATATTTTGGTGTTTGTTGTATGTTTATATCTTAATTTGTTACCTTACAGTGATGAAAATTCCAAAGATCCCCTATTATTTCCTGTTGTGGATCACAGTATCTGGATTTTTTGCAGGATCCAGATCAGTCTTTGATATTTCCTAGAACCTATTGGGATCTTATCTTGTATTTTTTTTGGCAAGTGTCCTGACCATTTATTGTGGAGTTATATACATATATGCTAAAAATGGCCCTATCTCGCAATGATAAAGAATCCTTTAAAAAATTCCTTGATCCAGACGTTGATCCGGATCACTCCCAAAATCTAATCATTTCTTCATTGTCCCATTTCGGACTTGTCCTGAAAATTTCGTCAAAATCCATTCATAACTTTTTGAGTTATGTTGGTGACAGACAGACAGACAAACAAACAGACAAACAAACAAACCCCGGTAAAAACATAACCTCCTTAATAAAGGTAATAAAGAGTTCATCCCTCAAAAATATTATGGTTGGCTAATAAAGAAAACAAATCCAACTCTAGCTTATCTGTTTTTTGTTGTAAACAGACATGAAATGTGTAGTCAGATGTTAACAAGGGTGCCACTTCTAAAAATCAAAAAAAAAAAAAAATCAAAATCAAATCAAAACTTCTGGGTCACGGAGGTCTGGAGTTTTATGACCCCCTCTTTTTAAACAGTGCCTCATCACAGAAATTATGGTGTCCAACACATCATTACAGTTCTCACACATTATAAAGGAAACACTGATATTAACAAATAAAACCTGGCCTGAAAATGCTCTCCTCCAGCTACAGGACTGCTTTAGCTGCACAGATTGGAATATCTTTAAACAGCAGGACCTGGACTCCTACACCAAGTCTGTCCTGTTCTACACTGAAAAGAAAATTTGACAGTCACCAAACACATCCGGGTCTTTCCAAACCGGAAACCCTGAATGAACAGTGAGGTCCAGGCTCTGATCACAGCCCGCAACTCAGCCTTCAAGCAGAGGGACAGCTCTCTGTACAGCGCTGCTAGAGCATAAACATGCCAAGAATGCCTACAGGAGGAAGGTGGAGGGCTTCCTCACAGAAAACAACCCCAGACAGATGTGAAGAGGCATCCAGGCCTTCACCAACTACAGGGGCCAGTACCCCCCAACATCGGACAGCAGCCTCACTCTGACAAAGGAGCTTAACAGCTTCTTTGCCCGGTTTGAGCACACCTCCCCTCCAACTCGTCCCGGCCTCCTTCCCTCTCTCTCCCCCCTCCCCTATCTCTCTACAGGTGCATGAGGTGAGGAGGAAACTGAAAGCAGTGAACCCCTGCAGAGCTGCTGGTCCAGATGGCATCCCAGGAGAGGTGGTCAAAGCATGTGCTGACCAGCTGGCAGAGATCCTCACTAAGCCTTTAAACCTCTCCCTGGCACATGTCACTTTCCCCTCCTGCCTCAAGGCCTCCACCATCATCCCCATCCCCAAAACATCTGCAACTGATAGCCTGAACAACTACAGACTCATAGCACTCATGTCTGTAGTCATGAAGTGTTTTGAGCGACTGGTGTTTCAGCACGCCAGGGACTGTCTTTCCCTTCTTTGACCCCCACCAGTTTGCCTACAGGGAGAACTGGTCCACGAAAGATGCCATCGCCACCACACTCCACAAAGCGCTGAGCCACCTGGAAAACCCAAGAAGCTACGTGAGGATGCTCTTTGTGGACTACAGCTCAGCTTTCAACACCATCATCCCAGACATCCTGCTCAATAAACTGCACTTCCTCCAGATCCCCCTCCCCCCACCTGCTCCTGGATAAAAATCTTTCTCACCAACCGCCAACAGACAGTCAGACTTGGCTCCCATCACTCCTCCACAGTGTCTCTCAGCACTGGCTCCCCCCAGGGTTGCATACTAAGCCCACTACTGTTTTCCTTGTACACCTTTGATTGTATTCCAACCCACCCAACCACTGTCATCGTGAAATACGCAGACGATACCACCTTGGTGGGACTCATCTCCGATAACAATGAGAAGGCATACAGGGCGGAGGTAGAGAATCTGCTGCTGTGGTGCCAAGCATACAACCTGAAACTGAATGTCCAAAAAAACCAAAGAACTCATACTGGACTTCAGAAAGAACAGACAGGACCACAACCCCCTCCACCTGCGTGGAAACCATCCCCACCGTCAGGTTCCTGGACACCCATATCTCCTCTGACCTCTCCTGGTCTGTCAACACCAAGGCCCTGGTGAAGAAAGCCCAGCAGCGGCTGCACTTCCTCCATATCCTGAGGAAGAAGAACCTGGACCAGAAGCTGCTGCTGGCCTTCTACCGCTGCTCAGTGGAGAGCGTGTTCACCTACTGTGTGGGTGTGTGGTATGCCGGCTCCACGGCCAAGAACAGGAAAGCTGTGCAGAGGGTCATCACCACCGCCAAAAAAATCATTGGCAGCCCTCTGCCCTCCCTGGAGGACATCTCCAGATCCTTCTGTCTCAGAAAGACCAAGGCCATCACAGGAGACCCTTCACATCCCACCCACCACCTGCTTGATCTGCTTCCCTCTGAACAATGGTTCAGATCAGTCAGGTCCCACACCTCCAGAATGAGAATTTCTTTTCCTGGGCCATCCAGACTGCAAACAGTCAGAGCGCCCCCCCCCCGAACACTGACACGCACAGAACTGAGGACTTTTTTAACTATCACAATAACACACCTGTCTTTGCACTCTGCACTTTCATTTATATTGACCCATCCGTGAAACAACTACCATACCTATGTATATTTTCCATAATCCCGGGCCATTTTATTCAGTTGTGTCCATTTGTGTGTTCTGCACTCTGCACTTTTATGTGCACTATTTCATCTGTGAAGCCACTACCATACCTGTGTATATTTTCATAATCCTGGACTATTTTTTATTTCAGTTGTGTGTTTTAATCGGGTGTTCTGTAACTGTGTTTTATCTAATCCTTCTCTCTTACTTTATTGTGCAGTAGCCTGGTGGAGCACCCACGATTTCATTGTGCTGTACAACTGTACAATGACAATAAAGCATATTCTATTCTATTCTATGATGTAATGATTATTTTAACACCGCTGGAGCAGAGTGATACATATTCAGTGAAATGTTCAAGTGAAACTATCTGGGAATATAGTCACACCTGGAATCCCTATTGTCCAATCAGATTGCTCATTTGGAACGGTTATATAAAATGAAACAATCTCATATGAACAAAAGTACACTAGAGAAAGAAAGAAAAAAGAAAGTAGAATATAAACAGCTAAAATATGTAGCTACACAAGAAATGTGCAAGGAGACAATCACACTTAAAACTGGAAACTTGGTCTTCAGAATTACAGCCAACCCAAACAGATGGAGACAAAACATTCATAATGTATGTGAAAGTCAGGCTGAGCTGTGGTAGCAGAAGACCTTACTTGTAAACTGTAAGTCCTAATTATTACAATCACACTAAGAATAATTTAACATAGCATCTTTTCATCTATAGCTGTACAGATAGATAATGTTAGCTGTTAAAATGTTTTAATCTAACTTTTATTTGAACAGAAAGCCCAAGTATATTACGATGCCAACACGTTCACGTCCTGCCATAGACCCAGTCACAGAAACAACACACAGAGACCAGAACGTAAAGGCAAGTGGTAGTTGGGTTCAACCCACTGAGTGGGAGGTTTGCTCCTGTGGGGAGGAGAAGAGGAGATGGGTAAGTGACAGGGGAGACAAGGCAGATGCATAATTGGTATGAAGGAGTCCTTACTTTCAGTCCAGTGAGAGTTGCGGGTGGAGTATGGGCAAGCGAGGGGTGACCGGTGATAATCTGGAGGAAAAGGTACCGGTAGGTAATGTTCTGAAGTGGTTAAGTATTTGTCTTGCTTGGGAGTCCGGGGGAAAGCAATGAATCCAATTGAGTATTTCCAACCCATATGTCATTCACCAGAGGAAACAGATTTGATGGGTTAGAATGTGGAATTTGTTTCCTTATTTGGAAGTGTGAGAGAACAACGTGTAACCCAGCTGAGAAAATGACCCTTTTTCTCAGATGTAAATTGTATTAATACAATTGTGTGATTTTATTTTGAAAACCGATTATCTTGGGGAAGAGGAAGTGTGATCCTCGTGATCCAACTTTAAAACTTCCGTTTTATGGTCACGTTGGGTGATCTGGGTTTTCCCATTCGTTAAGAGCAATATTAGCCCCGCCTTCCGAGCAGAGTGCCGAGGTGCGCACCCGAGGCTCGTTCTTTTCACGATCTGCGAGCGGAGGAGAGGAGCTGTAGGACGATCTGTCCTCATGCTGACACCTCTTCTTGGTAAGCTAATTCAGATAAATACTATAAATGGATCTAAACACTCTCCAAACGCTAATTTGCAACCTTTATTATCCTAAGTTGATGGGACCACGAGCTTGAGAGGCCGTGAAGCGGTGACTTCTGCTGTGTTCACCCTGAACCTCATCTTGGTGAGTGAGATACATGCTAACGTTAGTGTTATGCTAACGCTAATCGCGAGTGGATTTTTTCCTGTTTAAAAGCAATGGAAAAGGCTGTCTTTGTATCTGTATGGTTTTCCTAAATGTGATTTCAGCTCCCAACAGTATGCTGAAGTATTTTTAGTTCATATGCACTATTTCTGTCGAATGCAATGTGCAGTTGATGCTAAAAGCACATGGTGTTGGTCTACTATGTAAATCCATAGGTTATGCTAAACCCAGTAGCTCAGACAGGGTTTACTGATTTTAAAAGGGAATATTAGAAGTGATGGGACAGTATATTCCCTGGTTATGTGATAAATTAATTGTATTTCATTTCATGATTTACAGAGACAAGGTTAGAGAGGATTAATCATAATTTCATGGTTAAATGATATAGAGATGAACAGAGAAATTCATTTAATTGGTTACATGAAAAAAAGGGTATTTCATGTGCTACCAGAGAGATTGTGAGAAAAAAGAACACATGCATGTAAGATGCAAGATGTGAGATGTAAGATATTACTATATTGCTGGATTGTGATAATAGTAATATGAGAGAAGAATTTAAACACTAAGCTATGGTGTTATATAAGAAGGGATTGGAAGACGAATTACTCTAGCTGTAAACAATAATACCATTATTGTTGTGCAGGCTAGGTTTTTTTTGGTTGCCGATCAAGAACCTTCTGGAACCTGGATTCTCTCCGAATGGAGATGGCGAGCCTGACCCGAGCCTGAACCAAGATTGGACTGAGATCTAACCAAGGTCTCAATTGAAGGACATCCCTCCTCTCTCCAGTGCCCAGAATTGGAAACCTGAGTCTGGAGATACGAGATATCCTGACTGGTCAAACGACTAACCCAAACGGGAAATCAAACACTGAGCTCAGCAGGACACCTTGGGGTTTTATTTCATGCCAGCCATTGTTATATTTGTACAGTTGTAAATTATCTGTATATTTTGCTCACTTTATCACTGTAAATAACAACCATTATTGCTCATTTCTTGCCTCCAGCTATTTCATTCCACACTCACTTTAATTCCCTATTGTAGCCCTTACGAACCTAGCAACTGGTCTACACTTAATTATTTCCCTTACCTAATTAACATCAGGCAAGGGTTACAAACGTCCAGACAGCGTAAGTCCGAAGGGAGAGGAGGCTGCGAGAATGGGCAGGTAAGCTGGGTGAGCACACTGGAGCTTAGAGAGCAGGAGACGGCATCTATGCAGGCTAGAATGCAGTCCAATATGACGTAGTGATGATGGAAGATCAGGGGCAGGTGTTGTAATTGCCTCAGCTACAGACGATTAGTGTTCCCTCTGCTCCTGGGGAATGAAGGTTAACACAGCTATAGAAATGAAACAGAAAGAATGTGCAGTGCTCACCCAGATCCATGACATGTGATTAATGTTTTATGTAAATGCAACACACAGCACTATGACCATGCTAGCATGACAGTGCTAGCCTTAGCTCCAAGAAGCACCGTACATATGAAAGTTCCGGTACTTCCGGTGCTGCACTTGTAATGCTTGATATGAGCCGAGAATTTTAAGCAAAACCATCAAAATAAGGACTTCTGTTGGCTACCAACAAACGTGGGGAATACCCTTACGACCCAGTGCTGACCTGGTGAAGGTTCTGGCAGATCTGGCTCCGTTTCGCCCCGTTTCCGACCTCTAAAGGCTCGCCTCTGATGCTAACCCAGATGCTAACCCAGAGTAACTGCAGCAGTGAGAAGGTATTCTTTACATCTGGCCATCTGGAGCCGAGGAGAGAAGGATTTAAAAGGAGGACGAACCAACCGAGGCGGCGATTGGGAGCTCGGGCGCGGCGTTGGTGAGAGACGGGGGCCACCTGGATCCAGCAGACAGTGGTCTGAACCGGTGCCCCAATTGCGAGGCCCAGCCGAGGAACGACCAGACTGACGGCGGTCGGTGACGGGGCCTAGACGGGGCCCAGCGGAGGAGCCGCCTAGCCAGACGGCGACGAGTGGCTGTGATCGGTGGATTCCGGCTGCGCCGGCGGTGCACGACATAACTGGCCAGGTAGACGGAGGCAGGCGCCGGCGATAGACGGCGGTGATCTGCGGAGCTGAGCAGCGTCACTTGGCGGAGAAGCTGCGCAGGAGCGGCGGGTCCAGTAGTGACCGAGCTAGTTGAGGCCTAGCCGGATTCTCTGCTTATTTCTATCCACAGGTCAGTAAAATGCCACCCAAAAAAGAGGAAATGGAAGAAATTAAAAAAACTCTGAACTTGTGTTAGATGAACTGGCCAAAGTGACTAGCCAGCAGGACAAAATATTAGACCTAATACAGGAGGTACAAGCCCTACATTCAATAATAAAAGAAAAAGACAAAAAAATTATGGACCTGGAGCAACACGGGCGTCTTTTGGAGCAACTAGTTGAGGATCTTGAACAAGGTTCTCGCATTGATGACATAGTTATAATGGACTAGACATCAGATATCAGTCGTACGCCCATGCCGCTACAGGACTGAGTGGTGAACATGCTTCCATAAGTGAATCAATGTCCTTAGAAAACCAAGTGCTTCAGTTCCTTAAAGATTAAGACATTAAGGTAGAAGCCAATGCGATCTCAGCCTGTTATGCTTTACCGAAGAAAGATAACAAAACAAAGAAATCAATTGTGATGCGCTTTGTGAACAGGAGGGTGAAAAATGACATACTGAGGCAGGCCAAAAAACTAAAGGAAACTCAAGTTTACCTAAATGAACACTTGACAAAAAAAACCGCTGAATTAGCACGGCAGGCACGGATGCTAAAGAAACATAATAAGATACAGTCAACCTGGACAAGAAATTGTAGAATTTGGATTAAACTAAATGGAACACCTGAGCAAGCAAAAAGTATAATGATCAGAGATGCTACTGACTTAGATAAATACAAATGAACACTGACTATGAAACACAGAGTGAGGAAACTCAAACTCTAAAAATATGCCACTATGCTGAACATAAACCACAAGAGATGGAGAATGATACTGATCCTGATAACCACTTTTTCAATAATATTCATAACCACTGTGAATATTACACTGAAAAGCAATTCAAAAGTCAAGTGCAATTAGATGGTAAACTGTCAATAATACACTTCAATAGCAGAAGTCTTAACAAAAACTTCTCACAGATTCAGGACTATTTAAAACAGCTAAACAGAAAATTCACAGCTATAGCAGTCTCTGAAACCTGGCTTAATGCAGACCAGGCTCCCCTGATGGCAATAGAGGGATATCAGATGTTTAACATTAACAGATCTCAAAAAAAGGGTGGTGGTGTTGCACTGTATATTGATGACCTATATAGATGTAAGCTTGTAAATGAAATGTCCTCAGCACTACCAGGGATTCTGGAATGTGTTACTGTTGAGATTGACCTAGACAAAACAAAAAATCTAATCATAAGCTGCATATACAGAACGCCGGGAACTTGCATTGAGACATTCAGAGATAAATTAGTCGAGCTGTACAATAATATTACTAGTAAGAAAATGGTAGCAATTTGTGGAGATTTCAATATTGATCTACTTAATCCACATCAACAAAATGTAGTTACAGAGTTCATGAACTCCATGTACGGCATGAGTCTATATCCCACAATAACACATCCCAGTAGAATCACAGCTCACTCTGCTACACTTATTGACAACCTGTTTGTCAATGTTCTCGACAAGAAAATAGAAAGTGGATTATTGATAAATGATATAAGCGACCACTTGCCAATCTTTGCACTTATCCATGGCCACACGGGGCCCAACCCAGAAAAAATCTCAAAATCGTTCAGACACAAATCACCAAACGCAATCAGTTCTTTTAAAGAGGACTTGCTGAAGCAAGACTGGACAGAAGTCTATGTATCAGATGTAAATGAAGGCCCTATGACACATTTACAAACATTGTAACCACTCTTTATGAAAAAAAACTGTCCATTAGTTAAAAAAAAGCTTAAACACGAATTTACTGACAAACCATGGCTAACCAAAGGACTACAAAAGGCGTGTAAAAAGAAAAATTTATTATATAAAGCTTTCATAAAGAAAAGGACAAAAGAAGCAGAGCAGCGGTATAAAACATACAAAAATAATTAACATATATAATAAGATGTAGTAAAAGAGACTATTACTGTAAAGAACTGGAAAAAAACAAAGACAATATTAAAAATACATGACAATAATCAACAGTATCCTTGGAAATAAAAGCAGAAATACCAGCCTACCCAACTAACACTCCAAAAAATAATAATCGACTCCGAATGTGAATATAGCTTCACCTGCAGATGAATTTAATAATTTTTTTGTTAACATTGGACCTAAACTGGGCCCGAGAAATACCCACTACGGTGCCAACAGTGATGCAATATGCAATAACACTGCTGTAAAAGACACCATCTTCATAAAGAGACACAGACGAAAGAGAGGTCATTGGAAATTGTTAAATCGTTCAAAAGTAAAACATCTACTGACTGCGATGGTATTGATATGCTACTAGTCAAAACTGTTATCGAATGCATAGTGAAACCACTGACGTATATCTGTAACCTGTCTCTCCAATCAGGTAAATTTCCCAATGCAATGAAAATAGCTAAAGTAATTCCGATTTACAAGACAGGCGACAGAGGGGAACTCTCCAACTATCAGACCAATGTCACTATTACCGCAATTTTTCCCAAAGATACTTGAAAAATATTCTATGAGAGAATTGACAACTTCATACTGAAAGATGATTTATTGTTTGAGCAGCAATATGGGTTCAGACACAAAAGGACATACAGCATCTGCCTTAATGGAATTTACAGAAAAAATATCAACAGCCATTGAGAAATAAAGAGTATTCCGTTGGAGTATTCCTAGATCTTAAAAAAGCATTTGATACAGTAGATCACAATCTATTAGTAAAGAAACTACAAAATTGTGGTATCAGAGGGGGTAGCACTGTCCTGGTTAAGAAGTTACTTAAATCAGAATCAGAATCAGAGATCAGAATCAGCTTTATTGACCAAGTATGCACAACACATACAAGGAATTTGACTTTGGCTAAAAACTTGCTTCTCGTTGTTCAGGGTGAAGGATTTAAATAAGGATTCCAATACAACCACAGTATGTACAGTAGAATTACAGTCTGTCCACTTTCTATAAAAGGATCAAATATATACAGGAATATATGCAGTTATTTACTCGGACTAACCACACTTTGCAGAAATATATGAAAAAAAATATACAATCACACAGTATTTCAATGTGGACTCAGATTCAGTGATATAATGTGAATGAAGTAAAAAGCAGTGTGAGGAGTTATGTGCAATGTAATAATGGATTGAAAAGTCATGAGTACAGCAACAGGTAGGACTAGGTGAATGTTAGGAGTTCATCAGAGTGATGGCTTGAGGAAAGAAACTGTTCCTGTAGACGGTTGGGTTTGACCTTCAGTGATCTGTACGACGACCAGAAGATAGAAGTTCAAACAGTTTGTGGCCGGGGTGTGATGGGTCAGCACAGATGTTTCCCGCCCGTTTTCCTGGTTATGGACGATATAAGTTCTCAATGGAGGGTAGGGTCGGTACCAATGTCTCTCTCCGCAGACTTAATGATCCGCTGCAGTCTGGTCTTGTCCTGTGTTAGGTGGCAGATCCAAACCAGACAGTGATGGAGAAAGCAGAGGACAGATTGATGATGGCGGTGTAGAAGACAACCAGCAGCTCCTGAGGCAAATCAAACTTCTGAAGCTGACGCAGAATAAACAACCTCTGCTGGGCCTTTTTCCGGATCAGTGTCAATATGGGAGGACCACTTCAGGTTCCGGGAAATGTGGTACCCAGAAACTTGAAGGAGTCCACAGTGGACACTGTGCTGTTGAGGATGGTGAGTGGGGGGAATGAAGGGGGGTGTCGCCTGAAATCCACAGTCATCTCCACCGTTTTTGGCTGGGTTAACGTTCAAGATGGTTCTGGCTGCACCAGAGGCTCAGCTGCTCCACCTCCCGCCTGTATGCAGACTCATCACCATCCCGGATCAAACCGATGACTGTGGTGTCGTCCGCAAACTTCAGGGAGCTCCACCGAAGGGTCCTCTGAGGTGCAGTCGTTGGAGTAGAGGGAGAAGAGCTGTGGGGAAAGGACACATCCTTGGGGGGCGCCAGTACTAATTTTTCGGGAGCTGGATGTAAATCTCCCTAGCTTCACCTGTTGCCACCTGTCAGTCAGAAAGCTGGAGATCCACTGGCAGGTGGAGGGGGCACCTTGAGCTGGAGGAGTTTCTGATGAAGAATGCCTGGGATGATGGTGTTGAACGCTGAGCTGAAGTCGACAATCAGGATCCTGGCGTACGTCCCTGGGGAGTCGAGGTGTTGCAGGATGTAATGTAGTCCCATATTCACTGCATCATCCACTGACCTGTTTGACCGTAGGCAAACTGCAGTGGGGCCATCAGGGGGCCTGTGATGACCTTCAGGTGGTTCAGCACCAAATCTCTCCAAGGATTTCATGACGACAGAGGTCAGGGGCAACAGGTCTGTAGTCGTTTAATCCTTAATAGAGGGTTTCTGGGAACTGGAATGATGATGGAGCGTTTGAAGGCAGGAAGGCACTTCACGCAGCTCCAGTGATCTGTTAAAGATCCGGTGAAGATGGGGGCCAACTCGTTGGAGCAGGACTCTCAGGGCAGGACGGAGACACACCATCAGTCCTGCAGCCTTCTTGATCTTTTGTCTCTGAAAGACCCAGCGCACCTCCTCTTCACAGATCATTAGTGCTGGTGGGAGGTCAGAGTGGAGGAGGGGATGGAGTTCCTGGGGCGGCAGATAATCCTTTTGTGTGGGTGGGAGTGAGAACTGTAGGTTCTTTTCAACCTGCAGTAAAAGCTGTTTAGGTCTTAGCCAGCTGGAGGTTTTCCGCAGGGTGGGGGGATGGTCTCCTGTAGTTGGTGATATTCCGTAGGCCTCTCCAGACAGAGCAGAGTTGTTAGCTGAGAAGTTTTTTTGTAACTTCACACTGTAGCTCCTCTTAGCAAGCCTGGTCTCCTTCGTCAGCTGTTTCTTGGCCCGCTTGACAGAGTCCAGTCACCAGTCCTGTAGGCCCCTCCTGGTCTGACGTAGCTGCTTCAGTTTAGGAATGAACCAGGGTTATTGTTGTTGTATATGCCGAAGGTCTTGGTCTGCACACACATGTCCTCGCAGAAACAGGTGTATGATGTCACAGTGTCAGTGAGTTCATTTAAGTTAAATGGCTGCAGCTTCAAAAACACTCCAACTGTGCAGTCAAAGCAGGCTTGTAACTTCAGCTTTGATTCCTCAGTCCATTTCTTCACAGTCCTTACAACAGGCTTGAAGTTTTTAGTTTCTGTTGTATGTTGGAATAAGATGGAGCAGGCAGTGGTCAGAAAAACCCAGAGCTGCACGGGGGACGGCATGATAGGCATTTCTTAAAACTGTGTAACAGTGGTCAAGTGTATTTGTGTCCCTGGTGGGACATTTAATATGCTGTCTGTATTTAGGAAGCTCATTTGTGAGATTAGCTCTATTGAAATCACCCAGAATGATAAGCAGAGAGTCTGGATGTTTTTCCTCCACGTCTGCTATCTGGTCAGCGAGGAGCTGCAGTGCCTCCGTTGTACAAGCAGCAGGCGAGATATAAATTCCGACCAGAATAAATGAGGAGAACTCTCGCGGTGAATAAAAGGGTTTACAGTTTATGATACAGTGACTCTAGGTTAGGGGCTACAAAACTTCTTCAACACTGTGACATCAGTACACCAACCTTCGTTTATGTAGAAGCAGATTCCACCACCCTTAGTCTTTCCAGAAAATTCTCGGCTGCCATCAGCACGAAACAGTTGAAATCCGTCCAGACGGACCGCGCTGTCCGGGATGTGTTCACTCAGCCAGGACTTCCGTGAAACAAAGGGCGCCAGATCTGCTAAAATCCCGGTTTTGTGAGTCAGGAGCAGCAGTTCATCCATTTTTGTTCGCCAAACTGCGGATATTTGCCAGATGGATCGATGGGAGCGGCGTGCGAAATCCTCGTTTCTTCAGCTGACTAACGCACCGGCACGTTTACCCACGCGCCTTCGTTTCCGGCCAGCGCAATAGCCGCTGCTTCCCACAGCTAAGATGGGACTGAAAAAACTTCAGATCAGCAGCAGGTAACTGGCGGAGAAGTTGCATTGGGAGGTCGTCTGAGTGAAAGTAGTTCCTCCCTTGAATAGGTGATTCGGACAGAAGAGCAAAGTCCAAAAAAACACACAAAATTATCAAAAACATCAGAGAGCAGAAGCCAGTGGCTGCCATCCGCGGCGCCATCTTGGATTTTTTTTTTTTTTTTTTTTAAAGAATAGATATCAGTTTGTATGTGTGTAACAACAAAAACTCAGAGCTACTGAAGGTCACCTGGGAGTCCCACAGGGTTCAGTTTTGGGACCATTATTATTCAATATGTATATAAATGATATATGTAAAGTTTCAGAAAAAATGGACTTAATATTGTTTGCTGATGACACTAACCTGCTATGCAGTGGAAACAACTTGGAACAACTTTCTGGATACGCTCGAAAGGAATTAGGAAAGCTGAAACTGTGGTTTGATTCAAACAAATTAACGCTCAATTTAAGCACGACAAAATTTATAGTCTTTAAAAACCATCACAAATACCCAGTACCCAAACTCAGTGTAAATGGTGTAGAGATTGAAAGGGTATCTGAAACAAAATTCCTTGGAGTAATAATTGATAACAAACTGTGTTGGAAGCCACATATTAATTATATAAAAGGTAAAGTATCCCAAATCAATTGCAATATTACACAGAGTGAAAAATTTGCTGAATCACCCACACTATACACCTTGTATCATTCATTAATACTCCTATACATGTCTATTGTAATGAAGTAGTGGGGGGAAATACATATAAAACAAACATATATCCACTCTTTATGCTTCAAAAGAGAGCTATTAGAATAATCACCAAGCAGCTTACAGGGAACCAACAAACCCACTTTTTCTTAAACAAAAACTCTCAAGTTGAAAGATCTGATCGACTTTTAAAACCGCAAATAATAATGTTCAAAGTGAAGAATCTATCACTGCCCGCAAATATCCAGAAGTTGTTCCAAACAAGGGAGAAGACGATATCACTTCAGAGAACATGTATATTTCAAAAGCCTACAGTGAGAACAACTACCAAGCAACACTGTATTTCAGTGCAAGGTGTCAGATTATGGAACGATTTTGGACCTGAATTAAAATCATGTACAAAGCTTGGACAATTTAAACAAAAACTAAAGGAAGAAATACTCCAAACATATTTACAAGACGACATGTAAACTCACATAAGGATTGACATTTCAGCCTGTGTTGTGTTATAGCTTAGTTTTTCTTTTTTCTCTGTGACACTATGTCTTAGATTTGTTTTGGAATAGTAACCGCTTAACTTAGACTAGCTCAGTTTTCTTTTTCTCTCAGTCATATTTTGTCTTTAGCCTTGTTTTAAATTGTAATCGCTCTTGTCTTGTTTTCTCTTTTTTCTCCTTTGAATTCTTGGATGGAATATGGGTGGGCAATATAAGCTGCGGCTTCAGCCATCACCCATTTCGGATAACTCACGTGGAATTGTATAGTAGAAGGAGTCTTTGTCTAATTTGACCTTGTTGTTATATTATACAGTTTCTTTTAACCTGTAATGTACTATCCGAAAATAAAATAAATAAATAAATTCATTCATTCAAGTCTCCACTGCCGTAGGCATGGCTGCACACTTTTGGTTTTTTCATTTTGATCTGTGATATGAGAGTTTACATTATTATTTGTATTATGTTCTGCAAGCTGTTGGAAAATGGTACAAGACAAGAGTGCTTACTGAGATTTTCCAAGATTTCAACAATGGCCTGCATAACTACACTTTGTGATGAAAAAACTGGGACCGTTGCAGATTTTCCTGTCAGAATGTTTAGATTTCAATGGCTCACATATTGTGAGGAGCACTGCTGAACATGAGATGTCTGTTTTCTTTGAGCAGCCAAGTAGGACATATTTTGTCAGGGAGCGGCCACCCCTCAAAGTAAAAACATACTATTATCCTCAACAGGGTTTGTGTGCTCACAAGATTTAAAGCTATACGGTTTAACGTGATAAATGGGCCCTAATGATCTCATTACTCCATATCAAAAGGCTGACTCTGTGCCTTGAGGTTATTACAGAAAATCAGTGCAATCATGGCATTTAATTGGGCGTGAGATGGGTGAAATCTGGGGTGAGGTTTTAATCATACGGAATAAGTTTTGGTAACCTTAGAAACAAAAAGATGACATCAGTCAGTATCATTACAGTTTACAAAATTGTCATTTTTTGTGGAAATTACTAAAAGATGTGTTTTTCACAAAAAAAAATGCAGCTATCTAATGTGTTTATTAATATTGTAACAGATAAAATGCCTTTTGTAGCAACCAACACAACATATGATATACACCTTTTCTAGCTATAAGAAAGTGTTCACTCTTCTTTGAGTACTCCATGCATATTGATTACATTCTACTTGGCTTGCACAGATATAGAACAATACTTTTGTGAAATACCTTCCTTTTTTTGATACAGGACGTTTACCATATTAACTTGGACCCGGCTTTGATAAATTTGTTTTTATTCTTGTCCAAAATCCTGAGTTACACAAGCAGACCATGTAGACAAAATTATTGCAGTATTAGTTCAGGCTGATGTAAACACAATTAAGCTTTAAAACTTCAAGATCCAAAACTATGCAATACCTTTTTTTCTTTTTAAATACACGACTTGGGGGTTTTTAAAAAAATTAGTGGAACGAGAACAAAGAGGACAGAGCTAAGCCCACATTTAAAGTGTTGCACATTCAGAGTATTGTACCAGTTTCTTCAGAACATTTGAAACATGATTTACCTCCTAAGAATCTTTGAGCACTAAAACCTTTGATCCCAAGAAGTGTTCAGAGCAGCTCACTGCGCTCACAGGGGTGAATTACAGCAGCTCAGAGATGGCTCTACTTTTAGGAAAATCTGCTGCTCATATGACTGCTTACTCTGCTCACTTTGATGAGCCTCTCCTTAGTTCCAGCAAGGTATGAGGGCAGCATGGTAGTACAGTGGTTAGTATTTTGCCTAATAGCTAGAAGGTTCCAGGTTTGAATCCCAGGCTGGCAGTGGTAGGAACCTTTCTGTGTGGAGTTTGCATGTTCTCCCTGTGCTGTGTGGGTTTACTCAGGAGTTCCGGTTTCCCTCCCACAATCTAAAGACATGCATGTTAGGTTAATTGGTCATTCTAAATTATCCCTAGGTATCTGTCTCCTATTAGGCCCTTAGAATAGAGGGTTAGTACTAGTGAAGTGCTTTGAGTGGTCTTGTGACTAGAAAAACTACTATATAAATACAGGTCCGTATCCCTTCTCATTAAAGATTTCCCCCTCACCCACTTCCAGTTATTGTAGGAGGCTGAAATTGCACATGCATAATAATACATATCTTGGTAGGTCACATGGTAATTTGCAGGCTGAACTCCTAAGACTTTCTCTTTGAAGGGGGCTAAGGTGGAGTTAAGTTAGTTAATTCTCTTCTACAGCATGTGGAACACCATGTGGTGCCTATCTCAGTCTCTAGGCGCTTTTTGCACTGTAGGAACCTTTTACAGTTCCTATAACCTTTTCATTACCTAGGCCGTTTTCTTGTGTTCGGACAGCATAGGAACTAGGAACCACAGACCTCAGTTCTTAGAACCATTTTAGCTCCAACTCTGAGGCAGGGTACTCATATGATGTAGCTGTTTGCTGATTGGCAGAACTCGTAAGCTACCCCACTACCAGAGATTTCTGCTTTCTCATGTTGTCGCCATGTTTAAAAAGAAACTTTGCTGTGTTTTTTCCTGTAATCGCTAATAGACATAGAAATTTAAATACGAACAAAACACTGACAAATGGACTGAAGAGGAGGCCAATGCTCTTCTGGCCTTGTACGCCACAGAGAAGAACCTTTTTCTATTCTGTTATGGACTCAGACGGTGAGGAGCACTGCCACAGTGAGCCGCAGCGATGTCTGAACGCAAACAGTACATGTTACAATACGTCTGAAATATTCAACTATTACAATCAGCTCAATGACAAGAATAAAATACCGTCGGAAATATTTACCCATACGACACATGTACAGTCAGCACATGTTCAATAAGTCAGACTTTTGTCAGCAGCACTGCTCTTTCTTCCTCCATGGAATGAAGAAGGGTCACCTGCCGTTGGATTCTTCGTCTTGATTCCTGACTCTCTCTGTAGACTCCTCCAGCCTCGACATTAGATGCCCAATTTGGCAGTCCAAAATAATACCGTGATGAAGAACATCAATGCTGTAGCCTCCTCACTCTCTATGCTGGCTTCCTTGATGCTGTTGAGTGTGGTGCTTAAGTACACATCACTGTCACAGATCCTGGCATCGCACCAGTCCCTACCACACCCCCTCACTGCCTGTGCGAATGCAAAATGAAAAGGTTCCCCGGGGGAAGAGTAGTTCAACTAAACAGTTCTTAGAACTTCTCTGTCCGAAAGCGCCTTATGACCCCAGGCCACACAGCTACTGTAAGTAACGAAAGCTACAATGGGGGTCAGTCCTCTGGTAGCTCTGTGCCTAACTTTCCTTTCCCCATTATGCTAATCACCAAGTTAGAAGGCAGAAAGCACCCCTTTTTATCTGGTCTTTGGAATGACCCGGACTGGACTTGAACCAGAACTTACCAGCTGTCAGACAGATGCTCTACCACGAGTCCACATTTACAAAGGCAGCACAAATTAACAAGTGTGCAATTTAGACAGAGCGCCTAAGGGACATGGTCAATTTGTGCCAGTGATCATAGTAACAACACGCAAAATTATGAACACAGATGCAGACACTTCATTTCATAATGACCAACCCATCCACCAAGGGCACCGCAAAATTGCACACAGGCACAGCTGATGAGGGAAGCGGGGTCATCAACACAGGCACAGCCATTTCGTAGGAGAATAATATATAAAGTTTTTTATTAAAAGTTTTTGTTTTAGCGCAAATCCCACTAAAATAGTTTATTTTTTGTTCTTATATTTCAAAATTTAAATTTTCATTTAACTGGTAGGACTTTTTTGTTTAATATGTATAAATGAAGTATCTAACTTTAAAAAAGGACAACTCATGAATATATGGATTATTTAACCAACGTGTTTATTTTATAACACTAGAAACCTTCAAGATGGTCTGATGGAGACTCTGGGGCTTTAGCGAATTGAATAGCTTTGTTTGTTTTTACAAAATCTACAGGTCTCCCAGTTCACAACTTTTTATAATGCCATTGAGTTACAGTGATTGCAATTTCGGGGGACATTTCTATGGATCTGTGTGGGGTTTTGTTTTTTTTTTGTTAATAATCTCGTTTTCCTCCTATATTGTGTATCCTGAATTGGCAAAGAGAAATAGACGAGGGAACTGAATTACCGTTTTATGCACAGCAAAAAGAAATACTGTACATATATAGAAATAGGGATAGACAAAAAAAAAAAAAAAACAACAAAGAAAATTGGCAATGTGGGAAGATTTTGCTTTAAGCGAAGGGGGAACTGATAGGAAAACTCCAGATCTGAGTCTGAACCTCCAGAAAAGAGAAAAAAGTCACTATGGGCTGACACCATCTGTATGTCCACTGCAGGTAGGAAGGGCTCCTATATCCTATTTTATGGATGCAAGTTCATTTAGTAGGCTATATACAGTGTAAACAAATACAATAATAAAAAAAACTGCCGGCTGATGTCCAGTTCAGCATAACACCAGTCTCTGTGAGACCGTTGATATTCATATAATCTGTTTTTCTGTCATGCCAAATAAAGTCACAGGCAGAGAGAAGCTTCTGCCACGTACCCTCAGCTCTCTCCAGTGTCTCTTTCTGGCACTGACGATCGCTATCATGTCAGGCACAGATGAATTAAGACGAGCATTTTTTGGGCATTAAATCCTGGCGCATTACCAGGAGACTGACAACTGCAAGCCTTAATAAATCACCTTGTGCCCGTCATTTAAATACTCCCCTCCCCAAATTTGGGCTTTGACATGACAACTCCTACAAATACATACGCAAAGAGGCCAGGTGCAAAATTAACATAGTCCACGCCTTTCCACCGCTGATTTTGCCTTGCGCCCTTTAGTAAATCTTGACAGTAGTTTTTTAACACCAAAACAGGGTTTTTGCAATGGCACAGCACGTTAATAAATCTGCCCATATATGTATTACTATCCACCTTATTCCTAGGCCCCATGATGCCTTGCGTGAATTATGGACGCAACTTCCGGTACTAGTTTAGAACATATGGTTGTCACTAAAACGGGACACTTTTGCTTGTTAAAAAACAATGACTTCGACATCAGAAATGCGGGAACACGGCCTCTTGCACCTCAAAACAGTAACATAATCATACCACTTCCCACGACTATCGAGGGATGGGAAGATTACCTCAAAAAGTGGCCTCATACAGAGTAGCTCCGTTAGTTAGCACCACTGCTAACATGCTAACGATGTAAACAAATGACCCGTGCTGGCAAAATGAGTCAGTTTGAGGACATTTTCAAAACTGATGTAACGTTATTTCCATATTCTGTATTGAAAGACCTTCAAAATTATATTTAATTTGTAGGTAGTGTGCAAAAATTGACCCAGAAAAAGATGATTTGTTTATATTTTAGCTAGGTTGAAAACTTGCATTCGATCGGTCGGGAGTTACATCTTCCGCAAAAACATAGGTATTTTTAGAAAGTACAATTTCTAAGCTTTAAAATGATACCAAACACTCATGGGGGTTTTCCCGGGACTTGCCGCTAGCAAACAAAGAGTCATGATTTATGACTTTTCTGCCTGTAGCTCATAATGATGCGGTGCACATTCTGACTCATTTTGCCAGCACGGGTCACAATATCACTGTCTCCACCGCCAATAAAGTTGGCAGCATTTGTTAAAATAGTTGGACATAATCAGATTTACCTCAGAGCAGATGTAGAATCTAGTCAGAGCCACAAAGAAGCCTCCATTTATCCAGTCTATTGGCACAACCATGAACACCAGCAAGTGCTAGAACGACACCAAAACATTCAAAAAATACAAAAATTAGAAGAACTGAAATTAGCCTTAACTTGAGTGCAAAATACCTATGTGGACTATACATTAAAATGAATTTGAAAAACTTTTAAAAACGCTATTTTAAATGCCACTGCTACTGCACTCAAACTGACTGATTTAACACTTGTCCAGCCAAAACCGGAAGTTCCATCCATAATCATTCCTACAGCGGCACCCCAGGAATAAGGTGGATAGTTGTTATAATTTAAAAACATTACTAATAAATGTAAAATGCTGAAACAAAATGCTTAAAAATAGAAAAGTCACAACAGGGTGTTGAAAGATTTTTCAGTAAATTGTTGAATCTACCAACAATGGTCATTGTTATGCATCTAATGAGCACTGCACATCTTGGCTTGCCATGCGCTTTGTTGTATAACTGTCAATGTGGTAATTTGCAGCTTTGAATTCCTAAGACTTTCTCTTTAAAGGGGCTAAGGTGAAGTGACGTGATAATGGAATCAGCTGAATGCAGAGTGGTCATCAAATACCTGTACTTGAGAGGCCACACACCACAGGAGATGTTTAATGAAATGAAAGAGACTTAAGGGGAGAATGCCCCTTTGCATGATGTAGTCAAGTACTAGCATCAACAGTTGAACTGTGGTCAGACATTGGTGGAAATGGTATACATTCCCAGGCGACCACATTTCATTATAGAGAATGGGCGGTGACATCATGCCACGCTGTATTCTGGACTGTCGTTGCAATTTTCGTGGTCTGGCTTCTTTGTTTACCAGTAGTTTACAGCAACTGCTAACGTGAAGAGACAGACGTTTGATGGAATGCACCAAACAGAAAATAATTTTTTTTTTGGAGTGCTACCTCCAAAAAAATAAACATGATCAATCCATATGACCACAAGAAATGGACCATGGATCTTGACCAACTGCCTCGAGTCACACACATGTGCTTGCCTGCTTGGTTTGTGGGGTGAGCACATACACCCATGAGCAATTTAAGAACTATAAATCAATTAACCAATGGATGGGTCCAGCCACCTCAAATCTTCCAGGTGAATGACCAGAAAACCGTTGTTTGCACAAAGGTAAGCAATCATTGCTTCTGCAGTTTTCTGCACTCGCATATGTCTCTGCAACTACAGGCATTTCTAAGTCCCAGTGGTGAAATGTTGAATTTATGTTCAAATTTGTCATACAGTGCTTGATAAGTATATACACATACACAACAACTGGATGAAATACTAATCAAGTAATGTGATTTAATTAGGCCTGACGCTTGCAGTGGCACACCAAAAGAATTACCGGTGTAATTAGCAGCTATAAAAAAACATACTAAATAAGGACAGTGATTTTTTTTTTTCCAATTAGTGCTCAAAGTTTAGACCACAATGTTTACAAAACAACAGCAAAAGTGTATTTTAGTGTAAAGGTTAATGTTTAGAAATGATTTTAACCTGTTTAGGGATTTAAATGGGATGTGGGACAAGATGAAAACAAGGAGTAAAAACTGCCTTGATCCAGACGTTTTTATCGTCACCTGAAAGAGGAGAAGCTTCTGAATCTAATGATGCCAAACATTCTATGGACTTCAGTCCCCAGCTGATTTTTTTTCCCCCTTGTCCTGTCAGACAGCTAGGCAAACAGAACAGGGATCTATCACCCTTATTGTGCCAAAACAGATTTACTTTGCCAAGAAGAGCTTATACAGTACCTAACTGTGTATTGTATATTGTTGTAAACTCCTCCTGTAATAACTTTTAATACTTTATTTTAATTGTTTTACCCACGGAAGATCCAACAGGATGGGGAAGAGGGAAAGGAAGTGTGTGAAGGGGGAAAAGAAAAGGGAGGGGAACAGACAAAAAATAAAAAACCAACAACTAAAACAAAGAAAAGACAAACTGCTTCTTCCACCGAAGATGCCTCAACACGAGTCTGGTTTCCACACCTGTTAAAGGAGAGACACTTGTGCGTGTATGTATGTGATGAGAACGCGCGCAAAATAAGTGTGTGCATGTGAGTGGTTTGTCAGGAAACATATGAAGCAGAGGGCCGGTCGCAGCAGCTCTACCCCCGGGAACCCCGAGCAGGCAAGACAGCGCCACCAACCCCCACAGGGCACAAACGTCCGAGGTCAGCAAGCCCCAGGAAAGCCAGGCATCCGCCCCCGGAGAGACGATCAAGGGAGGCCAGGCTACTCGGCGGCCGGCGCGGTGAGCCCAAACCCCTGGACCCGCCCTACCCCCACCCCCCTAGCGGGGCCAACGTCCGCCCCCAGGCCCCAGGCACCAGGAGGCCAGCGACCCCACCCCTCAGGGCAGAGACCGGCTCGCAGAAACTGGCCCACACACCCCCGTGCAAGCCCCCCCAGGCACCCCCACAGCGGGCCCGCCCCAGCGCCTCTGTCACACACCCCGGGGACCCCCACGTCCAAGGGGAGCCCACGTTGCCAAGATGCACTGCCCCCCTTAATCCAGCACCTCCCGACTCGCAGACACACCCCTCACCACACCTTCACACCCACATGCTCCCATGCACACCGCTCTCACTCACCCAGACCGACCCATTCTCTCTCACTCCTGTACCGATTCAAACTCACCCCTCAATCACCTTTGTTTCATATGGCGGCTGCGAAGCAGATGCAGCGAGCCTGAACACGCACCAGTGCCCGGCAGTGACCAGGGAGACCACCGGCGCAGGCCACAGAAGCAGACCCCCACCCCCAGCGCCCATCTGAGTGAACAATCAGCAGACCACCGCAGATGCCCCGAGATGCCACCCATGCTGGGTGGCATCTCGGGGCACCTGGGGCCGGGGTGCAAAGCAACGCACAAAACCGACCCACCATTACCACCTCCATTCATCACCCCCTCACTCTCACTTAGACTCATATTCAGCCCCCCTCTCACTTCCTTGGTTGTATCTATATATTCAGTAGCACCCAGGGATTTTGACAACATGATAGGTTTGACAACATGATAGGTTCTAGGCTCCCCACTAGGCCCCCATGCCACCAGCAAGAGCAGGGCAACAGGGGTGGGGGAAGACCCCCACCCCCTCCCTGCACAGAACATGGTGGGCGGGTGTCGGTTATATGATATAATTGTGTGTAAATGTGTGGACTACCAAAGTGCAATTAAAATTGTGGGGATAGTGATTGGAGCACCGCTAGCCACTGCGATGGGCAGCAGGGCCCCCATCCCCCCAAGCCCTCAGTGTCTAAAATGCAATTAAAATTGAGGTGAGTGCAGCCCCACCATGCAGCAAAGGTATCCCCTTCACTGACACAGTGCGGCACACCCCCACCCCAAAGTCCTAAATGTAACAAAAAAGATGTATATTCCACCCAGAGTCAGGAGTAGGGGGAGGGCGTGAAATAAGACTGGGAGGTAGGCGGTCTAAAAGCGAGGCCATCACCTCCCCCCCCAGAAACCAGCTTGCAGACTGGTTCATGAGGCCACCCACTGCCACAAATCCCAACCCAGGGCGAGGGCCGCCAGTCGAAGCAGCCCAGGACCCACCAGCATCACGCCCCAGCGCTCCCAGCACCACTAACGTGATGGGGCAGCCATACATATTTCCACTCATCTTACACACACAAACATGGACAACAACAGTCACAATAGTGAACAATGGACCGGACCCACACGGCGCCCAACATGCCAGGCGACACCCCCGAGCGCCCACGCAGGCCCACGACCACCCACCCCAGATGCACACCGACAGCCGCAGGCCACCCTGCAACCACAGCCACCCCGGAGCAACCCAATGGAAACACGGCCATCAACCCGCGCCAATGGCTCCCCAACCACCCGAAAGCACCAACACACACCCGCCAATGACACCAGGGGCGATGCGACAAAGCGCCTCACCCCGCAACACAACAGGTGGGCGGCCGGGACAAGCAGGCCCCGAAACGCCAGCCCCCATGCCACTACATGGACTGCCCAACCCCTGCCACCCAACAAAGTTCCCCTACCCATACACACATCCTCCACCCCCCAGACATCCACCCACAAGTAACCGTTTCCGTACACACACCTACCCCCACCCACCATCACACATGCCCACCTACACCCACACACAGCCCCACCTGCCCACTCAACACACACCCACTTCCGCTTCTGCTCATACACAAGCCCCCACTCACACCCACTCTCACACACACACACACACACACACACACACACACACACACACACACCCGCAGACCCCAGTGGACAGGGAGGGTGACCCAGGATGCAGGCACCGACCCCAGGGTGCCACCAGGGCCCCAGGGAAAACACGACCCTGCCGTGCAAGGATGCACCGGGGAAAACACCACTGGCGCACACCCGAACCCGGTCCGGGAGGGGTGAGGACGCCCCCTCCCCCACCACCAGGGGCCCAGGGCCAGACCCAGACCCCCCCGAGGGACGAGGCCAGCTGGCCGGGGGCCACAGCCCAACCCCCCCCGCCCACCCTGCAGCCCCCTCAACCAACTCCCCCCCCCCCAGGGCCAGACAGACGGCCACCCTGGAACAGGCCCCCCAGACACCCGCGGTCGGGGTGCAGCCAGCCGCCAGAGGTGCCAAGGAGAGCGGATCACCGCCCGCCACCCCTCAGATTATAGAATTAATAAGCGGGGACCAGAGAGAATTGAATTCCGCCAATTGATTATTTGAGGAGGCTGACATTCTCTCCAGGCTAATATAATCCAATAGTAAGTTATTATAATAAGTCATGCATAAGTTATTTCTTGATTTCCAATTCATGAGGATAGTTTTCTTTGCGATGCATAAGGTAGTGAGAACATTGTGTGACATCCTTGCATCTATATTTATTTCACTTAAATCACCTAATATGCAAAGTGTGGGTGAGGGTGGGACACTATACCCAAGCCATGCCGACAGGTCCTCGCACGTCTTCTGCCAGAACTTTTGAACTGGTGCACAGGACCACATAGTATGCATATAGCTATCCGGGACGTTGCTGGTGCAGTGAGAGCAGATATTTGCATGACTCAGGCCCATTTTGAACATCCTTTGTCCTGTGTAATGAATTCTATGTAGAATTTTATACTGTATAAGTTGTAAGTTAGAGTTTTTAGTCATCTTAAAAGTGTTTAAACATATTTGTGTCCAGAAACTTTCCTCCTTATTAATCGATAAGTCTGTCTCTCATTTTGATATTGGAAGAGATACGGACTCATCAAGCTTTGATAACAATCCATGTATTTTCAATATCAATTTTGGGGAACATAGATTTAGAAACTCTGCCACCTTAACTGGTACCTCTAAATCTGTCTGATTAACATTAAATCTTGCTTTTATTATAGATTTAAGCTGTTGATATTCAACATATTTTTATCACTGATTTTGTATTGTGACACTAGTTCCTGAAATTGGATAAAATTTCCACCTTGAATAAGATGTTCTAAGTTATTTATTCCCTTCTCTTGCCATAGTGGAAATTTTAATGTCCTCTTTAGTTGCAAGATATCAGGATTATTCCAAATGGGCGTGAGTTTACAGGGGACAAGTGAAGACCCTGTTATTTTTAAAAATTTCCACCAAGCCATCAGAGAGGAGCTGATATTAATACTTTTAAAACAGTCATAGCGTTTAATACAGGGACTTATAAAAGGTAAGTCAGAGATATTTAGCGACCCACAGAGAGCCTGTTCAGCATCTAACCATGGGTTTCCTAGTGGGGTTGATTTTGTCCATTTTGAAACAAGCTGCAGTCTATTGGCTAAAAAGTAATTTAAAAAAATTGCTAAATCTAAGCCTCCGCACTCTTTCGCTTTTTGAAGGGTTTTTAAACTAATCCGTGATGGTTTATCCTTCCATAAAAATTTACTTATATTTGAGTCTAGAGACTTAACCCCTTGCACTCTGGTCAATTTCCCTAAAAACGCCTAAAAATAATGTACCCAAAGTAAATCAAAAGCTGTTCTTCAACCCTTTGCAGCATCTTCATGGGGTTGGTCTCATTTAAAAGAAAACACTTGGAATTTTTTGGCAAATCTCTCTAAGTGCTCCGGCCACTGAGTAACAGTCATCTAAACATACTGAACTTGAAGAAAATAAATTTCGCCTGGGTGTTTTTTTGGATAAAAATGCTTGCAAATTACACACAGCTGTCAGATCCGGGCTGGAAAATGCAACAGAAATGTAGAACCAAGTGTTATCCAGCTGAGGTCAAAATTTTGTAACAATACCACAAAAAATGAATATATTACACATTATTGTCAGGTTGTTCCCAGGCGTTTTTGAACTGTGCCAAATTGTGCCAAATGGCACAGTTTAGAAAAACGTCTGTAACTTTTGAATGATTCAGTATAGAAGCTTGATCTTGGGCTCTAATGAAAGGTGACACTCAGGGCTGTGTGTGTGTGGGGGGGGGGGTTGTTTATTCATTCATGAATGAATGAATGAACAAACAAGCCCCCACACACAAAGAAGCATGCCACGTAAAAAATGTGTGGCTTTTTTTTACAAGAAAAAATAACCTACAGTGCACTAAAAATTATACTAAAATATCTTTAATGTAGAAGATAACAACTCCCACCCCCCCCCACCCCCCGCTACAGAGGACGGACATCGCCCATCGCTACATGACGGACCGCGGTGACGGTGCGCCGCGGTCTACTACGCACAGTTGTACTAAAATATCTGCAATCCGCTACAGAAGAGTAGCGGCGGGGGGGGCGTTCACGGTCCAGACGCGGCGCACGGACCGTGTCCAGTCTGTGCGCCGCGGTCCGTCATGTAGCGATGACGCACAGTTGTAATTTACCGATTGGTCAAAAGTCATTTTGATTACAATTTTTAGGGATAAAGAATAATTTAGCTTATAACACTTACCTGTCCACAACAGCAGTGTCGCTGGCGAACTTCCCTTCCTCAATGTCAGACGAACATGACGCTGGTCCGTTTGTTACGACTCGTGGTTCTGGTCATGCGACCCGGTCAAACCATGATTCCATTATTGCGGTTTTGCGCTTCCATGATTGCGGTTTTGGCGAACGATTTTTCAAAACAAATAAGAACAGTAGTAAGAAAAAAAGACTGGCGAACGCGTGTGTGTCACCCAGCGGCTTACACAAAACAGATTTTACACACGGGACATACGCTTTCAATTGTCGAACTTCTCTGCTTCAATTGGCTGGCTGTATTCGCAGCCGTTGGTAGGCGGGTCCTTCTTGCTAGGTTTTCAGTCATTGGTTCTTCAAGGTTTCAGAAATCCAATTCAAGGCTCTTATTAGTCGAATGAGAGGTCAATCAAATCTAAACCAATCAAAGCACTCCTTTGGCTTTCTGTTTGAGGCTGTGTCTGTAGTGGAAGAACGGAAATGCAGCTTTTTTTTTTCAGTGCGCTCTGAGACGCACAGTGTGCGTCCTAGTGCGCACTAGGATGCAGAGACGTGACCGCCCGCGGTATCCTGGAGTGCAAGAGGTTAAACCAGGCCATTGATTGGTTGGGTAGGGATTGAGAACAAATAATTGATCCCCAGTCCCCAGCTGATTTTAAATCCATGCATAATGAAGGCAACAACATGTGCTCTGGGAATTCTCTTCCAGTGAGCACAAAAGAGGAATCCCATTCGGCTTGTTAAAAGTTAGCAACAACTCCATGTGCATGCAGTACAAGTAATCTTTATATGTGTTTAAATCACAATTTACCTTTGTAAAAATGCCATGAACACATGACCATGTGTGCAGGAATATTGTCAAAGCTGATGTCTTTCCTTCTGACCACTGCAATTCATTCCATCCGACGCCTCTTTGTTAACTCGGAGACCCAGTTCTCTCCACTTTTCTTCCAAGTTGGGAAGTTAAAAAAATTGTACGCCGTTATCAGTCTTTTTCCCACGCCAATCATGAGAGCGGTTGTTGCATTTGATAACGCAGCAAAACATCCCCATTCTAATGTTACATGGTATTCGGATGAATAATAATAACACACTGAAGCAACCCTCAAAACATTTAGCTTAACCGCTTTCCTTGCTCACTACTAAACGAAGACAGGCAGACCACTTTTCCTACAATTCCTTATGGTTTTTCCATCTGGTGACATCACACGCCCATTCTCTATTGATGAAGACATCATCCAACAAGAGGAGGCTGCCATTTTTGGAGGATCACTCCAAAACCATTTGTCAACTAGCCCAAGTTGTCCAGATCAGTGTGGGGTCTGTGGGAAAAAAAAAAAAAATCATCCATGACCATTTGTACATGCAGAAGCTGTCTGCACAATGTGGGGTGGCAGTGGCTCAGGAGGTAGAGTGGGTGATCCAATAACTGTAGGGTTGGCAGTTCGAATCTTGCTCTTCCCAACCATCCAGCCGTTGTGTCCCTGGGCAAGAAACTTTACCCATCTTGCCTCCAGTGTCCATGGCACGGGGAATAAATGTTCGGTGGTGGTCAGAGAGGCCACTGGTGTGGATTGGCAGCCATGTTTCTGTCAGTCTGTCCCAGGGCAGTTGTGGCTGCAGTAGTAGCTTACCATTGTCTGTGGAGTGAATAAATAATGTATCTACTGTAAAGCATCTTTGAGTGTCCATGAAAAGCGCTATATAAATCCAATGCATTATTATGGATTCCCCAGTTGCTCACACCTTTCCTGAAACAGGGATGAATCATGTGCTTCCAGGCTCTTTTGGTCATGTGTCAAGAAAACCAGAAGGACTTCTTCAGCAGACTATGCAGGACAAAACATGGGTCCATCACTATAAACCAAACACTAAAGCCCGGTTGAAGCAATGAAAGCATTATGACTCACCACCTCCGAAGAAGTCACATGTCCAACCCTTGGCACATTAGGTCATGCTCATGGTCTTTTGGGTCCAGTATGAAGTATTGATGATACATTTCCTGGCAAAGGGTACCACAATTACTAGGACTTACTACACTTCACTGCTGCAGAATTTGACAACGCCCAGTTTCACAACTCGCATGTTACCCAGACGGAAGGACGGTGCTGCGATGATTAAATCCTTCCTCACCCCTTTACTCTCCCCATCTGACTTTCACCTCTTTCCAACCATGAAGTCATTTTTGAAAGGCAAGTACTTCTACGAAGATGAAACGCTGATTCCTGAGGTCAAGTCATGGTTTCTGACACAACTTGCAGACTTCTACAGATGAGGTCTCCACAGCTGTATAAAGCGATGAGAGAAGCGTGGGACCCTTGGTGGTACTTATGTAGACAATAATTGTACCAAGTTTGGTTCCTTTCAGTCCAGAACAGATGTGAGGATCTCCAAAGCCAAGTGACTTTCTAATACAGATGACCAGCTATGGTGGTTGTATGACAGGCTAAAATTAATAGTGATTTACTTCTTCTGGTCAGACCAATTTAGCCCCATCATAAGTTGCTTCTGTTGTTGAAAGTTTTCAATTTTCTACCTCGTGTTCTGTTCTTCTTCCCTCTCCTGACACGGTGTAATAATGGCAATCCATCATCAGTGTGCACTGCAGCAACACGTGCATATTTCTGCATCTGATATTCCCTTGCACTGTGTGTAATTTTTGTTGTTATTATACAGGCTCATTTCATAAATGTAGGTAGCTTCCACTATTGCATGTGTATCACTGTTATGTCACCGTTAAGTATGCACTTCCATAAAGCTCTGCTGGGGAGACTTTCAGGCACTGCAATGAGTTGCTTTTTAATTCAGACATTTTTGTAAGCGTTTCTCTTTGTTCAGCACTTCTTTATTCTCTTTTCAGAAGTGAGTCTAAAGACAAAAATCTAAATTTATTCTTTTTTTATTGTCCAAAAGTTGAGTGTTTGATGGGTGTTGTGTATTATTCTCTGTTATATTTCCCTCTGGATATTTTTTTTTAACATTTTTGTATTCAGCTTTAATGTTGCAGAGAGAGAAGTGGATTTGTTTGAAACTGCAAAGCACCATGTGGCTGTAGCTGGTAGAGTCCAGACTGTTGAGACTGAGGCTTGTGGCAACAATCACAGATCCTCGGGAAGAATATAGTCTACTTGAACAAAAACTTTATCTTCTCCCTACTATAATTAGCACAGTTTTCTTTGCAGGATTCTGAAATGCTGCTCTGGCCTGTTGGGGTGCGGTGTTGTGTCTGCTCGCCGTGCAGCTGTAGTCTGTGTTTGGGTCAGCGAGGTGATCCGTGTCCACCCAGGCTCAGCACCAACATGAGCCCTTATGAGTACTGACAGCATGTTTACCTTGGACGCCATTCCCTCCCAACATTTCTGCATGGCTTGACACTGACTACTGCTTCATGGCTGGCAGTTTGATTGAATTAGTGCTACAGCATCAGGAAGGAAGACAGAAAGAAAGAAGTAGTCCACGTGTCCTACGTATTACACAAACCCAAAGAAAACAGCAACAGCACATGCAGTGAGTTACAACTGAACTTTGACACAAACTAGAGCCCAACAGGACAAACATCCAAAACTCAGCTGCACAGGGAGGAACAGACCGATTGGGAAATGTTCGCTGCTGCATTAGTTTCCATGTAAATGGATTCTCCCATTGGTTCTTTGCCTCACCATCCCCCACACATTGGTCCTATCTTGGTGCAATGTCTTGTACAAACTCCCTCAGGGCAAAAATCACATACTTCATTAGAACATACTGACCTGGTTCCTTTAGAATGGTGCAGAAAGATGAGCATTCACTTAAAATAACATATCAAGAACTCAAGGTAGCTTTGACTGTTCGACCTTCCCTTAGGTTAGATGCAAAAGGAAACGTGCATGAAAGCGGACTTTGATACAGTAACATATTGACAGGCACAATTTTGGAACATGCTCACGTGTTTTCATTTGAACAGCCATTACAGTCTTTCTCTTTATTATTCATGCAGACCCTCTGAGCATCTGTGCAGCAATAACAACTTTTAAGATGATGCTTTTGTTTCAGGTATCACTAGATGATGAGATTTATAAAAGAACTCATCCGTCTTTGTAGAGCTACTGAAATTATTCACCAGCAAGCTAGTGCTGATGTTACATTTGGTCAAATGTCGTGTAGGATTTGTGGAATATTTCTTGGCAAGGCTTCATTGAGCGCAAGAAATTTTCTAGAATACTTCCCACCAAATAATATATAATCTAGCATCCAACTTCTCTAAATGCCACCATAATATGCAAGTGATGTCTTTGAGGATTCACAGCAAAAGTAGCAGGGATCCTATTTGTCTCCAATAGAACGTTTTTAAAGAAACTTTTTAGCTCCAGAAAAAGAAGACTCCCAAAAGTCTGGAGCCTTCCAATGACCACAAGTACTGGTTCCAGTACTTGTGGTGAGCATACACCTAATCTCATACATGGCCACAAACACAGCTGCTGTTTCAGGCTTATGCTAGTGTGACCAAGGCAATAGGCTGTGAAGCCCTATTGGTGTTGTCCAGCTGGGTTTTTGAACTCACAGCCTCCCGCACCAGAGTCCAGCACTCTACTTGTGTCACCAAGAGGGTCGACCCACTTGGCAACCCAAGTACAACTGATTTGTTTTGGTTTTGTTTTTTTTTAATTCTGTTACACTACGCTTGGCTAAAATTTAGGATGCTTTCATTCCTAACCCATTTGATCCAGATCTTCAGACTTCTCAGTTTGATTCGGACCAAAATTTTAGGTGTGAAACCTCCCCCAAAGCACAGTCCGAACCAAAGAGTCAAAATTTGCATTGGAAAAAAAGAGGTGGTCTTGGTCCAGATCAAATTGAACCATGGTATGGTTCATTTAGAGTGTGAAAGCAATTTTCAGCAAGCTTCAGCATGTAGGACCAGATACAGAAAGTTAAGGCAATTTATAAGTGGGAAAATTAGCTATGCTAGCCTAACTTGGACAGAGGAAATATGGCTGTTAGCGGCATAAAGTCACTTGAAAAAAAAATGCAGAAACTTAATAGATATTTTTGGAGAGGATGTGACAGTTTTTGACAAACATCTTTTTTAATGAAGACCTGGATAATATTCTAGCCTCACAAATCGAGTTTACACACTAATATGATGGAGTCTTCCACAATTTTTACTTAAAGCAGAGCTAACTATGTTTGTTAACTATCAGTTTGTGCTAGCAACACAAACATCGTCATGACAGCAAGACGGAGATGTGGTCACATAAAGTTGTTCAGTTCGCTTGGATAAGGAACAGTGTGAAACTAAACCTAACCACATCAAATGTAGACAATGTAACAAAAATATTAACGTTGGTCTGGACTTTCAAATATAAAAACTCCCTTAGGCGTCTCTGTGAATCAGCTACTTTCCAATCCCGACATCAAATCATATATTTTCTGCACCCCCCTGCAGTTTAGACTCCAAAAGTATTTCCTTTAGGGGAAACTGTGATGTTGTATTTTATGTTTTATTGTGAAGTGCGGTGTAGTGGCGGCCACCTCTTCTTCTGCCACTGCACCACCCCATAAATACCAGGGGGCATCCATGTTACGGCCTCTTTGCCGATGCCCCTGCCTGGTGGCTGTTGTGTGTAATCAACCCTTTTAATAATGTGAAGTTCAACTGTGCACCTGGCCTCGTCATTAGAGAGGTAATTCCGACATAAAATTTTGGGGATGAGAATAAAAATGGAGGCGTGTATTTCACCGCTTTGGCCCTTCCTGGAGCTCCCGGGTGAGCCACCTGTGCCCTGGCCAAGATGGTTTGCTGCCTTTCAGGGCTACATTGTGGCGCTCGACCTGGGTAAGCTAGATAAACTGAGGGCATGTGTGCTTCTGGTGCATAATTTGGGGCTTCAGAGCCAGTGTATCCTGCGTACACTTGGGGCTACCGACTTGTATGAGGATATGGTCAAGTTGCTAGCGTGCCATTTCCACACCTTGGACAACATCACTGTCCGGAGGATTCGGTTCCGACAACAACATCAGCGAGTGGGTGAGCCTGTCCGCCAGTTTGTCGCCAACCTGCGGCAGCTGGCTAGCAAGTGTTGTTTCAGGCCATTGGAAGAGGGAATGGTACGTGACCAGCTGGCGGAGCACACAACCAGCAATGCTTTACGAGCTAGGCTACTCTCGGCGCTGAGTGACCTGACGTTATCTGAGGCTGTCGAGCTAGCTCTCCAAGTGGAGACTGCAGACAAGCTAGCTTCGGAGCTGAAGTGGTGCTAGTCACAACGGCAGCTGGGGCCTACCGCCGCAGCATTCGTAGCGGACCCAGACAGCAAGGATAGTGCGACCGACGACAATGCAGAAACCAATACTATCAGCCATAGGTCTGCACCGAGAAAACCCTTGTGTATGGGTTGTGGGTCCGCAAAGCACCAGTACAAAGCTAGGGAATGCCTGGCTAGAGGGGAGCGCTATGGCAAGTGTGGATGCTTGAACCGTTATGCCAGGGTGTGTCGTATGTCCAAGTCGGAGGGCCCACGGAGAAAAACAACTTCACCCACCCCGACAACTGTTCATGCGGTGTCCTCGAGTATCAACTGGTTCATGTTCTGCAAGGTGATACTGGATGATGAGGAGGTACCGCTGCTGATAGACACGGGGGCGGAGGGATCATTATTGAATTAGGTCACTGTGAGGAAATTTTTTCCCAACTACAGAATAAGAGGTAACCCAGCGCCACTCTACGGTTATGGAGGTGGAAAGCTGCGCACGGTTGGAACCCTGGAGTTAATAGCTCAATACAAGTTGGCGGTGATGGCTAACTTCATGTTCCACGTGATGGCCCGAGGCGACAACATCATGGGCTATGACCTGTTTTGTGGACTGGAGTTCACCATTAAAGACGACGCTGGGGAGGAGTGGATGGTTGTGACCAGTGGAACCGTCCGGTTCCGGTGGTGGAGAACGACACTGTGTGGGACGAAGATTTACTGGGCACCATGGCGGTCAAGCAGGACCAGCCTCACTCAGGTTCAACGCAGGAGGGTTTTAGTGCCGGTGCCCGGGGTACCATGGAAGAGGGTACCAAGCGTGGCGGTGAGGTGCCTGTGTCCCAGTCTCCTCCAGAGCTCAGCCACAGTGAGCTGGAGGATCTAGAGCTACAATGGCAACCGCTGCAGCAGCTTTACAAGGAGTCGGGGCCAGACCAACAGGCACGGGGGGACCGCGTGCCGATCAGCAACACTGTATGCCGACCAGAGCTCCTCTGAGAGTTACGGACGTGGTCCGGACTCGAGAGGAAGGATGTCCACAGCGGATGTGGGCCAAGTGACAGCCAGAGGAACACCAAGAGTGGCTGTGCATCGTGGCTGAGCAAGGCACAGCCTACTTCCAGCTGTCGGACGGCTCGTGGAGGCACGCCAATGAGCTGCGGCGTGCCCGGGAGGAGGCTTCAGAGGGCGGATCCAGACAAGAGAGGTGGTTGATGGCGAAGAGAGGAGGCGCTCTCATCTATGAAGTCAGCTGCGATCCTGGTAGCATGCCGCTTCCAGGGGTGGGTCTACTGAGGGGCTGCCCTGGGCCCCCCACAAGCCAGTTCTACCCGTTTCTGCCAGAAGGACAGTAGTGTGGTTTTGAAAAAATAATATAATAAGTTCTAATGTTCATATGTTTGTGTGTGTTTAAAAAAATAATAAACTAAAATGTTTTTGTTCTGGGTGTATTTATATTTTACGAACACCGCAATGTTTTAAATTATTAATGGACTTTATTTATTTATTTTACAGGTGGCAGAATAATCCACCTTGCTGTGTGGGGCAAAGTGGATTATTGGTTTTGTTTTGTTGTGCAAATGTGGTAGGCCATTTAGTGATTTCAGTTTTTGTTTTCTTGGTGCGTGTTTCGGGTCCTAAATTGGGGAGAGTCTTGATTGTGTGTGTGTTTTTGGACTTTCTATGGGTGGGGTGATGTTGTTGTATTTTATGTTTTATTGTGAAGTGCGGTGTAGAGACGGCCACCTTTTCTTCCGCCACTGCACCGCCCATAAATACCAGAGGGCATCCATGTTACGGCCTCTTTGCCGATGCCCCTACCTGGGGGCTGTGTTGTGTGTGATCAACTGTGACGACCCCCTCCATGGGTAATTGGTCAGTGGTGCAGGTCCTGACACCATTGAGTACACCTCCGCTACTAGCCAAGTGCTAGTGGAGGAATTCCTCGTTGGATCAGTGGTAGAGCAGGAGGTGTGGGGATCACGGGGTCACGGGTTCAAATCCCAGCCTGGGACATGAGGTGTAGGTCTCCCTTGCTGTGAGCAGAAGAGACCAGGTGAATGTCTACCTTGCCTAAGAAAAAAGGGTGAAAGGGACTAAGTTTGTACACCTTGGCATAGAGGCTGAGACGCACCTACGTAAATGATCCCAGGCTGAACTAGACAGTTCTGGCCTTGGCCCAGAAAATCGGTCGTAACATCAACCTTTTTAATAAAGTGAAGTTCAACTGTGCCCCTGGTCTCGTCATTACAGAGGTAATTCTGACATAACAGAAACTAACCAGCTCTTAGTCATGATGTCATGTATATTGTACACTCATGACTACCTTTGGAGTATTTCTACAAACGTCATTTAAATAAAAAGAAATTAGTGACTTTCCATGTCTCATTCATTGTCTTGGTTAATACAAAGTCAGAAAGGAAATATTGCATATTAATAATCAGCTCTAGAGAGGGATAACCAGATTTGCTTTAATGGAGTACACACCCTGATGCCTTTTATGTGTTAACTCTGTATAAATAAGTCAGCAAATGAGAATAAGCCTATCCCCCTGAGTTTTGCCATGGCTCAATTCAACCCAGTTTTTTTTTTTTTTTCCTCATTCCACTCATGGAACAACTCAAGATGTGCAGTCCTGTGGAGATTAATCCCCTCTGTTTCTCTTAATCTCCCTCTGTAACAGGGTGAGATTAGGGCCCTAAAATGATATGGTGCAGCACATAACCACATAAAGATTACTCATCTGCACATTGATAATCCCCTTAGACTTTAAGTAATGCTAAGAGAGTGAATGTGCTCTGGAGTATTAAAAAGCAGGCTTACATTTTAAATGTTCAGAGCTCTATAAATGCACAGCCTCTTTCATGGGCAGTTTTCTGTCAAGTATTGTGGGCTTTACTGCAGCCAGAAAAAGAAGGGCACACCTTTGAGTAATTAGCCAAATAACACTTAGTTTGAGACATTTTGAAGAGTTAATGAGCCGCAAAGAAAGCTGTCTGCCCTCAACTTTTCAGACCAACATTGAGTAATAGAACCCATGGGAACTATTTGCTCAAAGGTATTTATGAAAAATATAGTGCATTAATTAAAAAAAAAGCACTAGCAAGCAAGCAAAGTTTATTTGTATGGCACTTTTCACAGATATAGATCACAAAGTGCTTCACAGCAAGTTAAAATTTACAAGTACACAAGAAATTAAAATCAATAGAAATAAGATAAAATACATATATAAATAGGGGAAAAAAAAGTGAGCGGTGAGAGAATATGTGGCTAAGCCATTCAACAAGAGCTACAAGTCTTTCTAAACAAATGAGTTTTTAACTCCTTAAAGTAGTCAACAGACTCGAGGCAGCACAAAGACAGGGGAAGAGCATTCCAAAGACGTGGTGCAGCGGCCTGGAAGGACCGATCCCCACGGGTTTTAAATTTGGTCCGAGGGACCACCAGGAGTCTCTAGTCAGAGGATCTTAATGATCGTACTACATACAGGGGAGGATCTACAGGGGGTGGATGAGGAGGAGTGCCCCCCTACTGTAGAGCCTTGCCACCCCACTTCCCCCCCCAACTGTCCTTAAAATTATACTTGTAAAAACACATTGCTTGTATGCCCAAAAGCCTCTGATAGTATTGAAATAAAGAGAAGAATTCACAAAAAAAGTATAATTGAAAACAATCTTAAGTCCCTCAAAAACTTAGCTATTAAATTTGTTATGAATGGACTGTATGCTAAAGGTGATGGATACTCGCGGTTCAATACATCCATTAATCGCTTGCCAAAAGTGATTCACTTGTGATTTGTTGGAGCATATTTCCCTAGTTAGCTAGTTCTGATAGTAAATACGAGAGCAGTTTGTGAAGCATTTAGATATTAAAAAAATGTCTGACTCCAGACAGTCACTGTTTCAGAGGCTTAAAGAGTCTGTGACATAATTCAACCAAGACATCATTAGAAAGAAGAACTACTGTGTTTTTATTCTATGTAGACAAAAAAATTCAATAAAATTTTGTTTCCATATACTACCATGAATTACATCGTGATGCAGAATGTTGTGATTTTTGTTTGTCGAAATTGGGTCAAACGCCGCCGCCATTTTGTGACGTAATGAGGTGAACCAAAGATGTAAACAAGCACGGCTGAGTACACTGAAGCGGAGGAAGTTGTGAGTGATTTCAGCGAAGATTTGAGTGATCTGTCGATAGTTTTTGAGGAAGGAGTAGGATCAAGTGATGAGGAAGAGTGAGTTGGTTCTAACGAAGGACTGCAACCCTGTTTATTTGAACCATATCGTTCAGGAAGTGAAGATGACTCGCACGTTTCAGAGGATGAAGGGTCCGACGGTGAAGGGTTAGAGATGGACATCGGTCACCTCCAAAACACTGAATGGTAATATACAGATAGATCTAAATTTCCCAGATTGGGTGGTCAGGGAAATAAAAAAAAAAGCTCAGATATTCAGTTTCGGTAGGCAATGAGATTTATAAAAATGAAAACTGAAAAAAGCAATGTAACGTTTTTTAACACAAAGTCGTTCCATTTGGAGTAAAGTCAACACTCGGCTTCAAAATTCATAGGTGAGGATTTTACTTTCAGCGGAAAAAATAAAATAAAATTAAGTGTGCTAATTGTTTTTCTCTTGTCTGGGAAATTCTGGTCACATCGGCGGGTTTGTAAACAAAACTATTAAATAACAATTGCCTAATTGTTAAAAGTCTTGAATCATATGTTATATGACATTATTTATGGGTCTTAACCTTCATAATGTGTAGATATATATTGATTTTTTTTTTCCACATAAGGCGATCGTTATTTAATCGTTCGGTTTACAGAAATTTTGGCTTCATTTTTTTTTTTTTAAATGAGTGGTCGGGGAAATTAAAAAAATGCTCAAATATTCAGTTTTGGTAGGCAATGAGATTTATAAAAATGAAAAATGAAAAAACTAACGTTTTTTAACACAAAGTCATTCCATTTGGAGTAAAGTCAACACTCGGCTTCAAAATTCATAGGGGAGGATTTTACTTTCAGCAGAAAAAATATAATAAAATCACGATTGCCTTATGTGGAAAAAAAAAAAATCAATTACACAAACTCTTTTCCGGCCGAGTTTTGACACTGTTGCTTCTCTGCATGTTTTGATATGTTGATATCATCTTGAGCTGTGGGTTTTTGTTTGAAAACCGTAGGTATGGCAGTCGGTTTTAGAACCCGAACTTTCAAGCCTAAAGATTCCTGTATAGCAGGCACCTCCTCAAAACTGTCTGCAGTGAAATGATCGCTACAGAGTACAGAAGGTGGTGTTGGTTGCCATTTGTCCCTTGTTCTCTGTACTTGCTTCGCCCATTTTTTAAGAAGATCTGGATCTTTTGGGAATGAGAACAGGCTTATACGTTCACTGGAGCAATTAGAACACCCAGCCGCCACGCAACGTTTCTGCATTTCTTCGCTGATATAGAAGCTAAACAGCTGGTTTACATTGACAGCACACGGATCAGGAAACTCTCCTCATGTCGTCATATCCGGAAACGAGGCGCGTCTCAGGATATCGCGTTAGTGCAACACGGCGCTAAATTTCAATTCACTTAGAAATGTTTTTCCACTTATTTAGCGTTCGAAGTCAACAGAACCAACTATGTGGACAACTGAAGATAAATTCATACCCAATATTGATCCATAGTTCCTACATCATGTCACAGACACTTTAAGTTTCAGTAATAAGTGATTAAAATCCAAAGGCGATGCAGCAGTGCAGCCCAATTTAAAGACATTCCCCAAAACATCTGATGGAGCAGTAAAAGCAGTTTTCACAGCGAGCAGTACAATTCTTGGCCATGGCTGGAGTCTTTATCAAGAGCCGCAGCATATTGCTTTGCCTGCAGACATTTTCCAATATCAACAAGTCAGGCGTACTGTACATGTGACATAACTTCATGGAGTGAATACAAAAGTAGGGCAGGAAAGCGATGTCTGTGCTCAGAATGATGGGAAATAAATTACTGAAAATCAGAATTACATTAAAACTGTTTTTGTGGATTTTTTTGTTGACTCCATTTACATAGGGGATTTTCATATGCTGCACTGATGTCCAGCGCCAGCCCGTCAAGACCTCTTGCCACCCCATGTAAAATTTTCTAGATCCACCACCTACTACATACTATTATATATATACTATATATATATATATATATATATATATATATATACACAGTGGGGCAAAAAAATATTTAGTCAGCCACCAATTGTGCAAGTTCTCCCACTTAAAAGACGAGAGAGGTCTCCAATTTTCATCATAGGTATACCCCAACTATGAGAGACAAAATGAGGAAAAAAAAAATCCAGAAAATCACATTGAAGGATTTTTAATGAATTAATTGGTAAATTCCTCGGTAAAATAAGTATTTGGTCAATAACAAAAGTTTATCTCAATACTTTGTTATATACCCTTCGCTGGCAATGACAGAGGTCAAACATTATCTGTAAGTCTTCACAAGGTTTTTACACACTGTTGCTGGTATTTTGGCCCATTCCTCCATGCAGATCTCCTCTAGAGCAGTGTTGTTTTGGGGCTGTCGCTGGGCAACACAGACTTTCAACTCTCTCCAAAGATTTTCTATGGGGTTGAGATCTGGAGACTGGCTAGGCCACTCCAGGACCTTGAAATGCTTCTTACGAAGCCACTCCTTCGTTGCCCGGGCGGTGTGTTTGGGATCATTGTCATGCTGAAAGACCCAGCCATGTTTCATCTTCAATGCCCTTACTGATGGAGGAGGTTTTCACTCAAAATCTCATGATACATGGCCCCATTCATTCTTTCCTTTACACCGATCAGTCGTCCTGGTCCCTTTGCAGAAAAACAGCCCCAAAGCATGATGTTTCCACCCCCATGCTTCACAGTAGGTATGGTGTTCTTTCTCCTCCAAACACGACAAATTGAGTTTTTACCAAAAAGTTCCATTTTGGATTCATCTGACCATATGACATTCTCCCAATCCTCTTCTGGATCATCCAAATGCTCTCTAGCAAACTTCAGGTGGGCCTGGACATGTACTGGCTTAAGCAGGAGGACACGTCTGGCACTGCAGGATTTGAGTCCCTGGTGGCGTAGTGTGTTTCTGATGTAGCCTTTGTTACTTTGGTCCCAGCTCTCTGCAGGTCATTCACTAGGTCCCCCCGTGTGGTTCTGGGATTTTTGCTCACCGTTCTCGTGATCATTTTGACCCCACGGGGTGAGATCTTGCGTGGAGCCCCAGATCGAGGGAGATTATCAGTGGTCTTGTATGTCTTCCATTTTCTAATAATTGCTCCCACAGTTGATTTCTTCACACCAAGCTGCTTACCTATTGCCGATTCAGTCTTCCCAGCCTGGTGCAGGTCTACAAGTTTGTTTCTGGTTTCCTTTGACAGCTCTTTGGTCTTGGCCATAGTGGAGTTTGGAGTCTGACTGTTTGAGGTTGTGGACAGGTGTCTTTTATACTGATAATGAGTTCAAACAGGTGCCATTAATACAGGTAACGAGTGGAGGACAGAGGAGCCTCTTAAAGAAGAAGTTACAGGTCTGTGAGAGCCAGAAATCTTGCTTGTTTGTAGGTGACCAAATACTTATTTTACTGAGGAATTTACCAATTAATTCATTAAAAATCCTTCAATGTGATTTTCTGGATTTTCTTTTCTCATTTTGTCTCTCATAGTTGAGGTATACCTATGATGAAAATTGGAGACCTCTCTCATCTTTTAAGTGGGAGAACTTGCACAATTGGTGGCTGACTAAATACTTTTTTGCCTCACTGTAGCTCCATAACTTTTGAAGATACAACAAATCCATTTGCACACTACTGATTCCTAAGAGTGTTGGCTATATTTTGGTGTTTGTTGTATGTTTATATCTTAATTTGTTACCTTACAGTGATGAAAATTCCAAAGATCCCCTATTATTTCCTGTTGTGGATCACAGTATCCGGATTTTTTGCAGGATCCAGATCAGTCTTTGATATTTCCTAGAACCTATTGGGATCTTATCTTGTATTTTTTTGGCAAGTGTCCTGACCATTTATTGTGGAGTTATATACATATATGCTAAAAATGGCCCTATCTCGCAATGATAAAGAATCCTTTAAAAAATTCCTTGATCCAGACGTTGATCTGGATCACTCCCAAAATCTAATCATTTCTTCATTGTCCCATTTCGGACTTATCCTGAAAATTTCGTCAAAATCCATTCATAACTTTTTGAGTTATGTTGGTGACAGACAGACAGACAAACAAACAGACAAACAAACAAACCCTGGTAAAAACATAACCTCCTTAATAAAGGTAATAAAGAGTTCATCTCTCAAAAATATTATGGTTGGCTAATAAAGAAAACAAATCCAACTCTAGCTTAGAGAGAGACCTCTCATCTTTTAAGTGGGAGAACTTGCACAATCGGTGGCTGTCTAAACAATTTTTTGCCCCACTGTATGTATATATATATATTTATTTGAAAAGTGCCACTAAGCATCAACATTTGTTAGTTAAGAAAACTTATACCCCTTTTAAACCAGAAATGAGACAGATTAGCATTTAGCATCTTTCTGGCTATGCTTTTTCATCATGTGAAACAAATTATCTCAGCTTTTCTTTAGAAGGAAGTCACTTAGCAGCATTTCCTCAAAAGTCAACCAAAAATCCATGTTATCCACCTGAAAATACTTTCCAAAATGATAAAAAGAAAAAAGAAAACATACTGTCACTTACAGAGTAATTCATTCCAGCCTGATGAAATCACTTTGACTGTTCTGATCTCTTGACCTTTGACCCTGAACTTGGCGTTGAACACAACCTGCATGCAAACCTACCTGAAGATTATTGTGTGCGAGTTTGAGTTTCAGGGGTCTGTGTCATGGGGGGTATCAGTCTAAGCAGAGTAGCCCAGACTTCTGCCCAGCTTGCATTGTACCATGAGCCCCATGATTCCTGTTGCAGGTGGTGAGCCCACTGGAAGGTGGACCCATGTGGCTCCTTGGGGCCTCCAAACCAGGTGGAGTCCACTGGATCTTTGTTGTAACTTTTTCATTGGGATCGACTGGATCGCTCTCAGTCTGGTGATTCACCCAGGACTAATTTGCCTTGGGAAACACTACCGGGTGCAAACTGGCCCCAACAACATACCTCCTGTGATCATTAGGACACATAAACCCCTCCTCCACGGAGGGGAACTTGAGAATCATTATGCATAAATTTGTTGAAAATCAGGGCAATTGTCTAGAAGGAATAGCAATTTTTATGAAATCACATACAGTAAGTGCCCACGTCTCCTAAACTTTGACCTTGAGAACAGCCTGGATGCAGACCCACCTGAGCATCATTGTAAGTGAATTTGGTGATGATGGGGGTAATTGCCTAAGAGGAGTAGCTATTCCAATGAAAATGAGAAACCCTGCGAAGGGCAGAGATGTTACCATTTTTGGAATGGTAGCCTAAGTATCTTCATAATTTGAGGTTAGGAATTTATCCATTTTTTACAGGTGGGAATTGCGATGGACTTCACGAGTCGATTCAGATCACAGTACTTTGGTTGTGATCCAATACTGTCATGATCCTCTCACTATTACGATCCATCGCAATAGCATACATCCCCCCTTCCATTTCAACATCAAATTTTGTCCCTAAACTACAACTGCCAATATCTGTTTCATATTTTATATATTATGTTTTCAGTCTTTTCAACTCACCGCGGTTGCTTTTCTTTTGGTGGCTGTCAGCTCTCAGTCCTCCAGTGGGATATGGTGCTGCTGGGGTCCTTTCTCTTGTGTCTGTGTGGGGAATGAGATCAGTGGACTTGTCCAAGTGTTGAGGGTAGTTTTATTGAACAAGCTAATGTAATAACGAGCTAACATATAGCACTAATGTTTGCTACATGACTAAACCATGTTTACTGGTTTAGACAAATCTTCTTTCTCATCTCCAGTATATACAAAATGCTGCAGCTAGACTACTTACACGTTCTAGAAAATGAGATCATATTACTCCCATATTATATACATTACATTGGCTACCAGTGGAGTTTGGGATTCATTTTAAAGTTCTTACACTTACATATAGAGCACTACATAGACAAGCCCCATCTTATTTATCTGAGCTCCTTCTCATACTCCTGCTTGCACTCTTAAATTTGAAGCCCAGGACTTGTTAGTTATTCCTTGTACGAGGCTCAAGACCAGGGGGGACAGAGCCTTTCAATCTGTAGCTCCAAGGCTTTGGAATAATCTTCCACTCCAGCTACGTTTAGCTGACTCTGTGGACTCTTTTAAAAAGCAGCTGAAAACTTTTTTGTTTAATGAGGCTTTCCGTTGAATTTCAATTCAACTGCTTTTTAATGGTATGTCTGATATTTTTTAAATCTTTTAATCTTGTTTTAATTTGTTCTCATTTTCTTTTCTAATGGTGTCTCTATCAAGTTGTTTTCGTTCTATTTCATTGTACAGCGCTTTGTGACTATATGTCTGTGAAATGCACTTTATAAATAAACTTTACTTACTTACACTAAGCTAGCAGAGAGTGGGTACAGGCAGTTGGTAGGTTGGAAGGCGGAGTGCCAAAAGAGGACGACTCCTGCTGTTAGTCCTTCTTTATAGTCACGGCATGACGTCATCCTGTGCATGCCTCCCCACGTCCGTGGTGTATGTTGTGGTAGTTTCAATATGCCACATTCCCCCCCAAGGAAAAAAAACTGAACTTACCTGGTGATGGCTTAACCTTAACTAGGTAACCATTGTGGCATTGTAGTGGCCTACAGCTAGCACAACACATACACAACCAGACCCATATAATGTAAAGTAGCACGGAGCTAGCTAACATACAAACATGGCCTGGCTATTGGCAGTTGTTATTGCTGTGTGGCGCATAGATGCAAGTGGACTAAGCTAGACAACCAACTTGGAACTTGTCTCGTGTCAGGGTTGTAGTAAAGCAAAACACACATACAGTGCTATGAAAAAAAAGCATTTGCCCCCTTCCTGATTTCTTATATTTTTGCGTATTTGTTACACCTAAACGTTTCAGATCATCAAACAAATTTTAATATTAAAGAAAACCTGAGTAAATACAAAATGCAGTTTTTAGATGATGATTTTATTTATTAGGGGGAAAAAAAGCTATCCAAACCTACCTGGCTCTATGTGAAAAAGTAATTGCCCCCAAACCTAATAACTGGTTGTGCCACCATTGGTGCCAACAACTGGCAATGAGTCTTTTACATCGCTGTTGAGGAATTTTGGCCCACTCTTCTGTGCAGAATTGTTTAAATTCAGTCACATTGGAGGGCTTCGTGAACTAATGGCCGGACATTCTCCAGGATTTTTTTGGTAGAGCAGAATTCACGGTTCTGTCAATTAAGGCAAGTTGTCTACGTCCTGAAGAAGCAAAGCAGCCCCAGACCATGACGCTTCCACCACCATGTCTGACTGTTGATACAATGTTCTTTTTATGAAATTCTGTGTTAGTTTTATACCAGATAAAACAGGACACGTCTTCCAAAAAGTTCAACTTTTGTCTTGTCAGTCCCCAGAATATTTTCCCCAAAGTCTTGAGGATCATCTAGATGCTTTCTGGTAAATGTGAAATGAGTCTTTGTGTTCTTTTTGTCCAGCAGCGGTTTTTGTCTTGGAACTCTCCCATGGATGCCATTTTTGCCCAGTCTCTTTCTTATTGTTCCATCGTGGACAAGTGCTCAAACTGAGGCAAGTGAGGCCTGCACTTCTTTACATGTTGTTCTTGGTTTTTATTTTTCATCTGATCTTGAATTTCTTTAGATCACAGTGGGATGTGTTGCTTTTTGAGATCCTTTAGCCATCTTCAGGTTGTCAGACAGGTTCTATTTAAGTGATTTCTTGATTCAACAAGTCTGGTAGTAATCATACTTGGGTGTAGCTACTGAAACTGTACTCCGCTTTCAAAAAAATATGATTAATCACAGTTAATTCATGATGTAACAAGAGGGGCAATTATATTTTCACATAGGGCCAGGTAGGTTTGGATATTTTTTTCCTTTAATAAATGAAATCATCATTTGAAAACAGCATTTTGTATTTATTCAAGTTATCTTTGTCTGATATTAAAATTTGTTTAATGATCTGAAACATTTAAGTGTGACAAATATGCAAAAACATAAAAAATCCAGAAAGAGGCAAACATTTTTTCACAGCACTGTATCTACAACAGTGTATTGTTACCAGTGCTGTGGCTAACATTCTATGCATGTTGGTAAAGTACAATACTGCATACTGTTAAAGCACACTGTTTAACTAATGTTTAAGGCACACATTTTTGCTTGATGTTAAATGCACAATATGGTAACTTAGCTTCTCAGACCCAAAACCATAAATCACTTAAGGTTCCATACACCATAACCATTATTTTGAACCTGGGTAACCGGGTAGACTGCCAGTAAAACCCTGCATAGTTGAATGGATTATTCTGCCACTTAAGGGCCAACCATGCTCTGTTTAAACATATCACAAAACAGAGTCATTTTACTGTACCACCTCAGGGGGGCTCTGGCTGGGTCAGTTCCAATGTCACGTCTTGATCCAGGGCAGCTGTTTGACTTACCTTCCTCAGATGGCTGGCGTGCCATCACAAACCATTGGCCATCTGGAATGTGGCTGGCCCCACTTACGCGATGATCTGCATTGGCGGTGACAGGAGCATCCGCAGGTCGTCGAAGCGTTCGGATCGGCGGACCAGAACCCAACTGAGCACCATGAGTGTCGACCTAGTGAGCTTCAGGCGATGCTGCTGCTGCTCTCTCGTCTCATCGGTGGTGGATGCTGCTGGTTGTTGCGGCAGCGTGATGTCGCCAGCAGCAGGACGAACTCTGGGTTGGTATCATTCACCGGGGTCCTGCTTGGCCATGGACCCGATCTCTGGTGGCTGTACGGCAGCTCTGTGAGGCTTATGCCGGGTGAGGATCTGAGTCAATCGAGTGCAATCGACACTGTCTTCTGCAATCAACACTGTCTTCTCAACGAGGAAATCGGGTCCAGGGGAGCCCATCTGTCCTGCAGGTACTGCTGCTGCGGGTTATATTAAAGACACATATAATTGGAAATTTATGTGTCTGTGCGTTCTTTCAATTGAAGATATAGAAGATATATATCTATTTGGCGCTACGGTCTCAGGACTTCTACTGATCGGCTTTGGGATAGTCCTGGTGTATCGAAAATTAAAGAAGATGGACAGAGCTTATCAAAAAGCTGACCCTGCGAAGCTCTTTCATCAATTCGACCAGCTGGGGAGGACTCTGATAGCGGCTAATGGAGAACTGAACAGAAAGATTGAAAACATCACGGTGGCACTAAGAGCTCTCCAGGATATGATTTCAAAGCCTGGCAATGATGGAATTATGGAGCACTGAACCCATAAGAGAATGGAAAGTTTTTCTCTGAACGTCAGTGCTCATTCGACCTGTTTTCGGCGCCCTCAGCACTCAGTCCTCCTGGATGAAGATAACAGTATAAATATTGATTTTCCCCTTCATAAACATCTGGCGTACAGTATCTGACTCTCAAGGACAGCGCCATGTGTCTGACTCAGAGAATTCCATTTGCCGTGCTCAAGGACATGTGCCTCTGACTTTCAGACACTAGTCATAACATCTGCTGAGAGAGAGATCTTTGCTGTCCACCAGTAACTGATAACTAACACCCTTTGCATCCAACACACACACGACTGACCCATTTATACTGATGAAAGACACACATTCACTGTTCTCTCTACTGTTGCTGTTTGTTAAGTGTGATTCATTGTCTGCTAACTGTGCATTGAGGGTTTTTTTCTGTGTGATCATAATTCGGCTCACTTGAGCTTATTTGAGCTTACGAGCGTTATTTTGATAACTATGTTTTTTCTCTCTGCCTATTGTTTTTTTCCTTGACCCTTGCCCTCTATTCTCCTCCTGTGTGACCGGCGCCTCGTCATGGCTTGCCGCCTCATTGGGATGCGCCTTTCAGGCGCGCCCAATGTCAAGTCAAATTCCTCATATGTTTACTTGTTTACTTGTAAATATGCTTGGCAATAAACTTTATTCTGATTCTGATTCCGTGTTATGGTCTCTGTGCAGTACGAAGCTTGGAGCAGCTGTACCCACGTCTGGATGAAACATACTCTGACCATCAGCGGTCAAACAAAGCCCTTGGTGGTTAGTGATGGTGAAACCATATTTGCAGTCACACCCCAGGATGTTGTCGCTATGCGTCGCTACCTGGAAGGTGAACATTGGGAGAACTTTGGACCCGTAGCGAACAGTTAATGTGATGGTTCCCACGAGGCTGATTTTGGTGTACCTGTGTCCGTAGAGCTCCACTGTGTCCTGCTTGATTGGATGCCAAGGGAAGAACTTCTTCACTGTGACTCAGTTCATCAGCGACCTTCATAGCGGCGGTGTCCAGTAGCAACGGCAGACTGATACCGTCGAGCCTCACTGTGCTCCACTTGTACGCTGAATTGCTACAGTCCACTGAATGAATGGTGGTTGACACAGTCCAATTGAGCTGGGTGGTGAGCTTGTTGTTGATAATGTTGAACGGCACACTTTTGCAAAATGGATAAGCTTACCGCAGCGCTGGTATCTCTGTCCTTCTGCTGGGCAGGTGCATGGGGGAACCACAGTTACCACATGGTCAGTGTACCATGATGTCTTGTTGTCCCGCAGTGTTCACCTCGGCATCCTTCAAAAAGGTCACGGTGTAAATGGGTTCTTCTGGTGGGGTAACTGCATGTGCTTGTGGAGGTTGTTGTGAAGCTCCTAGCTGCAATGTTAGCTGGTCAGCGGCCTCTAACTGAAACGCCAACTCCACCGCCCTTCATCAGCAGCATGTCGTCCGGCAACATCAACAGCTTCTCTCGCAGCTTCATGTTGGTGGTGTGCTCTGCTAGCTGGTCCCACACCATTTTGTCTTCCAACTGGGAAAACCTGTATGTACTTGCCAGACAGTGGAAGCCGGTGACATATTGCTGTACCATCTCTCCTGCTCCCTGTCGGTATTGAAGAAACCTAATTCTCCGTACCAAAACACTCTCGGGTGTCGCAAAATGTTCGGCCAGAATGGCAATACCTTTGTCGTAGGTGTCTGTGGGTCCCAATGTTCTAAATACCCATTGTCCCTCGCTGCCAAGGCTGCGCACAAACATAGCACGCAGTTGAAGCTTCCTAGCTTTAGCTAGATCCATAGCTGACATGTATGTCTCGAATGACTCAAACCAACAAGGCCACGGAATGAGCAGCTCACCTGGCGTGGCGAGGAACGGTGGTAGGGGTGCCAAGCACGCTTCCATTCTTCAGAAAAATAATTAATTTTTCTCCAGAAGACCAATTTGTTACCTTGTCACCAATGTTGTGCCTGTGTAGGGAATGAGATCAGCGGACTTGTCCACATGTTGAGGGTAGCTTTTGTAGTGAAATTAAGGGTTTTTATAGGTAATTTAATGTTGGTACACGTATTAGTGTAAATATGAATGTGAGTAGGAATGAAGATTTACTTTCATTACACTCCTCGTTAGGGCACCATCCATGTTTTATAGAGGTGGAAAACTCTTATGAACAAAGACTTAAGCTTAAGAATTTAGCCATTGGTAAGTTAAGCCTTAGTTAATAATTTTATTGACAATATTTGATCAGTTTCATAATAAACCCTTGTGCGAGTTGTTGTCTCTGATGATCAAGAAAATGGACATGACATCAAACAATAACTACCATATGTCTTTCAATGTTCAAAGGAACACTTGGGTAATCCCCTTAGGATTCCCGGAATCCTATGCTTGATTCATTGATTCCTTTTTGCATAGCAAGAGAGAGGATGCAGTGATTTTGTAACGTCTGTGCTGCCATAATATGTAGTCCTAATCTTTCCAATTTAACCATGGTTGCCAGGTATGTATAAATTTAGCTTTAAACATATCTGGAGAGGTTAGAATTCTGAATCTTGTTCCATACTGTATAGTCAGGTAATGTTAGCATATTGACCATGCTGCTTGCTTAATGCTACCGTAATGACAGTAGACAGTACAAGGGCCTTTGACTCTAGGTCTTGTCATCCCTCCTTTTTCTCTCCTCTGTTCTGATAATGACAAATTTGTTTTTGTTTTCAGACACTTATTCATATAAAGTGAGGGATAAAATGGATACTGCAAGTGACAACGATGAATTACCATCAACGTCTTCCGGTGAATACGAATGCATTCTACGTTGTGGTCAACCATGTACCAAAAGTGACTCTTTGGATAATACCAAGGACCAAGTGTTCCTCAGTGAAATCACTGAATCAATGCAGGAGCTTTCTAATAATTATTAAAAATGAATGTAAGGATACCTCATTTGACATTTTTAGCTCATTTGGTGACGGATATGAAAAAGTCCATTGCATGTGAAAATGACAGCCGGCCGCCATCTTGGATTTCTCGATTATGTAATCATTTAAACACACTTTTATTGGAATAAACAGATAGTATGACCCCTTAAACCTCTGTTTTGACACCAACATCAGCTTTCTAGGTGCCTTTGTAGTCAAGAAACAAAAAAAAAAGTTAATCGGTGGCCATATTGGATTTCATCGTGATGGGTTTGTTTCACAAGTAAACTAATAGCATTAATGGAATGCTTGACCCCAAAAACCTATGTCTAGACACCAAAATCAACCTCCTAGCTGAATTAGTTACTGAGATATAGGTGGTGGTATGCATTTTGGTGGCCATTTTGAATTCTGGGCAAAAAAAAGGTTTCCCGTAATTTTTGGGAGGTACATGGGAGCTTATTTTCATTAAAATGGGTCTAGAATGCTAAATCCAGTGAGAAAAAAAGGTCCTGGCAGGTTGGTCACGAAACCCCCAAAAATGACTCAACTATTACTGAGTTACTTTTGAATCAAGCATTTGTGGAACCAAATGAAGCATAGTTTAATTTGTCAGCATACTGGAAATTGGAAAACCATAAAATAGCATTGGTTAAGAAAAAGTGGATGCAATTTTATGAAGAAAATGCCAATTAACGTTATAAAAATTTAGAAAATTTGTTTAACTCTGAAAAAACGTAAATTAATGAAAGGTGACATACATTTTGAGATTCTTGGGGTTTGCATAAATTAGGTTAAAAGAACTTGTACCAGGAATATTCTGAAGAATTAAGGTTAAATTGACAACAGACCATCAGCCAAGCAGAATCATTGCATCCCAACAGGTAGCAGGCGGGTTCACTGGATTCTGTTTCACTGGACCAGCGTGGGTCTGTGGGGAGGCTGGCAAACAGGCTCCTTACCACTTATGGCCCAGCTCCCAGGATCACAACGGCTGGTCTCCAGCAGGCTTGGCGAGGTCTTCTCTGATGCACTGAAGAAGGAATTAGTTTATGGTGCCAAATCCCATCAGAAAGTCAAATTACATCACACATTCATTTCTTCCGATGTTGGTGGTTTAAAAGAGTTGGTTTAAGCTTTAAAAAAATTAAACAATCTTCTTGCACGATGATTTAAAGAAAAAGAAGAATAAAATAAGAAAAATGAATTTTAAAGAAAAGAAACAGGATCTCCACAGAGGGTGAGAGGCTCTGGGCCCTTCTTAAAAGATAGGAGAAAAATTGGAGGAGCAGAGAAAGCTCCTGACAGCTTTGGCCAACACCCCAGAACAGACTAACAAAGGGCAATAAAAATCAAGTTTTCTCTAGTGTTGCAGGGTGGTCCAAAACTTCATGAGACCTGAGGTGGCCCAATTATATCTGAGTTTCTTCCAACAAGGATCATAAACTCGACCTAAAAAGGAAAATGCACTGAAGCTTTGAACTCTACTGGCCAGTTAAAGTGCAGCTATGGACTCCTGCAGAACAGAGGAGAGAGGAGGGGGAGAGAGAGACATTTGATCTGAGAGTGAGACCCCCCTTTAAGACACATGTTGCTGAAAGCATAAATTCCTTAAACTTCAGTGACTAAGATATTCTACTTCAATAATAAGGGAACAATCAATATCTCTACATCGCACTGTGGGACTAATTTGTGATAGGAAGCATGCAAACAATTTCTTCTTGAAAATAGAGCAACACATATCACATTATATCAAATCATTTCAATAAAAGAATTTGAAACCCATATTGTCCATCCCAGAGTTCAACCAGGTCTTTGTTGGCAGATACTGTCTTAAGAGAAAGAACGTGTTAGTTCATAGACCATGAGGCATAAATTCCACTGCAAAGGAAAAAATTAAATATTCCTGATTCGTCCACCAGATGGCATAGTGAAACTGGTCGTTTACTGGAAAGTCTCGGCTTCCAAAGTCTTGACTATGTCGATCATAAAACTGTCAATTAGAACATTCCTTTGCCAAAGAGTCTTGGAGAAAGGAATTAACTTCCACTTTATGGCCGATGGATAGGGTTACAGCTCTGGTTCTTTGGTGACAGAAGCAGTCTCAAAAGCCAGACTTTTGAGTTGAAACTATTTTTCTTCAGCAAAGAATTTTATAAATTGGAACTCAAGGTCACGCTACACTTTATTGAACAAGCCAATATAATAAGCTAACATATAGCACTAAGCTAGCAAAGAGTGGGTACGGGCAGTTGGTAGGTTGGAAGGCGGTGCACCAAAAGAGGACTCCCCCCACCGTGATGACGTCATCCCATGCTTGCGTTCCCATGTCTGTGGCGTATATTATGGCATTTCCAATATGCCACATTCTCTTATTCCAGGGGGGCTTCATTTTCCACAGAGACATGTCTCTGCACACAGGGAGGGTGGTGGACAGTGTTGTTTACTTGGCTTGCTCTGAGGTTGATGGTGGCAGATACCCGGAGTTTGCTGGTCAGGCCCACTCGGAGAAAGAGCAAGCACCACGCTAGAGTGTTTTTAGCTTAGCCGTTGCCAACACTGCTCCGAGACGAGTGTGCTAAGCCGCATGTTCCAAGTGGGTGTTTTTCATGCAGCATGGCTTGCGGGTTGTGTGTCATGTCAAGGTCTTTTGTTCCATCTTTGTTTTAAAATCAAAAAAAGGCCCGACATTTAAGCCAACTACTCGGTGCATCCAACTGCTTCCAAACTTGGCTGCAAATCTCACAAGACATGACATTACTTGACTGGGTGCTTGCTTTCTGCCATATAGTGGACTGAAAATGCAATTGGCTGATTAATACCCAAGAGTATGCATTGCTTACATGAATATACAGTATATATAATTAATAATAGATTGATCCATGTGTTTAGGGATCAGTGTTCATCGCTAGTGCCAAGTATCGCGATCAATCACTGAATTGATCTTTTGTCCCACCCCTACTATTTTTATTTAATGTAAAAATGATCGGATTTAACTTATCATGGAAGATGAAAATGCTTTATCTTAAAACAAGACGACATGAACATTTGAATATTAGGCCACAATGTTTATTCAGTAGTGTTGTTTCAACTTATAGATACAATACTGTCAGCTTTTGTAAGACTAAAAAAAAGTTACCATTACAGTCATCCATGCTCACAGAATGCCAGTCAAGTCATTTACACACCTCCTCTGCGGACACACCCGCCAAATGCTCACCTTGAGCAAGTACATTTCCAAATGGTAGGCACTTTGAAGGTTTAAAACATTTGTGAATATACATTTATATATATTTATCTTTTATACTAATAAGCAACTGGACTCAAATGCCTGGTCTCTAGTAGAGAGGAAAGGAAGAAAGACTGGGAGGAAAGGAGGAAACAACAGGATGTGGCTATGATGCAGGAGAGTGGGTAAGGGAAGATGGTGAGAATACTTCTGAGTCTTTGGGTTTTCAGTATAGTTCAGTACCATAGGTTCTATAAAAGGACAGGACAACAAATATGAAGCGAAAAAAAACAAAAACAAGCTAAAGTAGGACAATAAAAAGGATAAGGAAACTAAAGGAAGAAGAGAGGAACACAAGGGATGAAGAGCTGTGTGTGGGGGTGTTAGGAGTTCAGACGACGTGACCGCATTTACTACATCTAATTCACATTACTGTACAGCTGAAAAAGGCAACTTCACAAACCAGACAAAACACATCTTTTTGCAGCAAGTTAATGTAGATCTAAAGTTCAACATAAATGTTGGAAACAACGGCTTACTGTCCTGTGACGACCTTTTTCTGACTGCCTTGATGGAACTACAAACATGTGGTCATTTGCTGCCATTTTGTAGCATTTATGTCACTTCAATTCAGAGATGCAAAATGACACAAACTGACAGTTGTTTAAGGTTTTGAACCTGGCTTGAAAAAAAAACAAAAAAACAAAAAACACCTGTAATGAACAAAACAGCCCTCAACGTGGCATCTTCGTCAAAGACTACTCTGAAATAACACTGTTTTCTTTTCCTTCACAGCCCTAAGCATCCATCACTGTGAGAGAAACTGGGGTTTTAGAAGGAATCCTTGTTTTTGTGCATCCAAGTACACACACTGCATCAGAGAATTTAGCCCTGGCCTTTGAGTGTCTATGTCCAAGAAGTAGCAGACCTTCACTGAGCAGATCTTTGGACCTACAGCGTCAACACTTGGCCAAAGACACCGAGACAACCCTGGTGGTTCCAAAACGGCCAGGAGGAGGAAAATGAGGGGAGGGAAGGGAACTGACAGCTCAACTGAATATCCCTCCTCAGATTTAATCAATATGAATATATTATGGGCAAACAGAGACTGAGAAGACACAGGAAGGGTTAAAGTGTGCTTAGAAGCATTTGGGTGCAGTCGGTAAACTTGAGGGGCACAACGAGGAGAAGGAAAGAAGAAACACTCCACATATGCACAAACCTGGAAAAAAACAGTAGTGGAAAGTCAAAGCAGTAAATGTGCAATGTCAGAAGAGAATGCATTTTAAATAGAAAAGAGGTTCAGAAGCACGTGTGTGATTTTTCTTCAGCCCAAACACGCTTTTCTTCTTTTAAAAACTAATTCCTGCACATGGAACAAAAAAAAAAAAAAAAAAAAAAAAAAACACATTGAAAAGAAAGGCTATACCAAGAACGGAACAAACACATGATCAGGACATCATGAAACACCCTTTTTCATTTAAAAATGGTGAGAGCAAATGATAAACATTGTAACCTGATAGGAGGACATTTACACTGACCGTTAATGGCATTAATATGAAGACCAGAATTTCATCAAAACTACAAAGGCATTTTGTAACATCAGAGAAAGATAAATTAATGTAATACACCGTCAGAGATCAACATCAGACATGCTAGGACAAAAAAAACAAAACAAAAAACAAAATAGGTTTGATACACAATAATTATAATCAATTATTTCCACTTTTGATTTTTTCTTTACAAATAACATACTGCTACAGTTAAAAGTAGTCAGCGACTAAAAATATCTTCTTTGCCAGAAGACAGAACTGATCTGTTTCCTTGCTTTTACAGATCCTGTTTTTACTTTCAGCCTCTTCAAATAATACACAAAATGTTTAAATATAGTCAGGTTCCTTAAAATGAGAAATGCTTATTTTTCATTTAAAAAAAAAAAAGAAAGAAAGGGTCTTAATTACAATACTCTATGCAAAAGCTTTCCTATTTTAATCATCTTGAAGACATTTTCTTGTTTGTGTTTGAACAGGTTTGTGGCTGCCATGGACTACGGCTGCGGCGGTCCCTCGCCAGCTGTCGACCTGGTGATGTTGGGGAGCTGGATTTTTTTATGCATAAAACTCCTTGGTTGGAGCCTTCTGGTAAGCTGCACCATTGGGTTTTCTCTCTCCCAGGTCATAGCTGCCCTCATCCTTCTTCCTCATACGGTAGACCAGAAGGAGGATGAGAAAGATGGCGAACAAGAAGCCAATAACGCCACCTGCGATAACAGCTGAGGGAAGGGAAGATGGAGAAAAATGGTGACTTTTGCTGCTCAGGAGTCCGAATCAATATCTGCAGAGTGTGTGTATGAGTGTGGAGAGCGAGACTTTAAATGTGATCAAAGGATCATTGGTTTCATAAGGTCTGAGATTAAAGGTCTTCCATCTTTGGCAGGAAGTTATGAAACAGTTTATTTTAGCAAATGTTCTTGCTCTTGTTGCAACTAATGTAAATACAAATAAAATCTGCTGGCAGATTATCAAAATGGATGGCTTATAACATACTGAAAAACTCCCAAGTATCCACGACCCAAGCACTGCTGAAACGAATGCAGTTTCCTCACATCAATGAGAAAACTCTCAATTTGTCTCAGGAGATACAGAGTCAATTATTCCTTAATGCTTAATTTCACCTCTTCCAACGAGCTGTTGAGTTTAAAAGTTAGCGTTCCATCAGGAGGATATTAAGGCTCCAACACTTGATTGGTTCGCAGAGCTTGGCTGGCCTGAGAATAGTTGGCTCGACATGGTTTACATTCCACTCACTGATTGGGTTTTCAGAGGAAGAAGAAGCTTATTGCTCTTCCTCGGGAGGTAAATGAATCCAGAGCGGAAAAAGCAAGCAAAAACAGCCTTTTAACAACAAGCACAGCAAGGCCTTAAGTTGTTGTTCATGATTGGGCAATAAGACACAACCAGCCTAAATGTTAACTAGATGCAGGAAACCATATCCGAGGCATCCTCCACTACCAAGTGTTGAGGTTTATACAATAACTTCACTTCTAAATTAACAGATTATGGCTTGTGGTCTTCAGCAGAGTCAAAACAACGGTTATTCCAGTCAATATTCAAATATTGCTACATTTAAGACATTCTGTCTTGCCTTTTTTTAATATTTTAAAGTTTTCACAAGAATTGGATTGTATTATGTCAACAGCCATGTGCATGCCTGTGCACTCAAAGGTGGATTCACACTACGTTTGGACTGACTTTTACTGACGTTTTGGCAAACGTCTGGCTCTGCTGACAAAAGTTAATGATTAATGAAAGTTGTGTTCTTTGAAAATTTTCAGCCTGCTGAAAATTTACTGACGTTTGGAAATACATGTTAGTGAAAGTTGTGCTCATTTGTAAAAGTTCCTCAGCGCTGAGCTAAGTTATGCAGACTTTACCTAAGTCGGCCTAAGTTAAAGCTGGGATCACTCAATAGCATTTGGACTGACTTTTACAGACGTTTTGAAAAAAAATCACGGAAATAGCGCAATTCAGCTGACATCAGCGTCAGGGAACACTCATAAAGAGCAGCATTTGTGGAAGCTTCCTGCTGTTCTGGACCTGCTTCTGGAGTGAACACATCTCCTTTGGGCATACATTTCAGTATTTATTTACATTTGATATTCCTATGTAGTTACTTCTGCATACACTTTTCCCCTGTTCATTCATTCATTCATCTAAAAAAATAACAAAATAATGCTACAGACTCCAACACTAAGTCCGCAATTAAAATGTGAATGGGATGGAATAATAAAAAAAAAAAACTATTAATGAATCATCATATAAATAAAATGACGGGTGATTATAATTTGACTGTTACACCTCTATCCATTAAAATAACATAAAATTCTGTTAAATGTCATTTACTTTTTGACACCACATCAGCGCTGTTTGAGTCCCACACAATGGAAGTGAACCAATAAATCCTGGAGAATAATTAGCACGGAGCATAAAATTAAGAGCAGTAAATTTCTCAATGAGGAGATTTTTTTTTTCCTTTTGGGCCGTTACATTTTTGGGAGATTATGTATATATATGTAGCAGGCAGGGAGTAGACAGACTGACTGAAAATTTCAAGAAAAACCTTTATTCCACGGACTAAGAAAATGCTTTTTCAGCAAAAAAAAAAAAAAAAAAAAAAAAAATGGCTGTTGTTTCCAAGGCAACCAGTAATCCGTACTGGCAAAAGATAAATTTGCGCAACAGCACCGCCTGGTGGTAGAAAAACAGCACTGCAAAGACAAGAAACCACCCACCAAACCACACCTATCACCTGCAAACAAACCCACAAAGGTTCATAATCTTACACACACACACACACACACACATATATATATACTGGAGAAAGGAATCAGACAAGACCATGAACGGACGACACAGACTTTATTTCTCCTCCAACAAGTAAAACGTACTGAATCTGAGTGCCAGAGCAATCTCTCTTATACACTTTATTCCCGCCTCTCTGGCACCCAGGGTAAGAACATTAACATACACACTGTGAAACGGGCACACACATCCATATACACATTAACATATGTCACAGAGCAGGGCTTAATACAATACATTCGCACCCCTGTGTCCTCAGGTGTGAACCTGGCACAGTGGAGGCGGAAGGCACATCTTTCTTTGGCTTATTACACCCTAGTGCTCTGGTGCCCTTAGCTTCTGGATGTTCACCCCCCAAACACCCAGAAGGGGTCCTATCCCTCTGGACCTTTGGGCTTGAGCAAGCACCCGTAGTGGCTGTAGCATGGAGCCGCTGGGCTGGTCAAAGCGCCTTCTTGTCGAGGTGGGTGGGAAGGGAGGTCAGTCTCTGGAGGGGGAAAGGGTGGGGACAGAAAAGGGTTAGCTCCGTGAAAACCATTCTCTGCTGGGGAAACACCAACCTGCGGAGCTGTTGCTGGTGGGCGCCCACACCGGGGAGCTTGAGCCAACACCTTTTGTTCATCTGCCAAAACATAAGCGGGCTTCAGCCTGTCTATGCAGACGGTTTCCTTATACCCCCCCCCCCTGCCAAGTCTAACAGAAAATGCTTCTCCCCAGTTTCCAACACTCTAAATGGGCCATCGTATGGCAGCCATAACAGGGTACTGTGAGCGTAGTGCCTGACAAAAAAGGAATTTGGCGTTCTCTAAGCGCTTTGGAACACAAGTGCGGGAAAAACAATGGTGCACCGGGTCCAGAACGCTGGCAGCCCCTGTACCGGAAAAAAGGTGTGCTGGTAGGGTGGTCTGGGCCACAGGGCTATCGGGCAAAAATTCTCCTGGGATCCACAACGGCTGAGAAAAAAATGAGTTCTGCCGGGGAAACTGCCAAATCTTCCTTAGGTACGGAGGGCAACCCCAGTAGAACCCAAGGCAGGTGGTCGGCCCAATTTGCATCCGTTAGCGAGGCCCTGAGCACTGCTTTAAGCGACATGTGAAAACGCTCACACAAACAGTTAGCCTGTGGGTTGTACGTTGGATTTTGACCTCCAGGCTATTGGCCATCGTGGACCAAAGCTCCAAAACAAATTGCTGACCCCCGTCAGAAGTGATGTCCGATAGGGATCCGAACCGTGTGACCCAAGCTGACAAGAACGTGCTGGCTACCTCGGCAGACGAGGTGGAACTCAGCGGAACCACCTCCGGCCAACGCGTAGTGCGGTCCACGATTGTTAAAAGGTGTATGAACCCCTGTGACAGTGGAAGGGGGCCCACTAAATCCACATGTACGTGGCCAAACCTCCTGGCTGGAATCTGAAACAGCTCAAGGGGGGCATTGGTGTACTTGTGCACTTTATCCCACTGGCACGTGATGCACGCTGCAGCCCATTCTTTCACATCCCTACGTAGGCAAGGCCAGAAAAATTTGGACCCCACCAGTTTAACTGAGGTGCGCACGCAGGGATGTGAAAGGGAGTGGACAGACTCAAAAACACGGCAGTGCCAAGAGCTCGGAACCACCGGGTGGGGGCGGCCGGTAGAGACATCGCAGAGCAAGAGGGGGCACCCTTCTTGCACCACCCTGCTCTCCAGTTTTACTCCAGTAGATGCAGACTGGAATGCGCAAATGTCTAATCCCCGGTTTGGTCGGCGGCCATAGCAGGAAAATCTATCCCCATGTAGACCGGGGAGACTAACGCGCGCGACAGGCAGTCGGCCATGACATTAAGCTTACTGGCTACGTATTGAATGTCGGTAGTAAACTCAGAGATTGTGGCCAAGTGTCGTTGCTGCCGAGCCGACCACGGTTCCAAGACTTTGAACATTGTGTACGTTGGTGGTTTGTGATCGACAAAAGCGGTGAACTCGTGGCCCTTGAGCCCAAACTGGAAATGACGCGTAGCCAGGTGGAGGGCCAACAACTCCAGGTCAAAAGTGTATTTACGCTCGCTGTAATGTAAAGTACAGCTGAAAAATGTGAGTGGCTGCCACGAACCGGAGACATATTGCTCCACCACTGCCCCATCGCAACGTCAGACTCGTCTGTGGTGAGCGCTATCCGTGCTGACGGGGGTTTGGTGGGCCAGCACAGCCGTGTTAGCGAGCGCCCTTTGGGTGTTTGTGAAAGCCTGAGCCTGCTCGGTGGTCCAGTCAATGCTATCTGCTGGCCTTTTTTTTTTTTTTTTTTTTTTTTTTTGAGCGTGCCATACAGCGGTTGCAGCAGCTGTGCTGCCCGGGGGAGAAAACTGTTGTAAAAATTAACAATCCCCAAAAATTCTTTCAGCGCCCTCATGATCTGTGGATGTGGAAAATCCGACACTGCACGCACTTTATCCGGCAGTGGGATCGCGCCATCTGGTGAGATGCGGTGACCCAAGAAATTAATCACAGGCAGCCCGAACTGGCACTCTGCTGATTTAACAATAAGCACATGTGCTTTCAACTGTTGGAAAACTTGTTTGAGGTGGGCGAGGTGCTCCTCCTCTGACATGGTAGCCACCAAAATGTCATCCCAGTAGACAAAAATGAACGGCAGGTCATGAAGCAGTGTGTCTATCATTCTTTGAAAAGTTTGTGCTGCGCCTTTTAACCCGAACAGCATGCGTAAAAACTCAAAAAAAGTCAAAAGGAGTTATTACAACCATTTTAACTCTGTGTCTGTCGCCGAATTGCGACATAACCCCTAGTGGTCAAGAGTGGTAAATATTTTTTGTCAATAAAATAGTTCAGATTTCCAAGGCTATAACTTGAAAGTGCTAAGAGATAATGGCTTACTGTCAATTAGAAAGATGTAAAATATGATCCAAGGTTTCAGATAGGAATAAATTTACACATCTAATTTACATAATGTTGCGGCAGCTCTTTAACCCTTTAACTGTCCACATTTTATGGACGGGTTGCGCGCCCCCAGTGGCACAGCGCAGCAACTGCACGTGTCAACCTATTGACATCCCCCGGCTATACTGAGAATTTGTACTAATCTGTATTGATCTGACAGTTTAGAAGGTGGCAGACACGTGCCAAAGGAATCATGGCTGACATGGAACATAGCAAAGAAGAAGAAATCCTCATTATTATTCTTCCTTTTTCCACTTTGAGTTCACACACCAATGTGGATGCCGCCATGTTTGGTCATCGTGGCAGCGATAATGACCGAAACTGCATGAAACGGGGAAAATAGCCACGTAATACAAATGAAATTCACGTGGAATAATCATAAGAGTTTGTAGATGTGGAAGCGGGTGTAAATTACTAAGTTAACGCGATACATTGACTATGATGGACGAAAAACTGAGCTCCCAAGATGGCAACGCCCACGAGCGGCAGGATTCCCACAGGAAAAATGCACCAAACAGAAAAAAAATAGTCACGTAACACAAACAAAATTCACGTAGGATAATCATAAGGGTTTGTAGATGTGTAATCGAGTGTAAATTATTAAGTAAACGTGAAACATCAACCACGATGGACGAAAACGGACCGGTCACATGGGCGAGCAAGCCCCCCACCTGGCAACAGGTAAGAGAAATATGTTTTTTTTTTTTTTTTTTTTTACATTTTATTGATTTTCTGGTTCATATACTTTGAAGATTAGATAAAAACATACCCCTGTAGACAAATCGGCGTCAAAAAAAACCCCAAACCATTCTTTGTGTAAATGTGTCCAAAGTCCACTTTTGACTGAGTTATGTAATTTATAAACTGCCGCGACATTATGTAAATCAGATGCATAAATTTATTCCTATCTGAAACTTTGGATCAAATTCTACATCTTTCTAATTGACAGTGAGCCATTATCTCTTGCAGCTTTCAAGTTATAGCCGTGGAAATCTGAACTATTTTATTGACTTTTTTTTTTTACCACTCTTGACCACTGGGGGGGGCCTTGACCACCCTTTAAGCGTTCCTGTCGCCATAGGCGCCTGGGGCAATTAAAAGGTTAAATTCCATAACTCGGTCAAAACTGGACTTTGGACGTATTTACACAATGAATGGTTCAGTCTTTTGACACCGTTTTTTGTACAGCGGTACCTCATCATCTAATCTTCAAAGTATATGAACAAGAAATCGGTACAATATTAAAAAAAACAAAAAAAATCCCACAGAAATTCCTCACTTACCAGCGGCTAAGGGGACTTGCTCGCTGCCGTGGTCGCTGCATTTTCGTCCATCGTGATCATCATTTTGCATTCTGTTGGTCATTTACGCTCTCTACCACATCTACAAAGTCTTATGATTATCCCACCTAAATTTCGCTTGTATCCCACGGCTATTTTCCCCGTACAAAGCCGACTAAGTGACGGTGCACGATGATGGACGGCAGCCATATTAGCTTTCTGGGCTAAAATGCTAAAAACAGGAAAAGGAAATGAGGAGTTCTTCTTCTTTGGTGTATTACGCGTCATCCATTAAGTCCTCCAACAGATGTCTGCCACCTTCTGAAACTGGCATATCAGTACAAATTAGTACAAATCCCCAATGTAGTCAGTCATGTCAGAGTGAGATGACCGGCGCAGCGCCACACTCTGCCACTAGGGGCACGCAAACTCTCACACTCAAAAGGTTAAGAATGTCCTCTGCGCAAACCGGGACCTGGTGGTACCCGTGGACCAGACCCACTTTTAAAAAAAATGCGCATCGCAGCCAGGTGCACCGAAAAATCCTGGATGTGGAGGATCGGATACCGGTGGTGTTCCGTGGCATTGCTCAAGTGTCGGAAATCACTGCATGGCCACCACGACCCATTGGCCTTGGGCACCATGTGCAGCGGAGGGCTGTTGGAGCACCTAACGATGCCCAATCACTCTAAGTTAGCAAATTCCTTGCGCACGCTGGCTATTTTAGCTGCATCCAGGAGGAGAGGGCGCGTGAATACAGGTGGACCTTTCGTTGTGATAAAATGTTGGACCGTGCTTGGTTACCCAACGGAAAAGGTGGGAAGCGTGAGTGCTGGGAACTCGGAAAGCAAATGCTGGCACTTACCCCCTGGAGCTAGAACGTTAGCGTGTATTGGTGGCCCAACTCCCCGAGCTGTGCAGGGCAAGGAGGAAAAAGAAACAGCATCCACGAACCGTCTGTTTGCAACATCAACCAGCAATCTGTGAGCACACAGAAAATCAGCATCTAAGATATGGACCGAACATGCAGTTACCACAAAGTCTCACTGGTAATTGCATCCATGTAAACATACAGTCACCGTCCTTTCTCCAAACGTCCTCATGTGGGATCTGTTGGCAGCCGTAAGAGCCGGGCCGCTGCCTTCTGCCAACCAGTCCATGCTGACTGGCAAAATGAGGCTCTTCTGGGATCTGGAGTCCACCAGAAAATGTCTCCCAGAATGCGTGTCCGTGATGAAAAGCAGCTTCTCCCTGTCACCAGTGGTCGCAGCTGCTACCGACCGCTGGCTGTCTCGTTTCCTGGCTTTCTTGAAGTGGCACGGCGGCAGACAACGTTGCACTTCCTTGCCAAAACAGCGGTGATAAATAATAACACATTTTATTTCTAGGCACCTTTCAACCACCAAGGTCACCTTACAAAGAGCATTAAAACATTAAAAACCAAAACAGTGAATTAAAAGTAGATTATCAAAGAAAGTAAGCCTGTTTAAACAAATAAGTTTTGAGTCTGGATTTAAATAATGGAAGAGAGTCAATGTTGAGAATGGTTGGTGGGAGTGAGTTCCAGAGCTGAGGAGCAGAGCGACTGAAGGCTCTATACCCCATAGTGATGAGGCGGGCAGAAGGAATGACGAGGTGAAGGGAAGAGGAGGACCTGAGAGAACGGCTAGGAGTGACGATGTGGAGGAGTTCAGACAGGTATGGCGGGGTAAGGTTATGAAGGGCTTTGAAGGTGAGGAGCAGTATCTTAAAGTTTATTCTGTCCTTTATTGGGAGCCGGTGAAGATGCTGAAGGACAGGGGTAATGTGTTCTATGGGTGGAGTACGAGTGATAATCCGGGCAGCAGCGCTCTGAAGGAGCTGTAGCTTGTGGAGGGAATTATTTGGGAGACCAAAGAGAAGTGAGTTGCAGTAGTCAATGCGGGAAGTGACAAGGCTATGGATAAGGATGGCAGCAGCGTGCAGAGTGAAGGAAGGACGCAGTCGGTTAATGTTACAAATATGAAAATAGGCGGACCGAGTAATATTATTGATATGAGACTGGAATGATAAAGTGCTGTTGAGGATGACACCCAGGTTCTTAACCTGAGGGGAAAGACAAATGGCAGAGTTATTGCAGCTGTCACGTTATTGAACTTAGTTCCCCGCTGACTCTCTTACCATCATCTCTTACCATCCTCAACTGTACATAACTGCATAACTACATCTAACTTATTGCACATTATTTGCACATAACAGTACTCTTAACTTTCTGCACTGCTGCATATATTTGCTTAAATTGCACATACTGTTAATTACCGTATATACTGCACTGCTGTCCTTTGCACTTCTGATTGGATGCTAAACTGTGTTTCGTTATCTTGTATTCATACATGTGTAATGACAATAAAGTTGAATCTAATCTAATTAATATCAATAGAGAAACTGGGGGATTTGGTTAAGATGGAGGGTGTACCAACAAGTAAAATTTCTGTTTTACTGCCACTGAGTTTGAGGAAATTAGAGGTAAACCATGATTTAATTTCAGAAAGACAATCAGGAAGAGAGGTATGTAGCAGTGTGGAGTTGGGTTTAGAGGAGAGGTAGAGTTGGATGTCATCTGCATAACAATAGAAATGAATATTGTTTTTATGGAAAATGTAACCAAGTGGAAAAATGTAAATAATGAAGAGGGGGCCCCAGGTGTCCTGGGGAACACCTGCAGAAATGGGGAGCGTACTCGAGGTGTGGGATTTAATTTGGACGAACTGAATGCGGCCGGAGACATATGAAGTGAACCAAGTGAGGGGAGTGTGGGTGATGCCAATGAAAGCCAGTCTATTTAGGAGGGTGCTATGAGAAATGGTGTCTAAAGCCACGGTGAGATCTAGGAGAATGAGTATGGTGAGTAAGTCAGAATCTGCAGCCATCAGGAGGTCGTTCGTGATTTTGATCAGTGCCGTTTCTGTACTATGGAAGGGGTGGAAACCAGACTGGAATTGTTCATAGAGCTTATTACTGAAGTGACTGTGGAGCTGAGAGGCAACGACTTTTTCAAGAATCTTAGAGATGAATGGGAGATTAGAGATTGGTTGGAAGTTATCAAAATCAGATGAGTCTGCACCAGGTTTTTTTAAGTAACAGTGTAACAGCAGCTGTTTTGAGTGGTGACGGAACAATTCCAGTATTGAGGGAAGAGTGAATAATGGTGGTAATCAAAGGAGCCAGTGAAGGAAGGCAGGCTTTAACAAGGACAGTAGGGAGGGGGTCAAGCTGACAAGTGGATGATTGGGATTTGTGAATTAGCTGGGATATGTCTGTTAACGAGGGGAGTGGGGGACTCAAGAAGGAATGAATAACGGAAGGAAAAGAAATTGGAGAATCCACCCCAGAAACTACAGCTCCATCAGACATAAGCTGCTGATGGATATTGGAAATTTTGGAAGTAAAGAATGACATGAGAGCGCTGCAAAAGCTGGGTGAGTGCATGTGCGAGGGGAGTGAGTCCGGGGGCCTTGTGGCATTGCTGAGGAGAGAAAAGAGTGCTTTTGAGATGCCTTTATTGACGGAGATTAGATCAGAGTAGTATGTAGATTTAGCTGATGCAATGGAGTCTTTGTAGCGCAAGACATGATTATTGTACATTTCTTTGTGAATGGTTAGTCCAGTTTTCTTGGAAAGGCATTCCAGTTGACGTCCTTTGGCCTTAAGTTCACATAGGGAGGGAGTATACCAGGGTGCAGAGCGGAGGAAAGAAACAGATCTCCGTTTCAGTGGAGCAAAGGTGTTAAGAAGATTATGTAGATTATTATTGTAGTGGGAGACTAATTGATCAGGGGTGGAATGGCTATGTAAACTGGGGAGGCAATTTATTGCAGACGAAAAGGTGTCAAGATTAATATCCCTAATTTTCCTGAAGGTAAAGTAACAGGGACAGTTGGTTTTGAAAACTGGTAAATTTATATTAAAGGAGATGAGTATATGTTCAGAGAAGGGGATAAAATGAGATTTACAGTCAGTGGGAGTAACACCAGAACAGCAAACCAAGTACAACATATGACATTTACAGTGGGTAGGAAAATGAATATATTGAGGAGTCCAAAACGGTCCAAACAATATGTAAAATCTTTGGCAAAGGTGTTACTGTTATTGTCTAAGTGAATATTAAAATGACCATGGATGACCAAGTTAGGAGACATTATGGAAAAATGAGTGATGAGAGCTGCAAAGTCATTTAAAAAGTCCTTGTTGGGCCTGGGTGGCCTATAAACAGTACAGATAATGGTGGGAATAACACCAGTGAGTTGTGATGCTGAATATTTAAATGAGTGGAAAGTTGGAGTAGACACCGGCAAGACTTTCCACCTCTTGCGGTGAATCATAGCGTCACCCCCACCACGGCCGGAGCCACAGGGCTGGCAGGTGTAAACAAACCCCGGCGGAGTGCAGTCATTCAGAGAGGCGAAGTCATTGGGCTGTTGCCACGTGTCACAAACAGAGAAAATCCAACTTACAGTCTGAGAAAAGGTCCTGGTTGAGATGTTCCTTGCCCGTGAGTGAGTGGATGTTAAGCAGACCGAAGATGAGACTGGTGTTACCTTCTTTGACGGTTGAGTTAGCCGACCTAGCTAGGTGGGCTAACACACTGTGGTCAGCAGTGTGGCTGGTGTTATGGGGAGGACGATGAGTTGTGGACCAAATGGACTTTATGGGATGACCGTCATTGTAATTGAAGCTCCGACGGGATCCTCGGTGTATGTATCTGTGGCGAGGATGCACAGCGATGTCTATGTGGAGATGAAGGGCCACAAGTGGTGGAACAGTCAGATGAAACTGCAGTCACAGGAGCTCAGTAGCAGAATACTGAAGCAATGCTGTCACAGAACGATTGACCAAGGACAGGGCAGTCCAGGCAAACACAGACCACATGCATAACCCCTTTTTCCACATAGTTGTTTCGGGCACCAAGTGACGAGAGGAACCAGGTGTGGACAAGAGGTAAGAACCAGTTGCAATACGAATAGCCTGTAGGTAAATCAGTTCAGTCCAAACAAGAAAACTCTCAAAGATAACAAAAACAAGTACGTTAAAACTAGTAAATTAAGATAAAACCGGAGAGCAGCGGCAGCAAAACACGCCAGCATTCACTTGACTGGATATAGACAATACACCAAAAAAAAAAAAAAAAACACAGCGTCCCAGTCCCATGTCTCCGAGTGGACATCCCTGCCACCACCATTGGCTCCCCAACCTCGCTGGATTCCTGTGGAAATCCCGGTATCACTGCGTGCACGCTGAGAGCTCTGTTTGCCAGGATGATTCCGTCTGCCTCTTGTGTCAGTGCACGGTAGTTAATGGTCGTCAGCAGCGGTGAGTTAGCGAGGATCGCCCGCGCTGTAGCTGGTAGGTTCCTGAGGAAGAGGTGGGTGACCAGGAAGGATCCATCATCCCTACCCGTTAGCACGAGCATGCTCTCCATAAGGTCCACAGCCGATCTGTCACCTAACTCCGAGCGTGTGAGGAGTTTTAATGCCCTCTCCCCGTCCGAAAGGGTATAACGTTGCAGCAGTATCTGCTTGAGAGCGCTGTATTTACTGGAGCAGGCTCATGACTCATTGCGTGGCGCGTGCGTCCAGTGCAGCTACCATATGATGATATCTGCTGTTGTCTGTAGAGATTCCGCGGAGGGTGAACTGGGCTTCCACAAGCAAAAACCAAGCGGCCGGGTTGTGAAGCCGCAAGTCTGGAAGCCTGACTGTGACAGTGCACGCAGCGGTGTATGGCTCCCGCGGGAGTGTTTCTGCGGAAGTACTTGGCCCGCTCTCCATTTCACATCTTAAGGTCACCAATATAGAAAAAATATGAAATTAATAAATAAGATCAGGTATAAATTATTTAATTTATATTGATGTATGGGAATCTGAGATCGAATCTCATTTCATATACACCAGAAAAGTTAATAACACTCGTAGGGGCACCAGCTTCTATCTTTAAGAAGCAATTTAATCTTTAATTTCACTTTATACCCGTTTAATCACTCAATAAATTGATTAATAATCAGTCTCAAAAATTTTTCCGTGAATTCGATACCTGGGCTTGAAACAGACTCAGAATGAAATAAATTCTCAACAACTTCTCTCATTTTCACATATTTATTAAACGAAATGATTAACAGACATTGCAGTAATTTCATTAATCATAAAATCAGTCTTGTAAATGATAGATTAACAATGTCAATAATTTCGGAACCAGAGTTAAACTGAGAAATGAATTTTTATCAGTTTGAGCTAACAGATTATGGAAACAACACAAATTTATGGAGAAAGTTTACCAATTATATGAAAAGTCCTGGATTAATCTTAAGAAAATAAAAACGGAATTTTAACGAAAAGAAGAGTTATGTTAAGGGCTTCTTAATTTGCATCTGATTAGATATACAAATTATTACCGAATCTCAGACGTTTAATTCAGCAGATGAATTAAAGTTTGCAGCTCACTTGATTCCTCGTTCGGCGTTTCCTCAGCCCAAGATTTCGTGGATGTTAGGGGAAATATCTGCCCGCAGATATTTCAGGGTCTACAGTTCGACCTTTAAAGTCAAGCGGTCGAAGTGGCTGGATTTTGGCTGTATGACCCACAGTTGTAACTTGGATCGGAGCCAGATGGTGCCGACGTTTCTTCAGCGTGTGATGAAGAGAGCTGCGCGTTTTCTCCTTCGTAGACAAGCGGCTCCAGAGGTCTTCGAGAATAATTAGATCTAATCAGATCTCAAATTAGAAAAAGACTTTCGGACTTTAGATAAAATAATAGCTTCTGGTGTGTGATTGGTCAAGAAAAATATTATAAAAATAAAGTCAAGATTAAAACTTACATTAAAATTAAAACAAACGGTGGTTTTACAGAAAGTTTAACACAGAAAAAGTGATAAATAAAAATTGGAGTTTAACTCCGATTAAGAATTGAGCTCAAAGAAATAGGAATTCCTAGGCATTTAAGAGAAAAAGAAAAAAAAACATTAAAATACAAAGTTACATAAACAAATTACGAGTTATCTGCTCTGTGCTCGGAAAAGCAACACGTGGGAGAAGTCTTTGTTCAGACAGTTCTTTGTTCTTCCCAAAGTTCTTTCTTGCTGTGTGTAGACGATGGACAAAAGAAAAGAGAGTGACAAACGGAGGCGAAAGAGGCGTCCAAAGAGGCGTTAAAAGAGACGAAAGAGCAGAAAGAGCGTGTCAAAAGAGAGCGAGTCCAAAAAAGGAAGTAGCAGGGGGTTTTCCTCCTTTTATAAGTTCTGTTGAGCTTTCGCGGGCTTCCGGGTTGACCGGAATCTCAGCCAATGAGCGTCCTTCGTGGGCGGGCTTGATGAACTTTAGTCCAATGACAGGCTTTGTCTGCGAGGGACCAATTGGATGGAGAAGCTGGGGCTCAGTGAAGGCTGGGTGCAATTTGATACCGGTCACCATGGATACACACAATTTTAATACACTGGAATATGCTTTTACACACTTATCTATAACTAAGCTAACCTTAGTCATTAGTGTAACCTTATAAGCAGTGCTTCTAAATCAACATGCAGGAATAAACATTCATTTAAACATTTTTAACATGCATATATATATATATATATATAAAATCACAGATTAATGCATTTCACACATATTATTGATTTTCCACATTAAAAACATCAGAGTCCATTTGCTTTTCATAGTCCTGAAAAGAAGGGAAGATTTAGAATTGAGTTTGTAATAATGTACCTTAAAGTTCACTAGTTAAATCCAGCATGTCCCAGAGTTTAAAGGAAATTAACTGAGTTGTGGATCTGTGTAGGCCATGAGGGCTCTTCAGGTCTGTTCCATGTCTCCATGTTTATGGGGGCAATAAAGAGTCAAAACAGGAAATGCATTAGTTGAATTCTTTAGACTGGTTTTAACAAAGGAATAGGATTTCAGCTGTGGCCTGGGGAAGAAAATCAGTTCTTGACTGTTACTCCTGGGTGAAACAAAATGTCTTTAAGCAGAAGAATAATTATTGCTGAGCCAAAGTGAGATGATGCTACACCAATGTGGAGGAAGGAATCAGACGAGACCACGAACGGACGACACAGACTTTATTTCTCCTCCAACAAGTAAAACGTACTGAATCTGAGTGCCAGAGCGATCTCTCTTATACACTTTATTCCCGCCTCTCTGGCACCCAGGGTAAGCACATCAACATACACGCTGTGAAACATGCACACACATCCACATTAACATATGTCACAGAACAGGTCTTAATACTACATTCGCACCCCTGTGTCCTCAGGTGTGAACCTGGCACAGCAGGGGCGGAAGGCACATCTTTCTTTGGCTTATTACCCCCTAGCGCTCTGGCACCCTTAACTGGCTCTTCTCGCCTTTTCCCCATTACCATTTCAGACTATCTTCTCGCCCCACCAACCCCCCATCCTGGGTGGAGTGCCATGACCTATTGTGTCCCCCACTAACACACACATACACACACCATACATTAAAAAAAAAAAAAAAAAAAAAAAAAACATGTCATACACACCATGTTATTACCGAACAAATACTCTACAATATCCTCTTACATATAATTTTTTTTTTACCTCCCCCTTCTCTCCATTTCGCTTTCGTTCCTGCATGTCTGAACTGAGTTTTTTGATCTAAAAACATCCGTTTTCACCAGCATTTCAGTCAACATTTGCCAAAGGAGCTTAACTTAGGCTGACATAGGCTAACTCTGCATAACTTAGCCCAGCGCTCAGGAACTTTTACAAATTGAGGACAACTTTCACCAACGTTTATTTCCAAACGTCAGCAAATTTTCAGCATGCTCAAAATTCTCAACAAATACAACTTTCGCCAGCGTTTGCCAACAAACACCAACTTTTATTAACTTTTGTCAGCAGAGCCAGACGTTTGCCAAAATGTTAGTAAAAGTTAGTCCAAAGGTCGTAGTGTGAATCCACCCAAAAAAGCAGGTCCAGGATGGCAGGAAGCCTCCACAAATCCTGATCTTTATAGGAGCACCGCCTGACGCTGATGTCAGCTGAACTGCGCCGAGTATTCCTTTGGTTAAGTTAACCTAAGTTGGGAACTGCTACACATACGCTAGCCTAAGTTGGCAAAAGTTTGACAACGCTGAATGCAACACTGGCAAATGCTAGCAAAAGTTCATAAAAGTTTGTAAAAGTTTGTAAAAGTTGGTGTGTGCTCACGAACGTAATTTCACCAATGTTTGGACTGATTTGTCTGATTTTTCAAAATGTCAGTAAAAGTCGGTCCAAACATTAGTGTGAACCCAGCTTAAAGGCAATCATTTACAGATCCTTAAAGGTACTATTAGGAATTTTTGACAACCTGAATTTCAGTGAAATCTTTTGGTTGTCAAGTGCACTGCAGTGCCTTTTACCTCATTCATTTCTGAAAGAGATTAACCCGCAGTCCTTCTCAGAGATGAATGGGGAATGACAAACATGTGCCACTAAAACTTTTCTCCAAAAGTTCTATACAGTAGTTTTAAAGCAACACAATGTAAGATTTTCACCTTAAAATAATATTTCCAAAATTATTCTGATGTTACATCTACCTTTGCCAGAGTGAATGTCACTTCCCTTGTAGCTCGAGTGAGCCTGCATTGCCTGCAACAGCTCTGTTGTTGGTAGGAACACTGAAAGGACTGCAACTATGGCAACTTCAGCCTCAGTTCCAAGAATTAATCATAGCTTACTTATTGATGGCTAAAGTTTTGCCCTGAGATTGACTCTTGAGACTGAGGCTATAGTCGCTACAGTTGTAGTTCTTTAAGTGTTCCTACCCAGAATAGGAAAGTTGCATTTGGCTGCTTTAACGTCCATGTTCTTGGACTGCAGAAAACTGAAACTGGTCTACAGTGTTTCCTCTGGTTTAACCCTTTAACTGTCCACATTAAATGGACGGGTCGTGTACCCCCAGTGGCACAGCGCAGCAACTGCACCTGTCAACTTATTGACGTCCCCCGGCTATACTGAGAATTTGTACTAATCTGTATTGATCTGACAGTTTAGAAGGTGGCAGACATGCGCCGAAGGAATCACGGCTGACATGGAATATAGCAAAGAAGAAGAAATCCTCATTATTATTATTCCTTTTTCCGCTTTGAGCTCACACACCAATGTGGATGCTGTCATGATCAGTCATCGCGGTAGCGATGATGACTTAAACTGCATGAAACAGGGAAAATAGCCACGTAATACAAACGAAATTCACGTGGGGTAATCATAAGAATTTGTAGATGTGGTACACGGTGTAAATGGCTGAGCAAACGTAAAACATCAACCACGATGGACGGGTGACCCCCCCCCCCCCCCCGGCAACAGGTAAGAGAATTTTTTTTTTTTTTTTTTTTTTTTACATGTTATTGATTTTCTGGTTCATATTCTTTGAAGATTAGATAAAAAAATATACCCCTGTAGACAAATCGGTGTCAAAAAAAAACTTACCATTCTTTGTGTAAATGTGTCCAAAGTCCACTTTTGATTGAGTTATGTAATTTATATAGCTGCCGCGACATTATGCAAATTAGATGGTAAATTTATTTCCAACCACTCCGCCACCGTGCCACCCCGTGGGATAGGCTCCAGCCCCCCTGCGACCCAAAAAGGATTAAGCGGAAGAAGATGAATGAATGAAATTTATTTCTATCTGAAACTTTGGATCATATTCTACATCTTTCTAATTGATAGTAAGCCATTATCTCTTGTAACTTTCAAGTTCTAGGCTCGGAAATCTGAACTATTTTATAGACAAAATTTTTTTACCACTCTTGACCACTAGGGGCCTTGACCACCCTTTAACTGTCACAGTCGCCATACAATGACTGGGACAGCTAAAGAGTTGAGCTGGATTTACGCCTTCATGTCGAGTTGACGCAGTGGCGATAGCAGTAGCGAAGCAATACCCCCCTTCCTTGCCCAACGTAGACTGCAAGAGATGCGATTGGTCCACTTTGTCGCCTCCTTCACATTTCTTGGTTCTTGGTTAAAGGATTAAAGACCTTGGCACGGTGGCAACATATTTTTCCGGGGGGGGGGGGGCAGAAAACACATGCTACCATCTGAAGTATTGTACAACCGAGGCTTGAATGTTGGAATATTGGGCCAGTTGGGGTCCCTCCCAGACATCCTGTGTTTGTACTTTTTAGTGGTGTCATCTGCCTCTCCTCCCTCTGATCTCACCTCTCCTGGACCCTCTGCCTGAACACTTTCCTCTCCTTGGCTTCTCTCTTCCGTCTCATCTTGCCCTCTCAGAGCTCTGTCTAATTCAGGTTCTCTCTGTCTATGGTGGTGTACAAACAGGTTAGAAAATACCAAGTGTCACGTTTTGTCCTGTGGGATTTTTTTTGTTATGGTTTACATAAATGACAAAAATGTGTATTTTTTGTATTTTTATTCTAGTGTTTCTTTTTTCCATTGAGAGAGTAGGGAAGGGAAAAACGCATTCATAATAGTAATTTACTCATGCATACTTAAATTATATGATCAGAGGTGGTATAGTAGCCAGAAATTCTACTCATGTAAAAGCAGTGCTTTGAAATTAATAATTAAAAGGAGACAACCAAAAATTTCTGGTTAAGGGTACAAAGAGCACCCACTAAAAAACTTGAGTAATGACTTCAGTCTTGAAGGTTTGAGGTTTTTCTCCAAAATTTATAATTTTCTTAGCTTTCTACTTTTCTCTAAATTTATCTAAATTTGAAACCATTTTCACCAAATTTGTAAGTTCCTCTTGTAAAATTGACTCTTCTTGTACATTTGAGACTTTATTTTAAATTTGTGGACTATTTTATGGGTAATTTTTGTCTATTTTTTAAAATAACTTTTTTTTTTTAAATAAATTTGAAACAGACTGTGGCATTTTTTTTTTAACTTTTTCCTTATAACAATTTACATTTTTGACCATAATTTTGCAGAGCCAGAACAGAACAATAATTTAACTCTGATTTCAAAAAAAAACATTAATAAAATTGCATTTAATGAAATAAATTAACTTAAATGACCAAAGATGCAGTTATTTCTGTTATAATATTTCTGTATACTTAGCTTTTTTTTTTTTAGAAATCTCCTCACCAACCAGGCAGCAGGAAAAACCTTTATTTCAAAATCCAAATGTTGGCACGTTTAGTTTGAAGGCTGCTGACGGATTAAAGTCACTGACTTCATGAATTTCGGTCCTCTTAACTTTCCAGATACATAATAGTGAACATAAGTTAATATTAACTAAGGTAAAGGTTAAAACCAGCTCCCTTTCATTATTGTCTGAAATAAGAAAAAAGAAAAAAACTAATAATTAAAAAGAAGACAAAATGAGCCAACTCAAGCTCTTAACCACACCTGTTAGCTAGAGCTAAATGACTCTTCCATTATTGCTCTCGTTTCCAGCGGGTTAAAACCATGATAAATGCCTCTAGTGCTTACATATCTCTTCTGATTTTCTTCTGCGTTTAAAGTACTTTAATAAATTCATGTATCTCTCGGACAGTCACGCTAGTAGCGAAACTGCCTGGCGACTGGAACACGCGGGCGGGGCACTTCTGAACGCGGATGGCAGTCACGCGTGTTGTTTGTGTGCGCACTTGCGGATAGTCATTCCTTCATAAATTTTTCTGAAATTTATATTTCCTGTTGGAATGGCGAAAATTTTTCAGGCATGGCGGGCTGCCACCGGGAAGTGTTACCAGAGGAAACCCTGGGTCTTGTCCTGATCTGCAGCCTCATTAAGCTTGGCTAATGACAAGTTACTCTGTTCCAACTAGGTTCTCAGTGAAGTTCCATTTTAGCTTGCAGCAGATCTCTAAAGAAGAAAAACAATGACCTTAACAACTACATCCAAATACACTGTAGAGGTAGTCAGTCTGGAGGTGCTGAAGCCAGGTTAAGAAGAGAGATGACAATCGACGAGCAGCAATACAGTTTCATGCCAAGAAAGAGTACTACAGATGAGTGCTGATGGTCAAGTATAGAGAAGGTCAGAAGGAGCTTCACTTTGTCTTTGTGGATCTAGAGAAAGCATATGATAGGGTATCAAGAGAGAAATTGTGATATTGTATGAGGAAGTCAATGAGAGAAGTACATGAAAGTGGTGCAGGACATGTATGAGGACAGTGAGACGGTGGTGAGGTGTGCTGTAGGAGTGACAGATTGATTCAAGGTGGGGGTGGGGTTACATCAGGGATCAGCTCTGAGCCCCTTCTCATTTGCCATGGTGATGGACAGGCTGACAGATGAGGTCGGAGAGGAGTCACCAAGGACTATGATGTTCATAGACAATATTGTGAAGCTGTAGTGAGAGTAGGGAGCAGATGGAAGAGAACCTGGAGAGGTGGAGGTATGCACTGGGGAGAAGAGGAATGAAAGTCAGCAGAAGCAAGACAGAATACATGTGTGGGAATGAGAGAAAGACTGGTGTAATGGGGAAGCTATAAGAAGTATAGGTAGTGAAGATACAGTAGATGAGTTTAAATACCTGGGGTCAACCATCCAATGCAATGTAAAATGCACAAGAGAGGTGAAGAAGAAAGTGTAAGCAGGGTGGAGTGGGTGGAGTTGAGTGTCAAGGATGATTTATTACAGAAGGATAGTAGCTAGAGTGTCTCAAAAACATGTACGTTAGGTAAATTGGAGATGCTAAAGTGGCCCTAGGTGTGAATGTGTGTGTGTGAATGGTGAAGGGATTGGCACCATGGCTGCCTTATCCAAGTGGATGCCCTTTAATTGATGCAATGATGTATGGCTTGGAGACAGTGGCACTGACAAAAAAAAAAAAAAAAAACGGGAGGGGGGGGCAGAGATGGAGGTGGCAGAGTTGAAGAAGCAAAGATTTTCATTGGGAGTGACTAGGACAGACAGGATTAGAAATGAGTATATCAGAGGGACAGCTCAGGTTAAGCAGTTTGGAGATAAAGTAAGAGGCAAGACTGAGATGGTTTGGACATGTGCAGAGGAGGGATAGTGGATATATTGGACAAAGAATGTTCAAGATGAAGCTGTCAGGCAGGAGGAAAAGATGAAGCCCACAGAGGAGATTCACGGATGTAATCTTTGGTTCTGACTTCACTCTCTTCCTCTTCTTGCTTTTTAAAGTCATCCTACATCCAATGCTATCTAGCTACATTCTCCCCTGCCACTACCTTGCAGTCTCCTATCTCTTTCAGATTTCTCCTTCTGCATAATACGTAGTCCACCTGTGTGCAACTTCCTCCACTCTTGTAAGTCACCCTATGTTCCCATCTCTTCTTAAAGTATGTGTTCACCACAGCCATTTACATCCTTTTAGCAAAATCCACAACCATCTGTACTTCCACATTTCTCTCCTAAAGACCATACCTACCCAGAATCCCTTCATCATCTCTGTTCCCTTCACCTAAATGTCCATTAAAGTCCGCTCCAATCACCACTCTCTCCCCCTGGGAACACTCTCTACCATTTCATCCAGCTTACTCCAGAATTCCTCTCTCTCTTCTACCTGACATCCAACTTGTGGGGCATATGCACTGACAACATTCAACATTACACCTTTGACTTCTAGCTTCAAACTCATGATCCTGTCTGACTCCCTCTTTACCTCCTGAACACTCTTCCTTGAAGATTACCCCTACCCCATTTCTCTTCCTATCTGCACCATGGTAGAACAGTTTAAATCCACCTCCAATGCTCCTAGCCTTACTTCCCTTCCATCTGGTTTCTTGAACACACAGTATGTCTACCTTTCTTCTCTACATCATATCAGCCAACTCTTTGCCTTTACCAGTCACAGTCCCTACATTTATCGTCCCTACTCTCACCTCCACCTTTCCTTTTCTCTCTCTCCCTCCCAACATGTCTTGCCCCTCTCCTCCTCCTCGATCTTCAACCAACAGTAGACCAATTTCCACTGGCACCCCATTCGTTAACAGCACAGATGGCGGCTGTTGTTAACCTGGGCCTCGACCGATCCAGTATGAAAGTCTCATTCATCATGATCCGCATGTTTGATTTGGCAAAGGTTTTACGTCAGATGCCCTTCCTGACATAACCCTTCCCATTTACCCGGGCTTGGGACCGGCACTAGGAGCACACTGGCTTGTGCACCCCCTGTGGCTGGGTTTCTGACTTCGATGAAAAAAAATAATTGCCCATAATTTAATTTTTACATACTCCCTCCTCATTGCAACAATGAGGAGGGAGTATGCAACATTGATTGCTGGGGTCTTTCTGCAACTGTGGGGGTTTCCCCTACCGTTGAAAGTGCTATGAGATGACTGTTGTTGTGAAATGGTGCTATATAAATAAAGCTGAATTGAATTGAATTGAACTGAATTGCATTAGCACTTCTTGGAGCTAAGCAGTTTAGCATGTGCCAGGATCTTTGCTCATGGGAGAATTGGGCCATCAATTCTGAAACTGAAGGTGGAGCAGAGGGCAGATTTTAGCACTAGGAGAGACCTTAAACAGATTACGAAAGTATAATGGACCTCATACAGGCCTAATTGAAACAGCAGAATTTCAGCATGAGGGGGATTTATTCAATACTCCCTGATTTTAGCCCAGTGGTTTTTTTGTACCATATGTCCTATATAAAAAAAAATTACCTTTGACAATATCTCTGAGCTTTATTGAGGTTTTGAAATATGTAACAGGATAATTGCTAGGAGCAAAGGTCCTACAGCATTAGCACAAGGTTCCACAGCATTTTCGTTTATCAGCAAGAGTACAAACACAATCAACATCTGGCTCATCTAAAGCAGCTGAGGAAAAGCTATGTCAATAAACACGATAGATGCATCCCAACTCTATTGCGTAAATGTCCTTGTCACTACATAGTTTAAATTGTTAGACATTTATTTCCCTGCTGTGAAAAATCATCTCACTAAATTGTCCTTTTTAAATAATTTAGACTTTTTATAGACTTTATTTGGACAAGTCATCAGCTTGCCCAAATAAAAGTTCTCCTCCTCTTCCTTCTGGCTGCTCCCTTTACAGACGCAATGCTTGCTTCAAGATTGCTGATGGAGAAGTACAGAGAAGGTCAGAAGGAGTTGCACTGTGTCTTTGTGGAGCTAGAGAAATCATGATAGCATGCCACGAGAGGAAGTATGGTACTGTATGAGAAAGTCAGGTGTGGCAGAGAAGTATGTGAGGGTAGTGCAGGACATGTATGAGGACAGCAAGACGGTGGTGAGGTGTGCTGTAGGAGTGCCAGATGGGTTCAAGGTGGAGGTGGGGTTACATCAGGGAACAGCTCTAAGCCCCTTCTTGTTTGCCATGGTGATGGACAGGCTGACAGATGAGGTCAGGCAGGAGTAGGGAGCAGGTGGAAGAGAACCTGGAGAGGTGGAAGTATGTCCTGGAGAGAAGAGGAATGAAAGTCAGTAGAAGCAAGACAGAATACATGAGTGTGAATGAGAGGGACGCAGGTGTAATGGTGAAAATGGAAGGAGTAGCGGTAGTGAAAGTAGATGTGTTTAAATGCCTGGGGTCAACCATCCAAAGCAACGGAAAATGCACAGAGGTAAAGAAGAGAGTGCAGGCAGGGTGGAGTGGGTGAAGATGAGTGTCGGGGTGATTTCTGACAGAAGGATAACAGCTAGAGTGAAAGGGAAGATTTACAAGACGGTACTGAGACCTGCTATGATGTAAGGTTTGGAAACTGTGGTGCTGACAAAAAGGCAGGCTATGGAGCTGGAGGTGGCAGAGTTGAGGATGCTACGATTTTCACTGGGAGTGACTAGGAGGGACAAGTTTAGAAATGAGAATATCAGAGGGACAGCTCATGTTGAGGGGTTTGGCGACAAAGTAAGCGAGGCAAGGCTGAGGTGGTTTGGACATGTGCAGAGGAGGGATAGTGGATATATTGGACAAAGGATATTAAAGATGGAGTTGCCAGGCAGGAGGAAAAGAGGGAGCCCACAGAAAAGATTCATAGATGTAGTGAAGGAGGACATGGAGAGGGTTGGTGTTAGAGGAAGATGTAAGGGATAGGGTGAGATGGAACCAGATGATCCGCTGTGGCGACCCCTAAAGGAAGCAGTTGAAAGAAGATTTTTTTTTTTATAGAAGTCATACAGGAGATGAATAGTACTGCGTGTCACATAGATGTAGGTGCAGAAGAGATGAGGCGAGGTGATTGATGTAATAAATTTTCAGTTTTCTAAAGATTTGTTCAGAGACTATGATGGCAGTTCTACCCCCCCCCCCAATCACAATCCAAAAAAAAACCCAAAACAAAAAAAAACAACATGCTAAAGATGAAATGAGCCTATCACTAGGAAAGAGATCCAATGCTGTGAGGCTGTCCTGATTTGTCCTTGTTGATGTTTATTCTGCATATTGCCAACACCAGATGGATATCACAACAAAGGGAAAGTGAGGTGCCAATCAACGCCTGCCTCAGACATGCCGGGAAAAAGAGAGGCACCATCAGAGAGAGCAGTTTGAGTCAGATCATTTCCTCTCCACACGCTTTCATGTATTCAAAGCGAGCAAGCTACACACACACACGCACTTGAAACGTCCACGGTGCTGTGAACGCTTCAAGGTCCCGCACAGGGACGCAGACAGAGGTTATTAATAGTAATTATTTGGAGAAGCGGTTCAGGTGGGAGGCTTTGCAGAGATTTCAAGGACTTACTTGTTTACTGAAAATATGCAGATGTGTAACATAACAGGATGATTAGATTGCACGCCAAATAAACACTCTACTCCATCGAAAAACTCATTATGAAAGTGATGAATGATTAACAGAAGAGTCTCGGATTTAAGGAAATACATTTTTTTCAAAATTTTAGAAAAGCTATTAAAAACAGCTGCTAATTCAGTTAAGCATAAAAACCAGAACTTGGGGAACAGCTAGTCTTGTTCTGTCAAAGGTAAACTCTCACCTAATTTATACAATAGCAAGAGACTAATTTTATCCAAAATGTCAGTCTATTTTGTAAAGACGGCATTTGTCTTCTCAGGGTTCAGCCTCACGGATTGTTCAGTTGTTTCCTTAGCCAATGTCACATGTATACTGCATTAACTTTTATAGGGTTGACCAAAAATACAGTGGTGTGAAAAAGTGTTTGCCCCCTCCCTGATTTCTCTTTTTTTTTATATACGTTTATCACACTTAAATGTTTCAGATCATCAAACAAATTTAAATATTAGACAAAGATAACACAAGTACACACAAAATACAGTTCTAAATGAAGGTGTTTATTATTAAGGGTAAAAAAACAAACAAAAAAAACCCCACACAAACCTACATGGCCCTGTGTGAAAAAGTGACCCCCCCCCCCCCCATTAAAACATAAATTAACTGTGGTTTATCACATCTTTGGAAAGCTGAGTTCAATTTCTCTAACCACACCCAGGCCTGATTACTGCCACACCTGTTCTCAATCAAGAAATCACTTCAATAGGACCTGCCTGACAAAGTAAAATAGACCAAAAGATCCTCAAAAGCTAGACATCATGCTGCAATCCAAAGAAATTCAGGAACAAATGAGAAAAAGTAATTGAGATCTATCAGTCTGGAAAAGGTTATACAGCCATTTCTAAAAGCTTTGGGACTCCAGCGAACCACAGTGAGAGCCATCATCCACAAATAGCGAAAACATGGAACAGTAGTGAACGTTCTCAGGAGTGGCCAGCCAATGAAAATTACCCCAAGAGCACAGCGATGACTCATCCAAGAGGTCACAAAAGACCCCACACCAACATCCAAAAAACTGCAGGCCTCACTTGCCTCAGTTAAGCCTACTTCATGCTACACCTCTGCTTTCTGTGTACGTGTAACCGGAAACCTCGTGTGACGAAATTTACGTCATCTCCACTCCGCTAGTGTCCGGAGTGCTCGACCCCGGATGACCGCGTGCAGCCCAAATTTTGTGACCCCGCCGCCTGCCAACAACCTGAATGCGCTGAAAACCGTATGCACAAGACTGAACGTCCCATTCACGAGGTGGCGATATCGACACAACATTCATCAGTAGACGAAGAAGACAACGAGGAGGTGGAAAACAAGAATAAAAACATACATGAATCATGCATGCATACATACATACTTTCTTTCACAGCGGCTGCAGCATCTTCGTGGAAAAGGAGTGAAAACCGGCAAGTCAAACAGTAGAAATGGACTCTATATTTGAAGAGAAACTTTGTGAAGAAGTCCGCCGTTTCTTTGCTGGTGAAAATCCTGGCGTGTCAGCACCTTGGCGCTACTTATCGGGTGGGAGTGAAACTACAAATGATGGTTGTACGCATGTGTCAACCGCTTGGCCTGGGTAGATGAAAAAAGTGAGTATGTACAGCGCTACATGTGTGCTGGGCTTGTCCAAAGCGTATGCGGACCAAGGCAGACTAGAGGGGAAATGCAGCATGAAGCAGGCTTTAAGGTCAGTGTTCATAACTCCACCATAAGAAAAAGACTGGGCAAAAACTGGCCTGCATGGCAGAGTTCCAAGACGAAAACCACTGCTGAGCAAAATGAACATAAAGGCTCATCTCAGTTTTGCCAGAAAACATCTTGATGATGATCCCCAACACTTTTGGGAGAATACTCTGTGGACTGACCAGACAAAAGCTTAACTCTTTTGGAAGGTGTGTGTCCCATTACATCCAGTGTAAAAGTAACAGCATTTCAGAAAAGGAACATCATACCAACAGTAAAATATGGTGGTGGAAGTGTGATGGTCTGGGGCTGTTTTGCTGCTTCAGGACCTGGAAGACTTGCTGTGGTAAATGGAACCATGAATTCTGCAGTCTACCAAAAAATCCTGAACGAGAATGTCCAGCCATCTGTTCATGACCTCAAGCTGAAGCACACTTGGGTTCTGCAGCAGGACAATGATCCAAAATACACCAGCAAGTCCACCTCTGAATGGCTTAAGAAAAACAAAATGAACACTTTGGAGTGGCCTAGTCAAAGTCCTGACCTGAATCCGATTGAGATGCTGTGGCATGACCTTAAAAAGTCGGTTCATGCTCAAAAACCCTCCAGTGTGGCTGAATTACAACAATTCTTCAAAGATGAGTGGACCAAAATTCCTCCACAGCACTGTAAAAGACTCATTGCCAGTTATCACAAATGCTTGATTGCAGTTGTTGCTGCTAAGGGTGGCCCAACCAGTTATTAGGTTTATGGGGCAATCACTTTTTCACACAGGGCCATGTAGGTTTGGATTTTTTTTTTCCCCTTAATAATAAACGCCTTCATTTAAAAACTATTTTGTGTTTACTTGCGTTATCTTTGTCTAATATTTAAATACGTTAGATGATCTGAAACATTTAAGTGTGACAAAACATACAAAAAAATAAGAACTCAGGAATGGGGCAAACACTTTTTCACACCACTGTAATTGCTTGTGAGAGCCAAAAAAATGTTCAAACCAATCTGATAAGTCAAACAGTGATTCTTTGTGCAAAGTCTATGTAATGACTGATTTAGGCCATGTACCAATAGGGCAAATAATTGTTCTGAGAATTTGTGAGCAAATGATTACATTATACGGTGCTGTGTGCTTTCTATGCTCTGAGTCCTGCCATAATATGCCTGACTTAAATATTTCTGCTGAGCAGTTGTTGTCTACTAAATGAGTGAAAGGGTAATTTGGTGTGACACATACCTGCCAGAACCTCTGTCCTCTGGAAGAGGTTTTCAGTGTGCACCTCGACGGGGTCTCGAGGTAAGCCAGGGACACTAGTCGTACTAGTCATCGGGTTCCTCTGCGTGTCCTGTGTAACTGGTACTGGTGCCTGGGTAAAGAGAAAACAGTCTTTAAGGTGAGGGCTAAGAGACAAGGCAGATTAGGATAATATGAACATAGGAGGCAGAACGTTAAGAAAAGCTGCTTTGTCAACTTAAACATTCTGTCCTCTAATATTCTTTGGGGTTTTTAAATGACTTGAGTTCATAGTTTTTATTTTTGCATCCTAGCTACTGTAGAACTTAAGGAATTGATTTATAATTTTGAAAATACCTCATTTTAAATCCTATTACTATCAGAAACTTTTCATTTAATATTCTCATCAAATACCCACCCATCCATTCATATTTATGGTTGTGTATAAAAGTTAAGCTTCAGTATGTGAAATAACCACAAATCAAACGGTTGATTTTATACATGCACAGGTCTGCTGGCCCACCCTGTCATTTTATCACCACTTTCCCCGATACAAATTAGCTAAAATTAAACTTGGTAGCAGCTGTGAATTTTAAGCTCCAGTAAGCACAATGTTAAACTATTTACATGCAAAAACAAAGCTACTGTTCAACATAATCTTCCTATACAATCTAATCCACCACTACAGCTGTTGGTTGCTTACTTGTCCAGTTTACTGAAAGCTTATATCAGGTCCATAGTGTTGCGCCAATCAGGACTCTCTGGCCTAACTCAAGTTAGCCTCCATGGCCGGTTAGCATTTTTGGACAGCTGCTTTGAAAACTTGACCCAAATTAAGATGGATTTTACCATTAAACTGTTTTTAAGGACCGATGCAGTTTCAGTTATTGTCCCACCGTGCATACAACTGGGCGTGTTCTTCAACTGACAAGTTTTTGTTATTACAGGATTTATTTTGTTTAATATAGCGCTAGCCACTATTAGCCTTGTGGGATGTGGGTGGGCCTAGTCACAGATCCTGGCATTTGAAGGAGGAGGAAAAGTGAAAAGATTTTGACATGAAATTGCAAGACAATAAAAGATACCATTTTAGACAGTGTAAATTAGTTTTTATAGGTGATTTATATCCACCAGAGTGCATGTATAAAAACAAGTAAAATAGCATTTACAGCACTAGTAAGCAGTTAAATTATTCAGCAATATATATTAGCAGTATATTTCACAGTTGAACGAGTACAGTGTTGTTGCAACCTTCAATAATAATGATATTAACATTGTACTGGAAAGGAACATTCCTTATTTGTGCAAAGTAGCACTAGTATTATATGTGTGGGCTCTATGAGCAGTGCAAATGGAAAAGTCCAACAGCAGGTAGTCTCTTCCTGGTCTCTTCCTGTCTGCAGCTGTGATGCTGCTGCCCCAGCAGACCATTCCATACAGGATGGCTGATGCACCCAGAGAGTCGTAGAAGGTCTTCAGGAGTGCCCCCTGTACTCCAAAAGACCCAAGTCTTCTCAGAAGGAACAGCCTGCACTGCCCCTTCTTGTAAAGCGCGTTGGTGTGGCGTGACCAGTCCAGTTTATTGTTCAGGTGAACACCCACATACTTGTAAGATGTCACCATCTCAATATGAGTGGGATTCAGTGATAGTTGTTGGGTATATATTGTTTGTTTTGGTCAGAGTCTACCTAACAGTTTTATTTTAAGCAAAGCAAACCAGCTTTTGGTTTTACTTGTTATTAATGTACAGCCATGTGACTAGTATTCATCATCCAGCTTTTGGCAAGAGATCAAATACATGAATTCTTCTAAATCTTTACCAATCCCTTTAAGGACAAAATATATAAATAAAATGAATAAATACTGAACCATTTTGAAAACAAGGTCTCGTAAAAGATGGGGGCAGGGGCTAAGATGGCTAGCCAGTAAAACGCACAAGTTCTGGCCTAAAATGAACATTGAACAAACCCAGATTGCCCTGTTTATAGAAGGTAGACAATCAAGCCAGTGACTAAGATTACTGGAACATGAAGGAAAGTATCTGAACACTCAACTTTTTCTCTCATCTCTTTGTCTTTATATCCCGATTGATGGAGCCTTGAGTATTTTTAGCATGTTTATAGTCAGCTTCATGTGTGCCTGTGTTTGTGTTTATGTTGAATGTAATTGTGGTTTGTAAATATGGATGTCACCAGACTGCAAAACAAATCTACCTACGGGTACAAATAAAGTAACCTGAACCTGAACTGTATGTGGATTCAGGTACCCCTTTCTTTTTCCAATAGAGCTGCAGAAGACTGTAAAGAACCACTAGGGAACTGACTCAGGTCATTTGGCTTGACAGTGGCAAGTGAAAAATAAATGGAGTAAGGCCAGGTAGGCTTAGTGGGGTTGAGACCTTGACAACTAATCCCAAACAGATGTGCTATCCAGTATGATACAGTTAGGGTGCCTCAGAGAAATGAAAACTAGGATGCTTCCAGAATATGTGATGATGTCCAAGAGAAATGTAATCCTCCATAATTTGCAATACAACAAAAAAAAAAAAAAAGAAAAAAAACCCACTGAACTGACGTGAGTGCTTGATCTTTATCCTGAAAGCAACCTCACAGCTCCTGGTATTACAGGGGATTTGATAGCATTCTGGGTCAGCGACAGAGACACTGAGGTAGCACTGCTGTCTGTTGAGTCACGATAGCTACAGATAAGCCACCGTGATTATAAAGCACAATGGCCGCTTACAAGAGAGTGTAAAGCGTTTTACACTAGAATCAATGTGCAGACATATCATAGACTTCATCTGTGGAGTTTTATGATGCTCGGTGCATAGCATGCTCCAACTGGAAGAACAGAAATCGACAAATCAGCTGTGGCACATTTTATAGAGTGCTCCTCACCTCTGTTCTGAATGGTTTCCTGGGTGTGCTGTCCCTGGGCTTTTCTCTAACTGTGGCTGTGTCCATCCTGGGGGTGAAATCTTTAGTGGAGTCAATGGTGGGTTGTGCCACATTGGGTTCGATATAAACCATAGTGACAGTCACTGTTTCCTCCATCGCTTCTTCACCTCCACCTGGGAGAAAGATGGTGACAGGTAAATAAGGACTCTCACTGATAGGGCAATGCGGGGGGGGGGGGGGAACTGCACAACTGTATTCAGCGAGATTAAATTGATTTCACTGCTAAAAAAATGTTCAGTTCAGGTGGAAAATATTGGCATTTCATAACAGGAGTGAGGTACTCCATCTTCCTCAGCTTTACACTGGTAATTCCGATTTACATTTAAAACAGTCTGACTTGCCAATAAAACACGGAGGTAAATCGGAGGATTTCTGTAGAATACACACGATATGAAGCATTTACAGGGTTAATGATCACAGGTTTATCTTCTATTATCAGCTACAACCTTTTGTCTTTACAATTACAGAATTATTTTAAAATGAAAAGCTATTTTTCACCAAGAAATGAGTACCATAAAGGTGCTTTCAGCCAAGAAGAGCAGAGTAGGTAATAAAAGAGATGTAAAATTTGCACAGTTGCCCACAGTGGTCTGGGTGACAAGGCAATCTTAATTTAAATCGAATGCTAGAAAGGCACGGGGGAAGGGAATAGACAAAGAGAATAGATGGAGATAAAGAGAATGTGGGGGTGCAATCACTGAAAGAAGATATAAAAACTTTGTGCTCATAAAAATCCCCTGCAGCAAACTGGAAAATTAATGTCCCCAACGGTTCAGAGAAAATGCCTGCTGAGCCGTGTGAGTCGGTGCGTCTCACCTGAGCCAGACCCCGAGTTAAAGTCATCATCATCTTCAGGGTAGTAACCCCCCGAACCTGCATCATCCAGGTATAAGTCATCAGCCTGAGAGGAAGTCTTGGCAGCTTCTGTTATCTGCAAAAAGACAAGATAACGGAGTGGTGAGGAAAACGCCTCATATCCAGGTGCAAGCTCACACTGACACTGCATTACTGAAGTTAAGCTTGAAGTGATATTCACATGACACATGAAAAATATTAGTGACATTCCACCCATCCCTTTCCTTATGAGACTTTTGTTTCATTTTCATTATTTTATAAAAACAACAAAGACTGTGGAAAGGCAGGTCCCATCAGTCGGGTAGAGAACCAGCACCCTAACCACTACAGTATCTCTGGACATTCTATCAAACCCTTGTTTCAACAGATAAATCAACTCACTGCAGCAGAGGGACTGTAGTCAATCTCAGTTTTTACAGGGTAAAATGCAAGGTACAGAACACCAGTAAGTATTAAAATTACAGTTTTCTTTAAACAGACTTGAGCAACTTATCGCCCTAAGAACCACATTCAAGCTCACTGAATGAAATGTTTTTATTGTGTAGAAATGATCTGCTATGGGTGTCAGTTTTACACTGTGTAGTTTATGCTGACTGGGACCAACAAGCAGATGACTAACATCTGACTCCACAAGAGTCCTCAGCAACAGTGCTTAGAGGTAAATGCAAACTGTAGAATGTCAGTATATGAAATGCATGCAAACATAATACAAAGATGCTCATAGAAACTCATGTAAACATTTGTAATGGTCTACTACATGTGTTATATAGTAGCAGTAAGTTAGTTTATGCAGCACAGATCAAAATAAAATGAAAACAGTGTGAAATTGTAAGCAAAACTACACCAAAACATCCAAATGCTCTCGCTTTTATTTTTGTTTTCCAGGAAAGGACAAATTACAAGACTTCACAGCCTTTGATTCATTATGAAGAAAAACATGAATAAAGGCTTGAGGTGAGCTGTAATTCTTCACCAGCAAAGCAGTGATGTAGTTAAGACCTTGTCAAGATCAGACTGAGACCAGTTTGTAGAAAGACCAAGAATTTAACAGGTCAAGACCAAGACCAAGCCAGGCAGAAACCAAATCGAGACAAAGACCATGGTGTATGTAGATCTTGGTTTAGACTTTCTCTTGATTTGGTCTTATTTTTTTTCTTTTCTAGTCTCATCTTGGTCTTGGGAGACTGGTCTCAGTCTGGTCTTCATGATTTTTTGATGACAACACTCCAAGAAACACACACACACCATTTTATATACAAGTTCTTATATGCTTACAATATGTTGCAAAAAGAAGAGAAGCATGGACATCAAATTTCAACCTTCAGTTCTCAAAATTAGTGCAACAAACACTCACTGACTGCATCATTACCAGAAGGTCTTTCACCCAATCAGATTAGGGTCTCATTAATAGAATAAGTTTTATTGTCATTGTACAGTTGTACAGTACAACGGAATTGTGGGTGCTCCACCAGGCTACTGTACAATAAAGCAAGAGAGAAGGATTTGATAAAACAGTTACAGAAGACACGATTAAACGTGACTGAGATGAAAATAAATAACATTAATGAAGAGGCTGAAAATTGAGTTTTGGCTTTTTTCGAGAAGCTGTAAAACAACACAAATTATTTTTGGTCTTTAACACCACATATAACTGTATATGCATATTTGAAGATGTAAAAAATAAATAAACCCCATGAAAATGCCTAAGATGGGACCTTTAAATAAAAGTTACTGAAAGACCTAATTTATCAGGACTAAATATTGTTAAAACATTTCAGCCCAGTTCAAAAGTCCAGACTCCTAACAACATCTGTAGTGACCAGCTGCTAAAGGCACATTACGTGATGAAGAAGTGATGCCATAGGTGACTGACCAATCAGAACATTAGGCCTCTCCGACAGCACCATTGCCCAGACAACTGCCCTAACTGCTGGGAATGTTTGTGTTTCGGCTTAATGGAGCGACCGGCCCAAATCTACAAACCTCAACACTGCCTGTCTGTTTAGAAAATGCCTTTTCAACTGGCGTGTAGGTTCACATTTTTTTATTAATGGAGATTATGCTAAGAAATAGGAGCTCGTAGCACCATACAGATGTTGGACATTTGTTAGCCGTTAAAACAGTCAGCACATACAAGCGGCAACATGTAACCACTTGTAACATGTTATGTTGAGTGTGTGTGAGTGTGAGGGGAATAGCTATTAACACATCCATGGCAACATCCATTCAACTCCTTTTCACCAACCTGTCGTTGGCTCTACAGCCTCTTCAATACCAATAGTCCTGCTTTTAGAGGGAAGGAGTACAAAAGAAAGTCCTACTATATATCACCCCGGTGTGTGTGTGTCTCTCTCTCTAATGCACCCATTTAGCTGGTTCCTACAATACTGGGTCTGCTCTGACTGGGCTAGATGCTCTGCTGATAAACCTGGGCATGAATAAAGTTCTGTTAAGAGGAAATAATCAATTATCTTGACAGACAATAAGTGACTTTTTTCCCCTCTGTTTACAGCAAAGAATAGCCAGGATTCATGAAAGCTAAGAAAATACTTTTAATTATTCTTCCACAGCAACCTTAGGTCTATGCATCACCTGGGAGCTTGGCCTACACATACATTTTCTAATTGTTGGTATTATGTAAATGATTATTGTTCCAAGTTTTGTGCATTCTTTTATGTTAATGTGCTCAATTGTTTGTGTTCCTCTCATGTTCCTTTGCGCATAATAATGGCAAACATTAAAAATAAGCAGGAAAAACTAACAAAAAAAATAGACAAATAAATCACAGAATCCCACCAGCAAAGTAGGTCTTTGGGGTCCTTGATTATGTTGCTTAGCAATCAAAAAACAGTGATTTGTAAGTTGAGATACAGAGCCCAGGGAAACACCAAATTCTTTTATACGAGATGCTGAAGCAGGTATTTTGCCATATCCCCTTGATAAATGACTTAAATCCAAGCTGTGTGAAGATTTATTTCAATACATTTTAACTTTAAATGCAACAACAAAGGAGGGCGAAGCTGTCTATAGGCAATGCTAATAGTGTTACCATCCAATTACACCAACTCTTCTAGCATGAGTGTATTCAGATATGCTCTCGAGTCATTGTGTCTTCATATGTAGTCATGAAAGCAAGGCCAGTCGCTCTTCATGACAAAGAGGCACAGAGTACACATGGCTAACAGCAGCGTGAAAGAGAATGAAGCAAGAGAGAATGGAGATGAAACGGAACAATACGCTTCTCCGTCGCTCCCCTCTCAACTGGCTCTGACTTGTGGAATAAAGGCCTTTCACTGCTGAGTCACCTGATCAAAGGGAGAATTTGCTCAAAGCAACTTCATCTCAACCTTTCCTTATCACTTCCTCCTCCAAACACCCTCCCGACACACACACAATCAACAGCCCATCCATCCATCTTCTACTGCTTATCCGGGTCGCGGGGGCCTCAGACCAGGCAGAGTAGCCCAGACTTCCACTCAGTTCACAGAGCACCACGATCCCTCCCTGCAGGTGGTGCGCCCACTGGAGGGTGGACCCATGTACACTGGGTCCTTGATGTAACGTTTTTCATGGAGATCCACTGGACCACTTAGTCTGGCCCTTCACCCTCACCCCCTTCACCCTGTTCACTCAACAGCCTGCTAAACCAATTCTCTGCTTCAAAGGTCTTTGTGCGCTGGTGATATGAGCACAATGGCTCCCCCCAAAAAAGAAGGCAGGCCACAGATCAAATGCTAAGAAAAAGACACTAATGAAATGGAGGCCACACACACCAACACATGCATGAGCAGACACATTTTACAAATGTAAAAGCAGTCATTCACATTAGAGTGAGCAAATAAACCATGACACCACACCACCCCGCCAGCATAAATGAGAGTATTAAAAACAATTACGTTCACTTAAAGCAGTAAAAAAAAAAGTTACCAAAATAATAGTCATGCAAATGCACAATTTGCCTTGTAAATGTATAAATGATAGAAACAATATGCAATGTAATTAAAGTAGTTGGTTACTGTTTATACATTATCCATTAATTGTTAGGGGTGGAAAAAAATGCAATACTTTGTGGTGGCAATACTGTATCCATTCAGGGACACCAGTATTGTGACACTTTATTACAAATGTTGCAAATACAAACTAACCTATTTCAGTACCAGAGGAATAAAAAACAGTTGACTGTTCAGTCCACTAGATGGTGCCAAATGTTCACCTCTAGTTAGGTCAGTACAGCAAAGGTGTGACTCCCGAAACCTGGCCAGGAGTTGAACAAAATATAGATTGGATGGGAAATTTCTGATCATCAGATTTGTCATGGATGCAACTATGGGATCAATATGAAAAGCCTGTGTCATTTCATTCACAAGTTATCACAGCTACAAGGGTTTTTGAGTGTGGACCTTTGAACACATCCCAGATTTTTCAAAGATGGAACTTCGGCATCAATATGAAACGTGCACGTCATTTGCTTGTCCTCCTTCTGAGCTGTTTACAATGTTTTTGGCAAAACTGACTTGTGACTTTGACCTTGGGTTCAAGGTCACACAAATTCAAACTTGTCCAAGTTTTGTCATAGATACAATTCCCAAAGGAGAGTGTACCATGTACTGCCTGTTGACTCTAACCCATGAGAACCTAATAAAAAAAATCAAAATAATCAACTGAATTTGAATTAAAATCAAAAACCTTGATCTCTGATCTTTTGACTGCATACCCATGGTTTGAGGTCAGGATCCCAAGGTGAACATGGGAACCAAGTTTGGTGACTCTAGCTTTACTTCTCCTTGCGATATAGTTAATATGGCATGTTGACCTTGACCACACGATCCCAAAACAGTCACAGCTCCGGGTCTCAGCGCGAGCCTGTAAACAAAGTTTGGTGGCCCTAGCTTTACTTGTTCTATAGTAATAGTGCAAAGGGAATGTTAACCTTTTGAATGTTTGTGGATTGTATAGCGAAGAGCTCCCCGGTTCCATCAATATGGATTTCTTCCTTACTTTTGCACTGCTGCTTCTTTCCCACCGGCTCTTTGTCTCTGAGGTAAGCGCAATCACGATCATGCCGGGGAGAATACAATATTCCAGAGACATGTTACTGCATTTAAACACGGATAATGCAGCATCTGTGATTGAGTCTATGCCGCAACTGACGGACTTTATTTTAAGAGACTTTCATGGACACAGCGATGAAAAGAGAAACAAGAGGAGGAAATGCGAAAAGCGTGGAGGCGTGAAATTAAGCCTGAGGAGACGTCAGTTTAACAGCATTCCTCTTCCTTCCATGATTTTGGGAAACGTACAATCCCTGAGAAATAAAGTAGATGAAATTCAAGGGAATGTACACTACCAGAAGGACTTCAAGAACTGCTGTGTCAGGGCTTACACGGAGACGTGGCTTACGGCGCAAGACCCGGATGTGGACCTGTGGATTGACTGCTTTGGAGCCCCTCTTCGCTTGAAGCGGCAGGAAGAGGTAACAGGAAAACGTCAGGGGGGCGGCGTATGTTTATATATTACTGTACATCTGTCACGGTCAGACAGCGCATCTGTACACCCGATGTGGAGCTTCTGTCCGTATCGCTACGCCCCTTTTATCTGCTCCACGAGTTCCCCCAACTTTTCATAACGACTGTGTACATTCACCCAAGGGCGGACGCTGACTCCGCCTCCAGCACCGTCTTTGATGTGGCACAGTGGCTGCAGTCAATTTCTCCAGAGGCTCCAAACTTTATTCTTGGGGATTTTAACCATGTTTCTTTAAAGAAGACACTTAAAAACTTTCATCAGTATGTCTCCTGCCCAACCAGGCAAAAAAAGACAATGGACCCGTCTATGGATCCATAGAGAGGGCCTATAAATCACTTCCCCTTCCTCCTTTAGGATCCTCAGATCACAACTGTGTACATTTGCTGCCCACATATAAAACTGCTCTCAGAAGAGGCAAGGTGAAGACCAGAGACATAGATGTGTGGACAGAGGATTCAGTGCTCTGCCTCCAGGAATGCTTTAACTGTATGGACTGGGAGGTTTTCACACTGTCCTGCGGGGATGATTTGGACTCTTTGGTAAACGTCACATGCTCATACATGGCTTTCTGTAGAGACATGATCGTTCCACGTAAACGTGTCAAAATATATCCCAACAACAAGCAATGGGTTACAAAATTGGTTAAATCCTGCTTACAGAGGAAAGCACTTGCCTTTAAACAGGGGTCTGTTTCTGAGCTACAGGTTGCCACAAAAGAGCTGAAGTTCAAAATTTTAAGAGCAAAACAGAATTATAAATCAGAATTGGAAAGCAAGATGGCAACAAAGAAACTTGGTTCAGCCTGGGCCAGTATGAAAACTATTGCAGGCCTTCAGAGCACAGAGCGCAGTAATCGTGTGTTTTTAGATGGTTTTAATTCAGACACAGAGCTGGCTAATGCTCTTAATTGTTTTTATGGTCGTTTTGATTCCTCTGATTTTAGCACAGAAACCCAAGATTTGAAACAGAAACTCAAAGATAATCAGCACTTTAATATTGAGGTGCAGGATATTAAAAGGGAGTTCTGTGCTGTAAAAGTGAACAAAAGTCAGGGCCCTGATAATATATGTGGGCGATTGGTAAAGTCCTGTGCAAATGAACTGAGTTCTGTATTTCATTACATTTTCAATAAGTCCTTACAGACAACATGTGCCTAAGATCTGGAAAGATGCCGTGGTTGTTCCCTTTCCAAAATCCAGCTGTCCTAAAACGGTAAACGACTTTAGACCAGTTGCTTTGACTTCCATTTTAATGAAAATTTTTGAAAAACTGGTCAGATTTGAGGTCCTAAAGCAGACTGAGCATGCATTGGATCCTTTGCAGTTTGCATATAGGCCTCACAAAGGAGTGGAGGACGCCACTGTCACTCTGTTTAACATGCTTTTTAAACATCTGGATTTTAATGGAACACACGCCAGGCTTTTATTTGTGGACTTTTCCTCCGCCTTTAAAGGCGACGGACAGTGCCTTTTTTTTATTGAACCAATCAACTGATTGTATGAAAATATTCCATTCTTCCCATTCCCCTGATTTAATATGTGTCACCATCCTCCATAAATGAAATTATTTGGTCATAGCCCATCTTTCACTCAGTGATGCTGCAGTACCGCCATCTCCCGATAGGTGCGTGCAGCCTTCACGTCAATTCGGTATGAAAAAAAATTGCAGAACGAGAGCAAAGTGATTCGGACAGCGATTATTTTCTAGAGTTCGACGACCTCGATATAAATGATGACATTGACAATGAAGACGTTTTGGGTGGTGTGTGGCCTGTCAGCCTTATTTGTTCGAGGCAGAGGGAGAGGAGGAAGACGCAACACAGACGGGAACAGAACACGTTTACGATCGGCTGGAACATTTTTCTTGGTAAAAGATTCTTAGAAATATTTTTCTTTGGCGACATGCATGGTCACACACTTAATTTTCAAACTAAAACTACCCATTGGTCACTCACTGCCTGATGACATGTTGTTAATCATCTTCTCAATACTTTTAACAGCCGCTGATTAGCACCTGCTGGTCTGTGCGCAGCTGGAGCTGATGAGACAGATGACGGCCCAGCGGCCGTCATCGTCCACACGAGTGAGTTTATAAACAATATTTATTCATTTGATTTAATTTCCCAGATGAATTATGAAGAAATCATTCAATACATTCAATAATCAATGCAAACGGAATAATCAATGCCAACCCCATATTTTTCAGACGATACAGATTCATAGTGTTGGGGATTTTTTTGGAGAAGAAGTGAGGGTTATGTTGCCTGCCTGTGCGGTGAGCCTCATCAGAGAAACATTCCCATCTCATCACTACAAGGGATTTTGCCTACCAAGATTAGATTTGTCAACAATGTTATTTAAATAAAGTTTTGTAAAATCATATATTGAGTTTCTTAATGTTCATGTCAATGTTATAATTCTCATAGTTCAGCATTCATCAAAGTCGCATATCATATACATTTCAATAATTTTTCTACCATTTTATGGTATAAATTTGGATTTACATAAAAGTCCTGTTCATCAGCTTCCTCTGCTTGGTCAGAAACATCAACATTGAGTGACAGTTGATAAAATCTGCAAAAAAAGTAGATCATAATTTTATCCCAGAGGTCTCAAATTGGATTACATACATAGAAATATAAATTGATCAAACAGGCACAACCACCTCCCTATACAGCACTGAATATTTCATATTTGATGAGTATGAACACCCTAATATGCTAATATTTAATAAGTTGGTAAGGCAATGCAAACCATGGCTTGGAATTCATTTGCAGTGAATATTAAAAATAAAAAAACTTACCCTGTTTACTTCTCGTGTTCTGACAGTTGATCGCCACTGTCACTGACCCCGTTCTCAGAGTCACACTTGGAAATCGAGGCATATATAGTTGGAATAGCCGTTTTCTTTATCAGCAATCTTTTTGCAAATTTCATTTCAAATTGACATAATGTCTGGCCCAGGAAACACGCACGCAGGCTCAGGATAGATTTAACAGCTTTATTCAACAAGCAGGTGTGTGTGAATGGATGTATGGGGATGTGCTGACAAGGGGCAGGTGTGCGCGCAGCTGAAGCCGCTGAGGAGCGGCGAGTCGTGACACAAATTGCATCTTATTCTCGAAATCGCTGTCAACGAAATCTCTACTGCACATTTTTGGTGTTTTACCGACATAAGTCCATTTTTTTTTGCGTTTTCTGAACGAATTTCACCCATGCCGTTCTGATTTTCCCAGGGACGGGAAATTCAAAAACACTCACAGCATGCTCCTCTGGTATAAGGTCGCACCCGTAGACAACACAACGACAAACCATAATTAATTTGATTCCTGAAATCCTAATGTTAATAAATAATCTATTTGTAATCCACAAGTATTCCGAGAAATATCCGTAATCGCCGATTTTAAAATGTAAACATCAAGTAAAACAAAGCAATGTCCGCCGACTGTGTGCCAAACCGAAATGACGTCACACAGTCAGTGGCCATCTTAGCCGCTGATCGCTTGGCTGGGTCAGACAGCTCTCCACAACAGCGTACTTCAAGAGCGCATTGTCACCTTATGCGACATACGTTGACACCAAAACATGTGGGGTTCCAATTAGCTCGTCTCAGACAACAATTTGAGATATGATTTATCGATTTTGAATTTGCGTCTGTCTGTCGCCTTTAATACAATCCAACCTCATATTTTAATTGAAAGGCTCCTGCAACAATTTGATTTCAGCAATAATCTGGTGGGTTGGATTCTGGATTTCTTAACCAACAGGACGCAGACAGTAAGGGTCAATGGTACATTGTCTGACCAAAAGTGCTCTTCTACTGGCTCTCCTCAGGGGTGTGTGTTGTCACCACTACTCTTCATCCTGTACACAAACATGTGTCAGAGCAGACATGACAACAGACACATTATAAAGTATGCTGATGATTCAGTTATTGTCAGTCTCCTCCAGGATGGTGAGAGTGGCCACGGCCCAGTAGTTGATTATTTTGTTCACTGGTGTGAGGATTCCTACCTGCAGCTGAATACAACAAAAACTAAAGATATGATTATTGACTTTAAGAGGAAAACTCCCAGGCACAAAGTCACCATACTAAAAGGCCAGACCACTGAATGTGTACAATCCTACAAATATCTTGGGATGATTACTGATAGTAATTTAAACTTTGAAGAGAACTGTGAAAGGGTGTGCAAAAAGGGTCAGCAACATTTGCATTGCTTGAGGAAACTTGCACGCTTCCAAATTGACCGAACCATAATGACAATGTTTTATTGGGCTTTTATTGAATCTGTTTTATCCTTTTCTTTAGTGTCATGGTTTGGTCAGATAAAACTGAAACAGGAAATCCTTGGATCAGGTAGTTAGATGGTCCAGTCGTTTGCTTGGTGAGTCACAGCTGAGCCTGACATCCTTGTACACCAGACAGGTACAGAGGATTGCTACCTCCATTTTAAATGATGACTCCCACCCTTTGCACTGCAACTTTCAGCTTCTTCCCTCAAGACGGAGGTTTGCTGTCCCAAAAAGTAAAACCCAGCGCTACAAAAACAGCTTTGTTCCTGCTGCTGTCAGAGTTGAACAAGTTGTAACAATATATTGCACATAATTTAGTTACCCATTTATTAACTCCATTTTATATTTACTTATTTTTGTAGGATTTTTATTTGGGTTCTAAATCTTATATTGGGTTTTAGACCTTTGAGTTTTTAACCTCTTTAACTAGTCTTTAACTTTTTAATATGACCCTTCTCTCTTATCTCTGGTTTTTCTCTCATCTCTTTGTCTTTATATCCTGATTGATGGAGCCTTGAGTATTTTTATCATGTTTATAGTCAGCTTCATGTGTGCCTGTGTTTGTGTTTATGTTGAATGTAATTGTGGTTTGTAAATATGGATGTCAGACTGCAAAACAACTCTACCTACGGGTACAAATAAAGTAACCTGAACCTGAACCTAACCTTGGCCTTTGACCTTTTGAGCTCAAACCCATACAACTACGATATAGATTTTAAAAGCTTATTGCTTTTTGTAGTTCTCGTATTTGCAAGAATTAGGGAAAAACTCACCTCTGACCTTGTCTACAGGGTCAGAGGTCACCCAAATTTGAACTTGTCCAATATACTGCCTATAAAAAGTATTCACTCCCCACTGAATGTTTCAACATTTTATTCCATCCATCCATCCATCCATCTTCTTCCGCTTAATCCTTTCCAGGTCGCGGGGAGGGGCTGGAGCCTATCCCAGCATCTTGGGGCGAGAGGCAGGGTCCACCCTGGACAGATCGCCAGTCCATCGCAGGGTCAACACAGAGAGACAGACAACCATTCACTCTCACAGTCATACCCAAGGACAATTTAGAATCCCCAGTTTTGATGCCAAATAACCTAACCTGCATGTTTTTGGCATGTGGGAGGAAACCGGAGAAATCCTGGAGTAAACCCACGCAGACATGGGGAGAACATGGCAACTCCACACAGATCACTGTTGGTCGGAGGCTGGGATCGAACCCAGTATCCTCCGGCCAAGGGTGAGTTGCTGTGCTGCTGCAGTGCTAACCACTCCGCCACCGCGCTGCCCCTCAATTGCTTTACAAAATGAAATCATGGTTCAAATAATTTAGCTTTTATGACAAAAATTTTCAAAAAAAAAAAAAAAAAATTCTTTCATGTCAAAGTGAAAACAGATTTTTATAAACTACTGTCAATTAATTAAAATTATATGAAGTAAAGTAATTCATTGCATAAGTATTCACCCCCTTCAGGCTGTCTGCTTTAAAAGAATTGACTATTTTGAAAATTTTTTGGTAATTAGGTGAACAGTAGACTCATTTCAGACAGTTAAAACCTACAAACACACCATTTTTCAGTCAATGACCCCTTTAAATAAAGAAAAAACTAATTACATGCTTCACAACTGTGTGCTAACCTAAAGACATAATTTAAATGACGCATGACATCGAAGCTGCCAGTGTGGCTGCTGGTAAGCCGACATGGGCAGCTCGGTGGCACAGTGGCAGCACAGCAAGAAGGTCACGGGATCGATTCCACCCCTGACCATCGTGGGTTCGATCCCTCTCCCTGACCATCAGTGACCCTTCTGTATGGAGTCTGCATGTTCTCCCTGTGTCTGCGTGGGTTTACCCCGGGTACTCCGGTTTCCTCCCACAGGCCAAAAACATGCAGGTTAAGTTAACTGGAGACTCTAAAGTGGCCCTCGGTGTTAATGTGTGTGTGAATGGTGAAGGGATTGGCACCGTACCGTGGGTCCTCATCCATCCAGCTGGATGCCCTGAATTTCCCTCTGGGAATAATAAAGTATACAAAATACAAAATTTAAAAAAAAAATGTCTGCATTAGATTTTTGTATCAGAAATGCCATGTTCAACTATTTGGTCTGATAATTGTTTATAACGGCAGCCCTATTCATCCACAGGTTTACCAGCATCAGTTATATCCAGCAGGAGAGAGACCTGTTTATTTTTATTCCCCTAAATGCTGGTACACAAAAGAATGAACAACGCTTTTGGAACAAGTGGATCAAATGTACAAGCTTCACTGAAACACAAATCCATATAGATACAAGAAAAGGTCTGACCTCGATAAACTGGCATTATCTGACACACAGGGAGATACAAAAACTAGAAAACACATTCTAACGGGTCACTACAATACAACTTGTTAAAGCCGACTTTATCACTAACATACAAATGTGAGTGCACATGCACAGCGGTTCCGATTAAATTTGCTCAGTTTATCAATTCAGTGACATTTAAAAGTAGTTTTCTGCTTTCGGCCCTTATCACAAACTGAGTTGACCCAGACATCAATCCTCTACCAAGCGAAAGGTGGATGCCAAAAACCTGTTTTCAAGTAGCTGTACAGACAGCCAACCTTTAATAAGACTGCTTCATTGTTGTGCTGTGGCTCTTTTCAGAGGGATAATATTGTGTCCGAACATGGCATAAAAAAGCCAAACAGCTTTTAATATGGATCAGATTGAATACATTTAATCATATTTTTTCATCCTTGCGTGCTGGATTTTATTCCCAGAAATAGAGAAAACTTGTGGCTTTCCCCTTCTTAGAAATCAAGTCACCGTTCCCTTTTCTCTCATGAGACCTTATTTACAAAATTGTCAAACTAATACAGTGCTTGAGCTTTGTGAAATTTAGACCCACAACATTTCAGTTAAATCCAGGTAGTAAATTGTGATGTTTTTAGCAAGCATTCTATTTAATGTCATGAATAAAAAAGAGGGATCAAAAGTGTTCAAAAGCTCCACGTTATCAATACAGCCAAGCAGTACAACCTTCTGAAGCTTCAGTCTTTTAGTATAGATAATGATGTTAGCAATGAGCATGCTGAGCTTGTGAGGTGGGTGTTCTGTTGGCTCTTTAAGATATGCTCAGTTTTGAAATGAAGGGCTAGTTCTCCCCGTTTACTTCCATATAAAAGCAATTTCAACACTAGACAAAAGCATGCAAAACACAAACTATAGAACATACATTATTTACACCTGTTTAGTTTGATTTATAAATGTTGACTTCTTTTTGAAAAGCCATGCAGATCTGCAGTAGATGCTGACAGACGTCTCTATGACAACTGATATCTACTACAAAAACATCTTTGTTATAACCACTAGTCCTGCATTAAGAAGCTTTATTCTTTGAGTAAAAATCTTGTAGTGGGCTGAATTGGACGAGGCATTTATCATGGTCATGTCATGAGACAAACCTGTGAATTACGGTAGGCACAGAAAAAAATAAGAACTTTTTTTTTTTGTGTAACAAAAACTTCATAAAGCATATAGTTTGGGGAACATTCTGAGGGGGACAGAATAACCCTAAAGGTGGATTTATGTACCCACATCATGTTACAGCCATTACCGACACACGTCGCTAACATAGCTATCAGCAATTTTTTCTTGTGTGCTGTCTGAATGTATTGTTGTGTTACCAAAACAGATATCTATCGAAGTGCAGGGTGATTTGTGTCCGTGGTGTGTTTTGGTTTATTAAATAGCAATAGACAAAAGTTGATTTTGAAGGACTTAGAGCTAATAAATGTTTAAAAAGCAACTTTTGATATGATTGCTGCAACTGAGAAAATAGAAGAGATGTCGGAGAAAATGGTGCGCCTGACCACCGCCGCTGCCGTTTGAGGGCACATTCAGATGGCCACTGTTTGGTCCAGACCAAAGGACCAAACAGTGGATTCCGCGGCTAGTTCGGTTCATTTGGTGCCGTCTGAATGTGCGTTGGAACTCTGGTGCGCAACAAACAAGCGAAGTCTGGACCCCCTGAAAATGGGGGTCTCGGTTCTCTTGCAAACAAAGTCTGGTGTGGTCCGCTTGCAGTGTGAATCTAAACTGAGTATCTAGCGGAACAAAGGGCGGAAGTGCCCCTCAGCGTTTGTGTAACTATAGCAACACAGTCTGAGAAGAGGAAGTGGTGTTTATCGTTGTACATTTTGGGTAGAAAATAAAGACAACCATGTGAATGCAAGAAATCCTTTTACTGGTGAAAGCCGAGGAGAAACATTAAAAAATTGTCTTGTTTGTGACGAACAAAAAAAAAACCCGCTGAAGGGAATGGATTTCTGTTTGTGGTCCTGGCCAATCGATGAGCCTGATTTTTCTTCTTCAAGATTTTTTCTTCCTCGTCAGCGGTGGTTTCAGCTACAGAGCCCCAAACGACCAGTTGTAACTGTGTGACGTTGTCCAGGCAGTTTGGTCTGCTGCAGTGTGAATGCAAACCAAACCAAACGAAGGTGTGAAAATTCTCTGTATTCCCCGCCCAGTCAAACAGAGACCCCCAGACTATCCTGGTCTGAAACAGCCTAACAATCTATGTAATTATTGGGGTTCAGACGAGTCATAAAAGTGCTCTGTATCTGCTAACTTCCTCAATACGCTTTTGAATTTGGAACGTTTATCTGACTCGCTTTGGAAGAAGCACCGCCGTGAACGAGCAGAGAGATGAGAACCAAGAAATGTGAAGGAGGAGACAAAGTGGACCAATCACACCTCTTGCAGTCTACATTGGGCAAGGAAGGGGGGGTATTGCTTCGCTACTGCTATCGCCACTGCGTCAACTCGACATGAGGCCGTAAATCCAGCTCAACTCTTTAGCTGTCCCAGTCGTCGTATGGTGACTGTGATGGTTAAAGGGTGGTCAAGGCCCCTAGTGGTCAAGAGTGGTAAAAAAATTTGTCATTAAAATAGTTCAGATTTCCAAGGCTATAACTTGAAAGTTGCAAGACATAATGGCTTACTGTGAATTAGAAAGATGTAGAATATGATCCAAAGTTTCAGACAGGAATAAATTTACGCATCTAATTTGCATAATGTTGCGGCAGCTATATAAATTACATAACTTAGTCAAAAGTGGACTTTGGACATTTACACAAAGAATGGTCCGTTGTTTTTTTTTTTGTTTTGTTTTGGGGTTGGTTTTTTTTTTTACACCATTTTGTCTATAGGGGTATGTTTTATGTTTTTATCTAATCTTCAAAGTATATGAACCAGAAAATCAATAAAATGTAAAAAAATAAATAAATAAATAATTTGTGACTTACCGGTGGCCGGGGGGGGGGGGGGGGGGAGGGGGGCTCGATCCCTCACGTGACCGGTCTGTTTTCACCCATCGTGGTCGTTGTTTTGCGTTTGGTCGGTCATTTATGCAAACTCTTATGATTATCCCATGTGAATTTCGTTTGTATTACGCGGCTATTTTTCCTGTATGATGCAATTTCTGTGAGACTCCATGACAATGATGGGCGCGGCCATCTTGGTGTTGTGAGCTCAGTTTTCGCCGATCGTGGTCGTTTTACGTTTGGTCAGTCATTTACGCTCTGTGTCGCATCTACAAACTCTTATGATTATCCCACGTGAATTTCATTTGTATTATGTGGCTATTTTTCCTGTATGATACAGTTTCTGTCAGGATCACCACCACCATGACCGGTCATGGCGGCGGCCACATTGGTGTTGTGAGCTCAAAGCGGAAAAAGGATGAAGAATAATGAGGATATCTTCTTCTTTGCTGTATTCCGTGTCAGCCATGATTCCTCCGACGCGTGTCTGCCACCCTCTGAACTGTCAGATCAGTACAAATTCTCAATACAGCCGGGGGACGTCAGTGAGTTGACAGGTGCAGTTGCTGCGCTGTGCCACTGGGGGCGCACGACCCGTCCATGAAATGTGGACAGTTAAAGAGTTAACCCCTAATTTCCACTGACTACGGCTGCGGAACATTGTGGATACAGTCCGATCCCAGCCAGTCTCCACAGGTTGCGTTTGTGTTTTGACGCAGCATAACTCAGAACAAGGTATGCATGACAAGATGACAGAATTTTATAAAATAACATGACAGCTTGACAGAGACCAACACAGACTGAGGAGGACGCAATCACGTGATAACAAGAAAACATAATGTACCAGCTCTCCATCTGGATTAATGTGGCTTTTAATAATGCATAAATAACCTGGCAATTTTAATTCTGCAAAGTGTTTGTTACCTCCGCCAAGGAGGTTATGTTTTCATCAGCGTTGGTTTGTCTGTCTGTTTGTTTGTTAGCAAGATAACTCAAAAAGTTATGGACGGATTTTCATGACATTTTCAGAGATTGTCAGAAATGGGGTATCCTACAGATGATTAGATTTTGGTGGTGATCCGGATCACCATCTGGATCCAGGAAATTTTTAAAGGATTCTTGTGGCGCTTGGCGGAGGTCTCCGCTCTCCGAGTGCTTTTCTAGTATGGTATGTAAAAGTTTTTATCTTCTTCGACAGTGGTGGAGGAGTAGACATCAGAAAACAACAAGTGCTCCTTAAATAATTTTTTAATGAACACTTAAATACAGTAGGTACCACGGCATTTCCTTGCAGGCTACACATGGTATCTGTCAAAAATAGACTTATTGCATATTTTTAGTGATCCACTGCGGTAATCTGGATCTGTTTAGCAACACACCATACCAGGTGAAAAGTAGAACACTGACTTGAATGGGAATTATTTCCAGTGGAGACTGGATCTCAGTCGTAATGGACCACAACTGGAGTAATTGGAAATCTGGGGTAACTCAATGTGAGCTATGCTTCTTTTCTAAACATGTTCAGGAAACTGTTTGACAAAACATGGACGTAAATTCTAAGTAACTTTTGAAAACTCTGGTTTTAGTGAAACTTTGTGTGACACCTTCATTTAGTCGCAGAAACGGGACTCTGAACTGCAGAAACGAGGTAAATGTGGCTGCAGTTCACTTAGTGATCACAAGGTGTTACTAAAGCTCGAGTTTCCAAAGTAAGCTGCTTCTGCTTCTTTTTTTATTCCACACTTTCCAGTTCATGGCATCCTCCTCTCTCAATCTGAGCCACCTCATGTCGCTCTTGATGTTATCCATCTTGTGCAAGGTCTTCCTCTTGGGTGAGTGCCTCTCACTTTCATAATGACTATAAGACTGTGCTCCTTTTAAATTAAGGGCATTTCCTGGTGATGTAAAACCGTGTGTGTTGGTCCTATTACAGTGTGATGGCATAGCTACAAGAAACAGTGGTGCTTAGGCGCAGCTGTCCGAAAAACAATGTGAATGCAGGACAGCGGTGAATATAGGAAGGGGGGGGCAACTGCCTTTGTCATTTTCACCCTAAGTCACCCAAAATAGGATCTAATGACGAGCAAAATATGAATACAAAAGTAGGGCAAGTGTCACGCATAAAAGCACATTCATAAAATCAACCTTATGGAAAACCACAAGCCTAAGAAACCAGTTTGTCACTTCTTGTTTTAAAAAAAAAAAAAAAGGTCACCATTACACAAGCGGTTATAATTCTGAAATCTAAACTTTCACCAAGGCCATCAAGATGCAAGCAATGATGCCCTTGACCCCTTATATCAACAAAATGTTTCAAGACCAAAAATTGCACTAAGACTGATTATTTAATTTTTTCCATTTATCCACTATCTGCTCTGGCATGGCGTTGTTACTGTCTATATCTTTTCAGCATCAGGGTGAACAACTGGCACAGGCTTCTGCCTTCCTGCACTTAGTGGCACACAAGGGCATGCAGAAGTATTATCCCACACAAACGCACAAAGAAAAAGCCTCATTTGGACACCTTAACAAGCTGATCCTACATAGTGTAGCCAAGCTTAGGGTGAGTCAAAGAGAAATAGATAAAGATTGACACAAGAAGAAGTGAAAGCAAGCGAGGAGGGTGAGCAGCCATAATGGTACTGTAGATAGATTTTCTCATAACTATGGGAATACATTCTATCGGTTCTGGCACCTCTGTTACCTAATGAACTAATAAACCAGCAGGAGGTTTGTCTGTGTCTCGTCATTACTGCTTGGTCTAGAAATCTTAAAAACAAGGCATGAAGAGCTGAAAACTAAGACTGGACAAGAGAGAAAGGGGGAATGGGAGAAGAGAATGGACACCAATCGATTTTCCGGTTCCGGTTCTGCCGGACCGGCGGCGCCACACGAGTGGGCTGCCTGTTGCAACAGCCTTTTTTTTTTTATTTATTTATTTATTTATTTTTTTTTTTTATCTTCCTTCTTCTTTCTACACCTTTCACTCTGTATATATATCACGGACGCACGGATCGCCCCAGGGGTCTCCCGGGTCGGCGGACGGAGCCACGGTTTGCAGCGAGAGACGTTACAGCGGGGAGGAGCTAGTGCTAGCTAGCACTTGGCCGCCGCCTGGTGCTAATGGGAAACTCGACATACCGGGAGCTGTAGCGAAAACGACGCGGGTGCCGGGCTGGAGTTTAGGCGGTGTGAAAGAAATATAAGACAGAATAATAAAGAGCGATGGCAAGAACCAAGCAGACCGCCCGTAAAATCTACTGGAGGAAGAAGCCCCCCAGGAGACAGCTAGCCACCAGGGCTGCTCGGAGAGGCGCTCCGGCCACCGGCAGAGTGAAGAGGCCTCGCCGTCACAGGCCCGTGGCTCTGAGAGAGATCCGTCACTACCAGAAATCCACGGAGCTGCTCATCCGTAAGCTGCCCGTCCAGCGCCTGGTGAGGGAGATCGCTCAGGACTTCAAGACCGTCCTGCGTTTCCTGAGCTTCGCCGTCATGGCTCTGCAGGAGACCAGTGAGGCCCACCTGGTGGTCTCTTCTTCGCTAAGGGGGTCACCATCATGCCCAAAGACTTCCCGCTGCATCCGCGGAGAGAGAGCTTAGACTTTCTGCTGCACATTCACCAGCCATAATGCTCTGCACTGTGTGTCTATATACGTATATACATTTATAGTAATATGGACATATGTTTACTAGATGTTGTTTTTTCTTGCCTTCTGATTGTTGCTCTGAGTGTTGCTATCCCTATGCTGTTGCAATCCTGGAATTTCCCCATTGTGGGACTAATAAAGGTTTATCTTATTTTATCTTAATAAGGAGTAAGAGATGGGGAAGGGAAAAAAAAAAAAAGAGTCAACGGGGGGAAAACACACTGCTAAAAGAGAATCTTGTAGCCTGAGGTTGCTGTGCTAAAAGCCTGTCAAAATCACCATGTTCATGCTAAGCGGAGCTTGAAAGGCTCCAGGTCTATACTGTGTATAAATGTAATATCTGCATCTATTTCATTCTACAAAAAGCATGGATGAGGGGATACTACATATGGAACAAATGGAGTCATCTCTACTGTTCCCGGGTCCCTGATTTTCTACTGTTGACACACGGCTCTCACCACCAACACAACAAATATTAGCTCAACTTCAAGTCAGGCCAGAGGAAATGGTGTTCCTCAAAGGAATGCAGACACACACACGAACATCTGCATGTCCATGAAAGCACCCACGAGAGACACACACACACAAACTCGTATCCCGCTCTCACATCTCAAAGCTGTGAGACAAATACACAGACATACATCATAACACAGACTTCAGAGGGAAGAAAATGTGGAAAACAAGTGCACAGGGGCCAGCAGACAGACATCATCTCAGATCTTCCCACATCGGTCTGATGCCTTCTCTAGTTCTAAACCATTTCCTTAAATCTACCAGGGAACAAGACTGAAAACGAAGTACAGTGGAGAGAAAGAAAAAAAAAAAGTATCCCGACATGCCAAGCCTTTTTCACTGTACTGGTTAGGTCTTCATCATTTTTAGACCTACATAGTTAAAAATTAATAAGCATCTATGGTACATATGTGCAGTAGCATTAGCTTATGAACATGCTTCCTTTTATAGTAAATTTAACAGATCCATGCTGGTGGGGTAGAATAAATGTTTTATTATAAAGAAAATTAATCAAGAATAAAGACTGTATGGTTGGAGCTCCTTCAAAGGTCATGAGCCCAGAAGGTACTGAGATGTGTACACCTATAGTAATATGGTTGTTAACCACAGGTTAATAAATACAGCTTGTTATAGTTTACACATGCCAGACTTCAATCCTTTATTTTCAGGTAATTTGGCAAGCTTGTCGGACATTTGTAATACAAGACTGAGGGACAATTTCACAGATATTCCAGGTGATAAAACTGTGTCCAGAAGCATGACTTTTTAAAAACATCTTATGAGCAAAGAAGGCCATTACTTTAGAGCCATTCACATAAGCCCCTTTTCCACTAGTACCTACTCAGCCCAACTCGCCTCAACTACTCGGTTTGTAGGGTTTTCCATTACTACCTGGTACTTTTTTGGGACCTACTTCAGTGAGGTTCCCACCGTGCTGAGTCGAGCTGAAAATGTGATGTCAACAGATTGCAGGCCACTGACTGGCCAGGGCATAACGCCACTGGATGAGAGCGAAGTCTTCACAAGATTCAAAACCGCCATTTTTAAATTCGGCTGTGAGTTTTTATTATTTCTGTGATGATCAACAAAATAAATGGCTACACACAATTCAAAACAGTCACAAAACACTCACCATTTTTCCCGTGTGCAGCCATGAGTTCAGAGACCTCCTGGTATATTATTTTTCCATTTTGGCTCACTCCGCCGCAGCAAGGTCAAAGGGACTGAAAAGTTCATAGGCTGAAAAGTCCATAGTGGTCAAATTTGACCAAATGGTTATTTTTCAAGTCTTCCCATCAGTGCGCACAGTTCTTCCATTGGTGTTGCAGCGCTTGAATCCCTGTCCTTGAAAAATAAACTACATTTTGCCAAATTGGATAACTATGAACTTTTCAGCCTCATCGGCCCTGTTGCGGTGTAGCAAGCTGAAATGAAAAAAAAGTATACAGGAGGTCTCTGAGCTGACGGCTGCTCAGGGGGAAGATGGTGAGTGTTTTGTGATTTTAAGCATCTTTTACGTTATTCATGAGTGAAAACGTCAGCATGTAAGCAACATAATGGGATAACGGGCCACCTTTCCGTAATGAACCCAACCCCACCCACTTCAGGTGGTACTCTGTTGAAATTGAAAACCAGTCACACCGTGCCGAGCTGAGTAGAGTCGAGGCAAGTCGGGCTGAGTAGGTAATAGTGGAAAAGGGGCTATAGTCACAAGCCACTGTCCCGGTGTCAGAGCAGGCAACACACTAAAACCCCTTTTCCACTAGTACCTACTCAGCCCGACTCACCTCGACTCTACTCAGTTTGTAGAAATGCCAACAGACTGCAGGCCACTGATTGGCCAGGGCATAACGCCACTGGATGAGAGCGACGTCTTCACAAGAGCCATAACTGCCATTTGTAAATTTGGCCGTGAGTTTTTATTATTTCTGTGATAATCAACGAAATAAATGGCTACACACAAATCAACACCATCACAAAATACTCACCATCTTCCCTGTGAGCAGCCATCAGCTCGGAGACCTCCTGGTATTTCATTTCGGGTTGCTCCGCTGTCGACAGGGCTGAAAAATTCATAGGCTGAAAAGTTCATAGTGGTCAAATTTGCCCAAATGCGGTTATTTTTCAACAGTCTCCCCATCTGTGCACACACTTCTTACATCAGTGTTGCAGCGCTTGGATCCCTGCGGTTGAAAAATAAACCACATTTGGTTAAATTTGACCACTATGAACTTTTCAGCCTATGAACTTTTCAACCCCGTTGATGGCGGAGCGACCCGAAATGAAATACCAGGATGTCTCCAAGCTAATGGCTGCTCAGGGCAAAGATGGCAAGTCTTCTATGATTTTAAGCATCTTTTACGTTATTTATCACAGTGATGGCAAGCTCACTTCAACAAACAAGGATATCACCATTGTCTCCTGTATGCAGATAACGAGCTAGCTAGTTAGCTACCTAGCTAGCCATCAATGCTAACTCCGTGCTTTGCTTGTATTTTGTGCTTGCTGTAATAAGTATTAGTAAAAAGTATTCACTTCTGACAGCAAAACGTCAGCATGTCAACAACATTACGGGCCACCTTCCTGTAATGAACCCACCCACCTTTAGGTGGTACTCAGTTGTAATGGAAAATGATCTAAACAGTGTTGGGCCGAGTAGAGTCGAGGCAAATCGGGCTGAGTAGGTGCTAGTGGAAAAGGGCCATAAAGCTGTGACACACCAAGATAAGATAAGATAAGATAAGCCTTTATTAGTCCCACAACGGGGAAATTCCAGGATTGCAACAGCACAGGGATAGCAACACTCAGAGCAACAATCAGAAGGCAAGAAAAAAAAAAAAAAAAAAAAAAAAAAAAAAAAAAAAAACAAGCAAGCAAGAGCAGCTAATAAACATATGTACGTATTACTATAAAATATATATATATACACACACACACAGACACACAGTGCAGAGCATTGTAGCTGGATGGAATAATATATGAATATATGAACACACAGTGCAGAGCATTGTAGCTAGATGGAATAAATATGTAAATATATAAACACCCACAGTACGGAGCATTGCAGCTAGGTGGAATAAATATGCAAGTATATAAACACACACAGTGCGGAGCAATGTAGCTAGATGGAATAACATGTAGATATATAAATATATAAACACCCACAGTACGGAGCATTGCAGCTAGACGGAACAAATATGCAAATATATAAACACACACAGTGCAGAGCATTGCCGCTAGATGGAATGAAACAGCATAACCGTCTACCCAGCTATCCTGCATGGTATGATTATGTGCCCATACACACTCTCACCCTCCATAGCGACCGGCATGCTCCTAGTTGTATGCCGGAGAGGACCACTGTGTAAGTCTATTGCATCTTCTGCATTCAAAAAACTATTAGTTTGTTACGTCTTTTTTGCTATCTCTGCGAGCAGCCCTGCTTAGGTTGTACAGTCTGACAGCCGTTGGTAGGAAGGACCTACGAAACCTCTCGGTTGTGCACCTGGGATGATGTAGTCTGCTGCTAAATGAGCTCCTCAGTGCATTCAGTATGTCCTGCATAGGGTGGAACTCGGACTCCAGCAGAGATGACAGTTTAGCCACCGTCCTTCTCTCTCCTATCTCCTCCATCGGATCAAGGCGCTGCCCCAGGACAGAGCTAGCTTTCTTAATCAGTTTGTTCAGTCTCTTCCTATCGGCTGCAGTAATGCCACTGCCCCAGCAGACCACTCCAAAAGTGATGGCTGATGCCACCACCGTGTCATAGAATGACTTCAGCAGCGCCCCTTGTACACCAAAAGACCTGAGTCTCCTCAGCAGGAACAGCCTGCGCTGTCCCTTCTTGTAGAGTGCATCAGTATTGTGTGACCAGTCTAGTTTATTGTTCAGATGAATACCCAGGTACTTATAGGATGTCACCATCTCGATGTCTGTTCCCTGTATATTTACTGGTACTGTGAGGGGCTGCCCATGCCTGCGGCAGTCCACCACCAGCTCCTTAGTTTTCCTCGCGTTGATCTGGAGGCAGTTCCGATGGCACCAGTCCACGAAGTCCTGGATAAGCCCTCTGTACTCAGCTTCATCTCCATTGGAGATGAGGCCAACGATCGCAGAGTCATCAGAGAACTTCTGTAGATGGCAGTGTGTTGTGTTGTGTGAGAAGTCCGCAGTATAAAGAGTGAACAGGAAGGGAGCCAGCACCGTTCCCTGGGGGGCCCCCGTGCTACTGATGATCGTGTCGGACACACAGTCCCGGGTTCTCACAAACTGAGGCCGGTTCGTGAGGTAGTCCAGGATCCATGATGACAGGTGCTGGTCCACCCCTGCGCGCAGCAGCTTGTCCTTCAGGATCATCGGTTGGATGGTGTTGAAAGCACTGGAGAAGTCAAAGAACATGATCCTCACCATATTCCCGGGCTTCTCCAGGTGGGACAGAGAACGGTGAAGGAGGAAGATCACCGCATCCTCCACCCCAATGCCATGCTGGTAGGCGAACTGGAGTGGATCCATCGCTGGTTCCACCAGGGGGCGGAGGTGAGCAAGGAGCAGTCTCTCCAGGGTCTTCATCAAGTGGGACGTCAAGGCCACCGGTCTGTAGCTGTTCAGGTCTTTGGGGTGGGAAGTTTTTGGTACAGGTACCACACAAGATGTTTTCCACAGCTGTGGTACCCTCCCCAGTTTCAGGCTCATGTTGAAGATATACGTCACAATCCCACACAGCTGGTCTGCACAGGACTTGAGGAGCTTTGCGCTGATGCCGTCCGGTCCCGGCGCCTTCCTCGCCTTGATCTTCCTCAGCTCCGTCCTCACCTGGGTCCTGGTCAGGGTCAGGATGGGGGGCTGTGTGTTGGGAGTGGGGGGGTGTTGGTAGAGTGGGGAGTGGGCAGCAGGACTTGATTTCTTTAGAGGCAGCAGTGGTTGTTGTGCAGTCAGGGGGGAGGGCGGTTGGTCAAATCTATTGAAAAACAGATTCAGGTTGTTCGCCCACTCCCTGCCCCCTGTGGCCTGGGGGGAGGTATTCTGGAGCCCCGAGATGGTTTTGAGGTTTCTCCAGACCCCGCTGATGTCGCTCTGTTGCAGCTTGTCCTCCATCTTCTTCCTGAAGCTGTCCTTGCCTTCTCTGATCTTTCTCCTCAGCTCCCTCTGTACGGACTTCAGCATCTCCCTGTTCCCTGACCTGAAGATCCTCTTCTTCTCTCTCAGAAGTGTTTTAATCTCAGGGTTGATCCAGGGTTTGTTGTTTGAGTGACGCCGTATGGTCTTGGTGGGAACGGATTTGTCCACACAGAAGCTGAGGTAGCCCGTGAAGGTGTGAATGAGGCCATCGATGTCCTCACCATGTGGATCGCAGAGCTGCTTCCAGGCGGTGGCTTCAAAACAGCCCTTTAGGGTGTCCATTGTCTCCTCAGACCATAACTCCACAGTGTGCATGGCCGGAGGTTGTCTGTGCACTAGGGGTTTGTTAAGATTAAGGGCCATATTACAACAATCTAGTCAATAGTCTATTGTCTAAGCCGCAGAGTGCATTTATGGGTGTGTCCATGTCCATTTTGTTATCACGGCAGCACAAAAATGAATTTTGGGCCTGGTGAAAAGCGGGAAGAGGCTGGTCTAACTATTCTATTATGTAACATGCAACAAGCCAATCCAAAGTGCTCCTGCCCTTTCCTGTGATAAACAGAGGTGCATGTTAGTTTGAAATCTTCAGACAGACAGCATCTCATGAGTTTCAGACACCATGTCCTCCATTTACTGGATGCACAGAGCCTCTGGTACTGGTCTGTCAAAACTAGTCACAGAGGCTGCACATCCGAGGCTCAATGGAGGCCAGTGTGGGGCAAATTACTAAAAAATAGTAACCAATTACAGTTACCAATTCCTTCTTTTCAAAAGTAATTGAGTTACTTTACAGTTAGTGCATGATTAAAGTAATTAGTTAGTTGAAAAAGTAACTTTCACGTTACTTTTAAGTGCATACTTAAATTTTCTTGCACACATAGCAAGACAATTTAATGGATTACTTTACGGGGTTATTAATGTCAGGCTGAAAAACAGATTGTTTCAGACAGAGCTTTAAGAACATGTTCAGTCTGTCTTGAGAGCTCTTATTATGGGAAAAATTTCAAGAAAATCAACAAGATATTGCCAGTAATTTCCTCATTTTGGAGTGAGAAATAGGGTTTATGAAGCGAGAGAGGGAAAAAGAGTGAGTTGACAACACTGCATAAAGCTATCCATGTTTATCTTACCTTTATGATATAAATTAATCCAATGCGCAGTGATCCAAAGAAAATGTCCATTATCCACAGTCCAAACGTATGCTGTGACAGAGACATGATCCAGTCCCTCAAATTTCTTTTGGAGATCAAAATTCATTTTTGAATAATCTTTATCCAGGTATCAAGTAAATGCATTTTAATTTCCGTGGATCACAGTCCAGGGTCTGGGTCACAAACTGTCCAGATGCATACATGTGCTTGAAATCAAGCCATGGGTGTGGAGACAAGAGTATTTCTACTTTACATCCAGCTCTGACTGTTCAGATAGCGTAGATGCACTAACACAGTGTTGCTAGCATAGCATAGCACTAGCTTTGCCAGAGCTTTGTTGCCGTTTTCAAGCTCTTCTGAAGATTGCAGTAGGTCTCAACCGGCACTTGGCTTGCAAAGCACCAATACGCTTTTGTCCTTAACCGCGATAAAGGAAAAAATAATCTATTTCCACAAAAACAAAGTAGCTTCATCTTGTCCTCCGCTCAGCAGTGAAGACTTGCAACAGGTCACACTGGCTGATGGCTGCATCAGCTACGGTAGGGTCAGTTTGTATATTAATCCATTTGCATTAAAAATATCTATCATATTAATAAAACGAGTAATGCATCTGATCAAATTTCAGCAACTGTAAAGCATTACTGAATTTTTAAACAGTAATTTCCTTACATAGCACGTTACTGCAAAAGTAGTGGCATTACGGTAACACGTTACTCCCAACACTGGTAAAGAGTGCCTTTGCACCTCTCCAGAATGTTATAGTCTGTGGTGGGGGAAAAAAAAAAAAAAAAAACACTCCCTGTTCATTCATTCATTCCCCTAAAAAATAAACGAATGCCTAAGCTATAAGCTATACTGTCATGTACACACCTACGGGGTAGGAAGGCAGACCCAGGTGCTGTATTGAGTTTGTGACATTTATTAACAAAAATAAAGTTCAAAATTAGTGCCGACAACACAAAAATGCAACAAGAATAATTTACAGAAAGGGTCACTCCAGAGCCAGCTTAGCTCTGGAGGAGATAAGGAGATAATCTGGGGGGAAACATCCACAGAAGTATCCAGTGTTGCCTTTATAACACAGTGAATAGGCAGTGCTTAAATACACAGAAGAGGATGAGCTGCAGGTGTGAATCGCTGAGTGAGCAGGTGACCTAGACTGACCAACAGCTCACAGCTGAACTGAGAGGTGAGCAGACTGAGCAGTTCAAGGGAGTGTCTGGGAAAGGGAAGGCACAAGAGTAACCAAATCCAAAAGATATACAGAAAACAGTGTTTCCTCTGGCTTAAAGACCTTGGCAACATATTTTTCCGAGGATGGGGAGGGGGAGTAAACATATGACACGATTGTTACCGGAATGTGTTAATTTTATACTATTTATTTCTTTTTAAAGTTTTGCACAGTAACTTTGCATATGGAACTTACCATTTGAAGTATTGTACAACTGAGGCTTGAATAATGGAATACTGGGCCAGTTGGGGTCCCACTCAGATGTCCTGTGTTGAGAATTTTTAGTGGTGTTACCCATCTCTCCTTCCTCTGCTCTCACCTCTCCTGGACCTTCTGCCTGAACACTTTCCTCTCCTTGGCTCCTCTCTTCTGTCTCATTTTTTTTTTTTTTTTTTTTTGGTCATGGTTTACATAAATGACAAAAATATGTGGGGGTTTTTTTTTAGTATTTTTTATTCTAGTGTTTCTTTTTTTCCCCCATTGAGAGAGTAGGGAAGGTAAAGAAACATTCATAATAGCAATGTACTCATGCATACTTAAATTATATGATCAGGTGGATATAGTAACCAGAAATTCTACTCATGTAAAAGCAGCGCTTTGAAATTAATAATTAAAAGTAGACAACCAAAAATTTCTACTCGAGTTAAGGGTACAAAGAGCTCCCACTTAAAAACTTGAGTAATGACTTCAGTCTTGAAGGTTTGAGGTTTTTCTCAAAAATTTATAACAATTTTCTTATAGTTTTCCACTTTTCTCTGTAAATTTATCTCAATTTGAAACCATTTTCCTCAAATTTGTAATTTCTTCTTGTAAAATTGTCTTTTCTTGTACATTTGAAACCTTATTATAAATTTGTGGATTACTTTATGGTTTATTTTTGTCTGTTTTTTAAATAAATTTGAAATGGACTGTTAATTTTTTTTTTTTTTTTACTTTTTCCTTATAAGAATTTACATTTTTGACCATAACTTTGAAGTCAGAACAGAACAATAATTTAACTGTGATTACAAAGAAAAAAATATTATTCATTCATTCATCTTCTTCCGCTTAATCCTTTTCGGGTCGCGGGGGGGCTGGAGCCTATCCCAGCATCTTTAGGCAAGAGACAGGGTACACCCTGGACAGATCGCCAGTCCATCGCAGGGCCAACACAGAGAGACAGACAACCATTCATTCTCACATTCATACCTAAGGACAATTTAGAATCCCCAGTTTATGCCAATTAACCTAACTTGCATGTTTTTGGCATGTGGGAGGAAACCGGAGAAATCCCGGAGTAAACCCACACAGACACGGGGAGAACAAGCAAACTCCACACAGATCACTGCTGGTTGGGGGCTGGGATCGAACCCAGGATCCCCCGGGCAAGGGTGAGTTGCTGTGCTGCCACAGTGCAAAACACTCCGCCACCGCGCCGCCCAAAAACTAATAAAACTGTATTTAATGAAATAAATTAACTTAAATGACCAAGGATGCCGTTATTTCTGTTATAACATTTCTATATATTTATAGTTTTTTTTTTTTTTTAGAAATCTCCTCACTACCCAGACAGCAGGAAAACCTCTTATTTTGAAATCCAAATGTTGGCACGTTCATAACCATACTATATGGCTACGGGCACGTTTAGTTTGTCTGAAGGCTGCTGATGGATTAAAGTCATTGACTTTGTGAATTTCGGTCATCTTAACTTGCCTGGTACATAATATTGTTTTGGCTGGTGAAATATATCCTCAGCAATTCATCAGTCCCGCTTGCTTTTCCCTTCATATGAAGCCAGCTGCATATGAATTCTAACCACATCTCTTAGCTAAGTAACTCTTATTTTATTGCTCTCATTTCAAGCTGGTTAAAACCATGATAAACGCCAGTGCTTACATACCTCTTCTGATTTTTTTTCCCGCATTTAAAGTACTTTAATAAACTCATGTTTCTCTCGGACAGTCACGCTAGCGAGACACTCTGCCTGGTAACTGACTGGAAAGCTCATGTGGGCGGGGCGCTTCTAAACTCCGCGCGGATGACGGTCACGCACGTTGTTTGTGTGCGTGCTTGCGTAAAGTCATTGCTTCATATATTTTTCTTAAATTTATATCTCCTCATAAGTGCGGCGGAAATTTTTGTGGCGCAGCGGGTTGCCACCCAGAAATATTACCAGAGGAAACCCTGGAAAACTAACAGAATCAAACTAATCAGACATACAATACTTAGGAATAAAGTGAGGATCTGAGCTCAGTGAAAACATGAGCTCAGACACATGACAGAGCCTCTCCTTTAAGGGGTGGACTCCAGAAACCCCCAGGTAACACCCAAAAGAACCCCCCCGCCCCCGAGAAAAAGAGGAATGCCATAAAAACACCCTGGATGGGAGGTGGGGGAAACAGGTTAGGAGGGAGGACACAAACACACTCATGACCCGCACCTGCGCAATGCTAGATCCCTAGGCCCCCTAGGTCACAGAACTACATAGTTCGGGTTGCCGACCAAAGTCCCAAGCCAGTCGGACGACAAGGTGGTATGAGTCGGGTGGCCTGCCGGAGAGTATGGACCACCCGACCCAGCGGCTCAGTCTTTCGGCCGGCCAGCCAGAGTGCTTCAGCCACCAGGACCGGAGAAGTGACCCAGGAGGAGGCTCCCCCACAGGAAGGCCCAAAGATGGGAAGCAGGGCCGGAGGAGGGGGACCATGACGGTATCAGGTGGCAGAGGAGGAAGAGGGACCACGACAGCGTCTGGCGGAGAAGGAGAGACGACGACGCCCTCTGTATGTCTTGGGCTGGAAGACCATAGTACCCTCAGTGGGCCCGGGCTGGGCCAACGCTGCAGCACCCTCGGTGGGCCCGGGCTGGGCCAACGCTGCAGCACCCTCGGTGGGCCCGGGCTGGGCCAACGCTGCAGCACCCTCAGTGGGCCCGGGCTGGGCCAACGCTGCACCCACATGGAAAGGCCGACCCGTGAGAGCACCAGGCCAAGGAGGCGGTCCACCAATGGGACACCGAACGAGGGTGATGGAGGTAGGTCCATGACGACCTCAGTGGGGGGAGCTGGACCCACGGCGTCCTCAGGTGGCTAGCCTGAATCCACGGAGTCATCTGGCGAGGTTGGATCTTCCCCGGCGACCCTGGAAGAAGGCTCAGAACAAACAAGAAGATGTTCAGGGTCAGGGTCACCGGCAGAGACTGGCGAAGTGAGCTCAGGTGCAGCTGATGGCTGCATCCAACTCTCCTCCCCAAGAGCCAGGCAAGATCTCTCCAAAACAGATAAAAGGAAAACAAGAGAGAGCACTTGCCTGAGCTCAAGCTCCACCACTGTCCAGGACTCCGTCAATCCAGACGACGACAACTCAGGCCCGGTCTCTTGAAGGTCCAGGTCTGGTTCCCACTCTGCTGCGGCAGGCTCCACAGCAGGAATGATGGTGGTTGCAGTCCTCGTCTCCCCAGATGAAATGGACCACGCTGGTGGCTCTTCCGGTGTGGCAGCTGGGGGTTGGCTCACCGCTGGCGCTGGAACAGGGTCCTCCAGAGCCACAAGCTCTTCTATCATTCAGCGGTTCTGCTCCGGGACTGGCGGACACTCAGGGGCCACAGGAGAGAACGCAGAGAGGGATGGTAAGTAATGGGTGGCTGCAGCAGGTGGTGAGGACTCGGTGGACTGCATACCCTGAACCTCATCCCCAGGAGTCAGGCAAGATATCATTAATCGAAGAAGAAATAAATGACACTTGGCTGCTCTCCCGGTGTCTGATGTCCCCCGCTGCAGTGGGAGAAAGGTTGTCCCTCTCCATGGCTATGGTGATTCTGGGCCCCTCAGTGGATTGAGGAGGAGCCACCCCAGTAACCGTGGAGGCGGACGGAGTCGGGAAGGACGCAGCCGGACCCTCAGCAGCAAGAGGATGCACCAAGGAGACGAGGTTTGCAGCAGGAGAGGAGGAGGAGGAGACTGACATGACAGTCGGCGACAGAACGAGGAGGAGAGGCTGCTGCGGGATTAGTCTGGCTCGATGTTGAGGAAATGGCTGTCTGAGAGGTGGGAGGATTCTTCCAGAGGTCCGAAACGGGACGACGCTGTCGCCGTGGAATAATAATAATAATAAAATAAATTATAAGATAGTTTGCTGATAAAGACTAAGCAGTTAAGATGACTAGAAAAATAAAAACAACAATAAAAATAAAACACCTAAATATAGTCAGACATATATTCATAAATATTAATAATTTGCAGTAAGATAAATGATTGTGACATAAAATAGATTTAAAATCAGAATCATGTGCCATGGAGGGCCATTCCACTACAGGTTTTCTGTTCCACCCAGTTTCTTCAGCAGGTGTTTGCTCTTACCAGTTTCAAGGATTGCTAATCACTGAAAACACCTGCTGAAGAGACTGGGTGGAACAGAAAACCTGCAGTGGAACAGCCCTCACTGCCCACCCCTGCCCTAACTAGAAATTTTTTGGTTGTCTACTTCAAAATCAAATCAAACTTTATTGTCATATTGCTGTACATACAACTGTAGTGCAGACAAGATGAAATTGCGTTTCTCTCGGCATCCATATAAATAGAAGCAGCATGATTTAAGACACACTCCCACATAGCTTCACCCCCCCCCACCCCCCATCCATTCACACATCCCTGAGACATACTTGGGGAAAAAAACTAACTAACTATAATATACAAATAATATACAAAATGTCTGTAAGTGCAGTAGTGTGTATGAGAGATTCCGGGTCAACTGTTCAGCATCCTGACAGCTTGTGGAAGGAAGCTGTTGATCAGTCTGGTGGTTCTGCCTCTGATGCTCCGGAATCGTTTACCAGATGGAAGAAGTTCAAAGTGTTTATGCAGAGGGTGAGAATGGTCCTTGACAATGTTCAGTGCCCTGCTCCTACAACGGTTCTGTAAAAGTTCTTGGACAGAGGGGAGGGAGACTCCAATTACCCTCTCAGCCCCCTTGACTATCCTCTGCAGGGCTTTTTTGTCTGACATACTGCAGCTGGAGTACCATGTAGCAATGCAGTACGTCAGAACACTCTCCACCACACCTCTGTAGAAGGTCCTGAGGATGCAGATGGGGAGAGAGGCCTGTTTGAGTTTCCTCAAGAAGTGCAGTCTCTGCTGAGCCCACTTCCTGATCTCCAAGGAATTCTTGCTCCAGGTCAGGTCCTGCGAGATCTGCACTCCGAGGAACTTGATGTTCTCCACTCTCTCCACTAAACGGCCGCCGATGCTGAGGGGGACGTGCTCAGGCTGTGACTGCCGGAAGTCGATAATCATCTCCTTTGTTTTGTCCACGTTGAGCACCAGATTGTTCTCCCTGCACCAACCCTCCAGGTCTCTCACTTCTTCCCTGTACATTGATTCCTCATCCCTCTGAATAAGTCCCACCACCGTGGTGTCGTCTGCAAACTTAATAATCTGGTTCCCCTCATGTCTGGATACACAGTCATGTGTTAGAAGTGTAAACAACAGTGGACTGAGTACACAGCCTTGAGGGGATCCGGTGCTCAGCGTGACAGAGTTGGAGATGTTGTTTCCAACCCGGACAGACTGAGGTCTCTCAGTCAGGAAATCCAGGATCCAGAGACATGTGGCGGTGTTCAGACCGAGAAGGAGTAATTTCTCCATCGGTCTCTGAGGAATAATGGCGTTGAATGCTGAACTGAAATCAATGTACAGGAGTCTGGCGTAGGTGTTTTTCTGGTCCAGGTGGGTGATGACAGAGTGTAGGGTGGTGACTATAGCATCCTCCGTGGAGCGGTTTGAACGATATGTAAACTGGAGCGGGTCGTGTGATGCAGGGAGGCAGGCTGTAATGTGTGGTTTGACAAACCGTTCAAAACACTTCATCACAATTGGTGTCAGTGCAACAGGACGATAGTCATTCAAACAGGACACAACTGGTTTCTTTGCCACCGGTACAATGATAAGAGGTCTTGAAGCATCTGGGAACGATGGCCTGACTCAGGGAGAGGTTATAAATGTCAGTCAGGACATCCGCCAGCTCGCTCGCGCAGTCTCGGAGCACACGTCCCGGAATGTTGTCCGGACCTGCAGCTTTGCGTGGGTTGACTCTGGTTAGGGTCCTCCGTGTGTCCGCTGTGTTGATGGTAAAAGCTGGTCCGACCAATGGTGAGGGTGGGCCAGCCCTCCCTCTGATTGTCAAGTTTGATGCTTCAAAACGTGCAAAGAAGTCGTTAAGCCTGTCTGGAAGCAAAGCGTCGTCATCATCGACCCCCTGCCTAGACTTATAGCCCGTCAGTGTCCGAACTCCCTGCCATATCTGCTTGGTGTTCCTAGTGTCACAGAGGTGACCCTGGATTTTCTCCGCATAGGCGCGCTTTGCTGCCTTAATTCCCTTTGAGAGCGCAGACCTGGCTGAGCGGAGGGCGATCCTGTCCTTCGCTCTGAAGGCTGCATCTCTGGCTGTAAGCAGCGAGTGCACCTCGGCAGTCATCCAGGGCTTATGGTTACCCTGCATAGTGATGGTCTTCACTGTAGTGACATCCTCTGTGCACTTCGCGATGTAGCTGGTGACCGTATCAGCATACTCCTCCACATCTGTCTTGTCTTCCTGGGAGGCTGCTATTTTGAAGACCTCCCAGTCTGTGTGCAGAAAACAGTCTTTCAGTGCAGAGGTTGCACTCTCTGGCCAAATTCTAATTTGTTTCACTGCTGGCCTGCTGCGCTTCAATAAAGGTTTGTAGGCAGCCAGCAGCATCACGGATATGTGATCAGAAAGGCCGAGATGGGGGCGGGGCATCGCCTTATATGCATCTGTGTTTGTGTACATTAAGTCCAACATATTCTCTCCTTTGGTCTTAAAGTCTACACATTGTTTAAACTTGGGGAGCACAGTCTTTAGGCTGGTGTGGTTAAAATCCCCCGCAACCACCACAAAACTGTCCGGGTGTGAAGTTTGGATTTCACTAATCGCATTGTGCAGTTTCCCCGAGTGCCTTCTTAGCATTAGCTTTAGCATTAGCGCTCGGCGCTATGTAAACACCAGCTACAAACACGTTGCTGAATTCCCTCGGCAAATAATATGGCCGACAATTTACAATAAGGAACTCCGCCAACGGAGAGCAGTATTTAGACACTAACGTGGCATTGACGCACCAGTTCTTGTTAACACAGATGTATAGCCCACCCCCCCGGCTCTTACCGGAGCTCGCCGTTTCCCTGTTGGCACGGAACATCGCCATATCTTCCAGCTGAATGGCCTCGTCAGGGATGTTGTAGTGGAGCCATGTCTCCGTGAAAACAAACAAACAAACTCTCTCCGAGTTTCTCTTAGCAGACGCAGCTTGTCCAGCTTGTTTTCGAGGGAGCGGACGTTAGAGAGAATGAGCGACGGTACCGCTGGTCTGGAGGGGTTAGCCTTTAGCCTTGCATGGATCCCGGCCCTTTTTCCACGCTTTTGCTTGCGTTCGCTCCGCTTATGTCTCCTCTTCTCTCGGGTAGCTTCCAGCGGGGACTCCACCAGAATTCCATGCTGGCGTAGAATGTCCAAATCACAACCAATCGCCGCGATTCTTGCAGCGTGCAGTACCTTGATGTTTAATAAGGTCTCAGGGTTGTAAGTTTTACAGAATGTACGTCTGGGAAGATCAAAACACTCAAAACTCTCACACTCGCTGATGCCAAGAGGGGCCGCTGTGTCCGTGCGCGCTGCCGCCATCTTAAGGTTTTTGAAAAAAAATAAAAAAATAAATAAAATTAACTAACTTATTAATTAACTTAATTAACTTTTATATTATTAATTTCATAAGATAACACTGCTTTTACATGAGTAGAATTTCTGGTTATTTTACCCACCTCTGATCATATAATTTAAGTATGCATAAGTAAATTACTATTATGAATGTTTCCCCCTCTTCTCTTTCTCAATGGAAAAAAAAAAGAAACAATAGAATAAAAATACAAAAAAAATACACCTATTTTTGTCATTTATGTAAACCATGACAAAAAAAAAAAATCCTGCAGGACAAAACGTGACACTTGGTATTTTCTAACCTGATTGTATACCACCATAGACAGAGAGAGACCCTGAATAAGACAGGGCTCAGAGAGGTAAAGATGAAACAGACGAGATGAGCCAAGGAGAGGACAGTGTTCAGGCAGATGGTGCAGGAGAGGTGAGAGCAGAGGAAGGAGAGAAAGATGACACCAGTAAAAAGTCCAAACACAGGACATCTGGGTGGGACCCCAACTGGCTCAGTATTCCAAGATTCAAGCCTTGGCTGTACAGTACTTCATATGGTAAGTTCCATATGCAAAGTTACTGTGCAAAATTAAAAAAAGAAATAAATAGTATAAAATTAACACATTCCGGTTGCAATAGTGTCATGTGTTTTCTGCCACCCCCCAGGAAAAATATGTTGCCACTGTGCCAAGGTCTTTAAGCCAGAGGAAACACTGGTTTTCACTTTGCAGTGTAAAGCAGGCACACTTTCTACTGGTTATTATTAGATTGTCTAAATAGCAGACGATATGCTGGCAGAAACTAACAAATCCACCTGCACAAAATCTGAATGCTCGCCTTAGACCATCGAAATAGGGCCCTAAATATTATTTCTGAGATGAACCATTAATCATTCATGCTGATGCATATTTATAGTGATGTTGATAAATGAGTAAATAGCGGACTTTGTGGTAATATATAATGGGATCAGTCTAAAATAGGGCTGTGCAATATGAAGATATATACGTATCGGATGATGATATAAAAACGACTATCGTTTCATAGAATACTCTATCGTTTATATCGTGATTTAAAATGCACATACCCCCGTTTATTCAGTAAAGCTCCTTACCCACTACTTGTCAGCGCCGTGTCTCTCCCCCACACTGCGCGACTGCATATAGTGGAATAAGTGTGTGGCTACGCTTCAGTCTGTTGTTGCTAATTCCAAACTATTGTTTTGGTCAAATAGCTGCTACTCCAGTTTGCCAGGGATGTGGGAAAGTTTTCCATCGTGCTGCGTCAGAGAGAATAGTTCGCTAACCTTGTTTTAATAGGAGGCAAGTAACATTAACACCATGTCTAATTATTAAATGCTAAATGATGATGCCAAGTTGTGCTAACTGGAAACCGTAGCAGACCATTGTTTCTTTAGTTTAAATTACTGCCACGCTTCTTCGTTTTGTCTGGAAAAAAAAAATTAGTAAAGCTGCAAAAGTGCACGATGGTGGCACATACAAGCAAAATAAGTAATAAATAAATTAAAATGGGTTAAAATTAATGTAATTTATTTGATTTCTAATAATTTTAATTAATCAAGTAGTGATAATGAATAAAGTTAGTCATCACATGTATTTTATTACACTAACTTTTGTGTATTTGATTTTCAGATCATGACCAATCTGAAATATTTTTACTCAGAAGCAAACAGGTTAAATCAGGCCAGAATGGCAGTCATCAGGCTGTGGATCTACACTTAAATTTTCACTGATTTAAACTAACAGTTAATTTATATCTGTGGATGACAGCATTGGGTAATTCTCATTTTCAGACATTTTTTTATGTTATGCGTTTTTTTTGGGGGGGGGGGGTTGCGCTATTCTCTGGCTCAGGAAATATTTAACTTATTGATATTTACTTTTTATTCATATACGATTTAGAAGAAAAACCTGAAATTTATGAGAATCAAATCTCAAATGCACATTAGAAAACTATTTTATAACACCGCAAAATTGCAAGTGAAACAGGTGCAGGTAAAAAAAAAAAAAAAAGTTTAAAAAAAGATGGTCCTTTTTATGCGATTATCTAAACTGTAGAATCTACAGAAAATGTATACCATGATGTATATTGTTATTGTGACATAAGCTGACAAGATCCCGCTATTAAGCACCACATGGGTACCCTATGCTCCTCTGTCCAGGCGAGTCTTCGGAATGTTGGTGTTAGTTTTGACTCGGCTATGTCTCTTGAGCACCACATTAAGCAATTAATTAGAAACTGTTTTTCATCTGAAGAATATTTCTAAGTTGAGAACCCTGGTGTCGAAGGCGGAATTTGAGATGATTATTCATGTTTTTATTTCTTCTCGCTTAGACAACTGTAACAGTCTTTTTACTTGTCTGAGCCAAAAGCATCTTCAACACCTCCAAGCTGTCCAAAATTCAGCTGCTAGACTTTTAACCCACACTAAGAAAAGAGCACGCATTACACCGGTTTTAGCAGCACTTCTTTGACTCCCAGTTGGTTTTAGGATTCAGTTTAAAATTTTAGTTCTGGTTTTTAGAGCCATCTATGATCAGGCCCCCAAATATATCCCTGAGCTGCTTAAAGTGTATAACCCCTCACGGTCTCTGAGGTCCTCAGATCAGCTTTTACTGACTGTCCCTTGAATCCATTTTAAAACTCGAGGGGATAGAGCCTTTCAGGCAGTGGCACCAAAACTGTGGAATGCTCTACCACCGTCTTTGCACTCAGTAGACTCTGTTGACGCTTTTAAAAAGCAGCTGAAGACATTGCTGTTTAAACAGGCTTTTTAGTTTGATTATGTATCATGGTTTTTATGTTTTTAATGTCTTTATGGGTTATTGTTTTCATGGTTTTAATGTTACGTTTTTTAATGTTTTTATCGTATTTGTGAACGTGTGTTTTACTGTGAAGCACTTTGTGATTCATTCTGTGAAAAGTGCTATATAAAATTTTACTTACTTGCATATTGTGATATGAAATGTTTGTCATATCACACAGCCCTAGTGATGTTGATGCATGAGTCAATAGCAGACTTTGTAATATACACTACCGTTCAAAAGTCTGGGGTCACTTAGAAATTTCCTTATTTTTGAAAGAAAAGCACTTTTTTCAACAAAGATAACTTTAAACTAATCAGAAATACACTCTATACATTGCTAATGTGGTAAATGACTATTCTAGCTGCAAATGTCTGGTTTTTGGTGCAATATCTACATAAGTGTATAGAGGCCCATTTCCAGCAACTATCACTCCAGTGTTCTAATGGTACAATGTGTTTGCTCATTGCATCAGAAGGCTAATGGATGATTAGAAAACCCTTGTGCAATCATGTTAGGTCTGCAATGCTGTAATTGCTGCAAATGGAGGATTCTTTGATGAAAGCAAAGTTTGAAGGAAAAAATTATTATTTCAAATACAAATCATTATTTTCTAACCTTGTCAATGTCTTGACTATATTTTCTATTCATTTTACAACTCATGGTGGTAAATAAAAGTGTGACTTTTCATGGAAAACACAAAAGTTGTCTGGGTGACCCCAAACTTTTGAACGGTAGTGTATATTGGGATCAGCAACAGTCTGAAAATTTAAATACACATCTTTGCCCTTTTGTGGAGAGCCATATGGGAATAAGGTTGCCACTGTCCCTGAAACTACATGATATGTTTAGATTAACTCTGGTTCTGTCCAAACATCAGAAAAAGAAAATCTCCAGTACATCTTAAATCTAAGAGCTCTCTTTACCACTCTTTTTAGTTTGAATCTGTTCGTTTGCTCTTAAAGATATCGGTATTCTTCACATAATGTAAAAGCTTTGAAATGCGCAGTTTGTTGTGACTCCAAAACAAAATCAGTTCTCATTACCCCAAGCAGGCAGATAAATATCTTTGTCTCCACAAGAAATCCATAAGAGTGTGCAAGAAAGACACACATACACACAGAACTAGTGTGTTAATCCCTCATTAACTAAGTAAAAGGTGGCAGATTGGCTTGCTGGCCTTCCCTTTATCTGTTCTACTTGGCCCGCTGCAGATCTATACAGAAGGTCAATACAACAACACAGTCTGGCAAGCAGCAGCCATGCTCTTTACAGACAGCCTACTTGCTTCTCCCTCCCACTGACTCCGTCGTAACCTGGCTTTTATCACAGCACAGCAGACAGGACAAATCCAGGAGAAATAAGGACAGACTACGAGCTAAGAGTAGTACATGAGACATGTCCTCCCACACCTCGAGGCAGAAGAAGATGGAGAGGCAAAATGAGGCCTGGTGAATCCATCACTGAGCCCAGTGATGCCTTTGTATTTAAAAAAAAAAGTTGTTTACTTGTTTTTGATAAAGTAATGATGGCATATTACACTCACACTCCAAATTTATTAACAAACAACAAAATGACTAAAAATCATCAATACAACATTGGAGTCTTTGTCTACAAAAACGGGATGATTGTACAATAAAATACCAAGCACATGGATTAGTGTAATTACAAGTATTATGACATTCAAGTCAATATGATTATCCCTCTAATGACAGAAATATATTTGTATCATATGAAGGAATATAATTAAAAAGGTGCACTCCATTGTAGGCAGTGTGTGAGTTGAGGACAGTGCTAGATGTGGAGGTGGGGGGGGGGGGGGAATTGCCTTCAGAACATGGACCGACTGGTTCTAGTGAGCGTGGAATAATTAGTAAATAAATAAAAATACATAACGCATTAAGCTCATTTCTTATTTAGAGAAGCTCTTCTTAGGTAGAGCATGCGCCCCACAACTGGGAGGTGGGGTTCAAGTCCCAGCCGGGTCATGCCAAAGACCATATAAAAATAGAACTTCCTGCCGTCCAGCTTGGTGCTCAGCAAAAATGGAACGGAGGAGGGAAATGTGGGCAGCAGTGGCTCAGGAGGTAGAGCAGGTCATCCAATAACCAGAGGGTTGGCGGGTCAAATCCCGCTCTCTCCAGCCATCCTACCATTGTGTCCCTGGGCAAGACACCTGACCCATCTTCCCTCCAAGTGTCCATGACACTGGGTATGAATGTGTATAAATGTTTGGTAGTGGTTGGAGAAGCCGTTGGCAAGGATTGGCAGCCACATTTCCCCAGGGCATTGCCCCAGGGCAGCTGTGGCTACAGTAGTAGCTTACCATTATCAATGTCTGTCTGGAGCGAATGAATAACGTACTCACTGTAAGCGCTTTGAGATGTCACTTGACATGTAAAGCGCCATATAAATCTGATCCATTATTATTATTATTTTCTTTTTCACTGCAGGTTGTCTGCAGGCACTTCCAGTTATGACCGGACCCCATCCAGGTGTCTGGGGTCAATAACTCAGTCAAGTCCATTCTTATTTCAGTTCATTTTCTATGTTAAGACCTTTCTCAGAATATGAGCTGTTCCCAGTATGCTTGCTTTCTGATTGTTTCAAATGATAAGTTGATTCCCAAATCTGACAAGAAGTGTTTGTGTCTCATTGTCACTGTTCCCAGAGCTCCAATCACTATTGGTATTACTCTTGTCTTAGCTCCCCATCTTCTCTTAAGCTCCCATGTTAGATCACTGTACTTTTCTATTTTCTCATCTTCCTTGGTCCATGATCTGGAGTCTACAGGGACTGCAACATCAATAATAAGGCTTTCTTTTTTCCTCACGAGCACAATGTTTAGTCTTCTAGCTTGAATTACTTTATCTGTCTGTATGTTAAAATCCCAAAGTAATTTTGTCTCATCATTTTCACTTACAGCTTCTGCCTTATGCTCGTACCATTTCTCTGACTGTTGTAATCCAGGAGTCCCCAACTCCCGGTCTGCAGATCATTTGGTACCGGGCCGCAAAGAAAAAAAAAATGAGGTTAATATAAAAGCTATTTTTTCCATCAGTCTTGCAGAGATTTTATTTTGAAAAACAACTGTTTCCACCCTCGCCTCACAACCGCTCTTGACGCTGGCACGCCGTTTCACGCATCAGTGACACAAGCCAACTCTTGAAAAAATGAGCCAAAAACAAGACTGGATATACGGAACACAATTTGAGTGTCTGTCTCCCATCACCCCCAGATGGGACCATCTAGTTGCAGGGAAACAAGCCCAGGGTTCCCATTGATTATGGTGAGTTGATATTATGCTGTAGAATCATTGTAATTGCCTAATATAAAGTGTAATTGTTTCAGATTACATGCTCTGAACTGAAAGGTTTTTGTTATTGGCTGGTCTGCGGAAAATTTTCATGCATGAAACTGGTCCCTAGTAAAAAAAAGGTTGGGGGACCACTGTTGTGATCCATATTTCTTGGCCAATCCCCAGTGGACCGTTGTTGCCACTCTATCATGTCTGCATTTGTATTCAGATTGGGCCATTTTGCTACACTCACTATCCAAGTGGGTTACTGTCTCATCTTTCTGTTGGCACATCCTACAAAGAGGTGAGACGGGCTGTTTCTCAATTTTTTCCTTCCTGTAGTTGGTGCAAAGTGCTTGATCTTGGGCAGCAACTAGTAGGCTTTCCGTTTCTCGCTTCACTCCCTCGCTTCAGCCACTGCCAGCTTTCTGGTCCACAGATCTCTTCTGTCTGTCTTAGATGTTGCACATGCATCGCCTTTCCCTTCCACCCATCTAGTCTGCCCTTTTCTTATTCTGCCTTAAGCTCCTTCACCGGCCCATCTCTTCCCCCTTTTATGTAGGTATTATTATTATTTGTCCAAAAGAGAGAAAATGTTGAAATGTATTGTTCTGAAAGGACCCCCCCCCCATGCTTTTATGTTGCACTTTGCATAATTAAAATAGTTTACCTTCTTTAACCAGTTCACTCGTATTGGTTCCTTCATATATTATATCAGCTTGTGGTGCAAAGAAGCAAAGCCATTATGTACTACAGATGATAAAATGTTTGAAGACAGCATATTCCTACAGAAAGGTCTCATCATTCCAAATAAATAAATAATAAAATAATCCAATATACAGTGAAACCATCAAAATCTCAAAAAAAAAAAACCCTGATATAAATTATTGGTCATACAGCCCAGCACTACCAACTGGCTCTGCCAAATTTGTGCAGCATCAGACACCAACAGGGCAGCATGAGGACATACGGTAGGAGGATTAAACATTAAATTTGTCCCACCGACAGCTGCTTATAACTGAACAACCTGTTAGCTAGATGGCCAGATAAAGGTCTCTGTGAGTCATGCATGTGGGTGGTGAGCATTGTTTGGAAAATGTAAATAGGAAGAAGAGGCAGTAACAACCACCTACTGAGTGCCAGTGAATACTGTATGTCCAAAGCGTAACTCTAACAGGCAAAAAAAAAGGTTATTCAGTTTGTGTGTGCACGTCTGTCTGCCTCTGTGCTCTTTTGAACCCACTCTAACTTTTATTGCCCTCCCAGGGATCATAATAAGGAACTAATTGATAGTCTTTGAGCTGCGGGTTGAAGAGAGGGGGAGTTCCTGCAGGAAGTCGACACAAATCAAACTCTCTCTGAGCCCCGAAGGTCTGGAGCAGCTCCAGCTAAGTTGTGGTGGGCAACAGTCGCAGTGTGCTTGTGTGCATGGACTCATGTGTGGGAAGGAGTGAGACGGGCAGACAGAGGAAACAAGAAGGCGAGCAATAGTCTGGGGTTGACATTTACAGAGTTTGCCCATCTGCTTCTCTATACGATTCCCCATTAGCAAAAGATACAAGGCTCCACTTTTGATCTAGTAGCTCAAAAATGATTTCAGCAGTTTGAGAAATGGCAGACCAATTGTCAAGTTGACCTTTAAACAGTTTGCAATTACTCTTCTTTTCAAGACATGTTCTTAAAAGGCCCATTACAGCAGTCAACTGTCAACGCATCAAATAAATTTGATCTAGCTGATACCACAGCAGAATACTTTAAAAGTAGTACAAAGTACAAAACACTTTGGAAAATTCAACTGTCTCTCACGCTCCTTAATGGATGAGATCGCATTGCCCCTGAAGGTGAAAGGCCCCCGTCAACAACCTGAGCATATGAGTGCATTGGGATCTGATTCATATCTTCTCCCCTTCCAAAACAAATGGCCGTCTGACACAGAAAGTCATACAGTACATTCCATCCATCCATCCATCCATCTTCTTCCGTTTAATCCTTTTCAGGTCGCGGGGGGGCTGGAGCCTATCCCAGCATCTTTGGGCGAAAGGCAGGGTACACCCTTGACAGATCACCAGTCCATCGCAGGGCCAACACAGAGAGACAGACAACCATTCACTCTCACAGTCATACCTAAGGACAATTCAGAATCCCCAGCTGATACCAATTAACCTAACTTGCACGGGGCTCAAACCCCTCCATAAGGGGGTTTGGCAGGAGCGACAGGGTCTTCCAGCTCAAACTTTCAGGAGTGTGCTCACCAGGCCGTGCAGTACCCAAAATAATTAACAAGACACTCCAATTTTGACGTGTTGCTCAAAACCTACATTACATCAACTATTTTCAAAAACTGCACAAATGTGGCCACTCCAGTTAATTATGAGACAGTTAATCATAAAAAACTGGGCTTCTGAACTATGGTGATAAAAAAAATCCCCAACAAGCATTTGAGAAGAAAAAAAACACCTTCTGCATTAAAAAAAACCCCAAAACATATGACTACTTTTTCTTTTATATCAAGAGTTAGACCAAAGGGATCTGAGGCCGAGAACCACAGAGAAATCAAGACACGTTAGTCATAAAGAAAAATAACTAATATGGGATTAAAATTATTTGTTGTAAGGCAGAAAATTAAGGAAGGTTTACAGATTACTGATCTGTGACGTTTTTCTATGCTCTGTGCCCTATTCTCCCCTCATTCATCACAGAAGGAGTTCTATTTGGGTTGGCCTATAAAGTTTTTGTTCCATCTTCTTAAACTTATTTTCTATTCTTTATGCAAATGTATCCTCCTATAAAATAACCCACATTATTCAAGGATTGTTACTTCTTTATTTCTTGTAGTGAAAATATCAGCATTCCTATAGTATAGCGTATATTGTAGAAAATATAAATATTTCAAGGGTAGTTTTACTCCAGTAATGTCACAGAGCTCCAATTGCCATAAAAGATTTGTTAAAATAGTCATAGTAATATTAACTAATTGTGCAAAAGGGAGTAACTGAGGAGATGACATAAAACTGAGAATTGTTGTTTACTAAGGCAGCTTAAAATATTAGTTCACCTTACGTTCGTCACCTCTGTACACACTGTAGGATAAAAAAGGGCTTTTACAAGTAAATTTGCACATTACATCCCCCATAAAGACCAAGCAAATGGTCTACGACTGCAGTGCAATTTAATGCAGCACACCCTTCTGCTCAAGGCAGGTGTCGCCTGACTGCCTCGGCCCAATACCACTTAGCAAAAGCACAGAATTTGTGATATGGCAGCTCAGCTACTGCAACTGTTCACTGCACAGCAGGAACATTTTCTGCTTACAGAGAGAGCATGAAGTTCTGAAACCAGTTGCTTTTGGAGGGATTGTTTTGTTGATGTTGAACGGCGGGTCTCACTGCCGTATTCATGATTCGACTGTGCTGAGGACGATGCCTGCGAGTGGATCCAAGTAAAACCTTCATAAACGTACCAATTCCACTGACTGTACAAAGGTGATCCCTTTTAACTGTGTAACGATGATGCCATTTGTGCTTTCCGCTTTAATTTGAAGATTCTAGATTTTGGGCACATTTTAGACATAGGCATTTCCTGTGATTATTAATGAATACCTTGGTTATATTTGAAGTTTCCATCCACAGTAATGCACATGCTTGCATTTTTTTTTTTATTCACAACTTTTGTTTAGGACTAAATACCTTCTAAGTGGCATTTTTTTTTTTTTTATTTCTCCATTTGCACCAAGTATTAACATGCCAGCAGGCAAGCTTTTAAGTTTTTAACAACAAAGTGACAGCAACCCTTTTTATTATGCACTTTTATCTACTAACTGATGTTTTAATTTACTTACTTTTTATTGCATTTATTTGCATATCTTCTGTTCAAAATATGCTAAACCCAGGTAATAAACACAGTAAGTATGTGTGTGACCCAGAGGTTGAGCCAGACTTTTTTGCTATCCGTCATCTTGACAGACAGGGTTGTAAAAATTGTCATAATCTATTATTACCTGTCATTTTAATTGGTTTTAATGTGATTACCCTCAGTGTAATCTGTCAAAATGACAGTCAGCTTTCAGATTTTTCTGTCATTGCTGGAAAAAAAAAAAAAAAAATCTGTCAATGAAGGGCAATGTTCAGCTGAACTGAACGTAACCACCGGTGTGACCTTTCACTTGTGAGCACTGAATTTACAGTTACAAAATTAATCCAAAATTCACTTTTGATGACTTGTTACGGGTGAAATTGAGTAACAGTTTAATTGCTGCCTTCAGTTTGTCACCAGCTTCATGGAAACGGCACACATGGTTTCCCACCAATGATAACATTGTGCTTTTGAACCATCAGCACCACAGGCTCCTCCGTTCTTCCTCCATTCCCACAAACCAGTGAGGCCCAACATGGAGAGACTAGGATTTCCTCCGTAGCAGTATTGCTTCCCAACAGAAAAACATCAACTGATTGTTTTATGATGAAGAACAGCCACAGGACATCCACACACCTTACACTCACTTCCAACCTAATTTGTCTTGTGAAGTTTCAAAACTAGTACAAGTAACAGGATATCCAACTGCCATTATAACTTAGAAAACTATTACAAAATCAATCTCATGAGTACAGCACTACAGTGCATTACAGCGCAGTTGCTTCATCTCAGACCACTAAATATTTCACCCCTCTCATTAAAGGTTGTCTGATTCCGTCAAGTGGTTTCTCTTAGGTGCTGCTGAGATTTAATTTCAACTGAATGCAGTGTGCTTCCAGAACTTACAATGAGGGGAACAATGTGGCGCTCATATGGCTTCAGCGTGGGCCTATTTAAAGAATACCTCAGTGCTGTGGTATCCACGCTCATGGACTGTGACTCCCCCCTGCATTTTTACACAAGATGCTTTGCAAATTCCCAAGCAGAGCAAGCACCAGTGCTCCCTTTACTGAATCCAGGCCTCTTCTCCTCCCTCCTGTACACCTCCCTTAATGGCATGTCTACTGGTTGGGATTTGGGGAAATTCCTCCACCCCGCTAAAATGGCTCCTTATATGCACGGGAAAGTCTAGAGTCTTTGTCAACTGTGAAACTCTACACACTGGGAAATGGGCTTTACCTTCCAGTCATCTGTACTGCTGAGACACTCTTGGATTTGCTGCAGCACAGCAGTAAATGTTTCCCCCCCTCCAGAAAGGAGAGAAATATGAAGCCTCAGAAGAAGGAAAAAACAGAGCTTAAGCAGCATACAGAAGAGCAAATGCTTTAGAAAGGGAGTTTTTAATAGTTTTATATAACGCAGGTTTCATATTCTGTATCTCAAAAGAAAATTACCCACGAATAATAAGGTGACAGTCTAGTGGTTTTTTTCCCTTTTTTAAATGGAAGAGAAAGCACATCCCATATCATAATTAACCTATCAGATTTATACCAATTAACGAGCGTCAGAATGGAGCCGAGTCACAAAGAGAAACATGAACAGTATAAGAGACCAGTTTACCAAGAAAAGCCACAAATGGAAAGCATGCAGGAGAAGATGATCCTTCCAGCTGCTCAATGAATACCTTGAGTTTAACAGGTTTAATCTTACTCTTACTACTTTGTAAAGTGGCGTTTTGTGGGGTTTAACTTCATACAACCTGAGTCAAATATTCTGTAGGCACCTGTGCACAACAAAGGCAAATTATTTCCAACAACACACAAATGTGTTGTTTTTAAACACCTGTTTCAAGAGTGAGGGAGGGATCCCCAGTTGAAAAGCAGTGGGTTAACCCCTCATTAGATGTACTGGATAACAAAACCAAATGCGTCCAAGGTAGTGATACGCTCAAGCTTCTGTATAAATTTAAAGTCCGTTTGATCGGAAATGTAGATGCGATTGTGGCAACAATATAAAATGGACTGAAAGGTCTCCCCGACCTGAAAAACTGAACACCTCACAGATTAATCTCTAAAGCAAACTTGTCCAATGTATTGATGAGTTAAAGCTTCTACATACATTTGAAGTCAATCCAATCAGAAATGTACTGTAGACGCTATACTGACAACAGCATAAAATGTCAAACAGACGGACAGGTCAAACACATTATATTCTCCACAACATTTTTACAGCTTTGGTAAGCTGTAAAAAAAAAAAAAAAGAAATGGTTTATGGTCTAACATTCCAGTGTCCCACCTGTGGGACACTGGAAAGCAAAATATTGGTAAAACTCAAATTAAACATAAAGCCTCTAAATTGAATGATTTGGCCTCTGTTCCTCCTCATAATTTAAAAATTAAATGTGGTTTGTTAAATATTAGGTCTCTAACTCCCAAGTCTCTGTTAGTCCATGATCTGTTAATTGATCATCAGATTGATTTAATTTCCCTTACAGAGACTTGGTTAGGACAAGAGGATTATGTTGGTTTAAATGAATCAACCCCCTCTGGTTATTTAAACTGTCAAAATCCCAGAAGTTCTGGTCGCGGAGGAGGAGTAGCAACAATTTACCATTCCAAATTACTAGTTAATGTAAAGCAAAAAACATGTTATAATTCCTTTGAGGGCCTGGTCCTCAGTATTGGGCACTTTAGCAATTTCAGGTTAAACCCAATTTTATTTGCCATTGTTTATCGTCCCCCATCAACCTATTCAGAATTTTTATCCGAATTTGCTGATTTCTTAGCTGATTTAGTGTTGAAATCTGATAGAATAATTATAGTAGGGGACTTTAATATACATGTGGATGTAGATAGTGACTGCCTTAATGTGGCTTTTAATTCAATATTAGACTCGATTGGGTTTTCTCAGAAAGTAGGAAATTCTACTCATTACCTCCACCATACATTGGACCTTGTTCTGACATATGGCATAGAAATAGAAAATCTTGTAGTGTCTCCTCATAACCCTGTACTGTCAGACCATTGTCTGTTAACCTTTGATTTTACTATTTCTGACTATTTGGCTCCTAAAGAAAAATATTATCACAGTAGATGCCTCTCAGATGATGCTGTTTCCAAATTTATGCAGATTGTTTCCTCTATGCCATGTGTCAACACAACGGAAATAAGCTATAGACAGCTTGCTCCTTCTGTAATTGATAACATGGTGGATAGTGTTTCAGCTTCTCTGCATCAGGCTCTAGACTTGGTGGCCCCCTTAAAAAAGAAAAAGTCTAATCAGAGATTTTTAACTCCTTGGTTCAACACAGAAACTCGTAGCTTAAAACAGAAGACTCGTCAATTAGAAAGAAAATGGCGCTCTACTAATTTAGATGAAATCTATTTAGCTTGGAGAAATCATCTTTTAATTTATAAAAAATCTCTTAGAAAAGCTAGAACGAGTTATTACTCTGCATTAATAGAAGAGAACAAGAATAATCCCAGGTTTCTTTTCAGTACTGTAGCCAGGTTGACAAAGAGTCAGGACTCTGTCAATCCTAGCATCCCCTTAGAACTTACTAGTCAGGACTTTATGAACTTTTTCAATAATAAAATTTCATCCATCAGAGATAAAATCAATCAGATTCTTCCCACAGTTAACTTAAGTACTGTAACTACTACAACTCCTTCTATTGATGTCTGTCTTGATGAGTTTACTCCAATCGACCTTTGTGAGTTAGACAAAGTAGTTTCCTCATCCAAACCTTCAACTTGTCTTTTAGATCCTATTCCTACCAGGTTATTTAAAGAAGTCTTCCCACTTATTGGTAGCTTTATTCTTCATATAATCAATTCTTCATTAACTTTAGGCCATGTACCGCAGGCTTTTAAAACGGCTGTAATTAAACCCTTACTCAAAAAGCCAACGCTAGATCCAGGAGCTTTAGCTAACTATAGACCAATCTCTAATCTCCCTTTCATTTCAAAAATCTTAGAAAGAGTTGTTGCTACGCAATTATTTGACCACCTGCAGGGAAATGGTTTACTTGAAGAGTTTCAATCTGGGTTTAGAATCCATCATAGTACTGAAACAGCCTTAGCGAAGGTCACTAATGACCTCCTCATTGCATCTGATAATGGACTAGTTTCTGTACTTGTCCTTTTAGATCTTAGTGCAGCTTTTGATACTATTGATCATAATATTCTACTTGATAGATTAGAACACTATGTTGGACTTAATGGAACTTCGTTGCAGTGGTTTAGATCTTATTTATCTGATAGGTTCCAGTTTGTTCATGCAAATGATGAGTTTTCTTTCGGCTCAAAGCTTAGTCATGGAGTTCCACAGGGATCTGTGCTAGGCCCTACTCTTTTTAGTTTATATATGCTTCCGTTAGGCAACATTATTAGAAAGCACTGTATACATTTTCATTGTTATGCAGATGACACACAATTATACCTGTCAATGAAGCCAGATGATACTAATCAATTAGCCAAGTTAGAAGCCTGTCTTAAGGAAATCAAAGCTTGGATGACTTGTAATTTCCTGCTATTAAATTCAGATAAGACTGAAGTCATTCTTGTTGGTCCAAAAAACCTTAGAAATTCCTTTCCAAATCAAACTTTCAGTTTGGACGCAGTTACTCTTTCTCTTAATAGCTCTGTGAGGAACCTTGGAGTTATTTTTGATCAGGATTTGTCCTTCAATTCACATATTAAATTTGTTTCTAAGACTGCCTTCTATCATTTGCGTAATATTGCCAAGATTAGGAGCATCTTGTCTCAGAGTGATGCTGAGAAGCTGATCCACGCTTTTGTTAGCTCGAGATTAGATTATTGTAATTCTTTATTATCAGGCTGTCCTAAAACATCTTTAAAAAGTCTTCAGCTGATCCAAAATGCTGCAGCAAGAGTTTTAACAGGTACTAGAAAGAGAGATCATATCTCTCCGGTTCTGGCCTCCCTTCATTGGCTTCCCATAGAGTTTAGAATTAAGTTTAAAATCCTTCTTCTCACTTACAAAGCTCTAAACAATCAGGCTCCTTTTTATTTAAAAGATCTGATACTACCGTATTATCCTAACAGAGCACTACGCTCTCAAAATGCAGGATTACTTGTAATACCTAGAATCTCCAAAAGTACAATGGGAGGCAGAGCCTTCAGTTATCAAGCTCCTCTCCTGTGGAATCAGCTGCCAATCTGGATTCGGGAGTCAGACTCGATCTCTGTTTTTAAGAATAGGGCTAAAACCTACCTTTTTGATCTAGCCTACAATTAGGGAGGGATCATGTGTTTCTGAACCCTCCCTTAGTTATGCTGCTAATAGGTTTAGTCAGCCGGGGGACCTCCAGTAATGCACTGGGCCTCACTCCTTTCCTCACTCTCTATGAAATATTTTTTTTTTTGCTGGTCATTAACATTTGTTTGTTCTCTCCCATAGATTGAGTCCCCATCGTGCTGTTTGCTCTCTACATGTCTGTTCTTTTCTTCTTCTCTATCCCCTCACCCCCCAGCCAGTCGCAGCAGATGACTGCCCCTCCCTGAGCCTGGTTCTGCTGGAGGTTTCTTCCTGTTAAAAGGGAGTTTTTCCTCTCCACCGTCGCCAAGTGCTTGCTCATAGGGGATCGCCTGATTGCTGGGGTCTTTCTGCAACTGTGGGGGTCCCCCCTACAGATGATAGTGCTATGAGATGACTGTTGTTGTGAAATGGCGCTATATAAATAAAGTTGAATTGAATTGTGGGATGTTTTATATTGGCTGGAACGCTAAGGGGTTAAAACTGTATACATATACTGCATGTCCTTGAGGATGTCCAAATTTAAAATTAATCCCTAGAAAATGCACGATGCGGGACCTTTAATTTGCAGTCCTCATCATTTCTAGACATTTCCTGGTAGAGCTTGTACAGTCATGTGAAAAAATTAGGACATCCCATTAAATATTCAGTTCTTTATTAAGAAATGTTCACATATCTATGTCTAATCTTGCTTTTGTTTTTATTTGCATTTTTTAATATTTATTTTAGCCATTTTAAGTGGGAATGAATGTGGGGGTGTCCTAAAAAAGGTGGGGGTGTCCTAATTTCTTCCTCACTATTTGTTTAGAATTACATTTTAGAGGAAATTTGAGAAAAAGTCTTTAATTCATTTTTAATTGTTTAGTTGTATTACATGAATCTCACAGTATGTTTAACACTGATATTAAATATCCATATGTCCAAATATGAAAAAAAAACAACAAAAAAAAAACAAGCTTATAGGGTGTCCTAATTTTTTCACATGACCGTATGTATCGACACAAATTAAGCAGATATTAGAAGGTCTGGATCCCATCAGCTTCTTTAAATTCCTGTTCAACTGTGCCATTGTGTGAATGCTGTAGTTAATATTCTAGTGCATTCAGCACTCACTAGTGGATGCCAAGAGTCTTTCGTGCTGGACCGTCTACCCTGAAGGCTCTCACCTCTAAACTAAACTGAGTATTTGAATCAGTTCATTTGCAATGGACTATTTCATGCTGTATGCAGTATGTGATTTGACCACTGGACTGCTCTGACTCTTGATGGCTTTTTGTCTGTAAGCCTATTAGGGGTGTGCGTGTTGGGGGGGGTGGGGGGTTAATACATTGTCATATTGCAATACATTGTGGAGGAGATACTGTATCAAATCGGAGACACCAGTATCATGATACTTCATCAAAAATTATTAATAAATGTTGCAAATACAAACCTACTTTATAGATACTAGAGTAATAAAAAACAAGTGAGTTTTCATTCCCCTAGATTGTGATAAATGCTCACTGTCTGGTTAGGTCAGCACAGCAAAGGAATGCCTCTTGAGATCCAGCTGGGAATCGAACAAGGCAAAGATTGGGAAGGGAAATTGCAATATATGATATGGCAATCCTGAGCATATCGCAATATTGGGATAATATCACACTGCAGCCCAAGTATCGGGATAATATCATGATGCCTCTGGCGAGTCCCACCTCTAACGCCCACCTGTATTCAGGATAAAACTGCCAAAAATCTGGTGAACAAATTTAAAGATCATTACAGCTCATTTACACGTTTAGACAGAAATCCTCGGGTTCAACATATAATTATTCTCATCACCCCTCACAGCAACTTTTAACAGGGCTAAAGAGATTAGGTTTCATTTTTTATCATCCCAGCATATCACAGCTGAAAACGATTGAACCTGCAAGGCGAAACATTAGCATTATGACAAAAATGTTAAAAAAAAAAAAAAAGCATCCCCACAAAAGGTTTCAGTGACCCTCCTCCATTCACTCACTCCCAAAATAACATGAAACTTATCTGGCAGTGGGGCTTGTATCTCTGCAGCATTCTCATTTCACTCTACTGCAGAACAGCAGCCTTTCACCTGCACCACATTAATTCTCACTTAGCTTAACTTTCAGGCCACAGGTGCACACTGTGTGAGACATAAACACAAAGTCGCTGCATGAGCAGGAAATTAATAATGTTTCTAATTTTGCACATGTTCTCCAAGGAAGGGCAGATTATATATTGGAAAAAGTGGAATATACAACCTTTATAGCCCTCTCCCCTAAAGCTCATCTTTCAGCGCTATTAAATGCGCACCTCAATGGGTAGAAATGAGCACGTGTCGGTCCCCATTCAAATGCATGTGACATTTATCTACCTCTGTGCACCAGCAGTCTTCTTGTTTCCTTCATGCCGGCATACATGGTTTGGCTGAGTGGCATGTGGCCCAGAACTGGAGCTCTGCTGTGTTCAGCTGCTGTCGACAGCCAACACACACACACACACACACACACACACACACACACACACACACACACACACACTCCTGTTTTAAAAGCTGGGAAAGAGGAATTCTTACAGAGGGTGCCAAGACCATCTGCAAGAGGGAACAGGAGAGAAAACAGGTCTCTCTTTATTGCATGTCCTTGGACCAGCCTCGTAAGATAACAGCGTGTAGGGAGATGGAAAATACATTCAGAGCTATATGTGGAAACTCATGAGCTCTATATACGAAGATAATAACGGGTTTTTTTCCACCAGTGAAACCACATAGTTCTTACCAATGTAAAAACAAGAAGTTCATTTGACAAGGTGTTTGGCTGAAAATGTGTCTGAAACAATCTCAACATAATGCAACATTTTTTCTCCAAGAATGATGATTTCTTAGCCTTTTTTTTAAATAATACAATTTAACTGTTGAATTGGCAAACCTGTGATTTAAAGATACTGCATTATGCACTGTGTCTGTAATTTCCCCACTGTGGAACTAATAAAGGTTTATCTCATTTTATCTTAATTTGGAATTCACAGTTTCCAATCCAGTGACACCAATATGTCAAACCGTAATTAATGAAGAAAGGAATTAATTATAACGGTGATAATGATGTAACACCACAATGTGCAACAGCCTTTAGTAGATATTAGGATTCAGAAAATACATGCAATTATGATTTGCATGGGTGTTTGTGCAAAAAAAACAACAAAAAAAAAAAAAAGCAAGTTGCCAAGATGTTGAGATTTTTGAGTACTTGGAAGAAGTAAAACTCCCACCTGTACAAATTTTAACCTCATTCTCTCAGACACATTTTGTAAATTTTGGACAGGATTAGCAAGCAAATGTAAAGCAAAGCACTGACTTTAGTGGTTGCTCAAACTGTCTCTTGATGAAGAAAATAACCAATTACAGAAGACTTGACATATTCTCATACTTCCACATGTGGCATCAATGTTTTGTCATGAACATTTTGGTTGTTACTGACATTTGAACTTCGATATCGGAACCTTTTCATTTCTAGAAACAAAGAACTGTCTGAGCTAGCAGCAATCATCACTGCTGCCAAAATTATCCTCACAGTCTGCTTGCAGACTTCTGGAATTTGAATTCTCTGATGTCTCCAAAAAAAAAAAAAAAAAACAAAAAAAAACAAAAAAAACCGGAAGATACTGTGTACTGTAGGGGCGTGCCATATCATATCATTTCATGATAATCCCAGTCGAAAATTTGATCCCAGGGTAAAAGTTAATATCACAACAGGGCTGGGCGATTAACAGAAATAAAACTGAAACAGATGCTCTGGGTGTAAAACCGACATTATCGTGCTCATGTTGTTTTTTGTTTTTCCCCTCATTCTCCTTGCTGTGCGTGCATGTGTATAGAGGGCTTTTCACATATCGCACCTTTAAAACCTGCCTGTGGAGTTGCGTGTGCGTGCACATAATGCCACACCCCAAAAGCAGTGCAGTTAGTGCCGTTAGGAAGAAGCAGAACACTGCAAAAAAATTAAGACAGCTTTTAATGAAAAGAAATGTAGTTCCCGTCCACTTAGTGTGTGATAACCGACTCCATTTCATCTGAGGGTGCCAAGAAAAAAAGAGGGCGAAGTGAGCAGACACTAACAAAGTCACAATATTAACGATTTCCAGCCGATTCTAAAGGTTAGCCAAGTACCAGAAAATTTCAGTCGAATGCAATGAAACTTTTGTGAATAGGGATTATTACATGGACTGAGGTTAACAAAATTAGACTTTATTTACATTAGACACATGTTCCTAAATAAATATAGCCACTTTTTTTTATTATTTTTTTTACAAGCAATAACAACAACAAAGGCTTCAAAAGCTTCACAGGGCTCCCAGCTGAGACATATCACACCGTCTGCCATGAAGCGCCGCTGTGCATACACACCTGCGCCACGGGCAAACCCACACTTTTACTACTTCAGAATACACACACACAAACTGATAGATGCTTATGGTCAACCACTGTGTTGGTTTGGCATGCGTGTTGACCCGCTTTCATATCCTATGCACATGTATGTCCTTTTCCTAACAAATACATCAATGCATTTCTCCCATCAGGTAGTCAGAGTGTTGGTCAGTCCTCTGGAAATGGCTGAACGTGGTTTTTGAAGCCGCAGCAGGGCTCCAATATCAACCATTCCAACACCAACACAGGTGCTTTTTCTGCCTGCCAAGTCAACTGAAATAAATCAGTATGCAAATACTAAGTAGTAGTTATTTACTATACGTGTGCGCTGTTCTTCGTAACACATACTGAGCATGCATGTGAGGAGAGAATCATAATCACCTGAGAAGCACAGCGCCACAGACTGAGCCCTGCATTCTGCACCCCTCACTGCACTTTGCCAGCAAAGCCCACAAACTACTGGAATGTATTTTGTTTGAACCGCATCACTATAATTAGGTTTTCTGTGCGCGTGTCTTTGTTCCATGATGCCTTTGGATTCTTTGTTTTACTCGCACCCTTTGTTCTCAAACCAAACAGTTGCAGAAGTATTGCCAAACGCTGGTTATGCTCAGTAAAGTATACATAAAGCACAAAAACACACCGCTACACAAAAATCCATTCAGCATTTTCTTAGTCTGCCACACCTATACTCACAGAATAACAAATATTCCTGAGAAAGCAGGGCTTTCAGTTTTTACAAGTTTTTTTTTACAATTTTTTTTTATTTATTTATTTGGGGAGGCATACAGAGGTGTGTCCAATAAATGACTTAATTTATCAGTTCATTATTGAAATTATAAGTTATTACCTCCACCAGGAGAAGGCGGTAATGTTTTTGCAGGCGTCTGTTAGCGACATAACTCAAAAAAGTTATGAGCAGATTTTGATGAAATTTTCAGGAAAGGTGTGTAATGGCACGGGGAACAGATGATTAGATTTTGGTGGTGAACTGATCTGAGAGTGCATACCTCCACCAAGGGCTTTGTATTTGTGCAGCAGGATTACACAAAAACTACTGGATGGATTTGTATGAAATTTTCAACAGAGTTGGTCCTTGGCCTAGAGAGGAAACCATTGCACTTTGGTGATGATCTGAGAATGCATACCTCAGCCAAGGCTCTTATCTTCTCACAGTGTGTTAGCAACAATACTCCAAAATTAATGGACAGACTTTAATGCAATTTTTTACCAGAAGTGGCTCTAGGCCTTCACACAAACCCAATACATTTTGGAGGTGATCCATGATCAAGATAAGCCATTATTAGTCCCACAATGTGGAAAATTCTATGAGGAACGGAAGGAGACTTGGCAGAGTTATGCACTCTCTGAGTGCTTTTCTAGTTAATAATTATTACCACTTTACCCTAGAATCTCACAGACCAGCAAATGCTATAGAACATTTACAATCATTGTGATTTTTGGGGTTTCATCAGGGTTCGTAAAAGATTGCCACCATAAAAACTGTTGGCAAACTGTTGCACAGTTTTTTCTTGTTGCAGAAACAGTTTTTGAACATGCTTAAAATTTTCTGCAACAACATACTTGCCACCATGCAAACTGTTGTGCAACCTTTCATGAATCCTGACGAAACCCCAAAAATCTCAACTTTCATGAACGTTTTTCAGCATTTGCCGTTCTGTGAGATACTCTCCTTAGTTTCAGTTTGTTTTTCATCCATCGGAAAGAAAATAATTTAAATTTATAACTGAATATTATCTTGCTGTTATTGTGAAGGCTTAGCTTTTACTTTGAAAGTGAAAGCCAAAGTTTAGTTTCATGGCATTCAGTTCAAGATTTTCATCATATAAACAGTCCCTCCAGGATTTTGCGATTGCACCAATTCACGCGAAATCAGCCAATCAGCGCAACTATTGAGCAACCTTGCAACTTTGTCCAATCACCACAACTTTCCCGCAATTTTGGCCAATCCTCGTCAACCTCCTCCAATTTCACCAATCAAATTTGTCTCCAACGCGCTGAAACTTGTTGGCGCAAGATGGCGGCGCGTGCACAACGCGAGGCTCAGCGTCCTTTCAGATTCTGGGGACTAGCAGTGTTATTTCTGCTCATTTCGGGTATGTTCGTTCAGAACAGCTCTGCTTTTACATCTTACACCCGAGATGAGCTTTTGAATATTGGTTTACAAAACAACGATAACGACCTTTTTATCAGCAACCTACGTCTGAATCTACGTCTCATCCCGGAGCTCTGGAGAACTCCCGACGCTCGGCAGGCTTCCCGGCCGACCGGAAGTGCTCGCAGGCGGCATAAGGACCGTAAACAAAGGAGGGGTAAGCGCGGTGGGCTAAGAGCTAAGCTAAAGCTAACACCGCACCGGCTATCGCTACCCAGTATTTTCCTTGCTAATGTACGGTCTCTGGCGAGCAAAATGAGTGAACTACGGCTTCGGATCACCAACAATAAGAAACTTATGAACTGCAATATCATGATTTTTACGGAAACATGGCTTCACAGTGGAATACCCGACAATGCTATCGAGCTAGCCGGCCTACACACGCTCCGGGCAGACAGAGCAGCAGTTGACTCCGGTAAGACAAGAGGGGGGGGGAGTGTGCATTTATATTAACAAGGCTTGGTGCACGAACTCTGTCACTGTTGAGAGACACTGCTCAGCTAACCTGGAGTTTCTCATGGTTAAATGTAGACCTTTCTATCTGCCACGCGAGTTCACTTGTACCATCATAACAGCCGCTTACATTTCTCCGGATGCTAATGCTAAGCTTGCTATGAAAGAACTGCATGCAGCTATTAGCAAACAACAAACTGCACACCCAGAGGCAGCATTTATTGTGGCGGGTGATTTTAACCACTCTAACCTCAAGACAGTGCTTCCTAAATTCTACCAGCATGTCTCCTGTCACACAAGAGGGGACAAAACATTGGACCATGTTTACACCAATATTGTGGGAGCCTACACAGCAACTCCCCTCCCCCACCTAGGTCAGTCTGATCATTTATCCTTGTTCCTTACCCCCAAGTATGTACCGCTCATCAACCGGGTGAAGCCATCAGTGAGGACCATCAAAGTGTGTCCAGAGGGGGTTGACTCTGTACTCCAGGAGAAGTTTAGGAACACAGACTGGAGTATGTTCACCTCTCAGGCTACCTGTGGCTCCCACATAAACATCAACTCATACACCCACTCAGTCCTGGACCATATCAACACCACTATTGACAGTGTCACCACGGAAAGACAGATCACCACGTACCCAAATCAGAAGCCGTGGATGAACAGAAAAGTGCGACTTCTGCTAAAAGCATGCAACAATGCCTTTAGATCTGGTGATGCACAGGCCTACAGTTCATCCAGGGCAGATCTGAAGAGGGGCATCAAGAAGGCCAAGCACAGCTACAAGCTGAAGGTGGAGGAACATTTTGGGGACTCTGACCCCCGACGTACACTACCGTTCAAAAGTTTGGGGTCACTTAGAAATTTCCTTATTTTTGAAAGAAAAACACTTTTTTTCAATGAAGATAACCTTAAACTAATCAGAAATACACTCTATACATTGCTAATGTGGTAAATGACTATTCTAGCTGCAAATGTCTGGTTTTTGGTGCAATATCTACGTAGGTGTATAGAGGCCCATTTCCAGCAACTATCACTCCAGTGTTCTAATGGTACAATGTGTTTGCTCATTGCGTTAGAAGGCTAATGGATGATTAGAAAACCCTTGTGCAATCATGTTAGGTCTGCAATGCTGTAATTGCTGCAAATGGAGGATTCTTTGACGAAAGCAAAGTTTGAAGGAAAAAATTATTATTTCAAATACAAATCATTATTTCTAACCTTGTCAATGTCTTGACTATATTTTCTATTCATTTTACAACTCATGGTGGTAAATAAGTGTGACTTTTCATGGAAAACACAAAATAATTGTCTGGGTGACCCCAAACTTTTGAACGGTAGTGTATGTGGCAGGGCATTCAAGCTATCTCTGATTATAAGCCCAGCAACTCCATACCTATAGCCATGACTGTGCCCTTTCTCAATGAGCTAAATAACTTCTATGCTCGTTTTGACAAGGACAACAACGAAAAGACCATCAATTTCCGACCCTCTGATGACCTCCACCACCTCACACTCACCCACACCGACGTCCGTAATGCACTGAGTCATGTCAACGTACGTAAGGCTGCTGGCCCTGATGGCATTCCTGGGCGTGTGCTGAGGGCATGCGCTGAGCAGCTGGCAGGGGTCTTCACAGACATCTTCAATCTGTCCCTGGCCCAGGCCGTGGTACCAGCGTGCTTCAAGAACACTTCAATAGTACCAGTGCCGAAACATAGTACCAGTGCTGCACCATCGTGCCTAAATGACTATCGCCCTGTGGCACTGACACCCATAGTTATGAAGTGCTTTGAGTGACTAGTCTTGGCACAGCTCAAAAAAAGCCTGCCCCCTACACTGGACCCTCATCAGTTTGCCTACCGGAGCAACAGGAGTACAGAGGATGCGGTTTCTACAGCGCTGCACTATGTACTCTCACACCTGGATGACAAGAACACCTACGCAAGAATGCTGTTTATTGACTTCAGCTCAGCATTCAACACAGTTATCCCCTCCAAGTTGCTCACTAAACTTGGGGACCTGGGAATCAGTACCTCCACCTGCAACTGGATCATGGATTTTCTGACCAACAGACCCCAGCATGTTAGGTCAGGCCCCAACCGTTCTTCCGTCATCACACTCAACACTGGTGTACCACAGGGCTGTGTGCTCAGCCCATTCCTCTACTCCCTCTACACCCATGACTGCAGGCCTATGTATGGATCCAATTCCATCATAAAGTTCGCAGATGACACCACGGTGATTGGACTCATCAGGGACAACGACTAGTCAGATTACAGGGCAGAGGTTGAGCACTTGGCTACTTGGTGCGCTGACAATAACCTGCTCCTTAACACCAGCAAAACCAAGGAGCTCATAGTGGACTACAGGAAGGAGAGGGAAGAGACACATGACCCCATCCATATCAATGGCATAGCTGTTGAACGTGTCCCCAGCTTCAAATTCCTGGGGACCCACATCTCGGAGGACCTGTCCTGGTCAGTTAACACCACCAGCCTGATCAAGAAGGCCCATCAGCGCCTCTTCTTCTTGAGGACATTGAAGAAGAACCATCTGTCAACTGACATCCTGGGCAACTTCTACCGCTGCGTGATAGAGAGCACCCTGACCAACTGTATCACAGTCTGGTATGGGAGCTGCTCTGTAGCTGACCGCAAGGCGCTGCAGCGGGTGGTGAAAACCGCCCAACGCATCACAGGGACTCCACTTCCAGCTATAGAGGACGTCTACAGGAAAAGATGTCTGCGCCGGGCACGCAGCATTCTTAGGGACTCCAACCATCCTGCTCATGGACTGTTCCAGCTTCTCCCCTCCAGAAGACATTTCAGAAGCCTTCGGACTAGAACCAGCAGGTTTAGGAACAGTTTCTTTCCAACAGCTGTCACGTTATTGAACTTAGTTCCCCGCTGACTCTCTTACAATCATCTTTTACCATCCTCACCTGTACATAACTGCATAACTACATCTAACTTATTGCACATTATTTGCACATAACAGTACTCTTAACTTTCTGCACTGCTGCATATATTTGCATATATTTGCTTAAATTGCACATACTGTTAATTACCGTATATACTGCACTGCTGTCCTTTGCACTTCTGATTGGATGCTAAACTGTGTTTCGTCTCTCTCCGGGAGAGAGAGAATATTCTCTATTATTTTTTTTTCCCAGAAAAACACGGACTCCGATAGCCAATACAAATTATTTTTTCCTCTCTGCTCGGTACCAAGTGGTTGGAAACCGTAGGGAGTTTTCAAATGAAGGTGCTACCAATAATTTCCAAATCTCTACTCTAACATGCATTCAAAGCAATTTAGCTGTTGTAATGGATATTGTGTTAATGTTTGTATTTGCTGTTGCACAAGTTTTTCTATATAGCAGAAGTTTCTGCTTAATTTACAAATCACCATAATAAGAAATGTTTGACAATCCTGAGCTTTTCTGTGTGGAGTTTGCATGTTCTCCCCGTGTTGCGTGGGTTTACTCCGGGATTTCTCCGGTTTCCTCCCACATGCCAAAGACATGCATGTTAGGTTAATTGGCTGTTCTAAATTGTCCCTAGATATCTGTTTCCTATAGGCCCTTAGAATAGAGGGTTAGTATTAATGAAAGCGCTTTGAGTGGTCTTTGTGACTAGAAAAGCGCTATATAAGTGCATTAGTTAGTTAGTAGTTAGTTGTATTGTTATAAGATAAGATAAGATAAGATAAGATAAGCCTTTATTAGTCCCACAACAGGGAAATTCCAGGATTGCAACAGCACAGGGATAGCAACACTCAGAGCAACAATCAGAAGGCAAGAAAAAACAAGCAAGCAAGAGCAGCTAATATACATATGTACATATTACTATAAAATATATATATACACACACACACACACAGACACACAGTGCAGAGCATTGTAGCTGGATGGAATAAATATATGAATATATGAACACACAGTGCATGTATATACAGGTACATCTCAAAAAATTAGAATATCATGAAAAACTTCAATATTTTTTGTCACTCATTTCAGAAAGTGAAACCCATATATTATATACTGTAGATTCATTACACAGAGAGTGATATATTTCAAGTGTTTATTTATTTTAATTTTGGCGATTATGGCCTACAGCCCATGAAAACCCCAAATTCAATTTCTCAAAAAATTAGAACATTACATAATAAAATTAATTTTAAAAATAGTTTTTTAATACAGATGTGGACCGACTGAAAAGTATGTCCATGTACACAATCAGTACTTGGTCAGGGCTCCTTTTGGATTAATTACTGTATCAATGCGGCGTGGCATAGAGGTGATCAGCCTGTGGCACTGCTGAGGTGTTGTGAAGGTCCAGGTTGCTTTGATAGTGACCTTCAGCTCATCTGCTTTGTTGGGTCTGGTGTCTCTCATCTTCCTCTTGACAATACTCCATAGATTCTCTATGTGGTTTAGGTCAGGAGAGTTTGCTGACCAATCAAACACAGTGATGCCATGGTCATTAAAGCAGGTTTTGATACTTTTGGCAGTGTGTGTGTGTGTGGGGGGGGGGGGGGGTGCCAAGCTTCTCCACAAAGCTCGTCAGCAGAGGGAAGCATGAAGTGCTCTAAAATTTCCTGGTAGATGACTGCACTGACTTTGGTCTTGATAAAACACAGTGGACCAACACCAACAGATGACCTCTTTTCTGATAAAAGTAAACTTTGCATTTCATTTGTAAATCAAAGTCCCCGAGTCTAGAGAAAGAGTGGAGAGGCACAGAATCTAAGTTGCTTGAGGTTTAGTGTGAAGTTTCCACAGTCAGTGATGATTTGAGGAACCATGTCATCTGCTGGTGTTGGTCCACTGTGTTTTATCAAGACCAAAGTCAGCGCAGTCGTTCTGCTGACAAGCTTTATGGAGAACCTGATTTCATTTTCCAGCAGGACTTGGCACCCCCCACACTGTCAAAAGTATCAAAACCTGGTTTAATGGCCATGGCATCACTGTGCTGGATTGGCCAGCAAACTCTCCTGACCTAAACCCCATAGAGAATCTATGGAGTATTGTCAAGAGGAAGATGAGCAACACCAGACCCAACAATGCAGATGAGCTGAAGGTCACTATCAAAGCAACCTGGACCTTCACAACACCTCAGCAGTGCCACAGGCTGATCACCTCCATGCCACACCACATTGATACAGTAATTAATCCAAAAGGAGCCCCGACCAAGTACTGAGTGTGTACATGGACATACTTTTCAGTCGGTCCACATCTGTATTAAAAAACTATTTTTTAAAATTAATTTTATGTAATATTCTAATTTTTTGAGAAACTGAACTTGGGGTTTTCATGGGCTGTAAGCCATAATCACCAAAATTCAAATAATTACTTGGAATATATCACTCTCTGTGTAATGAATCAATATAATATATGGGTTTCACTTTCTGAAATGAGTGACAAAAAATATTGAACTTTTTCATGACATTCTAATTTTTTGAGATGTACTTGTAGAATATCACTGCAGGAAACTGGAAAAAAGCGTCTGCTTTAAAATTTGGAATTCTTCCCACAACTTTTAGTGCAAAAGCACTCTAAAAATATCGCAACTTTTTAAAAAATCTCCCACAAATTCAGGCTTTTTGGCCCGCAACAATCATAAAAACGTCCCGCAACATCCTGGAGGGACCGTATAAAGATGAAGCAGCTACTGCTAACAATGGGGCTCTATGCCACTGTAACTTATCTTCTGCTAGCCTAGCATTAGCAGGATTGTTTTTAACAGGATAAATCAGAGGGAAGAGTCGTCGAGTTGGAGTTGCTATGGCTCTTTGCACAGAGAGACACGTTAAATACATTACGTATCAGCTTGTATCAGATCGTTGCTCTATTATTCACTGCCTCAAAACACTATCATTTCATAATGAAAGAGGGGAATAATAATAATAATAATGATAGATTGCATTTATAAATATAAACACTGGAAAAATACTGAATGTCCACATTTATTATGAATTAAACTTGAAATAAGAGCAGTGGAATCTTAAACTGTGAGATGGCCTTCTGTTTGCAAAGTGAAGTCAAAATTTGTTTCTGTGTATGTGGAACTGCACCAAACCCTGTATATATTTGTTTTTATTAAAGACAAAAATAGAGAGGAGACTTCTGACGAAGGCTGCAGTGAACAGTTGAAACATGTAAAGAAGGTAAAAACATCTCCTTTCTATTTTTGTCTTTAATAAGAACAAAAGGTAAAAATTATTTTGAGTTTCTACAGTAGAAAATAAAATTTTGTTGAAGGCACTGATCATAATGCATCCACCACCCAAGCCTTCTGTTAACGTTTATTCCTATGGAATGCACATACTGTTACACAGAGGACTGCTAAGGGTTTTAAACTCTGTGCATGACATTGTATCAGAGATTAACATAGTTCCACCAGGCTCAAGTGTGTGTGTGTGTGTGTGGGGGGGGGATGTAATTAATCACTGATCATGTGCTGCTGACTTACAGCTAAGCTAATCAACTTGTCTAAGACGAATCATGGCGTATTGGTCGGTTCACTTTCAGCGCAGTCAAACTACAGGGTTTCCACGGCTTTACTGAGGCTAAATTTAAGACTTTAACACCTTTGTTTAAAGGTGGCTTGATCAAAGTTAAAAACTTCCTTTAGTGAAATTGCAAAATGTCTTTTTGGCCTTATATGAATAAAATTTAAGGATGTAATGATACAGCTTTTTAATGCCCGATCCTATATTTTAAATTTAGATATCTGCCAATACTGAAGGAACTGATATGCAGCTTGTGGCCTGAATAAATTCTATGTACTTCTTTTTATGGTATATCTGCAGGTGTTTAAGGTTGCAGATGTTAAAATTGGAAAACTGTACTCCTACAACTCCACTTTTAACATTATTTTTTAATATATCTACATCGTCACTTATTAAGCATATAAATTCCCATTTATCTTTTTTACAGAATGTCGGGCAGGTTTCATAGGCGTTTATTGGTTTATTTTATATTAAATCAGTTTTTATTTTTTGTTGTTCCCCAATACAATCCAGTCATTCGCCTGGATCAAACCTGATACCAGCACTAAATATCAGATTGGCCAATCTCTTAATAAAATTATAAGGAAATGTCACAAATGTATGAAAAAAATCAAATTAACAAGCAGTCACAAATTTACTTGAAAAAGTCAAATGTATGACAAAAAAGTTAGAAATTAACTTGCAAATCTGACAAAAAATTACCAAATTTATAAGAAAAAAGTCAAATGCATGAGACAAAAAAAAAAATCTTACATCTACAAAGAAAAAGTTAAATTTACCATGAACACCCATAACTAGAGTGAAAGTTCAAACTATGCTTTTCATACAATAAATGGCAATTTGTTACTTGCTAAAAGCTAAATCCTTAAAGACTTTTTCAGACTACAAAAACACAACCTGCACTGAAAACGGATTTCTGTAGCAGCTGGAATATCAGAGGTTATGGCCGTTAGTGATCCCTCGCAGCAAAACAAAACCTGAAGCCCAAGACCGGACTCTTATCTCACTGTTTTGGTTTGTGTTATTGTTGTTTTCTTTTTTTCCTTGCTGTCCCTTTGTCATATAAACTGGTTTCATTCCTATCATCTCAACATTTTTAAGAGTTAACAGATTCTGGCGTCGTTGTTGTGTATTTGGCCCTCATTGACGTGTCGACACCTTTCCTATCACTTGTTACACAACACGTGTACTCGATGACTGAACAACAAAGCCAGACTTCAATGCAATAATCCTGCTTTTTTATACTCCCATTTGAGTCTACATTTGTCAGAAGAAAACAACAACCCCGAGCTCTTCATTGCCAGATCATTAACACCGCAACATGAAAGCTGTCTGGAGGGCAGCGGGGGTCAGAGCTTGCCCCACGTCTTCTTCAGAACATAAACTAAAAACAGCACCAGAGGGATTTGCTCATTTTCAGTGACAATCTGGCCGTATCCATTTTCAAAAAAGTATTTCAAATGACAAGGCAAGATGGTTGTTATAAAAACGTGAACATTGATCTTTCAAGATTGCCAAAGTTTTTCATGAAATACACACTTTCCATTCCTGTTGCCATTTTTTTTTTTTTTCCAGGGTTTATGTACTTATCAGCAGGCGGGACAAATAAATGATGATGTGCCACATTCTTCATCTCAGAATGCCAGTCTCTCAGCACTGCCCACTCTGACAAACAAGCCTTTATCACCCGAGATGAAAGCCAGAAGGTAGAGGAAAGAAATGGGGAGAAGGAGATGGGGCAGAGGTATGCAAGGAGGGAAAAAACAATTTTGTTGCTTTGTTTGCTGATCTGGTTCCATCTTCACAGTGGAGCGAGTAAATTTCCATCCAAGCCTTTTTCCTTAAGAGGATTTGGCCTCAAGGGAGCCCACAGGCCACGGGACTACATTGTTAGGAGGCAACCCCTGATCGGATGATGGGAGTGATAGGCGAGGGAGCCACGGGTGCAGGAAGCAAGGAGAATAGATTGGGAAATTAAAGGGAGGTGAATAAGAAATGGCGAGGATAAACTCCGCTCTCTCTGGTGGCAAACACGTTAGCACGAATAAAGGTCTTGCTATTTACAGACAGGTAGGAAGAACAGATGGAGGCGAAGGTTAATGCAACATGTCACCACATTAAAACCGTCAGAAAGTAAATGTGGAACGAGAAAGTGGGGAGCGACGATTTAAGGAACGGATCAACAGAAGGAGGGGGAGAGATGATGGGAGTGGAGTGGCAGGTGGTGATCTCTGATCCCATTATACAGGGCTAATCCTGAGCAGCAGTGAGCGTGTTTGGATGGGTAATGGATGCTGCAGTTGGTATGCAATAACGCAAGCAGCGAGCCTGTCAATCAACCACAAGCCAGATTTGAAAAGCAAGATACTGTATATTAGCATTTGATTTCAACAAGGCTACACGTTAATAATTAACAAAATGTTATTATAAAGAAAGAAGCAAAAAAGAAAAAAAAAATATAAAAAAAAACAATGAGTGCATTTACATGAGCACTGGTGTTCTGGTTATTCCATTTATATGATTGTACATGTAAACATCTTATCCTGACTTTAGAAAACAGCCCTTATCATAATGACATATGATGTATACATCATATATCATTATAAGGGCTGTTTATATATCCGGCTTGTGTATCCTGGTTACTGACAGTTGATTTCGTATGGCAAGTCATGCATGAGAAATTACAATGGTGGCGGCTGTGGGGAAAGAGGTTAAAGAAAGCCCTCTTCATATGAACATTTTCTCCCCACCAGAACTGCTGAAGTCCATCATGACGTCTCTGTCCCACCAGTCACAACTTTGCATCTTTATCCACTGCTCTCCGGTCCTTCATAGGAATGGGTTTCATATTCGAAAGCTCCCAACATGAGGAACATGTCCTGTATACTCTGTCTCTCATCTCTTATTGCTCACAATAAGGTGTATAAGCCAAATCTGAAATGTAATGTTGATACTTTGTAGCGCTAAATCTTCTAAAAGCCGAAGGGATTTAATATTAGACTAAGCCTTAAAATTGTAAACATTAACAATGCATGCACAATTGCAACAATATTTTTATTAATGACCAGGATAATTGCGTGACCTTGCATACAGGGATATAAATAACCACGTCACTCTTGTGCCATGTAAACATCATAACTGCATTATGGTCGTAACCAGACTAAAACACATAACCAAGACGCTGGGGTACATGTAAACAGGCTCTGGGTTAAAAGCTCACAGTAACTTTAGTTGAGCAACGTTTCACTCTCACAGACTTCCATCAAATCACCGTCATGAAAACAAGCAGTATATGCACACACAAGCACATGATTGATCTGCATGATTGAGAGTCGATCTGCTCTCAGTTTGGTCCAATCAGAAGCAGATCTGAATAAGTGCATGGAAGACTCCCATATAAAGGAGAAAACAATCCAAAACCCATTACAAGAAACAGTACTTTCAGAATACATAGACCAGATTGTCAATGATGGAGTAGCTCATTCCAGCCTGATGAAATCACCCCGGGCGTGTACAGATCTTCTGACCACTGACCTTAAGCAAAGCCTAGATGCAGACCCATCTATGATATGCTTAAAGTCAAGGTCAACAGCTTAGGAGGAGTAGCAATTGTTTTTGAAATCATAAGTGCCCAGATCTCCTGACCTTTGACCTTGGAAACAATCTGGATGCAGACCCTCCTGAGGATCATTGTGAGTGAGTTTGGTGACCGTCGGGGCAAATGCTTAGGAGGAGGAGCGATTCCTGTGAAATGTGGAGAGATGGGTGGATGATGGACACCACATCATCACTCCTTTTGGAATGAGCTAAAAAAAAAGTACATATAGAGAATAACACTTGAGAACTACCACTGAGAAGCCAATGCAGCAAAAATGCTGCAAGGGGTTACTATTATCTACTTAACCAGCTGTTATGTACGGGGGGCTGAAAAGTTCATAGTGGTCAAATTTGACCAAATGTGGTTTATTTTCCGACCACAGGGATGCAAGCCCTGCAACACTAATGGAAGAAGTGTGTGGACCAAAGGGGAGACCATGTTGAAAAATAAACCACATTCGGTCAAATATGACCTGTATGAACTTTTCAGCCCCCCCTCGTATTCACAGAAATACTGATTGTTGCTTCTGAACACAACCATTCTGTTGGTTCTTCTTGTGTTTACCTGCTCCTGATCTCATTCTCGCTAAAAACTAAAACTTTAGATGCCTCATGGCCTGTCAGATAAGACAGCACCTCTTAGCTAGCATCCCCCAAACAACAAAAACACAGGCATACACTTGACAGTCACCTAGTGCTGCCTGCTTCCCATACTCTGAGTCTGATGCAAAATGTATGCAGGCCTACAGCCCCCAGTATGAGTTCAAAGCGCCATCACCTACCGTACTGGACTATATAGCAAGGGTTGCACGTAAAGTCACATAGTCCTTACAGTATATTTGGAATGTTTGTTTTCAGCACAACCTAAAATTAAGATTACTAGTTCATCGCCTGTAGAATGCAAGTGTTCCTGTCTGAAACAGGTATCCCAATTAGGCTTTACAGGCCCAAATGCAGGCTGTGTTTGAAAGTGGGATACAAGAAGGTGTAGCCTACATGTAGGCAATCACACACGCTAGACGTTGACATATGTGACCCGTGCTGGCAAAATGAGTCAGAATGCGCACAGAGTAATTACGAGCCACAGGCACTAGAAGTCAAAAATCATGGTTCTTTCTTTGTTTGCTGGTGGCAAGTCCCGAGAAAACCCCCATCAGTGCCTGGTATCATTGTAAAGCTTGGAGCTCCTACTTTCTAAAAATAAACATTTTTTTCCCAGAAGGCGCAACTCAGGACCAGTCGAATGCGAGATTTCAAACCAGCCAAGATATAAACAAAATCCGCTTGTTGCTGGTCAGTTTTTGCCCAATTCCTACAAACTATATATCATTTTGAAGGTCTTTCAATATAGAATATGAAAATAACAATACCTCAGTTTTGACAATTCCTCATTGTGACTCATTTTGCCAGCACAGGTCACAAATATGAAAGGGACTGAATGGCACGAAGATTTACTTGATTGTGTGGATATTAATTACAGAATACCCAATTATTGAAACTGAATGTGACATCCAATAAGAGCGACTGTTTAGAAACTTGTTTGTTTGTCAGATCACTTATTTGTGTGATCTTTTGTGACATATTCATCATAGTGTTGTATATTGCAGCACTGTAAATATTTTAGTTTATATCCCTGTTCAGTGATGGAGTTAAATGTAATATTAGGAGACCTGCCGGAGGACTGCAGATGCAAATTAGCAGTATTGCTAAATCTGGCATACTTACATTTGTATTAATGTTCATTAGTATGTAATGTCCCTTTCAAATAAACATTAAACTAAACAAGTAAATATTGAATTTTTTTCTGTGTATTGTCAATAAACTCATGCAGTACTATAACAGGACACGTTTACAAATATTTGAGACCCATTCTAGTGCATCATTTTAGATTGTAGCAATATTTTGTTGTGGCAGAGTGGTTAGCACTGCGGCAGCACAGCAACTCACCCTTGGCCGGGGGATTCTGGGTTCGATCCCAGCCCCCGACCAACAGTGATCTGTGTGGAGTTTGCATGTTCTCCCCGTGTCTGCGTGGGTTTACTCCCACATGCCAAAAACATGCAAGTTAGGTTAACTGGCATAAAACTGGGGATTCTAAATTGTCCTTAGGTATGACTGTGAGAGTGAATGGTTGTCTGTCTCTCTGTGTTTGCCCTATGATGGACTGGCGATCTGTCCAGGGTGTACCCTGCCTCTCGCCCAAAGATGTTGGGATAGGCTCCAGCACCCCCGCGACCTGAAAAGGATTAAGCAGTAGAAGATGGATGGATGGATGGATTTTTAAAACTGTAATCAGTCGAATTAAGCACAAAGCACCCAACATTATACACAGCAGAAGAACCCGTTTTACTGAAACCATTGCATCAGTGTTGCCCATTTATTTAACTAAAAATTATTTATTTCGTTATTTGGGCGTTTTTGTGTCTTGTTTGGTCACGGCCATCCTTTAGTCAAAGTGTGCATATGTGTCCGCATATGATATGCAATTGATCTGGCCATTCCACTCTACAATCATGGTGATATTATTATTATTGTTAAGTTTTCATTTTTAGATTAGGACTGTGCGATATGACCAAAATTTCATATCACGATACAAGTAATCTTATTTGATGACAACGATATATATCCTGATATACGGTTTCTGTAAATTCAATAGTTTATATTTGAAAACTAATAAACAGGACCATCTCTTTTTCTACATTTTAAATTACATACTGAAAAAAAAAAAATCAATTATACAAATTCATCTGTCATTAATTTTATTCACCTTTTTCCCCTCTTAGTTTTGCAGTGTTAAAAAATTGTAATGCGCATTTGAGATGACCATCTTTATTCTTTATCGCTACTTGACTAATTAAAAATTATTAGAAATCAAGTTACATTAAGAGCCAGTTTGTTCCTCCGACACATTTTAATTTATTTATTATTTATTTAGTGGTTATACGGCCACTATCACACACTTTTGCAGTTTAAGTAATGTTTTTTTCAGACAAAATTAAGAAACTTGGCAGTGATTTAAACCAGAACAATGGTCTGATACACTATAATGTTTCCCATTAGTGACAAGTTAGCATCATCATTTAGCATTTGCATCTTATAATTAGAGAGAGATGGTGTTAACATGACTTACCTCCAATTAAAACAAGGTTAGAGAACTATCCTCTCTGACACAGCACAGTGGGAAAAAGTCCAACATTCCTGGCTGGCATAGAAGTAGCGGCAAAACGTTAGCTTGCAGTTAGCTGCTGACTGTGGCGCGCACCTGGCGCACTGCGGGGGAGAGGCAAGGCGGTGACAAGTAGAAATGGGTATGTCTCTTAAATCCCAATATAAATGATACAGTTTTATATGAAACGGTAGATGTTTTTATCATGTCACCGATATATATTGTCATATCACATAGCCCTATTTTAGATACACGCGTGAGCACTCCGGGAGGAGCACCATCGGGGACTCGTGGTCCTGCAAAGCACAGCGGTAGCACACAAAGCAGCAGCCGGGATGCCAGTCTACCACTGACCTGGCAGGCTGGGCTTGCCTCCCCACGAAGGACCGCGGTCCGAACACCAGTCTGGCCGCTGCTTCTGTTCTAAGTTGGATCCACCGGTGTTCTTTGCCAGACCCCGAGTCCCCGCTGGCGCCCCTCCCAGTGTACTTGCATGCCTCGTGTTCTCCACATATGCCAAATTGTCCTTTAGACCTACGTAATCATGGCAAGTTTATGGTATAACTTTTTAAGCATTAAATGAGTTTCATTTCCTTGTTTTGCTCACAGAGCGCTGTGGGGACTGGTCATGATGCCGCGTATTATCCACCCATACTTCTAGAAGCCTGGGTATGAGGAGAGAGCGATAACTAAAAATTTTTTGATAAAAATTACATATTTTGACTGAACAACTCCATACTCTGGGATGCACACCCTCGTAACATCAGTAAAACACTTGTAAAATCTGAAGACAGACAGATAGATGGATGACTCATGGTCATAAATAATTCCAGTTTAAATTGTTACATTTTCAGAATTTACACAAAAAACACTGCTAATGTGTTTGAGCTGCAAACGTTTAAAACCCGGCTGTGTCAGTGCAACAATTCACAATTAATGCTGTAAATTTAGAACTCCTACGTGTGAATGCTGATTTTGGACTTCAGCATTCAAAACAATAATCTCCTAGCACCTGATACAAAAACTCAGACACTTGGGACTCAAAACCTCTCTCTGTAACTGGGTGCTGAACTTTCTCACAGGGAGGCCACAGAACGTGCCGGTTGCCAGCAACACCTCCAAGACCATCACACTGAGCACAGGAGCCCCACAAGGGTACATGCTCAGCTCGCTGCTCTTCACCCTGCTGACCCATGACTGTGTACCGCAAATGACACGACGATGGTCATACAACAACGAGGAGGCCAGCTACAGAAATGAGGTGAGCCAACTGGTCCAGTGGTGTAAAGACAATAACCTTCTCCTGAACGTGGGAAAAACCAAGGAGATTGTGGTCAACTTCAGGAGGGGATACACACAGCACCCCCTCTGATTATCGATGGTGCAGCTGTGGAGAGGGTGAACAACACCAAGTTCCTGGGGGTGCACATCTCTGAGGACCTCTCCTGGTCCAACAACACCACATCACTGGCCAAGAAGGCTCAAACTTGCCTCCATTTCCTCCGCAAACTGAGAAGAGCACGAGTCCCACCCCCAACATGTCCTCATTCTACCGAGGCACTATTAACAGCATCCTCACCAGCTGCATCACGGTGTGGTATGGAAGCTGCACCGCCTCCTGCCGGAAGACACTACAACACACTGTAAAGGCAGCCAGCAAGATCACTGGTGCCCCTCTGCCCCGCCACCTCTCGGACATCTACCTCACCCACAGAGCCATCAACATCACAGGTAACACCTCCCACTCCTCACACTACCTCTTCAGCCCCCTGCCCTCGGGGAAAAGGTATCGGAGACTCCGGGCCCGCTCCACAAGACTGCTAAACACCTTTGTTCATCAGGCCATCAGAACCCTGAACTCTGCCCCCCCCTCCCCTGGACCATAACGCACTCACCCGCACAATAACTAACTGTTGGCACAGAATGACTGGCACACCAACAGTAATACATTTGCTGCTATACGTCTCTGCACTTTACTGCAACCCTTTGCACAAATGCCATATCTGCTACTGTCTGTCATTGCAATACTGATTATGTGGAGTCCAATCTGTCACTGTCTGCACCTAGACTACCGCATTGAACTTGCAACTACGGGTATTACATCTCTACTTTTCTGTATATAGGACTGCTGGGTTTCATCATCGTTAATCTTTATTTGCACTATGGGAGGTCTGGGTCTATCTTTTGTCACCATTTGCACTATGGGTAGCATTATTGTACACTGACTGCTGTTGCTTTTCCAGCATTATTCATTTCTTTTTTATATTGTGCACACCACTGAAGAGAGAGAGAAACGCCATTTCAATTCTCCTGTATGTCCTGTACGTATAGTAGTACTGACAAATAAAATCTTTGAATCTCTTTCAATCTCTCTGAAATTTACTTTATCCAAGATGGCAAGATGAGAGGACAGTAGGACAATGGAGTCTCCATTGTCCTACTGGGGGACTTCAATGCACATGTGGGCAACGACAGTGAAACCTGGAGAGGGGTGATTGGGAGGAACGGCCTGCCCGATCTGAACCCAAGTGGGGTTCAGTTATTGGACTTCTGTGCTAACCACAGTCTGTCCATAACGAACACCATGTTCAAGCATAAGGGTGTCCATATGTGCACTTGGCACCAGGACACCCTAGGTCGCAGGTCGATGATCGATTTTGTTATCGTATCATCAGACCTGCGACCGTATGTCTTGGACACCCGAGTAAAGAGAGGTGCAGAGCTGTCAACTGATCACCACCTGGTGGTGAGCTGGATCCGATGGCAGGGGAGGAAGCCATTCAGACCTGGTAGACCCAAACGTATAGTGAGGGTGTGCTGGGAGCGTCTGGCTGAGGCCCCTGTCCGGGAGGTCTTCAACTCCCACCTCCGGAAGAACTTCAACCACATTCCGAGGGAGTCTGGAGACATGGAGTCTGAATGGGCCATGTTCTCCACCTCTGTTGTTGAAGCGGCGGCCCAGAGCTGTGGCTGCAAGGTGGCCGGTGCATCTTGTGGTGGCAACCCCCGAACCAAGTGGTGGACACCAGTGGTGAGGGGGGCCATTAAGCTGAAGAAGGAGTCCTATCAAGCTTGGTTGGCTTGTGGGACTCCCGAAGCAGCTGAGGTGTACCGGCAGGCCTAGCGGAGTGCAGCTCGGGTGGTTGCTGAAGCAAAAACGCGGGTATGGGAGGAGTTTGGTGAGGCCATGGAACAAGACTTTCGGTCGGCTTCAAAGAGATTCTGGCAAACTGTTCGGCGGCTCAGGAGGGGAAAGCAGCTCCCCGTCCACACTGTGTATGGTGCGGATGGGACACTGTTGACTTCAACTGGGGATATCGTCGGGCGGTGGAAGGAATACTTCGAGGATCTCCTCAATCCCACTGATACGCCTTCCACAGAGGAAGCAGGGTTTGGGGACGAGGGGGATGACTCGCCTATCACAGGGGCTGAGGTCGCCAAGGTGGTTAAAAATCTCCTTGGTGGCCGGGCCCCGGGGGTGGACGAGATTCGCCCTGAGTACCCCAAGGCCCTGGATGTTGTTGGGTTGTCATGGTTGACACGCCTCTGCAACATTGCGTGGAGGTCGGGGGCAGTGCCTTTGGCATGGCAAACCGGGGTGGTGGTTCCTCTCTTTAAAAAAGGGGACCGGAGGGTGTGCTCCAACTTTAGAGGGATCACACTCCTCAGCCTCCCTGGGAAGGTCTATGCCAAGGTACTGGAGAGGAGAGTCCGGCCGTTGGTCGAACCTCGGATTCAGGAGGAGCAATGTGGTTTTCGTCCTGGCCGTGGGACATCGGACCAGCTCTTTACCCTCTCGAGAATTCTTGAGGGTTCACGGGAGTTTGCCCAACCAGTTTACATGTGTTTTGTGGACTTGGAGAAGGCATTTGACCGCGTCCCTCGTGGATTTTTGTGGGGGGTGCTTCGGGAGTATGGGGTATCGGGCTTGTTGTTACGAGCCATTCGGTCTCTGTACGACCGTTGTGAGAGTTTGGTTTGTATTGCCAACACTCGGTCGGAGTCATTCCCAGTGAGAGTTGGACTCCGCCAGGGCTGCCCTTTGTCACCGATCCTGTTCATAATTTTTATGGACAGGATTTCTAGGCGCAGCCAGGGAATGGAGGGTGTCATGCTTGGTGACCACAGAATCTCATCTCTGTTGTTTGCAGATGATGTTGTCCTGTTGGCTTCATCCAGCAATGACCTACAGCTCTTGCTGGGACGGTTTGCCGCTGAGTGTGAAGCGGCTGGGATGAGAATCAGCACCTCCAAGTCCGAGTCCATGGTCCTCAGCCGGAAAAAGGTGGATTGTCCTCTCCGGGTTGGGGACAGGCTCCTGCCCCAAGTGGAGGAGTTTAAGTATCTTGGGGTCTTGTTCACGAGTGAGGGGAAAATGGAGCGAGAGATCGACAGACGGATTGGAGCAGCATCTGCAGTGATGCGGACGTTGTACCGGTCTGTTGTGGTGAAGAGGGAGCTTAGTTCTAAGGCAAAGCTGTCGATTTACCAGTCAATCTACGTTCCTACTCTCACCTATGGTCACGAGCTTTGGGTAATGACCGAAAGAACGAGATCGCGGATACAAGCGGCTGAAATGAGCTTTCTCCGTAGGATTGCTGGACTCACCCTCAGAGATAGGGTGAGGAGCTCAGTCATCCGGGAGAGGCTCAGAGTAGAACTGCTGCTCCTCCACATTGAAAGGAGTCAGTTGAGGTGGTATGGGCATCTGATTAGGATGCCTCCTGGACGCCTCCCACTTGAGGTGTTTCAGGTAGGTCCCACTGGGAGGAGACCCCGGGGCAGACCCAGGACTCGGTGGAGAGACTATGTCTCCCAGCTGGTCTGGGAACGCCTTGGTATCCCCTCTGAAGAGCTGGAGCAGGTGGCTGGGGAGAGGGAAGTCTGGGCTTCTCTGCTTGAACTGCTGCCTCCGCGACCCGGACCTCCGGAAAAGCGGTAGAAGATGGATGGATGGATGGATGGATGGCAAGATGAGATCCAATGCAAGTGAAATTTCCCATCTTATCCAGTAATAAATTATCACAAAAATATTAGATTTTCTGTAAAGTGCTATTGTATGGAGAGAACAAGATTTTGTGACACAGTGACAATCTACAATATATTGTGAACGTTTTGTAAGATTTTCCTTTGAGAGATGAGCCAAAACAACTTTAGACATTCAACAGCCCACTGACACTCAAAAGTGAAATGTGCTGGCATACGGTTGCAGGAACACAATTATGGATCTGAATAAGTATATTTCTTCATTTAGCCTCTGATAACAGCTCTGAATTCAGACATTTTTTTGGATATCTATGAAGTAGATAAACAAAAACATTAATAAAAACAGACTTAGAACAGGACATCTTTCAGATAAGGCTGACAATACTGAAATCACTTTGTTTTCCCATTTTTTAAATGTGGCACATGGTGGGCTTCAGCACAAACAGCAACTAGAACTAATGTGGGCCAAGTGTGACTCATGTAATTGCACATTAATGACACGATCTAATTAAGGGTGGGAGAAAAGCTGCATGACAGCCTTAGTGTGGGATTCACAACCACACAACTTTTTCACATCGCCATCAATATTAAACCAGTGCCAAAAAACTAACAAAGTAGTGTGTCTCTGGGTCACTTTTTAAAGAATCCACATTACCAATTAATCTGAAGGTAGTTCTTAGACAAGTTGTATACAATTAATCAAACCATCTTTCAAACATAAAAGGAGCCAGTTGAGATGTTTGGGCAGGATGCCTCCTGGATACCTCCCACGTGAGGCGTTTTGGGCCACTGAGAGGAGACCCCAGGGGAGACCAAGGACAAGCTAGAGAGAATATGTCTCCCAGCATGCCTGGGAATGCCTTGGGATCCTCCCTGAAGTGCTGGAAGAGGTGGCTGGAGAAAGGAAGGTCTGGGAGTCTCTACTTGGAAATAAGCGATGGATGGATGGATGGATGGATGGAGCAAACATCCATCTGAGTTATCATCATTTGTCCTACACTATATGTGCGTTAAAAAGGCGATCATCACCAACTCTAAACACTGAACTGTAGTGACAAAAGCCTCCCATGCTGACATCTGCTGTAACTGAAAGTTGGCCAAGCTATTAATGATGTACACTTAAACAAAATATTTAAATAGAATCACTGCACAGTGCTCTAAAAGCTAGAAAATATCACTAGAAACCAAAGTTAAAAGGTGGTTAAATTCAAGTCTATTATTTTCAAACTGCCCACTGTGAAGAATGTCAGATATCACAGTGGATAACAATTCCACCAATTGTGACTATACAACCATGCAGTTTACCTCTGTGGATTAACAGTGCTGTAAAGTCGCTTGGGTTCAGCTGGCACATGATTAACATGAGCTTGAGGGCTACTTTAGACCTCTTAGCAGTGCAATCTTAACTAAATTGAGCTTGGCATGCAAAAACTGTACCACTACTTATTACTCAAGGTCCCAACACCAGTTTAACTTTCTGGCAAATTACAATAAGTGCAAAAATAACTCATGTACTTTTTTAAAAATAATAATCTCCGTTAATGTTCCATTAGACATGATGGAGTACACTGAGGTTAAGAAATAAAAAAAATAAATATCCTTCCTTCTGTTTATAAACCATACTCAACAGTGTGAAAACAAATGTGATTTAGCTTGCAGAAACCAGACCACCTTAGGAATCAAACACAAATCATGGAAAGAGGAAGCCTTTTTCATATACATGGGCGAGCGCATGAGTGATGTTTGACAGAAACACCACATCAGCATCTGCTCAGTTCCTGTGCAAGTTGAAACAAATGGATCCACAACAAAAGGAAAAAAATGGTTCCAAATCTTACATATGCAAGCCAGCTGCTTGATAATTTCCTCCTGCCATCAGCCAGACAGCCTACTACTCGCTCACAAATAGGAGTTAAAAAGAAAAACAAAAACAACCTCAAGGCTGTATGTTCCGTTTTGAGCAAAGTAAAATTAGAAATGCAGCTTGATAATTTATATTTTCTTTTGAAGGCGTGCTCTCTATCTAATGATAAAGGAAAAATATTCTCTAAAAAGAAGAAAAAAACCCACCATTCATTTGTTTTGCTGTGTAAGTTTAGTCTTAAAAGTCACATCTCCAACTGAAAATGAAATTCTTTTTCAAGCTCTGTCCTACGTAAATAATTGAATTCTGGCAACCAAAATATCCCAGTGCTGCTGCCACCACAGCGAGACAGTATTTTCAATATTTAATGAATATCTGAAAGACTAAGCTGAAACTCTGAAAGTGTGCCAGTTTACCAAGCTGGAAAGTACACTTTCAATTCCACAAACATACAATTACAGGCACCAATTGCAGAAAATGGATATTTTTCCCCTTCTCTCCATTGGATCCACAACAGAAATAATCACCATAAGTTCTGCAACAAAAAAAACTTCTGTTACTATGACTGCCAAGCGGTTATTCACTTTCTCACTACATGGCTTTTCCTAATTCTTTCCCCATGCTGTATTTCTGCAAGAACGAGTGGTTTCAAGTCTGCATTCTTGCTTTCCTGAAGCCAAGAGGGTGATGGGAGCTCCACCCAAAATTTCAGGTTGAACTTCCGGATTGTTGACCCATGGATGTTGAGGGTCACACAAGAATCATTATGTGACTTTAGAAGCCAAAGCACACATTGTCAATTCTGCCGTATGTACCAAAGAGGTAATCAAAAGAACATTTCTCTTTTATTTAACATTTATTATTTATGCACCATAAACACTGATAAATACAAACGCATACCAAGATATGCAAATACTAAAATGCAAGGAGGACCAACTAAAATGTATAAAAATCCTTTAATTATATAATTAATTATTGCAGAGGATTTGTTTTTCGTTTTCGCAGCCTTTTTGAGAATGGCTGGTTTCAGTGCATGTCTCTTCAAATCTCTTAGACTGCATTCAACTCTGCCCTCCCTTTGATGTTACTATTGCCAACATTAACTGCATAGCTCGGAGTGAACCAACATAAATTTGTCTCAAGAATGAATGAGGTTGCATCACTGGTGGGCAGGGGTGTATGGTTTCAGTGGCTGATAGGGTATGGCTGATCCCTGAGTACAATAAAAACAGAAATATTTGAGAATGAGCCAAGACTAGTAGCTAAACTGCTAGCTTCAGTTTGCCGCCTTGGTGATGCTAACAGTGCTAACAATATAGCATCATGGAAAAAATTTAAGAAAATAAGCCAGAATGACATGAGATATATTATCAACTGTGGATTAGTGAACCAGGTGGAAATGGGGATGTCTACAGGATTGAAAACTAAAGAAAATAATATAAATGTGAACTACCACTGTTGGCTCCTACGGTGGCACCTTTGGCTCACATCCATCTTTACCTTTTAGTGACGTTTCCCATTTCTTGATATCCAGGAAAATACCCAGAAGTTAAAATGGCTTCTGAAGAGAAAAAACAAGATAAACGGTATGTTTTGTTTTTTGTTTTTTTAAGAGAGTGAGTGTTTTGATATTTTTTTGAAAATCATGCGATCAATTGACGCATTTCCAAAGATTAAAACCTACACAATCAATGACCTACAGTATCAATGACCCTTTTAAAGGCCGACTTAAAATAAAAAAAACAAACAAACAAAAAAAACATGTTAGAGTACACTACTCACAAAAAGTTAGGGATATTTGGCTTTTGGGTGAAATTTATGGAAAATGTAAAAAGTTCATGCTACAGTGATATTATATCAAGAAAGTAGGGCATTTAAGTAGAAGGTAATGGTAATTTCCTCATCTCAAACAATTTATTGAAACAAAAGCCAACAACAGTGGTGGGTATGCCACAAAAAAAAATGTCAATGTCTCAATAACTTCTCATGTGCCCTTGAGCATCAATTACAGCTTGACAACAATGTCTCATGCTGTTCACAAGTTGACTTATTGTCTGCTGAGGCATGGCATTCCACTGTTCTTGAAGGGCGGCCCTCAGGTCATAGAGGTTGTGGGGTGCAAGGTTACGAGCCTCTACACGGTGACTCAGCTGATCCCACAGGTTTTCTGATCCCATAGGTTTTCTATGGGATTCAGGTCTGGAGAAAGTGCAGGCCACTCCATTTGAGGTACCCCAGCCTCCAGCAGCCATTCCCTAATGATGCGACCTTGATGAGCTGGAGCACTGTCGTCCATGAAGATCAAATTCGGCCTGTGTTGTTCATGCAGGGGCACAATGACTGGATTAATGATGTTATTTAGGTAGCATCAGCTTGTCACTGTACCATTCACAAGGTGTAGGGCAGTTCTGTATTGATTAGACACACCTGCCCAGACTGTAGCACCACCACCACCAAAGGCTCATTTGGTGACAACAGTGGCTCTCCTTGATGTCTCCAACATCGTTGGCGGCCATCATTTCTGCTCAACGTGAATCGACTTTCATCAGAGAACAGAACTGAGGCCCACTGGTTCCTTATCCAGCATAAATGCTCCCTGGCCCATGCAAATGATGATGCCTGTGCCTGGTGGTGTGGTCAGGTACCCTCTTGCAGGTCGTTTAGCACAGAGACCACGCTGATGTAAACGGTTTCAAATGGTCTGATGTGACATTTGAGCGCCTCTCACCTCTCTTAAATGTGCCTGGAATTGAGTGGCATTCATCATCCAATTCCATAGGGCACTGGTCACAATGAAGCAGTCATCAGCATGGGATGTGGCCAAAGGAAGTCCACTTCTATGCCTTTCTGTGACTCTTCCAGTCTCTCCGTATCTCTGTTGCAACATGCTGATGACACACTGTGACACTAAGCTCAGTGGCCACTTCCCTCAGAGAACATCCTGTTTGAAGCCTCGCAATGGCGATGTACTGTTGATCAATTGTTAGGTGTCGTCTTGGTCTCATGATGTCAAAATGTGAACAGCATGATGAAGAGGACTGTTTAAATACAAATTCTAAATGAACCAGAAAATTTATTGGTCGATTCATGGATCAAACACCTGTTGTGAATTTTACCATTAAGCACCTTGTTAGAGAACAGCAAGTTATGCAAAAAGTACTGAATACTGAACAGCTGGACAAGTGCATTCAAAAGGTTAGAGAAGGTCAAATTACGTTCACCTGTAAAGGTTAGAGTGCATTTTAGATGCATCCTGAAATTTCACCCAAAAGCCAAATATCCCTAACTTTTTGTGAGTAGTGTACATGAAGAGACACATTGTGGTGCCACATCCTATTATTATAAGTTGCTGACATCAAAAACCCACCAGGCAACAGATGTGCAGATTTTTGCACACAACTGTTCCACAGCATGCCTATAAAGTGCATCGGGACTCTTGTCGTGATGAGGACATGCTGTGAAGTTACACCACACTAAACTAATGCAAAACAAAATGAACAACAGTAAGTAATCATCTTCTAAAAAAGCAGTCTTCAATAGAGCCTTCAGATATGGTTCCTGATACATTAAATGTGTAAGCAACTGTGGCTGCCACACACAGATGTGGTAAGCCTGTGGAATTTATCAAACAGGAATCAGAATTTCAGTTCCTTCTAGTTATAAAAGAAAAAGCAGGAATAACGCAAAGCTACTCAAATGAATCCCATTAAGAACATCACAAGTTTTCATTTGCTGCATTCACTTGATACAGGTTATCATTACTCCTTATTGAGCTTATGTCACAATGATTAAGATGCACTTTTTTTCTTTTTAGAGACACTGAACCTACTGAAATTTAGAACATTTAGATTATGGGGAAGATTTAAGTAATTTATCATTTCACTTCTAAAGTACTGGAAGGACTAATAAAACAGAGACAATAAAAAGAAAAGAGTGTTCAAGTTAAAGCTCCTGAAGCTGCACTAATATAATCAGGATTTTAGTCACGCAATGAATCCCAACTAGGAGTGGGTTCAAAAGATCGATCCAACGATTTGAATTGATCCACGTTTGAGCCAATATCAATCCACAAGATCTGTGGATCGATCTTTTAATATAATGCTTTTTACAGTCTGGGAAACAAAACACAAACAGCCGGTTGAAGTCTCGCACGATGAACAATCGCGTGAAAGTTCCCTTTGTTGTACGCTCACATTACTTCCATATTTACATTTGGCAAGAAGTCACAGAGCGGAGTTACCAACATTAATTTATCAACAATAGTCCCGGCTAAGGACTGTGCTCAATAGTTCCCGAATATTTTTCGTAAAGCGGGGATAAACAGTTTTGTCCTACGTGCAGCGCTGTGTTGGAAATAAAAGTCGATGATTGATAAACACTTTTCAAATGGAAAATCCAAGGAGAATGACAACAGACCAGAGAGGGAGACTGCTGCAGCTGCTGGGGGTAAGTAAAATATCGTTTTAACATTTGTGTTGTAAATTAATAATTCATCAATCATAACGGTGTTTCCTTTTACAAACTATGAATACAGTAGTTACCCGTTGGTTAAGACCTGCAAATAAATGTAGAATAAAGGTATATTTTTAGTCAGGACTTCATGACGGAGGCAGCTGCCTTCATGTAATGTTTCTATTGAATGACATTTAGTTTTGGACTTCTAGTACTTAAGTGGGAGATTTGAAGATAATAATTACAATAAAATGAAAATGGTAGAATGGTAGGCTGCAGTACAACGAGCCATTTTTACTCAATAGAACTAAACTGAAATGGCCAAATCTTCCAGGAAATTAATTGAAACCCTTTTCAAAAATTGAAAGTTAATCTGTAGTTAAAAAATATATGAACAAAAAATAAAAAAATTGTTAAACCCTACTGTGGTGTGGGGATTTAAACATATGATTATTAATTTTACTTGAAAACTATTCTCTTTTTCATATCCCCTTAAGATCTGTGAAGAGTGGGTTTCCACTCCAAGATCCATCCTGCACCGAGACATTCTGAAGGGAAGAGGTCGTCAGTGGACGAGCCATCCCTGCTTCATTGTGGATTTCAGCACAGAAAAAGACTTCAAATTTTTCAGGGGTCTTAGTTTCCAAATTCAAGATTCAAGAAGGTGCTGCCATAATTTGCTCCATAGCGGAGTGGTGGATTAGCGGCAGAGCATCCACCCCACAACCAGAAGGTCGGGGTTCAAGTCCCGACCGGGTTATGCCAAAGACCATATAAAAATGGAACGGAGGAGGGAAATGTGGGCGACAGTGGCTCAAGAGATAGAGCAAGTCATCTAATAACCGGAGGGTTGGCAGTGCGAATTCCGCTTTCCAGAGCCATCCTGCCATTGTGTCCCTGGGCAAGACACTTTACCCACCTTGCCTCCAGTGTCCATGACACTGGGCATGAATGTGTATAAATGTTTGGTAGTGGTTGGAGAGGCCACTGGCACGGATTGGCAGCCACGTTTCAGTCAGTCTGCCCAAGGGCAGCTGTGGCTACAGTAGTAGCTTACCACTACTATTGTCTGTGGAGTGAATGAATAATGTATCCATTGTAAAGTGTCTGAGTGTCTATGAAAAGTGCTATATAGATGAGATGATGAGATTCAACTTTATTGTCATTACACATGTATGAATACTGATGTATTATTATTATTATTATACTCCAACATGCATTCAGTGCAATTTAGTTGTTGTAATGGCTAATTCTTTTATTTATCTTTTTTAGTTAAGTTCTCAGCAAGAATACAATGTTGGTCATTTTTCGATAATTTTACTGAGCATTTAATTCTACATAAATCACTGTTTAACAGGAGAGTTTTGGCAATCCTGTGCTTTTGTTGTGGTGTTACATAGAATAACATCACTGTAAACTATGGAAAAAGCAGCTACTTTAAAATCTGTACTTCCTCACAACTTTCAGTGCAAAAAAACTCAAAAGTTGTGCCGTTTTTAATCACAACTTTTTGGAAAAGCTCCCACAAATTCAGGCTTCTGGGGCCACAACAATCACAAAAACAGCCGACGAAATTCTGGAGGGACTAAAATACAGTGAGATTATGTATACATTCTTCATGCAGTGAATTTGTTTACTTACTGTGGGTTGTTAACGTGACACTACACACTCTTCGCACTAAAGAAAACACTTGTTAGCACTTTGTGAAATCATAAGTTAAATAATAAAAAGTGTATTATTATAACCGATTTTTGGTCAGTTCTTTATATGATAATTTATGTATTGACACAGAGTATTCTTGGTATAATTTGCAGCATTAGGTTGGTAATTTCCCTGACTAAACTGGGATCGGATCGATTCAGAACCCCAAGAATCAGAATCGAATCGATTCTTGAAATTAGTGATGATTCCCAGCCCTAATGCTCCGTACTGTGGGTGTTTATATATTTACATATTTATTCCATCTAGCTACAATGCTCTGCACTGTGTGTTCATACATTCATATATTTATTCCATCCAGCTACAATGCTCTGCACTGTGTGTCTGTGTGTGTGTGTGTATATATATATTTTATAGTAATATGTACATATGTACAGTATATTAGCTGCTCTTGCTTGCTTGTTTTTTTCTTGCCTTCTGATTGTTGCTCTGAGTGTTGCTATCCCTGTGCTGTTGCAATCCTGGAATTTCCCTGTTGTGGGACTAATAAAGGCTCATCTTATCTTATCTTAATCCCAACTAGATTTTTTTTGTTAGACCTCTGCTGGCAACCATCCATTTTTTCTTTTCCATTTTCCTTGTTCGCAATGCAGGCTTACTGAGCCAAGCTGAGAAACCAGACAAAAATCCCTCTATTATGGATTCATGCAGGCATCATTGTTCTCTTCGCAATTAACAAAGTAATTTGGATCTGTGAAATCCGTACAATCACATGTAATCTGGCTGGGCTAGACAATAGCACAGACACCATTATTGTGAGGAAAATTCATGTGACAATTAAAATTTAAAATGTAAGCTTCAGAATTCTTTCGATGACTTGAAATGATGAAAATGACAGAATGGCCACCCGATCTCAAGGTAATGCCAATTAGACTGTATGATAAAAACATTTGTACCAAGCAGCAAGCAAGTCCAACAGCACAATAGATCCTGCCCCAAGTTTAAATATCATCCACAAGTCAACAGTCTCAAAAAAATCTACATTGATCCTGATGATAATGGGAGACAGTTACTCTTAAGTTAGCCAAAAGCTTCTGTAGAATGCCCAAACACTTCCAACATTTGGCTTTTAGTGAAAAATATGAAACCCTAAACAAAGACTGGGAAGTGCCTGCATTTGCTCCCTGTTCAATAAAAAGGATCTCTTTCCTAGTATGGAGGGTGGCAGTCATGGAGCCATTTCAGTCAGCCACCCAATCATTTGATTAAACAAATCATCAACATTACCCTAATCGAGCTTTGGACCCTGCTGCACCCCCATTATACCATGAAAACCAGTTTAATCATAGCACTGAAATGACATGGATTATAGGAGAAGCTGCGACCTTGGCTGGAGTCATGCTCAAAGAGGGTTTTGGGGGTTTTGGAAGTAACACAAACAGTTAGGATGACAGACTTAAAGAGGGAAGAGGGGACAATAGTTAATATCTTTAATGTCTTTAAGATCAGTTTGGTCTGGATTCTCTGTTTATCTAGAGACATCACATTATAATATTCATGACAAATTCCATGTGTTCTACAAAAAAAAAAAAAAAACAATTCATATGTGGACAAAAAAATTGGAAGATCCCATCAAACATAGCATCTCTGTGCTGAATGATAAATAATAATCCTTTGGCATAATCAAAAGATGGCTTCTGGAATGCTGAATGCTGCACAGTGTTCAGCTCAAAATGTTTACAGTTGGTGGCGACAGCACAGATGGCTGTAAACAGAATGTATTAGCAAAGATTAAGTTGCCTGGTACAATCACCACATTAGTGACTGTGATCATGTTAACAAACATGGCAGAGAGGCAATCAGAGGCTTCAGGTTTACAGTTAATTGCACATTTCCTTACAGATATATTTATTAGAGGGGACATATAATGAAAATTTCTCTGCTAGCTTAGCGTGGTGATCATGGTTTTAATGGTTATTATATATATATATATATATATACACACACACAGTATATATATATTCTAGTCACCAAACTAGACATCTTTGTTCAGAGCTTGTACATTGTTCTACAGTCAATATTTATCTTGTGTCAATCTGACCCAATTTGTTTTAGTTTTTATAGCCTGGGAAATCAGACCATAAGCAGAGTTAGCTCAGCAACACAACTGTTGTTTTTAATGGCCATTTTCCCCATATATTCTACTCACAACTCTAGACATCCATGTTCCTAATTGGTTCATTAACCTCTTAAAATTCTGTGGCGCAGCAGTGCGCCCGTCAGCCTTCCCCCTCTGGTGGTCAAGGTTTTTTTGAAGAAAATATTGTTTTGATATCAGACATTGCAAAGGCTATAACTTGAAAGTGGTAAGAGATAATGGCTTACTGTCCATTAGAAAGATGTAGAATATGATCCAAAGTTTGAGATAGGAGTAAATTTACGCATCTAATTTGCATAATGTAACGGTAGCCATATCGGATTACATAACTTTTGGTCAAAAGTGGACTATGGACATATTTACACAAAAGATGGTTTTGTTTTTTCTAATTTTTGTTTTTTGTCTGTCATCTTATCTTCCAAGTATATGAACCAGAAAATCGGTAGAAAGTACACAAACTGATAAAAAATCCAGTCAGACCTACCGCTTGCCGTGTCTTCATTCTCCATTTTCATCATCTATGGTCCTTATTTCGCCTTCTGCCAGTCATTTTAGCTTTCTCTCCCACATCCAGAAACTGTCACATGTATGTTATGAATTATTCCACCTCAATTTCAGTTACATTACGCTGCCGAACCGGCACTATTGTTCTCCGTTGTCAAGTGCAGCTCTGTCAATGGCAGACAAAAGTGTACACACTCCAGACAGTGTTCTCCTGTCACAAAAGGTAAATACTTCCCTTCAGAAGCTAAATAATCTCTTTTTAGAATCATAGTTGGCAAAATTTGGAGCAAATGCTTCCTCCGTGTGGAAATATATGTTGGGATGGAGCCTTTGTTTACATTCTCTTCTTTGCGTTACCGGAAATGATGTTTGCGACGGTTCGTTGGGTGAAGTCCTCCAGTCCTCCAGTGAAGAGCAGTAAGCAATACATGTCTGACATCTTGTGCTGGGAAATGCTTGGTACAACTGGGTTTTCTGTGCTTTTGGGTCACATCACATGACAGGCACAGAACTGTGCCAGGGACAGCAGGTGACGCTGATGTCTTATGAAAGCAGAACTTCAAAGGGTTAATCCATGGACAATTCTACATATATCATGTGCCATTGTTATTTTTTTTTTAAATTTATTTTGGCAACCCTGTAATCTTACCAGTAGCTAGCCTAGCTTAGTTTACACTTAAGGAAGAGTTGTTTCTGCTATACGCCAGGGACCAATCTTGTCCTATCAAGTACTCAAATCCCACAATCCTATACCCAATAATGCTTTATTTGGGCTTTTCTATTTTCACATTCAGACAATTTTGAGTGCACTGGATATCTCAAGTTAGCCACCTAACATTAGCATGATAAAAACCCTGGAGGAAGGGTAGGATAAACTGGAGCTCAATAGCATTTAAAGAAACATGCACCAAAATGGGTCACTGAGAAGAAGGGTGATTTATCTGTGTGGAAAATGGTGCTGCAACATTTAAACCCTGAGGTATTATGACCAAGGCAGGCCACAAACATTTCTGGGAACTGAGTCAACATGTATGTGGAAAAGCACATATGTCCCCTTTAAAAATATATCACAATTTTTAACAGTGTGAACTATCCACTGGACTCACCCAGGCCAGATGTTGAAGAAGATGTTAACTGGGAAGAAAAGTAATTTTCTCCAACAAGACAATAATATCTTACATGTGTTTCAGCTTATTAAGTCACACGTGATATACGTTACTCATTTTCCATTCTCTTATATAAAAAATAGGATCACTCTAGCTATGACGTAAAAGAGTCCCAAACCACACAGGTTCATACACCAAATAGATCTACTTCACAAACATAAATACAAGCCTGTTTTGATTCAGTTAATATGCCTGTAGAGTTTTTTTTTTTACACTGCATCATGCACACCAGTGAGACTTTTACATTGACAAAATGTGTCCCCAGCAGGGATGCAAGTTATTGATTGATTAATTAATTAATTGTTAATTGATTCACCTTATGGATTGATTAACAATTAATTGATAAGCGGCAATTTTCCTGAGAATCTGAATTTCCCTCGGTACAATACAGTGTTTCTATCTTTAACATACAAAGTTAATTACTGTTTTTGATATACTGAATAAAACATTACAATAAATCATTGAGGAATATAATGTTATTTGCATTTTTTTTTTTAACTACAGACAATGGCATTTTTGTAGTTTAATAAATTTTGTACTATATATTGTATACTATGTGCTGGTACATCTCAGTAAATTACAATTATAAATGTCATGATTCTTAATTCATTTTTAAAACCATTACCAATATCACAAATTTATCTTTTTTAGCTATATTACAAAAAAAAAAAAAAAAATAACTTTCACGTTCTAATTTACTGAGATGCACTAGTAGACTATTTTAACAGGAAAATAAACTGTAGTCTGCTTCATCTGTTGTATGTTAAACATCATCACAGTACCCCAGCAATCCAGGTAAACGAGGAATGATTTGGGCTCCCTCTGTTGTCTGTTACGTCAGTGGGAACTTGAGTCCGATCTGCTTTCCTGTCTTGCAGCAAGGGATAGGTTTTTGCACTCGTGTGATCTTTTTCTTTGCTCTGGTCATTTTCTCCGCTATGTCAACTTGAAGCAGGTGGACCTTCAAGCTTGCGTGCTATTAGAACTTGTGGCGCTCTGACGTAACCTGGAAGGTTGAGTTTTTTCGCTGTGCACAGCGCATGAGTTCTGGGGCCTTGCCATCTTCTTCTGCTTTTTCAGTTGAAATGCAGCAGTGGGTGACTGTGTGCGCCCCCTTCTAGATGGCGACGCCACTACATCTCATAGAATAAGCTCCCATTGAAAAGGGCTGCTGAGTTATCAATTTATTGACAACTAATTTAGTCGATTAAATTCTTAGCAACAATTAATCAAAAGTCAATTTATCATTAACATCCTTAGTCCCCAGGCATGTAAATTTGGCTTTTGTAGATTGGCAATGATCTCAGGGGCTAATCTGTAATAAAAAAAGTAACAGTTACTTATGTTTTACCAGTGAAATCAAAATGATCATTACAGTCATGTTCAGCTTTGCATTCATTTAAATCTGCCTTACAAAACATCATGTTCATGATGCATATTTGCTATTTTTGAAATAAAGGTTCCTATATTAATGAAAGGTGGAGGACATTTTTGTGTACTGGATTGGTTTTAAAAGAGTGCCTAAATAAAACTTTTTTGTTTGCAAAGACGGTAGTTTATTTTCCAAGTAAAATTAGAACTGTACAACCTTAAAGCAAAACCTCTGAAAGAAAATTATACTTCTCATAAATTTAGACAGCAGTTTTTATCTAAAGTTTGTTTCTTAGCAACGCAAAAAGTAGAAGAAAAATTACATGAATCTTTTGTACAAGTCAAAAAAGAAAGTTAATGAATTGCTGTTTAAAACCTCTCAAAAAAATTTTAATTGTATTGAAAGATCAACTCCACACTTGAATCTTCAGCTCTCACTTTGTGTGTTTTTGCTACACAGTATCAGAGACATCTTTGAGAGAGAGAGATACCCTTCCTCTAGATAGAAAACAGCAAAAATACTCCAGTAACAACAACAGAGCCAATAATGCTAGAGCTCATCAAAACTAAACCTTTTGCTCTTTCGCTTAATTAACACCCAGTTACCTCTGACAGTACCCATCCCCATCAGAGGGAGATATAAATCCATTCCAACCATTTATTTCATTAGCACTCAGCAATGTCACTTTACACCCCCCCCCCCCCTTCTTTTTTAACCACCATTTGCTCATTTGTTTTTACAGTGAGTCACTGTCTGGACTGGATTGATGCACTGTGGTAGTGGTTGGAGTTTAGACTTTCAAGCCTGGGACATCTGCCACAACATTACAAACACCTCAAGACTTGAATCTGGCCATCACCATTTCTCTAAATAGAAAACCTACAGGAAAAATGGAGCTTTTGAAATAAAACTGGTACTAAAACCTAGCTTAGGAAAACTGCTGAAAACTTGGACGTTTTTAGATTGAACCAAAAAGCTTTAGAGATGCATACATATTTGTACTGTATAAGCATGGAAATGGCTATGAGCTCATAAGAAAGTTATTAGGCTTGATTTGTTCAAGGTTATACTCATGGACTCTAAAGAAAATATTTCCCATTTCTGTGATCAGATTTAAGGCTGCGTGTTTTTTGTCACCCAACCGCCCTCAGTATTTTTTTTTTTTTTCCCAGCGTTTGTGCATGACGCTGTGGGGGGGAAAAAAAAAAAAAAAAAGCCTGTGCCCTGTATCCCAGCAACAGCTTGTCACTCTCAGCTCAACACTTCCACTTTCATATGTTCAGACTTCTGATTTTTTTAATAGTCTCTAAATAACAATGGACAGGAAATGTGTTTTAGTAGCTCTGGATGTGAAATATGATGACACGGAAAGCAGGAGTCCAAGTACAGACTAGTACCAGCGTCCTATGTCCCGCCCACGCAGCAGTTCTGATTGGCTGCTTAGGTCTGACATTGACGAGCTCAGCTGCAGTCTCTGAAAAGTTGAACTTTTTTCAGCTCTGAGCGCCGCAACAAAAAACGGCCACCGCCGAGAGCGTTTCAGCACCGTGGGTGCTCAGCGCTGTCAACACTGGACTACATAGAGAATGAATGGAAAACAGCCGCCCAGAACTGAAAAAAACACGTTTGGTGGACACGCAGTGTTATTCAGTCAACACATCCTGATAATGAATACTCATAACCACTTAATGCTGAGCCTTTTAAATCACTATTTTTCACTAAATGGGTTTAGACATTAGTGAGCGTTTCGAGGAAAAGTGCTACTTTCTACATTGAAATTCACAAATGAATTCCTTTCTTCAACTCACCGGCTTCTTCAGATACCATCTGCAATCTCAGTTTTCTCATGAAAACGGATCCACAAGTGTGATTGCATGGAGCATGACTGATGGTCAATAATACACCATGAAGAGAAAGCATGAGTTACATGCTTTAGTCCATTCAAAACCTGCCTTGATTCAAGATGGGGGAAATAATGAAAATGCCAAACAGAGGTATGTTTTTTCTGCTTGGCAAAATGCCAGCACAGTTATCAATTTGGTGCCTTTTGGAGACGACAAAATGTGCTCATAAAAGTGAGTGAGCACAGATGTTAAATGTGCCATGCCGTTTTCCACAGCAATCAAGGGAGCTAGATGGAAAAATCTAACCGACGTCAGATCTTCATATATCCCCCATTCTTCAGTAGTGTACAGATGGAACACATTTAGCCCCAACATCATTGTCAATTCAGCAGAACAGAGTCAACTGAGATGGTTTAAACAAGGAGCATTTGATTTCATTTCATCCTTTAACAAGCCAACCACTAAAACCCAAACCAACCACAATCTATACTAATAATATTTAATACAGCTTTAAAGGAAAATGTTTACTGCACCCAGAGTCATAGGCCAAGCTGCCTAATGTCAGATTCCCAGTTTACAGTAACATGGATCCCAATTTGTTCAATTGCTATAATTTTGTTTTACATGACTTCACTTCTCTAGAGTTGTAACTCGCACCAATGTTCAGTGTAATAAGATCAACAGAAAGCTGGGATTTAATGGTATTTGTCCTGCGTGTTAGCACTGAACACCTTTGGGTTTGGGACTGGCAGACAAATAAGTGCATAAATTGCAAGATGCAATTTTATACACCAACTCTGGAAAAGCCCTGATTTTTGGACTGCAACATGTTCTCTTCATTTGTACACATCATAGCCTCATCTGCTTTGGTACTTTGTTCACACAAAAGAATGGAGAATCAGGATTTTATTTGCATTTTGTTTTTACTATATTTCAACTAGAGACCAAACAATTAATAATAGATCTACTTTGAAATATGAATTGGACCAAATTGCAATGCTTTGGGGTTTTTTTTGTTTTTTTTTTTTTTCTGGTTCCGGTTCCGCCGGACCGGCGGCGCCACACGAGTCGGCTGCCTGTTGCAACAGCCTTTTTTTTTTTTAACTTCCTTCTTCTTTCTACACCTTTCACTCTGTATATATATATATATATATATATATATCACGGACGCACGGATCGCCCCAGGGGTCTCCCGGGTCGGCGGACGGAGCCACGGTTTGCAGCGGGAGACGTTACAGCGGGGAGGAGCTAGTGCTAGCTAGCACTTGGCCGCCGCCCGGTGCTAATGGGAAACTCGACATACCAGGAGCTGTAGCGAAAACGATGCGGGTGCCGGGCTGGAGTTTAGGCGGCGTGAAAGAAATAGACAGAATAATAAAGAGCGATGGCAAGAACCAAGCAGACCGCCCGTAAAATCTACTGGAGGAAGAAGCCCCCCCCCCAGGAGACAGCTAACCACCAGGGCTGCTCGGAGAGGCGCTCTGGCCACCGGCAGAGTGAAGAGGCCTCGCCGTCACAGGCCCGTGTTCTGAGAGAGATCCGTCGCTACCAGAAATCCACGGAGCTGCTCATCCGTAAGCTGCCCGTCCAGCGCCTGGTGAGGGAGATCGCTCAGGACTTCAAGACCGTCCTGCGTTTCCTGAGCTTCGCCGTCATGGCTCTGCAGGAGACCTGCGAGGCCCACCTGGTGGGTCTCTTCTTCGCTAAGGGGGTCACCATCATGCCCAAAGACTTCCAGCTGGCCCGCTGCATCCACGGAGAGAGAGCTTAGACTTTCTGCTGCACATTCACCAACCAACCATAATCAGAATCAGAATCAGAATCAGGTTTATTGCCATTGTTCATGTAGTACACAAACTAGGAATTTGTCTCGGTACAATGCTGCAACATTAAACATGATAAGATAAGAGAAATAAACTATACATGTAATAAAGTGTAGGATAAGATTAAGTGATACTGGTCAACAGTTAAAATATATATTAGCCAGCAGCAGATACTGTGGAGAACTATATAGTGCAGTCGGTAATGCAGGAAGAAAACAGTGATGATTGACATGAGTCTGGTTGAGCTGCTGTACATGGTGCACGAGAGTCACTTAGTGTTCAGCAGTCTAATGGCAGAGGGGAAGAAGCTGTTCATGTGACGGGAGGTTTTAGTCTGGATGGACCGAAGTCTTCTACCAGAGGGGAGGGGGGCAAACAGTACGTGACCAGGGTGTGAGGGATCGGCTATGATCCGGCCAGCACGCCTCCGGGTCCTGGAGATGTACAGATCCTGGAGAGATGGGAGCTTGCAGCCGATCACCTTCTCAGCAGTGCGCACGACGCGCTGCAGCCTTAGTCTGTCCCTGGCAGTGGCTCCTGCGTACCACACGGTTATGGAGGTGGTGAGGATGGACTCGATGATGGCTGTGTAGAACTGCACTAACATCTTGGTGGGTAGCTTGAGCTTCCTCAGCTGCCGCAGGAAGAACATCCTCTGCTGGGCTTTTTTGATGAGTGAGCTGATGGTCAGCTCCCATTTGAGGTCCCTGGTGATGGTAGTGCCTAGGAAGCGGAAGGAATCAGCAGTGGTGATGGGAGAGCCTGAGAGGGTGAGGGGGGGCAGAGGAGTAGTGACTTTCCTGAAGTCTACAATCATCTCCACTGTCTTCAGAGCGTTCAGCTGCAGGTTGTTATTGCTGCACCAGGACGCCAGCTGGGCCACCTCTCTCCTGTAGGCGGACTCGTCGCCGTTGGAGATGAGCCCGATGAGGGTGGTGTCGTCCGCAAACTTGATCAACTTGACAGACTGGTGGCTGGAGGTGCAGGAGTTGGTGTAAAGGGAGAAGAGTAGGGGGGAAAGTACACAGCCCTGGGGTGATCCGGTGCTGATGCTAGTATAGTCTGAGACAGTCTTTCCCAGCCGCACATGCTGCCTCCGGTCCGTCAGGAAGTCGATCCACCTGCAGAGGGAGTCAGGCACGTTGAGCAGGGACAGCTTGTCCTGGAGCAGAGCGGGGCGGATGGTGTTGAATGCGGAGCTGAAGTCCACAAACAGGATCCTGGCGTAGGTTCCCGGGGAGTCCAGGTGCTGCAGGATGGAGTGGAGGGCCAGGTTGACTGCATCGTCTACAGACCTGTTGGCTCGGTAGGCAAACTGCAGCGGGTCCAGGAGAGGGGTGGTGATGGACTTGAGGTGGGACAGGACCAGGCGCTCAAAGGACTTCATGACTACAGAGGTGAGCGCTACAGGTCTGTAGTCATTAAGTCCAGTGATCCGTGGCTTCTTGGGGACAGGGATGATGGTGGAGGATTTGAGGCAGGATGGCACGTGGCATAACTTAAGGGAGGTGTTAAAAATGTCTGTGAATACAGGAGCCAGCTGTTTCGCACAGAGTCTCAGGGTGGAGGGAGACATGCCGTCTGGGCCGGGGGCCTTGCGCGGGTTCAGTCTGGAGAACTGTTTGAGCACATCCTGCTCACTGATGATAAGGGGAGGGGGGGAGGAGGGGGGGGTGCCTTAAATGAAGTAGGGATTGTGGAGGCTGTGGAGCTGGAGGGAGGGGGGGAGTTGGACACAGATGACGAGGTGTCAAAACGGGCATAGTGTTGGGACAGTCTCTGACAAAGGGCTTTGTCATCCTGACCTTTAGGAGCCTTAGGTCGATAGTTGGTGATTTGCCTCAGTCCTCTCCACATGGAAGCCGAATCATTAGCAGTGAACTGCTGCTGGAGTCTCTCTGAGTACACAGATTTAGCCCTCTTCAGCTCTCTGTTAAACCGGTATTTAACCTCCCTGTAGCAGTCCCTGTCTCCACTTTTCAGCGCTGCTTCCTTCTCCTTCCTGATCTGTCTGAGCTTAGCTGTGAACCAGGGTTTGTCATTAGAGTAACTCACCCTGGTGCGTGATGGAAGAATGTTCTCTTCACAAAAGTGGATATATGAGTTCACAGTGTCCGTGTACTCATCCAGATCATGCGTGGCTCCTTTAAGCATGCCCCAGTCAGATATTTCCATGCACGTTTCCAGCTTCTCCTCAGCATCACTGGTCCGTATCTTCGTAGTGCTCACAACAGGTTTAGTGAGCTTCAATCTCTGTCTGTGGGAATGAGGTGAACCATCACGTGATCAGATAATCCCAGCGCAGCTCGAGGGACAGCGCGATATGCGTCTTTCACTGTGGTGTAACAGTGATCCAGTGTGTTTAATCCTCTGGTGGGGCATTTAATAAACTGTTTGTAGCGGGGGAGATCGTGGCTCAGATTGCACTGATTAAAGTCGCCAGCCACAATAATCAGCGAGTCTGGAAAACTCCGCTCTGTGTGTTGAATGTGATCCGCGAGCACGCGCTGAGCTTCGCGCGTGTCCGCGTCGGGAGGGGCGTACACAGCGATCATTATGAAAGAAGCAAACTCCCGCGGGGAATAGAAGGGCTTGCAATTGATAACAAGAAATTCCAAGGCAGGAGAACAGTGTTTGGAAATTACCGTTACATCAGAGCACCAGCTGCAGTTGATGTAGAAGCAGACACCGCCTCCTGTGGTCTTGCCGGAAAGCTCTGTGTCACGATCAGCACGGAAGAGCTGAAAGCCGTCGAGGCGCAGCGCGCTGTCCGGTATATTTTCCCGGAGCCAGGTCTCAGTAAAGCAGAGGACAGCTGAGGAGGCGAGGTCCTTAAAACGCATCAGCAGTCTCAGTTCATCCACCTTGTTAGAGAGAGAGTTGGTATTGGACAGAAATATGCCAGGCAGCGCCGTTCGCGAGCCTCTCCTGCGAAGTCGTACGAGAGCGCCCGCTCGTCTTCCTCTCTTCCGCCGTCTCACTTTCCGAGCCAAACAATAAACCAGATCGGCGGCAGGGGCTAGAAAAACTGGGAGGAGGTCCGTGGGGGTCAAAGTCCTGATATTTAAAAGTTCTTCACGGGTATAAGTGCAAGCAGACACACAATTGACAAACAAAAACAAACAAAGAGCGCAGCGAAGCACCATGTCGACCGCTGTGGGCGCCATCTTGGATCAATAATGCTCTGCACTGTGTGTCTATATATATACATTTATAGTAATATGGACATATGTTTACTAGATGTTGTTTTTTTCTTGCCTTCTGATTGTTGCTCTGAGTGTTGCTGTCCCTATGCTGTTGCAATCCTGGAATTTCCCCATTGTGGGACTAATAAAGGCTTATCTTATCTTATCTTATCTTTTAGCACTTGGGTCCTGCAGCAGGACAATGATCCCAAACACACCAGCAAGTCCACCTCTGAATGGCTTAAGAAAAATAAAATGAACACTTTGGAGTGGCCTAGTCAAAGTCCTGACCTGGATACGATTGAGATGCTGTGGCATGACCTTAAAAAGGCAGTTCATGCTTGAAAACCCTCCAATGTGACTGAATTACAACAATTCTGCAAAGATGAGTGGGCCAAAATTCCGCCACAGCGCTGTAAAAGACTCATTCCCAGTTATCACAAATGCTTGATTGCAGCTGTTGCTGCTAAGAGTGGACCAACCAGTTATTAGGTTTAGGGAGCAATCACTTTTTCACAGTAGATCCCCATGAAAAGTTATATCAAGGACCCAGTGTACCCAAAGGAACCACATGGGTCCACCCTCCAGGGGGCTCACCTCCAGCAGGAGGGATCACTAGGATCATGGTACCTGTGAAATGGGCGCTAATCTCTGCCACTCTGGATTGCTGGCCCCGCAACCCAGACAACTGGATATGCGGTAATGGATGGATGGAGCTCCATCTTCCTGTGTATCACCTCCAGCCCATTTGTGGCCACTAACTAAACTTCTCTTGCCATCAACTGTAGCATCAGTGGAAAAAGTTGAATGGTGCAATTAAGTCAGTATGATTATGAGACCTGGATGCTAGGGCTGCAAGATATTAGGAAAACATCCATTATGTGGTACTGTTGTTGAATATTGCGATAACAATACAACTTGTGATATCGAAACAAATACTAAAGTACATCATGTAAATAAGGTACATTACATGTTAATATGTCTCTGCTTTAGCCACATGTTTTTGGCACATTTACCATCACTATAACTTGTTTGTTCTTCTGCAGCTAGCGTCCACACCAGCTCTTCTTCTGCATTAAGGTGCATTACTGCCACCTACTTGAAGTGTTTAACACAGACATGTAACTGCAGCTGTGTGGGCAGCAGCTTGATGCTGACAGCCCCTTTTCTGGCCACTATGGCATGGACTCTAGCTGAAAATGATATCAAAACAAGTGCAGGATGGCAGCATACTGAATCCAGGAAGCAGAGCTTAGTGATGACAGCGTACTGGCCAGTCTACTGTCCAACTACTAACTGGTTATACATAGCAGTTAACAAATAGCTTTTATGCAATTTCATGCCAATTTTTATCCATGTGTTAATGTTGCATGCTATGCTAATTAACCATGTGGAGCCGTTAGGCCTGTAGAATAGACCATGCTATTCTGTTGAAAACTGTAATGTTGACTAGAGAGAGAAACAGAAGTACAAATAAACTGTTTTTTGTAATAAAGTGATCAGTAATAACATTTTGTCATTGTCATTTGATAAAAGTATAAACAAAAAGAATAAGTGTGAAAATTGAAAGGGACTGCATGAGAAATGTCCAAAAGCCTGAACAAACTGTTCCTAAATTGGACAGTTCCTGCAGTTGCCAAACAAACAAGTAGTATTTATTTACTAGAGGGTTCTGTCTGTATCATTTTAGTCCCCACTAATATAAACACTTTCAAACCTCAAACTGCAAACTTCCAAACAGAACCTCCCTGGTTCTAACACCAAAAGGCAGCCTGCATTCAAACTCTTCCTCAGTTATTTTTCCTTGATCATTTTCTTTTTCCCCACCTACTGACTGAAACTGGAAAGCATTAAGTAGTTAAAAAGAGTTTTTTAAAAAAAAGAGGGGGTTCGCAGGCTTCCTGACGCAGGGTTTCCCCCCACATTTCTTCACATCGCAACCACAATCCCTTCAACCACAAGTCCTGCCGAGGACGTTTCCATTTGCTAAGCTAATTTAACTAAAGAAAATTTAAAGAAAAAAAAGATGACTGGGAAGAGAGAAAATAGCACAGTTCCAGGTTTAGCATGTTTAAAAAATAGCCAGTCACATGCAAAAGGATTTTGTGTTTTAACTGCTGTGGAAAGCCTGCTAGCTAGGATGGCCGCTGTCACTGATTTTGCAGCAGCCGCATATCGTTAATGTGTTTTCCCGGTGCTTTGGTGGCTGGGACAGCTGCGTATTTTAGACATGTGGCTGTAAACTTGCATACACGTACCCACGGGGATGTAAAAAGGCAACCAGGACACACAAACACATGCACAGTCAACAGAGTTTGACTATTTGTGAGTCTGCACAAGTCCTGCCAAAGTAAAAGCCTCTTCCAAGTTGTCAACAAGAGGGGAAGGAGAGGAGAGCAGGAGAGGGGGTGGGAGGCAGCTCCTTTCAGCCACACATACGTTCTGCAGATGTTAGCAAATTCAATATAAGCAGTCACACCTTGAGGGGAAGAAAAAAGAGGAAAAAATTGGAGTGCTTGTCTGGAAGGAAGAAAATGTATTATTTTCCTTCATTCCTCCTGAGCTGCCGAAGAGGAAGCACACCGCCACTGCTCTCAGCCCACTCCAAGACACAGTGGGAATGACAGGCAGCATCTTGACCATGCAGGCAACGATGTGGCAAGAGGAGAGCAACACCAAGAGGGAGATGGGGGAGAAACAGCAGGGGGGAGGCAGGAGACTGCATGTTTGGATGTGTGTTTATCTACTTGTGCTTGTGTGCATGCATGGTGACAAAACAACAGTTCATGCATGAACACAGATGGATTTGGGGGGGGGGGGGGCGCTTTCAGTGGCCCAGCAGCCCCTGCCTCCTGTAGAGTCCATTAGCGATTGCATAATGCTTGGCAGATAGGCACAAAGTGAATGCAACCCCCCCACCCCCACCCCCACAGGGTCAAAAACTAGCTTAGGAGGTATAGTTCACTTCACAGCTTAAGAAACGCCGTGCTCCCATGTCTGCCAATGCTGGATTAATGAGAGAAAGTCAAAAAAAAGAGAGGGTCTTTTTCCACAGTCAGACAAAACACCAACAGTTCCCTGTGAGCTGGTTATGTCTTCAGCTTGAGGAATTCAGTGTTGACGCTAAATAAAAGAGCATCGTTAAATATAGAACAGGAGAAGATTCAGCTGAAATACAGCATCTGGCCTCTGATTCTTTGAGGCACTACATCTTTTCATTTCTATATATGTTCTGTAACTTTTAGATCCTCATTTATACTGCAAATTTTGTCGTCACTGTTCAACCCACTTTTTATATTCGTTCCTATTCTGGCTCTCATGATGGAGTGCGTTGACATTTTTCCCCATGCAAACACAGAAAGGCATTTTACTTATTCATCATGAAGACCATTTGAAATGAATGCTTAAAAGGAAGCACATTCCTTTTAACACAAGTGAACTGAAAAGAAAATTCCTACTTTACGCAACTCAAAGCTTTTGTGCTGTGCAACAAAACAAGTACAGCAACATATTCAGACAGGTAGCCTTGAAGAGGATGATCACAATACACTGAGAAGTGGAAATAGCATGCTTTTAAGACTGATAGGCCCTCCATATGTAGCTAACTAAATAAAGGGAAATAACAGAGTGTGCTATATGTTTTTGATTGGGGAGAGAAGGATGTGCGTAGGTGCGACTGTGTGCCTTTCATGAGTCGGCTGGAAAATTGCACATGATGCGTCCAAGTTGAGAGGAAGGTCAGTCCCAGTGCTGCTGCTTTCGTTGGTGCCAATCTGATAGATACAAAACTGCAATTCCAGCCAGAGTGATCAAACTCCAACACAGCCGTGGGCCCAAGACAATGCAGCCCTTGCAATACAGCTCCAGCACCTTCTCACCTCTCTTTAAAAGCAAAGACTTCAACTTCAAGATGTAATTATTGCCCTTTTCACCCCTAAAAATATTAACAGATTTCATCTTCTCTTCTGTTTGAGGTCAGAAATGTAAACTCCCTTGCTCTTTTGTGACACAAACAACTCAGAAAGGCATGAATGGTTTTGATCTATGAGATAAACAAGAACAGACATGTCAAATCTGAATCAGAACCATTCAACTTAAGTTGAGGCTCTTTTTCCCTCAGGCATCCCATTTTCCTTGCCTCGGGGTGGGCACACACCTTACTGCTTCTCTGAAGTGCTTCGTTTGAGTCCTGAGACAGCACTCAGAAACCCCCTGTAACTCATAGATGTAAAAGGGAGGTGAACAGCACCTAAGCGTTTCACAAAAAAAAAAAAAACAAAAAAAAAAAAAAAAAAAAACACAAATTACAGACCGCAACATCTGGAGAGCCATGTGCACCAAAACACACTGGGGCCTACCAAAGATATGCAGCCAAGCTTTTACACAGACAAATCCCTTCCTGCTTGATCAAAAAAGTTCCTCAAAGCACAGGAGTAGAAAATCTCAGGGCTGGAGCAAAAAATTCCCCACTGACTGAAATCGCACCTAGTCTCAGACCAAATCAATGGTATCAGGCATGCCAGAGACTGTATGCCTTGCAAACAAACAAAAATCAGCAGATAACAGACTGTCAATAATCCACATTCCAGAAGTGACCTACCCTTAAGATACGATAAAAGCCTCCTGTCTGCTTCTGCTTTCTTTTCCAATCAGAAAAACTGCATCTACCTTCACATTACATTCCAGTCAAAGCATTATTCTGAAAATAAGTAGATAAACAGCCACACAAGGCAAAAGCATGACGTTTGAATTAGGGATGTTAATGATGAATTGACTTTCGATTAACTGTCAATAAGAATTTACTCGACTAAATTAAATTAGTCCTCATGGATCGTCACCTTATCGTGGTGGGGGAGTTTGCGTGCCCCAGTGATCCCAGGAGCTATGTTGTCCGGGGCAATTTGCCTCCGATAGGGTCACCCAAGACAAACTGGTCCTCGGTGAAGGGCCAGACTAAGAACAAACCAACAGACTCTCATGATAAACTCTATATCAAGGATTCAGTGTACCCCGCCCGGTATGGGGTTACCGGGGCCCCACCCTGGAGCCAGGCCTGGGGGAGGGGCTCAAAGGCTAGCGTCTGGTGGTCGGGTTTCCACCCATGGGACCCGGCCGGGCTCAGCCCGAAGGAGTTACAAGGGTCCGCCCTCCAGTGGGCTCACCACCTGCAGGAGGGATCATGGGGGTCCGGTGCTATGTGGATTAGGTGGCGGTCAAAGGCGGAGACCTTGGCGGACTGATCCCAAGCTTTCTAAACTGGCTTTTGGTACGTGGAACGTCACCTCTCTGGTGGGGAAGGAGCCTGAGCTGGTGTACAAGGTTGAGAGATACCGGCTAGATATAGTCGGCCTCACCTCAACACACAGCTCCAGTTCCGGAACCAGTCTCCTGGAGAGGGGCTGGAGCTTGGCCTTTTCTGGAGTTGCCCCGGGCGAGAGGCGACGAGCAGGGGTGGGTATTCTTGTATCCCCCCACCTTGCTGCCTCTATATTGAAGTTTTCCCCGGTGGATGAAAGGGTTGCTTCCCTGCACCTTCGGGTTGGGAAACGGGTCCTGACCATCATTTGTGCCTATGCACCAAATGATGTTTCAGAGTACCCACCCTTTTTGGAGTCTGTGACTGGGGTGCTGGAGGGTGCTCCTCTTGGAGACTCCATTGTCCTACTGGGGGATTCAATGCGCACGTGGGCAACGACAGTGAAACCTGGAGGGGGGTGATTGGGAGGAATGGCCTGCCCGATCTGAACCCGAGTGGTGTTCAGTTATTGGACTTCTGTGCTAACCACAGTTTGTCCATAACGAACATCCTGTTCAAGCATAAGGGTGTCCATATGTGCACTTGGCACCAGGACACCCTAGGTCGCAGGTCGATGATCGATTTTGTTATCGTGTCATCAGACCTGCGACCGTATGTCTTGGACACTCGGGTAAAGAGAGGTGCAGAGCTGTCAATTGATCACCACCTGGTGGTGAGTTGGATCCGATGGCAGGGGAGGAAGCCATTCAGACCTGGTAGACCCAAACGTATAGTGAGGGTGTGCTGGAAACGTCTGGCTGAGGCCCCTGTCCAGGAGGTCTTCAACTCACACCTCCAGAAGAACTTCAACCACATTCCGAGGGAGTCTGGAGACATGGAGTCTGAATGGGCCATGTTCTCCACCTCTGTTGTTGAAGCGGCGGCCCAGAGCTGCGAACGCAAGGTGGTCGGTGCATCTCGTGGTGGCAACCCCCGAACCAAGTGGAGGACACCAGTGGTGAAGGGGGCCATTAAGCTGAAGAAGGAGTCCTATCAAGCTTGGTTGGCTTGTGGGACTCCCGAAGCAGCTGAGGTGTACCGGCAGGCCTAACGGAGTGCAGCTCGGGTGGTTGCTGAAGCAAAAACTTGGATATGGGAGGAGTTCGGTGAGGCCATGGAACAAGACTTTCGGTCAGCCTCGAAGAGATTCTGGCAAACTGTCCGGCGCCTCAGGAGGGAAAAACAGCTCCCTGTCCACACTGTGTATGATGCAGATGGGACACTGTTGACTTCGACTGGGGATATCGTCGAGCCGTGGAAGGAATACTTGGAGGATCTCCTCAATCCCACTGATACGCCTTCCACAGAGGAAGCAGGGTTTGGGGACGAGGGGGATGACTCGCCTATCACAGGGGCTGAGGTTGCCAAGGTGGTTAAAAATCTCCTTGGTGGCCGGGCCCCGGGGGTGGACGAGATTCGCCCCGAGTACCTCAAGGCCCTGGATGTTGTTGGGCTGTCATGGTTGACACGCCTCTGCAACATTGCGTGGAGGTCGGGGGCAGTGCCTTTGGCATGGCAAACCGGGGTGGTGGTTCCTCTCTTCAAAAAAAAGTGGACCGGAGGGTGTGTTCCAACTTTAGAGGGATCACACTCCTCAGCCTCCCTGGGAAGGTCTATGCCAAGGTACTGGAGAGGACAGTCCGGCCGTTGGTCGAACCTCGGGTTCAGGAGGAGCAATGTGGTTTTCGTCCTGGCCGTGGCACATCGGACCAGATCTTTACCCTCTCGAGAATTCTTGAGGGCTCGTAGGAGTTTGCCCAACCAGTTTACATGTATTTTGTGGACATGGAGAAGGCATTTGACCGCGTCCCTCGTGTTTTTTTGTGGGGGGTGCTTCGGGAGTATGGGGTATCGGGCTTGTTGTTATGAGCTATTCGGTCTCTGTACGACCGTTGTGAGAGTTTGGTTCGTATTGCCAACACTCGGTCGGAGTCATTCCCAGTGAGAGTTGGACTCCGCCAGGGCTGCCCTTTGTCACTGATCCTGTTCATAATTTTTATGGACAGGATTTCTAGGCGCAGCCAGGGAATGGAGGGTGTCATGCTTGGTGACCACAGGATCTCATATCTGTTGTTTGCAGATGATGTTGTCCTGTTGGCTTCATCCAGCAATGACCTACAGCTCTTGCTGGGACAGTTTGCCGCTGAGTGTGAAGCGGCTGGGATGAGAATCAGCACCTCCAAGTCCGAGTCCATGGTCCTCAGCCGGAAGAAGGTGGATTGTCCTCTCTGGGTTGGGGACAGGCTCCTGCCCCAAGTGGAGGAGTTTAAGTATCTTGGGGTCTTGTTCACGAGTGAGGGGAAAATGGAGCGAGAGATTGACAGACGGATTGGAGCAGCATCTGCAGTGATGCGGACGTTGTACCAGTCTGTTGTGGTGAAGAGGGAGCTGAGTTCTAAGGCAAAGCTGTCGATTTACCTGTCGATTTACCAGTCAATCTACGTTCCTACTCTCACCTATGGTCACGAGCTTTGGGTAATGACCAAAAGAACAAGATCGCGGATACAAGCGGCTGAAATGAGCTTTCTCCGTAGGATTGCTGGACTCACCCTCAGAGATAAGGTGAGGAGCTCAGTCATCCGGGAGAGGCTCAGAGTAGAACCGCTGCTCCTCCACATTGAAAGGAGTCAGTTGAGGTGGTATGGGCATCTGATTAGGATGCCTCCTGGATGCCTCCCACTTGAGGTGTTTCAGGCACGTCCCACTGGGAGGAGACCCCGGGGCAGACCCAGGACTCGGTGGAGAGACCATGTCTCCCAGCTGGTCTGGGAACGCCTTGGTATCCTCTCTGAAGAGCTGGAGCAGGTGGCTGGGGAGACGGAAGTCTGGGCTTCTCTGCTTGAACTGCTGCCTCTGCGACCCGGACCTCCGGAAAAGCGGTAGAAGATGGATGGATGGATGGATGGATGGATAAATTAAATTAGTTGTCAATTAATTGATAACTCAGCAGTCCTTTTCAATGGGAGCTTATGCTATGAAATGCAGTGGCCTCGCCATCCAGGCGGGGGCGCACGTGGTCAACCACTGCCGCAGTTCAACTGAAAAAGCGGAAGAAGACGCTAAGCCCTTATGTCGGAGGTTATGTCGGACAGCCACAACAAGTTCTAATGACACATTCCAATGTCCAGCCGTCAAATCAACAGGGCGGAGAAATGGACTGTAGCAGGCTGCACGAGCGCAAAAACATCCCCACTGCCTTCCAGGCTCAAGCTACCATTGAGGTAACACAACAGAGGGAGCCCAGATCGTACTGGGTTTGCCTGGGTATTGTGATAATGTTTAACAATGCAACAGATGAAGCAGCTCACAATTTATTTTCCTGTTAAAAACTGTCTACCAGTGCATCTCAGTAAATTAGAAAGTTTTTTTTTTTATATAACTAAAAAATATAAATTTATGATATTGGTAAGTTTTTAAAATAAATGAAAACTCATGACATTTGTAATTTACTGAGATGTACCAGCACATAGTACACACTATACAGTGCAAAATTTGTTAAACTACAAAAAATGCCATTGTCTGTAGTAAAAAACAAACAAAATGCAAATGGTACAATAAATCATTGAGGAATATAATGTTTATGTTTTATTAAGTATATGAGAAAACAGCAACTTTTTATATGTTAAAGACAAACCATATTGTACCGAGAGAAACTCAGATTCTCAGGAAAAACGCTGCTTATCAATTAATCGTTAATTGATCAATAAGGTCAACCAATTGCATCCCTAGTCTGAATCAAATGTGGGATGGCTAGGGAGAAAAAAGTACATCCTAACCTGGAAGCGAACTACTGACGTTTGAGTTACAAAACACATGCTTATCCACCTGAACTATCAATACTGATTAGGGGTGGGTGGGAGATATTGACACAGCGCAATACCACAATACTTTGTGGTGGCAATACTGTATTCAAATTTAATTCAGAGACAAGTATTGTGACAAAAATGTTAATGTTAATAAGTGTTGCCAATACAAACTTACCCATTTAGGTACCAGAGTAAAAACCAACTGACTCTTCAGTCCACTAGATGGTGCTAAATGTTCACTGTCACTAGGTCAGCACACCAACTCCTGAGAGTTAACCAAGACTTGGACAACACAAAGATCTGAATGGAAAACTGCAATATATGATATCACAATATTGAGCATATTGCAAGACTAATAATATCACAGTCCAAGTATCATTATAATATCTTATCAGAAGGCTTCTGGTGATTCTCACCCCTGGCACTAATGAAACATCTTGAATCCTTAACATGACACATGAAAGGTCCCGAAAAGTGGCCTGCTCAGATTAAAAGGCAGCACTTTTTTATTTGTTCATGATACAAAAAAGGCTGTAGGTTGGAACCCAAGAGATGACTAGTGGCAACCTTTCTGTGTGGAGTTTGCATGTTCTCCCTGTGTTGACGTGGGTTTTCGCTGCGTACTCCGCTTTCCTCCCACAGAGCAAAGACAAGAATGGTAGGTTACTTGGCATTAACTGGAGATTTGAAATTGTCCTTAGGTATGAATGGTTGTTTGTCTCTCTGTGTGGGCCCTGCCATGGACTAGCGACCTGTCCAGGGTGTACACTGCGTCTTACCCAATGACGCTGGAATAATCCCACCCTTGCGACCCGGACCGAAAAGGACTAAGAAGGTGAATGAATGACACAAAACAATCAGATAGTGAGTGCTGGTCCTTTCAACAATTAAGAGTCCTGAGACTCATGGGACTGTTAATCTACTCAGCTTTTTTTTCCCCCTGGTACAGTAGGGATGTTTTCATTTTTGTCAACTTGTTGTCTTTGGCCCTTATGCAGTTAAAGGACATTCTCATCTTTGAACTGTGGGAGGAAACCAGAGTACCCAGCAAAAACCCACAGAGACACAGAAGAACATGCAAACTCAACACAGAAAGGTTGCCACTGGCCAGGTCTTGGGTTCCAACCTACAACCTTTTTGGCATCATGAAGACATAAAAGTGCTACATTAAAATACATACATAAAAAAAACCACTGACCTTATACACTAATTTTGTGCGATTAGGCAGGGAAAGTAAGGAAGCACAACCTGCCAACCATCCAGCAACCATGGAAATCACAGGATGGTGGAAGACAAAAGTCCCACAGCATTACATTATGTCCTCCCCGCTGATGCCATGCAGTAATTAAAACACAGACAGATGGGCCTAGAGCAGGTTACGAGCTACTTGTCAACACCAGAATCAGTGTCACGGGTCAGGCTCTAACGAGGCCTATGGGGGCGCACAACTGCTGATCTGGTTAAAGTATGTGTGTAACTGGATACTACAATACAAACTGCTGGTTCAACTGTATAGGTGTGCTGAAGATTCTTAAGAAGTTGAGGGAGGGTTTAAAAAAAAAAAAAATCAAGTTTTGTACAGATGGACAGAAAGCAGCACTCTTGTCATGACCTAATGCAAAACAATGAGTCATTAAAACAACAAAGACTGAATCAGCTAATTGGACAAGTGGTTCCAACAGGGAACACAGTGCCAAGAGACAAGTCACATACCCCACAAGGAAAACAGCAGCAGAGGGGGGGACAAGACACTAATGACGGGGGCAGCGGCAGAAAAAGGGCCAAAATCTGTCATTCCAACAACCAGCCAATTATTGGAGGAGACTGAATTTAGCCTAAAAGTGGATAAAAGGAGGGCAGGACATGTAAAACACACACCAACATATGGGTTTGTCGATTGGCAATATTAATTAATGACAAAGGGGGGACCTCTGACACCAAAAGGGGAGAAGTGGTTTACTCAGGACATTTCCAAATAAATAAATACAAGCCATCTGAATGATCAAATCATCGGATCCCTTTCGAATTTCGCTTAAAAGTGCTGCCCCACGTTAAACTACAGTGCAAAACCTGCACAGGCCAACAGTCACGTTCCCCTCTACAGGCTGCTTGATCTTGCCGTTTATTTTAGTGTTGAGAAACGGTTACAGGACGCCGTGACAGCGGGAAGTTCGCGCAGATTTGGCTGGCAGCGCTCCATTCAGTGTCTCACCGTTCAAACGAAAGCCATGTTTTGTGTTTAACAGCGAGAGGACAGCCCCGAAAACCCGCTACACGCACGGCTCCAGCGGGTTTTCACCCAGCACCACCAACAAAAGCAGCTAGCGGTCCCTACGTGGAGCCCAAAGTGGACTTTCCTCCCCCCCCTCACAGCTGTGTGTCCCGGTTTTTAACTTCGCTTTCCATAAAAATAACAATAGTAATAATTTAAAAAAAAAAAAAAAAACTCACCCTTTCCCCGGAGAGAAAGACGGTCAGTCCGAGGGTGAAAATTATCCAAACGTTCCTCATTATTCCTCTTTGTGAATTAAAAACGAGCCAGCGAAACGTCAGAACGTCCCCCCCTCTTCTTCTGCTCCTTTCTCGCTCCTCTTTGCGCCCAACTCCTGCCGCTCCTCTCTCTCACAGGAGTGGGATCCCACCGGATACGTGTTGCCTTTTGATTATCCCGCCTCCTCGCCTCTCTCCGGGGGCGCCTGTGCGCGTTTTCCCCCCTTAAACTCAGATAAATGTTCACCGTAGAAAACGAGCGAGGCTTGCTCGCGGCGAGGTCCTCCGCGCGCCGTGTGTAGCCTATCCGCACGCGGAGCCCGGCACCAGCAGTCCTCGCGCTCTCTGGGAAGCGCTCCGCTGAACTCAAAAGAAGTGGATGCGCGTGCTCCGGTGAGTGCGTGCACTGAGACACCGCGAGAAGAGAACGTGCGGCCAAGTAGTTACGAGGCAAAGAACAGTAGCATTTACGACAAACTGTTAATTAATTAATTGCCTCTCTAATAAGAACTACAGACAGTAACAAACCAATTTATAATCAAGCCCTGCAGTCTACAAAGCACTGGTATTACCAGCACTTCACCTGCAGTCCATCAGGCTATCTATTGAGAGTGCATCAGCTTTTATATATGACTAAAAGTACATGTCATTCCGTTTGAAAGAGTGCAGATGGAAAAACTACTATGAGGCACTTCAGATTCAGCATTTATGGGCAAAGTCTCCCCCTGCAGGTGTAAATTTATGTTTCAAATCTACAGGTTTGTACTGCTATTAAAAATGAGTGCACAGTAAGTTGAGTTGCATGATTTGATTTGTGTAATGCTGCATGTTTATCAGTGTTTAGTTTAGTGTCTCCACATTAATGCAAATATGAATATGAAGTGATTTTATAATCAAACTAGAAAAGCACTCAGAGAGCGCATACCTCCACCAAGGCTCCTTCTGTCCCTCATGGCTCACCCCCCAAATGTAATGGGTTTGTTTTGGAGTATTCTTGCTAACACAGTGTGAGAAGATAAGAGCCTTGGTGGAGGTATGCATTCTGGGATCATCACCAAAGTGTATTGGCTCCCCCTCTAGCCCAAGAAGCACCTCTGGTGAAAATTTCATCCAAATCCATGCAGTAGTTTTTGTGTAATCCTGCTGCACAAATATAAATGAGGTCCTTGGTGGAGGTATGCACTCTCAGATTATCACCAAAATTTAATGGGTTCATCCTCGGCCCAAGGGCTACCCTCTGGTGAAAATTTCATCAAAATCCATCCAGTAGTTTGTGCGTAATCCTGCTAACAAACGGACGGACGGACAGACAAACAAACCACCCCAATTGTATAACCTCCTTGTTGGAGGTAATTAGATCCTTCCTTTCCTCTTTGCATTATGAGGGATGGTTATTAAAGATACCCCAACTCATTTCCCATAAACTGAGAGGAACCAAACTTTGCAGTTATTAGCCTTTGTCTACACTGGTACCACCAAGGGTCACACACATCTCCCATCGCTTTATGCAGCTGTGGCGACCTCGCCTGTAGAAGCCTGCAGGGTGTTTCAGAAGCCGTGGCTTGACCTTGGAAATCTGCGTTTCATCATTTTGGAAGAGCTTGTCCTTCAAAAATTATTTCATGGTTGGAAAGAGGTGGAAGTCAGTTAGTTGGTACGAGGTCGGGGGTAAGGAAGGATTTCATAGCTGCAGGTATGTACTTCTGTCTGGGCAACAGTGGAGGCAGTGGTGGCCTGATGGTTAGGGATGTGAACTGGTGACTGGAGGGTTGCCAGATCAATCCCTGGACCGGCAGGATCAGATCTGGGTGAGATTGATAACATAGCAGTGTTTGCCCCACCTTCCTAAACCCCACTGTGGTGCCCTTGAGCAAGGTGCTTAACCAACTGCTCCAGTGGGGCTGCTTAGAGGCCACAGGTCAGTCTGTGGTTGTACTGGGCAGCTTCTAAGTGTGAATGAGTATCTGTGTGAATGTGAACAGGGTGTCCTTGAAAAAGAGAGGTTGCCTCTCAGTGGACCGTCCCTGTATAAAAAAAGGTTAAATAAAATTAAAAAAAAAACATGGGAGTTGTGAACCAGGCCACCTTTGGTCAGCATGCTCTCGGTTTTGATGACCTTCAGCAATTTTTGCAGCAGTGAAGTGTAGTAAGTCCTAGTAATTGTGGTACTGCTTGCCAGGAAATTCCATTTTCTTTTTTCCTTCACCTGACACAAAGGAGGAAGTAATAGATATGGCCAAAATGTCAGAGGAGAGCTTCCTTTTGAAAACCAATAATCTTACTCAAATCACCAGACAAAGACCCATGAACAGGAAACATGTTGTAGTCTGGAGCCAGTTGAGCTGAAATGTGAATATAATCTAGCTGGATGGAGGTGTAAGCGTGCTTTCACACCTGCAGGCTTTAGTTTGTTTCAATCAAACTCAAGTTTGATTTCTCCGTTAGTGCGGTTCGTTTTGTCTGGTGAGAACATGGTAATCACACTCAAGCGCATACTAAACCAACCGTACCGTTGCTGTAACCGTATTTGAATCAAATTGCGAACTCTGGTGTGGTCCTGCAGGTGAGAAAGCGACCGCACTAAAACAGGACCAGCGACAAAATGTAAAACATTTTATGTCACTGTACATACCTGAAAGATCTTTGAAAATATCTATGTCTGAGCGTGTCACGGCTCTGGAGGATTAATGAACGTTAAGATGTTATTTCGAAATCCGTAGCAGCACTTCATTTTCAAACTGTACAATTTGCCGAAAGTGCTATATGCACGTATGTAATAAATGATAATCAGGGCGATGACCCCCCCTCCCGCAGATTACGTTACGATTTCTATTATTTTCTACCCAGAAATGCATAGATACAGTAGTCATCCTACTTCCTGTATTTACCTTTCCTGTTCTCGCGGCAAAAAAATCTGACCAATAAGAACAGAGAACGTTCTGACATAAGTCTTGCGGGATTTAAGGTGGCGCAGTTTGGTCTGCTTAAATTTTTGCCTGTGTGAAAGGGAACCGAACCAAGGAGAAAATGATACAAAGTAACTAATTTGTCAACTGATTCAGACCAAATTAAACAAATTTAGGCATGAAAGCAAGAATCAACATTAAATACTAACTGAATACTTAGTTTAACCATAATAACAAAGATTCAAAGATTTTTATTTGTCAATACTTCTATACGTACGGGACATACAGGAGAATTGAAATGACAGACAGCAGCAGGTATGGCATTTGTGCAAACGGCTGCAGTGAGGTGCAAAGACGTACAGCAGCAGATGCAACAGCCACTTATACAGTAGCTTAATTATTAAGCGCTGCCTGGAGTCAAAGCTCTTAGAATCAGAATGCCGCCGCTGAAAGACTTATTTGAAAAAAACAATAAAAAGGATGCTTTGCGTCTAATAAGTAGAATAATACTGAGCGTGACATTTTTTAAACCAAGCTAATCTTTTTACATGGCACTTCAAATAATTTCAGCTCCACTTGCTCATCAATTAATTCTGATTTCCATAGCACAGAGGGAGTCCCATCAACAGATAATTACACAAGCTTTGCTCCCAGCTGCTTGTTGTTTTAAAGCCCGCATTTGGGTTGCGGGGGCAGGATTGTTTAATAGGTTCAGATTTTTAAAGATGGCCATTGAAGGGTTGTTTTTTTTTCAATCTAGTCATTTGTTTGGAATTTAATTTTTACACAACTGCAACTAGAACTGTTTAACGCTGTGGTGAAGTCGCATGCTCATGACTATCGGTGATTATTAGAAGACAAAACACGAATACATTCTTCCTGCATGGCAAACGGCATAATAATTTGCTTATGCATTTGCCAACCTCATCTGCAGTCTCTAGCTACAGGTGTTCAACTCCTCAAATCCTCTGAAGCAGTAGAATTAATAACCATATTTTTTTTCAGAATATTTAACTTCTTTAGAGCCTAACTTGTAATGATTTCATGTGTTATTCTCCGGTCTACAGCCACTTCATAAGTCGGCCATGTAGAGGGGCCTGCTAACTGTTCAGGCAGGTTTCAGTCCATCAAACATCTGACAGCCTCCCTGGTTTTATCTACAGATCCCCAGAGGGGGAAAGCAAGGAGGACAGGGGAGAAGACACAGAGAAACAGCGAAAGTAACAGTTTGCCCAGCAAGATTAAAATGAGTGACCGGCATAATTTGATCTCTACCTTTATCCATGTCCCCATTAGCTTTGTTCGTCCGCTCTCATTTCAATATTAAGAAAAGCAAAGGGCAAGGGGAATTCACCTGTGTCAAACCTTGATTGTTTTGGACACATAATATACCTCAACCACACTTAAAGAAAAACAAAGCTGAAACTGTGTCTCCTAACCCATCCCCCATCCTAACGCACAACCTTCCCAGGCCTCCTCCTTCCCTTCTATGAGGGCTTAACTCTACTCCTGGTGTCCTAGATTATGCAGCCAATTAGGACGAAGGCAAAGCCCCTTCTGCTGCCGGGCCTGGTTTGACAGCGGTGTGAGTGTGTGGTTGTTTGTGCGCGTGTTTGTGCTGTAAGTCCGGTGTGAGACAGCACAAGAACACAGAATGTCCGTCGTCACCGAGAAAGCCTAAAAAAGAAAAAAGAAGGTTGTGAAGAGCGAATAATTTTACATATCATTTGATGTGAATTATAAATCCATTTAGGCTGGCGTGCTTCATCATCATATGTGAATTCAATATCATTCTATAGAAACTGGAGACACTAAAGGTTCTTATGGCTTTCGTTATACTTTATTCAACAGCACCACCAGCTGGCAATTACTTTTACACTCCTTTAACTCGAAGAAACTCTTTTTACCTGAAATCTGTTTGTGAGACAGTGATTTATGCAAAAGAATGGACAGGTCAGTGTCTTTGGTAAGGCCACACAACATTCTACAGCTTTCACAAATATGTATGCAACCCACTCTGCATGCAAGGTCAGCAGTAGCGTTTTAGTGTTTTTGTGGGTGCTGCTCCGGTATCTGGGCAAGGCCTGCTGACTTGGGTCCCACGAAGGACGGCATACTGCCTTGAACATGGATTTAGGGATGTTCTGCGTCACTGTTATTAGCATCGCCACCTCATTGCCAATCCTCCCTCGTGTTGTTTTTCTGTTCTCCACTGGGTAGCAAAGTACTGGAGCTGAACTGAGTCAGTGGCTTCCCAAGAATCCCAAAGCTGATGAAATAAAAATGAGCAAAAGGAAAACAAATAAAAGTAAAAAATACTTTTTCAGTACTATCTTGAAAGGGGAAAAAACAGAACACTATTCATACAGTAAGTTTTGAAGACATTCTACATAATTAGACTGAATGAAGAACTGCTCAGCCAACAATATTAATGTACATTATTCCTAGAGTTCTATGTAAAGTCCATAGAACTTATGTAATTCGATAAAAAGCTAATTTAAAACATGGGCTTTTGTTATGGGACCTCTGGTGATAACATGTAAGGTAGTGTTTTTTAATGTTTTTTGAGCCATGAAACCCTTTTTACATTGAAAAAATCCTGCGGCACCTCACCAATCCTAAATGTTATAAAACGACACACCGTACCCTATTACAGCATATCTAATGACAATTTAGTCTTGTAATACGTTTATACTCAGGGTGAAATGTGCCACCGTTACAAGGTCAGTGGAAAGATGCAAACACACGCGTTTGCTCCAAGCGACTCGAGTGCACACGAGTTTGTGTCCACGCGAGTTGGATTTTGCTCAGCTTGGGCCAAGAGTTCACTTGATGCTTGGTCACGATGGTCATGATGGCCATTCGCCGTTCGTGTACCGACGAATGAGACAGCCACTTACCGGAGACATCTCTCAAAGGGAGTTGTTTTTGCAATGGACATGCCTTTCTTGGCACAGCACCAGCTGATGACAGTTCTGGGGGAGGTGGCGGCATTTTCTCATGTGAATGGTGTTCTAGGCTCAGGTATGGCAACGTTTTTATTGGATTGGCAGATACAAGGTGGCCTCACCTCTCCATGGGGAGAGTTTTCCTTCAGGAGGAGGAAAAGGAGGAAGAAGAAAAGGAGGGATTGCATTCGTGCTGCCACCCGCTGACATGGAGGAGCCACTGAAGGCACCAATACACAACGGGAAGTTGTTTGCAATATTTTGGACCAATTACGAAGTGAACTTAGACAATTTCCTGCAGAACCCTGAACATTTTCTCACGGGCCCCCTGAGGTCCCCGGACCTCCAGTTGAAAAGCATTGATGTAAGAAAATTTAACAATTCTTACTACAAGCCACTGCCTCGTATAATAATAAAGAAATCAAGCTTTAAACATAGTTTTTAAAACCTGTTTTTTTCTATCACACATAGCTGCAAGATAGTTCCTTATTGTTCAAAACAAATGACAGCCATTAAGGTTCTGCAAGCAGAAAAAGAACACATCAACCATAAACCAGAGCATAAATTGGTGTTTATATGTCTCTCTGTCTGGTAGATGATCATCGGATTCCCATTCAAAGTTTGCCATAAGCCTTTGTCTGACACAGCAATAACTATTATGAGGGGTAAGGCAGTAGTTCAACAGATAAGCAAAGCCCCCGATCAGATTAAATCTCATCCTCCCAAGAGCTTATTGTATAATATTTTACACCACCTGAGACTGGCGAGCTGCTGGTCGAGCTCTGCCGTCAAAGTCCTGGAGTCGCAGTGCTTGGCCTTCAGCGGGCTTTGACTTCTGGCCTGGGTGGCAAGGAACAGATGGGCTGACCGTTCTTTGGGTGAGGGCAGAAGAGACATCATCAGAGGGGAACGCTGATTAATGGTACTGCTGAGGGCTGAACGCTTTCGGGATGTCCTGCCAAAACAGTAAAATCAAGGATCAGGGCTCAAAGTGTAATGGGTATGAATATAAGCAATCTTTAGAGAAGCATACAAATACCAGAAAGCAGTTAGAGAGCACAAACCTCCACTAAGGGAACTAATTTTCTTTTTTATATTATAATTTCTCCTAGTAGCCTGTTAGCGGTCAGCAGTCAGCACCCTCTGCTGGTGACTATCAAAACATCCGACAAAGACACTGCAATCATTCCCCTCTTTGAAATTAAAAGCAAAATTTCTGGTACCCGATACTCATTCAGATCACGTAAAAATTCTAGTTAACTGGTGCTTGGTCTATATAAATCTGCTTGTGAAAATGTTATCAAAATCTGTAAATAACTTTATGAGTTATGCTGTTAACACATAAACATACACACAAAAAATGTAGGTGAAAACATCCCATTAATAATACAATAAAAATAACAAAAACACAGCTTGCTTGCAGGTTTATTCGTTCCAATAGTGAGCAAATCATGAAGTGTTCATCTGAGGAAAATGAAAAGTAAATTATTGGCATGTACCTTAATAAACAGTAGTACATTAACTATTTCCTGAGCCAAAAATAGAAGAAAATATTTCATCTAATGTTATAGTACATGAGATTAGTCTTGGTCTTGAGACCACATTTTCAAGGTCTCTGTGTCGTTTCAGAATCAGAGTCATTTTTACTCAATCTTGGGTCAGTCTTGGACAAAACTGACTCAGGATTTTAAATCAAGACCATTTAAGACCAGGACTTCTTCATTTGTTCATATAATAAGTATGATCACAAAGAATTATTCCTCTTAAATGTAACAATAAAGTCATTTGCAGGTTTAATTATATGTCACTGCTAATGGTTGAAACCCCCCCCCCCCACACACACACACACACACACATACACACAAGTGTGAGAAGATGAGAGGAAGCAAAGAGGTGAGGACAGATGCTACCAAACTCTGGTTTAAACATTATTATGTTGATGGGGCTTTTGAGAACATGTGGACATTTCAGGTTTGTGTTAATTACAGAAGGGTGAGGGTGTCTGAGTCAATAAAAGATGGCTGTTTTGATTTCAGCACATATGTAGTACTCAGAGAAGGGACTTCATGTCATGATCTGAGCACAGAGGATTCCACTGTGCTCAGTCTCCTGGTCTTTTTCCATATTTGTATATTTGTTGTATTTTAAGTTCTTGAGTCCCTGTCATTTTATCCTTGGTTGGTTTTGTTATATCTTGTATTGTTTCTTATTCTCCTCATTCCCCTGTGTATGTTCACTATAGTCTTGCTACTTATTTATTTGGTATTTGTTGTTTTTTATCCCTCAATCTTTATTTGTTGGCATTTTAGTTCTCGCTTTATATTTGTACTTTTGTGCTCTCTCGCTCTCTCTCTCTCTCTCTCTCTCTCTCTCTCTCTCTCTCGCACTTGGTGGAATGATATTGGCGATCTTACATTTTTGAATTGTGCAATAAAGGGATTTTTTAAAACTCAAAACTCTCTCTCTCTCTCTCTCTCTCTGGGGCTGCAGCTGTCAGTGGCACTTCCGGGTTTTGCTCTGTTGTGGGCGGTGCTCTTGTCAAGCTGTCAGTACCGTCTTCCCCCTTCTCATTACTCACAGCTGACCCCAGTTTGTAATCTCTCTCTCACCGCCTGCTCGCTCATGTGGTTCACACTTGGTATCATTTGTTATGATTGTATTCCTGCCTTCTTTAAGAGGGGCCTTTTCATTCACCCCTTGTCAGAGTCTCATTGTCATTTTTACTACCTACTCCGGTGGAACCTGTTCCTGTTCTAACGCCATCCTGTTCTCTTTCCATTTTTGGTCTCTTTGTAAGTTTATGTCCGTGCGCTGTTTGAATTTGTGTTTTCTGAATAAATACCACAAACTACAGTCCAGGCTACACCTCTTCAATGGGCGGGCGAGAGTACCTGATGAGCCTGGGTTGGGAGGTCTGCAAAATGCTTATGGAGATGGACGATGTTGTCTCCAACGCCTGCAGGGCTTCTACGCCCAAAGATGCCCTCTGGTACTTGGGCCTCGCAGAGGCAGCTGGCATTTTAGTTCTCGCTTTATATTTGTACTTTTGTGTACCATTTCAATTCTCCTGTATGTCCTGTACATATGGTAGTGTTGTGGAGTGTGTGAAATCAGAGGCGGAATCATTTCAGACGATTTATTACACACTCACATCTTTCAAGCACAGAACAGACTGAGCACTTCAGCAGAAACTCCTCTCTTAACTTTCATTTCATTAATTCCAGGGCTGTGTACTTCCCCCCTACTCTTCTCCCTTTATACCAACTCCTGCACCTCCTCCCACCAGTCTGTTAAGCTGATCAAGTTTGCGGACGACACCACCCTCATCGGGCTCATCTCCAACGGCGAAGAGTCCGTCTACAGGAAAGAGGTGGCCCAGCTGGTGTCCTGGTGCAGCCACAACAACCTGCAGCTGAACGCTCTGAAGACAGTGGAGATGATCGCTCCTGGTGCCCTTGAATGAGTATCTGTGATGGAGATGAGCGCTCCTCCTGCATCTTATGCAGGAGGAGCGCTCAAGGAGGTGAAGAATTAATGGATTTACGCGCAGCTTTGACCTACTTTCTGTGATCGCATGCTGACGCTTGCCGGTCCGGCCACGTCCCCTCTCTCATTATCACCAGCTGATTCAAACTGCCGCTGATCATGTTTTCCGGTCCTCGCTCAGGTGCTTCTCATCACACCATCACCAGCAGTGCGTGTACTTTGCGGCCGTTTGCCTGTCATGCACTGCTGGCCCATAGTATTGTCATCTGTGCTGTTAGTCTGCCAGTATTTTCAGCACTCTCACGACGTGTTAGTCACTCCATGTTCGCCGTGGTTCTCGTGCGTCCTTGAATCGATGTCCGCTCTGGGGTGCAACTGTGGCTAACACATCTCCTCTCATTCGTTCGCTGGGCGATGCCGGCCCCCGAACGCCATCAGTAAGTGTGTTTGTGTTTTTTGTACGTCTTCACTTTTTTGGGAACTGTGTCTTTCTGTATTAAATGTGCTGTGGTGAACCCTGCACGTAAATCCTCGTTATTTCATCCTCCTTCTCCGTGCCCTGCGTAAGAGTGCACAGAGGGGAAGGATGAATGGATTTATGCACAGGATTCACCACAGCACATGTACTGAACATAAGAATGATGATAACAATTCCCAAAAAGGTGAAGACTTACAAAAATAAACAGAAGCACTTACAGTTGGTGTTCAGGGCTGACATCGCCCAGCGAACATGGAGAGGACACGTGTTGACCATGGTTGTGCCCCAGGGCCGACATCGCTTCAAGGGGCACAACAGAACCAGGGCTGTGTGGAGTGGCTAACACGTCATGATAGTGTTGGCAATATTGGCTGGCTGACAACACGGCAGATGATGCACACAAAACATGAACAACCGACTGTCAAAGAGAGAGGGCACATGGTCGGACTGGTGAATCTTGGACAATGCCCACCTGAAAGTGGGTCAAAACGCACATAAAACACATGTACAAAACAAAAACAACAAGAACTCAAAATATAATACACAATAAACCCGATGCCTGAGCCACAGAGAATACACTGCTATGATTTTATTGAAAAATCGGGTTTAAATAAATTATATTTATGAACAAATAATTTGATGCAATATCTGTAACAAAAGCATAACACTCGGTGTTCCCCTGCCGTGTGTTTGTCTCTGCTGCTGCGGTGGGCATGTGTGCGTCTCCGCCGTTACTCTCTGAGTCTGACTCACTAGGCACGATGCCCGCTTGGCACGGCTCAAACCTTTACGGTCTGATGCCTCCAGATTCTTCATTGTCATCCCATTCTTCAGAACTATAATCGTCTGAAGATTGGACAATACAAACCAATTCCAGACTACATGTGCTGGAACCATCGTCAGTGTTCTCTACCGCTTCCATCCTGTGTGTACAATGGGCAGCCAAGTGCTGTGTTCTGTCGATGACGTCACAACATGGCCGGGGGGTTTTCCAGCCACTGACGCAATTGGTGACATGGTGCCATGAAAACGTTGGATATTCACATGAAAAAAAAGCCTGTTTGACTTAGAACTGCACAGACCAACCTACAGTATTTCATCATATTGTATTATGTGTTGAAAAATAAGATGAAGTCAAAAACATGTCATCAGACCTTTTAATGTTTCAGATCAACTAACAAATTTAAATATTAGACAAAGATAACACAAGTAAATACAAAATGCAGTTTTTAAATGAAGGTCTTTATTATTAAGGGGGGAAAAAATCCAAACCTACATTGCCCTGTATGAAAAAGTGATTGCCCCCTAAACCTAATAACTGGTTGGGCTACCCTTAGCAGCAACAACTGCAATCAAATGTTTGCCATAACTGGCAATGAGTCTTTTCCAGCACTGTGGAGAAATTTTGGCCCACTCCTCTTTGCAGAATTGTTGTAAATCAGTCACACTGGATGGTTTTCAAGTATGAACCGCCTTTTTAAGGTCATGCCACAGCATCTCAATTGGATTCAGGTCAGGACTGTGACTAGGCCACTCCAAAGTCTTCATTTTGTTTTTCTTAAGCCATTCAGAGTTGGACTTGCTGGTGTATTTTGGATCATTGCCCTGCTGCAGAACCCAAATACGCTTCAGCTTGAGGTCACGAATAGATGGCCGGACATTCTCCTTCAGGATTTTTTGATTGACTGCAGAATTCATGGTTCCATTTACCACAGCAAGTCTTCCAGGTCCTGAAGCAGCAAAACAGCCCCAGACCATCACACAACCACCACCATATTTTACTCTTGATATGATGTTCCTTTTCTGAAATGCTGTGTTACTTTTACACCGGATGTAATGGGACACACACCTTCCAAAAAGTTCAAGTTTTGTCTCGTCAGTCCACAGAGTATTTTCCCAAAAGTGCTAGGAATCATCAAGATGTTTTCTGGCAAAAGTGAGACCAGCCTTTATGTTCTTTTTGCTCAGCAGTGGTTTTCATCTTGGAACTGTGCCATGCAGGCCATTTTTGCCCAGTCTCTTTCTTATGATGGAGTCATGAACACTGACCTTAACTGAGGCAAGTGAGGCCTGCAGTTCTTTGGATGTTGTTGTGGGGTCTTTTGTGACTTCTTGGATGAGACGTCGCTGCGCTCTTGAGGTAATTTTGGTCAGACAGACACTCCTGGGAAGGTTCACCACTGTTCCATGTTTTCGCCATTTGTGGATAATGGCACTCAGTGTGGTTAGCTGGAGTCCCAAAGCTTTGAAAAGGGCTTTATAACCTTTTCCAGACTGACAGATTTCAATTACTTTGTTTCTAAAAAATTTTTCTTGTATTTATTGATATTTGTTGTAGTTTATGCCTTTTGAGTTTTATTACTGCCTTCTGTTTTTCTGTTTAGGCTTCAGTTTTTGCTATGCTCATGTTTCATTTCAATTTGTAATTATTTATTAGTCTGTTTTTGATGTTTATTCCTTATATTTGTCCTTGGTGTTCCTTCTCTGGGTTGACAGCTGTCAGGCGGTATTTCTGGTTTGGTGCTCTGTGTGGGCGTCGCCCTGTCAGCTGTCAAGCCCAGCCACTCCCCCCTCCTCTCTTCCAGCTGATCCCAATCTTTATTCATTACTACCTCTTTGCCCGCTGAGGTGAACTCACACCTGTCATCACTTATGTATTTGGTTTTGACCCTATTTAAGGGGAGTTATTTCGTTCTCATTTGCTGCTGCCTTCACTACTGAAGTGCTTCTTCATGTCTTTCTTCGTCTCCGCCAGAGTCTATTCCTGCTCTGGCGTGCCATCCTTGTAAGTTTTTCTCTCATTGTTATTTTGTATTTTGAGCACCATGTTGGACTTTACGTTTGTTGTTTGTTTTTTCAATAAATTGCCCAAACTCACAATTGGCGCGTGGGTCTCAATTCTGTGCCCTGAAGGGCATTTATGACAAGCAGATCCTATTTAACCCTCTGAGTTTGTATGTTGCAGAACTGCAACATAACTCCTAGTGGTCAAGAGTGGTAAATATTTTTTGTCAATAAAATAGTTCAGATTTCCAAGGCTATAACTTGAAAGTGGTAAGAGATTTATGCTTACGTCTCGCCATCTAATTACCAATAGACAGTGCACTGACTTTGTGCTGGGAGGAGGAGAGTCATTCCAAAGAGGTGTGGCAGCGCGCAATCTTATGCACATCCGTATTTTGGTACATTTTATGACAATGCGCTTTTGATCTGGAAAAAGGTCTCTTGTCAGAAGTGCATTGTTTAATGCTATTTCAGCGGTGTGTTTTGAAATCATGCAGCTCCAGAGCTCATGAGGAAACAGCATGCGCTGGGATTTTCTGTTATTTTAATGGAGGGAGTTGCAACAAGTTTTAATCTAATCACCTGTCATGTTAATTATAATATGATGATACACTTTTTATTTCATCCACATTCTCATTTTAATCATGGACTTACCATTGGGGTTTATAGATTAGGGGAGGTGCACGGGAGGGAGGTGTGGTGGCATGTCAGTCTGAAGATTTTAAACTGCAAACCTCTTCATGACAAAGTGTGTGTCATATTTCATGTCCATTTTTGCTTGCACATCCTGATTAATGAAAACACATATTCAGCCGTTGTTTACTGTTAACCTCCTTCACTATGCTGGCATTGAGAAACGTCATCATAATTATGCACGGATAAGAGCTGCAGGTTACAATTCAGAGATTATGCTAGTGTTTCTCTTTGTCCATGATTTTGACATATTTGTAAAATTTCCTTCAGTTATATTATCATTAATCCAAACTTATCTTTAACACCGAGAAAGAGGAGCCGTTCAATTTATCTCCTCTGCTGAATGCAAAATTGTTGCATTTTAACTCAAAACAACTGCCGGGATACTCTCATTTTGAATTATTCTGTTAAAAGAACGACAGTGAATGAGGTAAAAAAAAAAAAAAAACAAACTCTAAAAATGGCCAGCATTAGATAGCCTAACGATGAATATTTTGCACACCTGCTGATTCTTCTCCGCTACAGTTATAGCTCTGTTCAACCTGGTAGGGCAGACTGGTCCCTCTGTGGTTTGGTTAAATTAAAAAGAGGACTGAATGTAAACCCACATGCAGTTTTTTTTTTCCCTCTGTGCAGTAGAAAAACTATCGGCTATGTCTTCAAATAGTTTGTATTAACTGTCCTCATTTAAGCTCCTGGCTCTTAAATGCATTTTCACTTTGTGAACAAGCCCGCAATGTCCTCAGTGCAAAACAGATTTGTCCTCCCATTCAAATGCTGTCATGTTAATATTAAGACTTTGATCTTGCACCCCTCTTCATTAAAGGGAATGAGAGCAAAGACAGCAATTGGATTATTTCATGGTTACGTCCCAAAGACATATTTGAATAATTAAGAGCATTAGGACAGCATCTTCGCACTCTGTGCCGGGTGGAAAATTCATTTTTGCATTGCTGTAATAAGGAAATGAACTTGGAAACACCCATAAATGTGCCCTGCACCTAAGAGAGTTGATTATGGACTGCATTCTTATAATACAGCCCTTGGTCTCAGTTGGTGTGGTCTTAACTATAACACTAATTTCAACAAAATTAAACTATAAATTCACAAAATTCACTAACAATGGGGTCCTAAACACATTTTTACTGTAAAAACAAGCACATTTTTAACCATTTTTTTCTATGTGCTGCAGCTTCATGAATGGACAGCTTAAGAAAGTCACATTTTAGTGTTACTAAAAAAACTGGGGAAAATATCAGAACATTTGGCACACACATTTATTTTAATATGGCACTTCTGGCCCTCCATACATTTACACCCACCTCTGACCTATAAAAATGGATATATTCCTCCAAGAGATATCACACATAACTATGACATTGTGCCTACAGAGGAATGCTAAACATACCGTATACCCAGAAGTAACTACAGCTGTCAACAGCTCACATTCACATGCTATTCCATGATAAATGTCAAAACTCTATAGCTAGCAATCTTTCTGAATATAATATAGCCAAGACCCAGTGATACTGTGTACATCCACACTCAGGAGGAGGACATGCTTCAAGCCTAGCTTTTGATTGTTTGGTCTCAACCTGACAGCAGGAAAGAGCACAGGGCCTCTGACAGCTTATACAACTGCCTGCCTCATGTCAGACAAAACGGAGCAGCATAAAACAGGCTATCAGACGGACCCTCCTATCGGGCAAAGCCACGCATTTGTTGGCATCAATCATATTTCAGCCAGAGGCCTCACACGACATCAATCAAACCCACTGACTTAACTGCCCGAGCTATTAAGATATTGGCCATCTGATTTGTTCAACTAGAGAAAGACTGGTTAAACATACTAACATTTGTTGAACAAAAATATAATACTTTAAAGAAACATAGCCTTTTTAGGAATAAATTGCATAAGGAACTAAAAGCATCAAATTTATCAACAAAATAGAAATTACATAGGTGGAACATTGGTAAATCACAGATGAGGTGAACACCTAGGAAAAACCAAAATGAAAGCAATAGTGATACAAACAAACCAAATTTAGCAGAATAGATAATAAAGGTATGGAAACCATAAGCAGTCATGGTCCCTACTATCTTTCATCATTTGGTTTTCTTGAAATTCACTTCAAATAACTTGATTATTCCACAATGAACTTCATTTGTGGAAAAAGTATCAGTGCACACACATCTCACCCACATACACAACAATGCAGTAAGGTAAATACACAAGCTATATGATATAAAAGCATACATAGAATATGAAAATTAGGGCTGGGTGATGTGGCTCTGTAAGTTTATCACAATAATTTTTTTGTTATATTGCGATACACAATATACACTACTCACAAAGAGTTAGGAATATTCAGCTTTTGGGTGAAATTTCAGGATGCACCTAAAATGCACTAGAACCTTTACAGGTCAGGTTACCTTCTCTAACCTTTTGAATGCACATGTTCAACTGTTCAGTGTTTCAGTACTTTTTGCATAACTTGCTGTTCAACAACAAGGTGCTTAATGGCAAAATTCACAACAAGTGTCTGATCCATGAATTGACCAATAAATTTTCTGGTTAATTTAGAATTGGTATTTAAGCAGTCCTCTTCATCATGCTCATTCACATTCTGACATCATGAGACCAAGATAACACTTAACAACTGATCAACAGTATGTCGCCATTGCGAGGCTTCAAACAGGATGTGCTCAGAAGGAAGTGGCCACTGAGCTTAGAGTGTCACAGAGTGTCATCAGCATGTTGCAACAGAGATACAGACAGACTGGAAGAGTCACAGAAAGGCATAGAAGTGGACATCCTTTGGCCACATCCCATGCTGATGACCACCTCATTGTGAACATTGCCCTGTGGAACCAGATGATGAATGCCACTCAACTCCAGGCACATTTAAGGGAGGTGAGAGGCACCTAAGTGTCACGTCAGACAATTCAAAACTGTTTACATCAGCGTAGTCTGTGTGATAGATGACCTGCAAGGGTACCTGACCACACCACCAGGCACATACGTCATCGTCTTACATGAGCATTTATGCTGGGCAAGGGATCAGTGGACCTCAGTTCCGTTCTCTGATGAAAGTCGATTCACGTTGAGCAGAAATGATGGCCTCCAACGATGTTGGAGATGTCAAGGAGAGCGCTATGCATCAGCCACCGTTGTCACCAAACAAGCCTTTGGTGGTGGTGGTGTTACAGTCTGGGCAGGTGTGTCTAGTCAATACAGAACTGCCCTACACCTTGTAAATGGTACAGTGACAAGCCAATACTACCTGAATAACATCGTTAATCCAATCATTGTGCCCCTGCATGAACAACACAGGCCTAATTTCATCTTCATGGACGACAATGCTCCAGCTCTTCGAGGTCACATCATTAGGGAACAGCTGCTGGAGGCTGGGGTACCTCAAATGGAGTGGCCTGCACTTTCACCAGACCTGAAACCCACAGAAAACCTATGGGATCAGCTGAGTCGCCGTGTAGAGGATAGTAACCCTGCACCCCACAACCTCAATGACCTGAGGGCCGTTCTTCAAGAACAGTGGAATGCCATGCCTCAGCAGACAATAAGTCAACTTGTGAACAGCATGAGACGTCGTTGTCAAGCTGTAATTGATGCTCAAGGGCACATGAGAAGTTATTGAGACACTGACATTTTTGTTGTGGTAGACCCACCGCTGTTGTCAGCTTTTGTTTCAACAAATTGTTTGAGATGAGGAAATTACCATTACCTTCTACTTAAATGCCCTACTTTCATGATATAATATCACTGTAACGTGAACTTTTTACATTTTCCATAAATTTCACCCAAAAGCCAAATATCCCTAACTTTTTGTGAGTAGTGTATATTGTAATATATATATTTAGAAAGCACACTGAATGTCGTTAAAAATTTGGTTTTACTTACATTTTTATAAGAAAAAAATAATTCAAATTCATATATTCTATTCAGTATATACACAGCTATAGAAAAAATTGAGACCATTGGAAAATCTTTCCTAAATTAGCATCTCTACATGTATGGCTGCTATTCAATTTGAGTATCTGTTGAGTTCCAACACAAGGACACTTCAGTCTACTTAAAAAGGGACTGATTAGGTGATCATCTAAGCATGGTAAGCTGCATGGAAGCTGTGAATAAAAATCAGTTATTTCACAAATACAGAATTGAGCTCTTCCGAAGTTAAAACTTAAGTGTAGTGTTTAAGAATGAACATGAACTTGTTTTCTTTGCATTATTTGATCTAAAAGCACATCTACAAGCAACATATTTTTTGTTGCTTTGGCTAGTTGTCATTATCTGTAAATAAATGCTTTAAATGACAATATTTTGACTTGGAATTTGGGTGAATTGTTTTCTGTAAATTACAGAATGAAACACAAATGTTCATTTTACTCAAACACATATAAATGGTAAAACCAAATAAAGTAATAATTTTAGAGTGGTCTCTCTGGTCTATTAATTTTTCTGGAGCTGTATATACAGTTGCAGCTCAATAAATTAGAATGTCATTGAAAAGTTAATTTATTTCAATAATTCAATTCAAAAAATGAAAGCCCTACTGTATATAGATTTATTACATACAATGACACATTTCAAGTGCGTGACACTTAGGAGTGACACATTTCAAGTGTTTATTTCTTTTAATTTTGATGGTTATGGCTTACAGCTAATGAAAACCTAAAATTCAGTTTCTCAAAAAAATAGATTGTATAAAATTAATTTAAAAACTGATTTTTAATAGAAATGTTGGTCAGCTGAAAAGTATGTCCATGTATACACTCAATACTTGATCAGGGCTGCTTTTGCATGAATTACTACATCAGTGCAGTGTGGCATGGAGGTGATCAGCCTGTGGTATTGCTGAGGTGTTATGGAGGCCCAGGTTGCTTTGATAGTGGCCTTCAGCTCATCTGCATTGTTGGGTCTGGTGCACAGCGCATCCGGAAAGTATTCACAGCGCTTCACTTTTTCCACATTTTGTTATGTTACAGCCTAATTCCAAAATGAATTAAATCCATTTTTTTTCTCAAACATAAGCTTTTAGAATCAGATGTTGCAGAGTTAGAAGTTGTTATTGTTTTAACATTGAAACCACTGCATAATTTAAGAGCAAACTTACTTGTAAAACATTTTTTTCTCCTGCTGTTCTCTTCTGATGTTGGCTGTCAGTTGGCTTTGCTCAGAGGAAGCTCTGCTGTGATTGGCGTGTTGCGATGTGGGCAATGAGGGAATTGTAGTTTTTACCAATAAGCTGATAACTACAGGAAGAATATACGTTGTACTTTAGCTTCAAAACTAAACAGCAAAATGTGTCTGAAAAGAAATGACAGAATGAATAAATGGTGTAGTTGCTTAATATGTGTTTAGGTTTCCGCTATTTTAAAAGTTCAGCACGAGATTGACTCTTGACAGGAAGTGAGCTGTGGGGCTGTAAAAAAAAATTGCACTGCCACCTCTACTGGCCCAGCATACTGTAGTTATTATTATGCCTTCGTACAACGGAGGCATACAGTAATCGCTCAATGTTTCTGTGTGTGGTCGTGTGGTTGTGTGTGTGTGTATGTGTCTGTCTGTTACCAGCTTTTCTGCTCGCCCGGTCAAAATCAAGTGGAACTAAAGGCTTGTATCATTATATTGCCACATTTTCTTGACTTTTAATTTGCCAGAATGTCAAGATAAACCTTTGTTTTCAAAATAAACACAAATTTAACTGTTTGAGTGTGTTTGTCGCCAAACTGCGGCATAACCCCTAGTGGTCAAGAGTGGTAAATATTTTTTGTCAATAAAATAGTTTGTAGTTCTGATTTCCAAGGCTATAACTTGAAAGTGGTTTAGAGATAATGGCTTACTGTCAATTAGAAAGATGTAAAATATGATCCAAAGTTTCAGATAGGAATAAATTTGCGCATCTAATTTCCATAATGTCACGGCACCTCTTTAAATTCCATAACTCAGTCCAAACTGGACTTTGGATTTATTTACACAAAGAATGGTTCAGTCTTTTGACACCGTTTTTTGTACAGAGGTACTTCATCATCTTATACTCAAAGTATATGAACAAGAAATCAGTACATTTAACCCCCCCCCCCCCCAGAAATTCCTCACTTACTTTTGACAAAGGAGGGCTGGCTGGCTGGCGTGGTCACTGCGTTTTCACCCATTGTGGTTGTTATTTTGCATTCTGTCAGTCATTTAAAGTCTCTACACATCTACAAAGTCTTATGATTATCCCACATAAATTTCGCTTGTGTTCCGCAGCTATTTTCTGCGTACAAAGCCGACAAAGTGACGATGACTGATCGCGACCATATTAGCTTCCTGGGCTAAAATGCTAAAAACAGGAAAAGGAAATGAGGAGTTCTTCTTCTTTGGTGTATTATGTGTCATCCATTGAGTCCTCCAACGGATATCTGCCACCTTCTGAAACTGGCAAATCAGTACAAATCCCTGATGCAGCCGATCATGTCAGAGTGAGACAACAGGCGCAGTGCCAAGCTCTGCCACTAGGGGCACGCAAATTCACACACTCAGAGGGTTAACTCACCATTATACCCTCAAGCCATGAAAAAGTTATTGTAATAATTAGGCCGGGCCAGTAGAGGTCGCACCAAGGCAGCTGCACCTCGTTGCTTTCATTACAATGACTTCTCCCCAGCTCCACTGACTGTGAACATGAGCTGTTTTTCTGTTTATTTCGAAAACAAAGCATTATCTTGAAATTCTGGCAAATTAAAAGTCGAGAAAATATGGCGATACAATAATACAAGTCTTTAGTTCCACTTGAGTTTGACCGGATGAGCTGAAAAGCTGGTAACAGACACACACATGCACACACACACACATCTAGATGTTACCATATACCTACGTTGCTTTGCAACTGTAATGCCCTATAGCACATAAGACAAAATCATTAGCCAGACTTCTATACTGATGAGAAGCATATTCAGTGACCATGTAAATAAAAGTTTCTGCTGGAGGAAAGAAAACATCTGTTACTTGCTTGATTTGTGCACTAAGCCACTTGGTTTTTATGTTGTATTTAAGAGTGCATTTTTAATCTCAGAACATAATCTATTCTACATGGTATGCTGCATTTATGGAGAACTAACAGGATAAACAGGATTCCTTCAGGTTTTATGCTTGTTAAGAGCTCATCAAACTTCAACCCTGAACCGTGACTGTGCACGAACTCAGAAATGTGTTCTGGGAACTTTTCATTAACTTTTCAGTGGGTGTAAAGACTCAAAGAATATTCAGTGATTCACAGGGCAGTTACAGACCGGATTTTTTCTGTGTAGCCTGGGGAAAGATTTTTTTTTTCTCAGTAAAAATTCATGGGGCAATTTCAGGTATGTGTGTTTGACCGACTGCACAATTTTGCCACAAATTTTTGCCAGCATAAAAAGTATGCACACTTGTAATATATATGCACCCACACAACTCTTACCCCCTGTTTGATTACCTTGGTTTTCCCATCTTCAGCAGCAAAGCAGAAGTGGAAGTCACTCCCAAGTCTCCATCAGTCATGTTCTTGATTGCTGTGTTGAAGCCGTCTGAGTACAAAAGACGCCCGACCTCCTCCTGGATGTCCTTTAGGTGCTTCCTGCCAAATGTCACCCAAGCAACATAGCAGAAGAAGCTGTACAAGCACTAGGAGCAGATTGGGAGAAAATTCCTTATCTTTGTGCCATTTTTATTCTGTTCTTTTCAAGTCATTTTTGAAGTCACATATTTTGCCCAGAGACTGACGTTTACCATCCCTACACTCAGAAGAACGCCCCAGGTGGCGCCTTATTCATTCATGTTTGTAAAAGGTCACAACAGCTATTTCTGTCCAGAAAGGTCACACACTGAGGAGGCAATAAGGTGCTGCTGTTAGCGTGGTATTGCGCTCCCTGTCCACCCACCTGGCTAAATACTGTAGGGAGCCTGTCAAAGCAAAGCACCAGGGTTGAGTCAACGTCCCCCTACTACTAACTAATTCATTCAGGCCACAAGGTGTAACCAGCATTCAGTCTTGCTCTGTTCTGCTCCCCGCTGTATGCATTCACAGATGGTGAACTGGCCTTGACTCTGACCAGCTGAAACTCTACTTTTGTGAGCAGCAATCAACTGGAATGTTTCAAGGACATCCATTCAGTTGTATAGCTATTTGAATATTTGGCTGGTTTAGGGGGGAAACTGATTTGTAATTAGAGTTTAAAAGCTATTAAAATAATCTGGTTGCAATAAAGGCAGCCTATAGAAGAAAGTTATCATTGCACCTACCGCATGGAGCATCCATTCTGTTCTATTTGGTAGCATCTTGCCCCTAAAAGATACATATAGGAACATTTTTACTACATGACATGACACCAGAACTGGGTGTCGTAGTTAATTCAGCAATTGTTCTAACATGTAGGTTCAAGATTCATGATTTTCACGCCTCCTAGTATTTTATAGTAGGTTGCTTAAACGTTAAAGCCTTTTGAAAAGAGACCTGGATGCAAAGAACAATGGCGATGGGATGGAATGGAATACATATTTTTTTAACTTCAAAATATTCAACAATTACCTATTATTAGAGTGTTTAGAAATAACAGAACATCATACCAAACATTGTAAAGATAAAACCTCTGAAAACCCACATATTTGCATTTTTATGTGCGGAAATGTGAGCAAGAGCATAACACCTTATTGCTCCATACTGAGGTCCAATGGCTGTCACACTGCAAAGTGTGACCCACATGTACAAGCTCCCAGCGGAACAAAAAGTGTTTTTGACTTATGAGAGGTGCAATGACATGGTGTGCAAGGCTGGCATATCCGGCAGATATATTTCAGTATCTGAATTAATCAAGCACACAAATGCAAGGCAAAGAGGGGAACCGGCTCACAAGCACAGAAAAAAAAATTGGATTCCATTCAAAAGTACACCTCTGGCCTAAACATCTGGAAAGTGCCAATCTTGACATCTTCCTGCCATGATATCAGCTTTGTGTTCAACTAAACAGGCCCAGGTTTCACACTGAGTGAGTATAAACTACTCACAAGACTAAATTGTCATTATATGTGCTGTAATAGGCTACAGTGTGTCATTTTGTAACATTTTTGGTTGGTGGGGTTCCCCTAGATTCAATGTAAAAGGGGTTTTTTGACTCAAAAAGGGTTGAAAAACACTGTGGTATAGACAATATGAAAATAAAAGCTGGCTTTCAAAATTCTTGCCTTTAAACTGATAGGAATTCTATCATAATTTTTTTTTTTTTTTTTCAGCAAAACCAATCCATAATTCAGTCTGAGCCTAAGGCATTCACTCTCTTACTTGCAGTATTGTATGTAACGGATGAAGTTACACTAAGTTAGCAACCACTCAGTAAAAAATTATGCAAAAATGAAGAGAGCATTTTCTGACCACCAGCTGACAAATATGAAGAATGACTCACTTGTGATATGGCGGGTGTTGTTCTCTCTTCAGGTCCAGCATCAGAGTGAAGTAGCAGACTGCCAGCTTCTCTTGAGATATATCCTTTTTGGCCAGCACCTCCACCTGCATCTGCTTGCCAGTGTTTGAGTCCAAACTGATGTAAAAAATGTAACAAAGCCAAAGATGTGTGTCAGTAAGGAAATGCACAACAATGAGATAGGTAGCTACAACAAAAATAACAATAGTAAGGATACTATGCAGTCATGTGTATTATACGTACACCAGAGGTGACATAGATTTACTCCTTAACGACTTCAGCTCAAAGAAGCATGACAAGTAAAGGAGAAGGGCAGCCAGGACATCATCAAGCTCTTTAGTTCTAGATACAGAAAAGGAGGTTAAAAAAAAAACCCACATCTGACATAAAACAACAAAAGAAATTGTGGTCATCTGTATTTAAATTACTTACCTCAATACATCCAGAAAGCAAAAAGGAATTGGAAGCAAATAATTCTCCTGCATCAAACCAACAGCCGCCTCTACAACAACAAAATAAGACCGTCAAAAATGGAGCAGCTCACTCCGTGACGCTTCTTTTTCTAAATGCACATGTGTATACCCTCTGATGTCCGACCTTGGCCGTGGGCACAACCCTGATGCAGACCCAGCTGAGGATCACTGTGTGTGAGTTTGGTGAGCATCCAGGCAAGTGGCCTTGGAGAGTAGCGATTCCTGTGGACTGGGAACGTACAGACGGACAAAGGACGCGCCACTGTGGCATTATCTCGTTTAACTTTCCTCAGAATTGGCTATAAAGCTTTTCCAAACCAGGTTGTTAACTCTAGAGCATTTTTGGATGTTTTTGAAGTAAAGGCTAGGAAGGAAACATAACTGAAAGCTGCAATGTGAAAACTCCCTATTTCCTTGAGCTCCAGAAATTGATTCTCAAGTTACAAATTGTTGTTCATCCCGAGTAATCAGTCACTGTGATTCTTGGTTAAACACAGCAAAGGCACTTAACGTTTCACATCATCCATGGTGACCGAGTGCCCTCGGCTCCTCAGCAGCGAGTCCCTGTATGTGTCCAGATGAGTCGGGGCCAGGCTGTTTCCAACGCTCTGCCGCCCTCTGCCGGTCATTGTGTGGACGTCAGCCAACCTGCAGAAGCAGAAGTTGTGATCGCGGGCAGATTGTGTTCAAAGGCGGTATCGCAAAACGTCAGAAGTCGATGTCTACAGGCCTGGTGATTTTTAACATTCACTGGAAGGCAGCCAGGGACCCAGCCCTACCATTCTGCTCGCTGCTGAAGCTCGCTGAAGTTGTCCTCACTTTGACTCATTTTCCTCAGCATCCCCCCCTCTCTGGGAGAAGAACTAGACACAAACACATATTTTCATCACCGTGTAGTGACTCTTCAGTGATGCTCCCGTAATGGTCCCTGGATTTGCTCACCTGACAAGCTCCACAGTCTGGGATTCATCGTCCCACACCCAGCAGCCTGGACACAAAGCACTATCCTACAAAGGACATGCGACCAATTCTATAATAATTTGCTAGTTTTATATGCTTTTAATTACATTACATACACCATTGTTGGACAAACATTAGTAGTGATGTATAGCCTATACTGTAAAATCTCACCGCCCACAAATAGGCTTTAAAATTTGAAGAAAATGTCAATCTTCACATTTAATTTACATAAATATATAGATTTAACTTACATTTGCTGCGTGGTCTGGATGTTTCGGCATTCCTTTAATCAAAGTTTCCAAGCTTTTTAACTGTCTGGAACGTGCTTCTTCCTCTGTCCCCAATGTTAGGCGCTGTATCCAGGCAACAGCCAATGGAGAAGACGCTTCTCCAGTTACACCAGTGATCCTCTCTGCCCTCAGCACTGAGATTGTGGAGAAGATATTTAGCATTGAGGCAGTTAATTGATGGTGAATGCCTTTTTTTTTTTGTTCTTGTCATGGGTTCAGTTTCCCCAAAATTATATTCCTGTGATCCTTCAATTATTATTAGGACTGGGAATTGATTAAAAATATTTTTAACTAATTAATTGCACATTTTGGATAATTGTGACTATTCCCAAAAATTACAACGAAGAAGCAATGAAAAAGAAGTATTTTAAGCAACTTTTACTTGCATTTTTTAAAAATAAAGTATACCTGTGACACTCACATTCAACAAAAACACTCTTAGAGCAAGATTCAAAGATTTTATTTGTCAATACTACTATACGTACAGGACATACGGGAGAACTGAAAGGCCGTTTTTCTCTCTTCAGTGGTGTGCGCAATATTTTAAAAAAAGGAATAAGGCTGGAAAAACAACAACAGCAGTCTCTGAACAGTAATGCTACCGGTAGAGCAAATGGTGTAAAAGATAAAACCCAGACATCCCTTAGTGCAAATAAAGATAAACTATATACCTATATACAGAAAGGGTAGCGCAGTAATACTCATAGTCGCAAGTTCGATGCGGTAGTGTAGGTGCAGACAGTGACAGGTTGGACTGCACATGATCAATATTGCAATAACAGACAGCAGCAGGTATGGCATTTGTGCAAATGGTTGCAGTAAGGTGCGGAGACATACAGCAGCAGATGTATTACATCAAACACTTGATAATCATGGATGTACGCTACATTCGGTTAAAAAAATATGATACTGTGGATAATGTGAAATGACGAGGCAGAGTTCATCTCACGAGTCAGGTTTATTCACATCATCCAACATCATCAAAAGCAGAAAGAGGAAGAAACCCAGACATTCGTCCTTTAAATACCTCAGGACTTCAAAGCACACAGTCATATTGTATTTAATCCCAAGTAACAATACATCTTCCTTCAGATCTTAACACCTCCACCCCCAGCCTCTGGCGGCCAGGAAAATCCCCCCAGGCCGTCTCTCTGCATACCAAAGACTAGACTTTCACATCCTCCTGTTATCTCCAGAGAGGCTCAGTCCTTTGTTCAATCCAAGATGTGAAGCCTACAGTGGTATACATATGAAGCATGAAGTGATATACATAAGTGCACATATATGTGTCCCACATGACCCCCCCAAACGTCTAAGATGGAACAACAGAATAACAGTCTGCATGTCATGATAAACCATTACACATCAGTCCACGTGCTGCTTGGGCCTCAGTCTCCTCCTGTATCTGCTGTAAGCGGGCTTTACCACTTCCGCGGCGCCATCCTGCTGGGGAGCTGCTGTCTGAGGGTGAGAACTGTTAGTCAATCCCTGTGAGTGTTCTGGGGAATGTCCCCTAGGGGGTCTGCCGCGCCGAGGAGCCCTGGCCGACAGCACATCCTCGTCTGCCACCACAAAGGTGGGTTTGAGCCTGTTTATGCCAATCTTTTCTTTCCTGCCCCCCAGATCTAGCAAAAAATGCTTATCCCCTGTTTCCAGCACTCTAAATGGTCCATCATAAGGTGGTCGCAACAGTGGGCGATGGGCATCGTGTCTGACAAAAACAAACTCCGCGTTTTTTAAGGCCTTAGGCACAAAAACGCGGGGAAAACTGTGGTGAACGGGGCCCGGCAGCGTGCCCGATTCCATGCCACTCTGCAACCGCTGAGCCGGGGAGCATTCTGGCGCAGGATTATCTGGGAGAAATTCCCCGGGCAGCCGAAGAGGCTGTGCAAAAACCAGCTCAGCTGGGGAGGCTTCTAAATCCTCTTTAGGTGCAGAACGCAACCCCAATAGAACCCACGGTAGCCTGTCTACCCAATTTGCATCCGTAAGCGACGCTCTGAGAGCCGCTTTCAATGACCTATGAAAACGTTCGCATAACCCATTAGCCTGCGGACTGTACGCGGTTGTGCGGTGGATCATTACCCCCAGGCTGCGGGCCATTGCTGACCAAAGTTCGGAAACAAATTGAGGACCTCTATCGGACGTAATGTCCGATGGGACTCCAAAGCGCGCTACCCATGCTGTTAAAAACGTGCGCGCCACCTCCTCGGCTGTGGTTAGTGACAGTGGGACCACTTCCGGCCAGCGCGTGGTGCGGTCTACCATTGTTAGAAGGTGTGTGCACCCCTGTGACGGCGGTAGGGGGCCTACGAGGTCCACGTGAACATGATCAAACCTCTTAGCCGGGATGTGGAACGGCTCCAAGGGAGCTCTCGTGTGTTTGTGTACCTTGGCTTGTTGACAAGCCATGCAGGCTGCTGCCCACTCTCTAACTTGTTTGCGCAGGCTCGGCCAAACAAATTTCTCTCCCACCATTTTGACCGACGCGCACACTCCCGGGTGCGCCAGAGAATGAATTGAGTCAAAAATGCGGCGGCGCCACGCGGCAGGTACCACAGGACGTGGTCTCCCAGTGGAGACATCACAGATTAGGGGGGGGCATACCGTCTTGCAGCACCCTGTTCTCCAGCCTTAACTCTGTTGGTCCAGACTGGAGCGCACACACATCCGCGTCGCTACCCTGATCCGCGGCCATGGCTGCATAATCTATCCCTACGCGGACTGGGGCCGCCACGGCGCGCGAGAGACAATCTGCCACTACATTCAGTTTACCCGCCACATGTTGAATATCGGTAGTAAACTCTGAGATTGCGGCCAGCTGTCTCTGCTGCCGGCCTGACCACGGTTCTGAAACCTTGGCCATCGCGAATGTCAGCGGCTTGTGGTCAACAAACGCGGTGAAACGGCGTCCCTCCAGCCAGAACTGGAAGTGGCGAATGGCCAAGTGGAGAGCTAACAACTCCCTGTCGAATGCGCTGTATTTTCGTTCGCTATTGCGCAAAGTCCTGCTGAAAAATGCGAGTGGCTGCCAAGCCCCCGCTACATGCTGCTCCACGACCGCCCCTATGGCCACATCTGACGCGTCAGTAGTGAGGGCTATGCGGGCCGTTGGGTCAAGATGTGCTAACAATGCAGCATTTGCCAGGGCTGTTTTGACCTCAGAGAATGCTCGCTCTCGCTCCGGAGACCATTCGATCTTATTTGTGGGTTTTTGTTTTTTTAGCACGGCATACAATGGTTGCATGAGCTGTGCTGCGCGGGGGAGGAAACGGTTATCAAAATTCACCATTCCCAAAAACTCCTGTAATGCCTTGACTGTTTGTGGCTGGGGAAAATTTGTTACCACGCGTACTTTGTCAGGTAGCGGAACCGCTCCTTCTGGGGAGATGCGATGCCCCAAAAAATCAATCTGCATCACCCCGAACTGACACTTCGCTGGGTTGATTATTAACCCGTGCTCTCCCAACCTCCGGAAAACTGCCGTGAGGTGATTTTCATGTTCGTCTTCGGACACGCTGGCTACTAAAATGTCATCCAGGTAGACGAATACGAAGGGGAGATCGCGCAACACCGCATCCATCATGCGTTGGAACGTCTGCGCAGCGCCCTTAAGCCCAAACGGCATGCGCAAAAACTCGAATAGGCCAAATGGAGTTATTACCGCTGTTTTGGGTATGTCTTCAGCGCGCACTGGGACTTGATGGTAACCGCGGACCAAGTCTATCTTAGAAAAAACGCGTGCCCCCGCCAAATGAACGGAAAAATCTTGGATATGCGGGATTGGGTAGCGGTCGTGTGCTGTGGCGTTGTTCAACCTGCGGAAATCTCCGCAAGGTCGCCACGAGCCATCAGCTTTCGGGACCATGTGAAGCGGGGAAGCCCATGGGCTTTTCGAACGCCTGATGATGCCCAACTTTTCCAGGTTGGCGAACTCCTCGCGCGCTATGGTCAGTTTAGCTGAATCCAAGCGCCAAGCTTTTGCAAAAACGGATGGTCCGGTGGTAGTAATAAAATGTTCCACTCCGTGTTTAGCGACGGCTGCTGAAAATGTGGGAACCGTGAGTGCTGGGAACTGAGTGAGCAGTGTGTGGAACTTACCGCTTGCCGTTGCGACGTTGGCTTGTGCTGTGGGCGGGGTCACTCGGGCTGCACAGGGAATAGAATAAAAGGAAAGCGCATTAACCAGGCGCCTGTTAGCAAGATCAACCAACAAACCATGTGAGCACAGAAAATCAGCCCCCAACATATTGAAACTAACTGCAGCTATTACAAAAGTCCACTCAAATGTACAGCCGTGTAGGGACAGAAGCAGGTTCCTCTCACCAAAGGTCTTAATCTCCGAGCCGTTCGCTGCTGACGCCCCGTGACCTCCGGGACCCGCTAGCCGGTCAGCGGAGGTAGGCGTGATGAAACTCACTTGGGAGCCTGTGTCCACGAGGAATTGCCTCCCCAAACGCGCATCCGTCAAGTAGAGCAGCTTGTTCTCTTCACCGAGGGCCGCAGCTGCTACCGACCCCCGGTCTTGGCGTTTCCCGAGCGCTTGAACTGGCACGGTGGTATACATTTGCATGCCTTCTCTGCAAAGCGGCGATGGTAGAAACAGAGGGTGTCTCCTCCGCGATCCTTGGCCCTCGCCGCCGCCGTCGTCGGTGGGTCTTCTACCGCCGACTCTGGCCCCTCGCCATCTCCGGCCGTCGCGCCGAACTCCGTCGCTGCTGCGGTGGCCACACGCTGTTTGCTGGCATTGAGAATCCGGTGCACCTCCTGGGCCAGCGCGCGGAAGTCCCGCTGGGCCAACAACGGCGAACTGGCCGGGGTCGCGCTCGTGGCCAAAGGTAGGGTTCTCAGGAAAATGTGGGTGAAGATGAAGTCGTCGCCGTCTGAGCCCCTCAAGCTCAGCATGTTCTCTATCAGGTCAATGGGCGTGCCATCTCCCAAGTCGTTCAGAGCCAGGAGCCTCTCCGCTCTCTCCTGGACTGAGAGAGTGAAGCGTTGGATGAGCGCAGCCTTCAACCCGCCGTATTTGTCGTCGGCCGGTGGCTGCTCCACAAGGCTCTGCACATGCCGAGCCGTGCGGTTTTCAAGCTTGGCAATCACATGGTAGAACTTCGTGTCATCTACCGTTATCCCCCGGAGGGCGAACTGTGCTTCGACCAAGTGGAACCAGGAGCGCGGGTTGTCTCGCCAAAAGTCCGGTAGCTGGACGGTAGCGGCATACGCTTGGCTGGGAGCTCCTGACCCGGCTGGCTCGGGGGAATTTCTTTCACTCATGATACGTCTTAGAGTCACCAGTGTGGATAATGTGAAATGACGAGGCAGAGTTCATCTCACGAGTCAGGTTTATTCACATCATCCAACATCATCAAAAGCAGAAAGAGGAGGAAACCCAGACATTCGTCCTTTAAATACCTCAGGACTTCAAAGCACACAGTCATATTGTATTTAATCCCAAGTAACAATACATCTTCCTTCAGATCTTAACACCTCCACCCCCAGCCTCTGGTGGCCAGGAAAATCCCCCCAGGCCATCTCTCTGCATACCAAAGACTAGACTTTCACATCCTCCTGTTATCTCCAGAGAGGCTCAGTCCTTTGTTCAATCCAAGATGTGAAGCCTACAGTGGTATACATATGAAGCATGAAGTGATATACATAAGTGCACATATATGTGTCCCACAATACCAATTTATAATATTCTTTTTCAGTTCTTTATAAAGAGGGCATTGATTACTCTGCAAAACTACCATCTTTAAATATTGTCACCTTTCCTGTTTTATTTTGAAACAGTCAAAGAGGAAGTTAGTGCTTCTACTTAAGGTAACTTTCCTAGTTATCTCACCCCTTAAAAGTATAATGAAACACAAGTAATTCTTAACTGACTTCCAGCACTCCTGATTTTAATGGCGAGTTAGAAGCTTTTATTCACTCTATATTGGAGTGTCTGTTTTTTCTCTGTTCCCTCTGACAGAGCTTCTCCTCCTTTTCATACTTTTGAGTGAGCAGCCCCAATCAATGACACTAGGTCAGGTGTGTGTGTGTGTGTGTGTGCGTGCATGCATGTGTGTGCATCTGCACATCTGTGTACTCATGTACACATGCTTTAAGTGGGGTCTGTGCTCGCAGAATGAGCTCACCCTGAGTACTGGAGGCTAAGTTTAGCGTGGTATAAATTTAAATGTGGAAAAACAAGACCTACTCTTCTTTTCAGCTCAGCCAGCTGCTCAGGCAAAGCAGTCACTGCTGCAAACACCACCTCAGGGACCTGACAGTAACAATTTTTTTGTGTTAATTGGCCTGCATTAATCAAAAATGTTAACGTGTTAATATTCCCAGCCCTAATTATTATTATTATTATTATTATTATTATTATTATTATATGAAGGGAAAAATTTTCAGAAAAAAAATCTCACATTTACAGTACATGGAAAGAGTTACAATTTCACAATCAAAAGTCATTTTACAAGAAACAAAGCTTAAAATTTGCAGGGAAATGGTCTCCATGTATGAGAGAAAAAATAAATTACCAAGAAAGTTTTGCAAATGTAGAAAAGTGGCAAATTCCTTTGTTTATTAGATTGGAAAAATCTTGTCTGTTTCCAAGTTTGTGTTTGTAACTTGGGTGTATTCCTTTAATATTAAGGCTAAAATGGGTTTTGTGGCTCCATGAAGCTTTTATACAGTCTATAATCTGTTTGGAAATAAGCAACTTTGAATATTCAGTTTGTACTTTAAATGTAAAAAGTGCAATTAAATGCTTTACAGTGACTGACTTATATAATAATGGATTCCATTTACAGTCCTGTGAAAAATTAGGACACCCTGTGAAAGTCTGTTTTTTAACATATTTGGAGATATGGATATTTAATATCAATTTCAACAACACTGGGAGATTCAAGTAATACAACTAAACAATTAAAACTGAAGAAAAGCCTTTTCTTAAATTTTCTGTAAAATGTAATTCTAAAAACATGCAATTTCTGATGAGGAATAAATTAGGATAGCCCCATATTTATTCCCACTTAAAATGGCTAAAATCACACACAGGTGTATCACATCAGGTGCACATGATTAGAACATCATTACGCAGCATTTTGAAGGAGGCTTGTCCTATTTAAACCTCAGACATTTAGTTTGGTGTGCTCCTGACTGTTGAAGTGAGAGTGAACACCATGGTGAGCTAGAAAGAGCTGTCTGGGGCCTTCAGAAAGAAGATTGTAGCAGCTTATGAGTCTGGTAAGGGATTTAAAAAGATCTCAGAAGAATTTGAAATCAGCCATTCCACTGTCCGGAAAATAGTCTACAAGTGGAGGACATTCAAAACAACTGCCAACATGCCCAGGTCTGGCCGTCCAAGCAAGTTCACCCAGAGAGCAGACCGCAAGATGCTAGAAGAAGTCTCCAAAAACCCTAAAATGTCACCACAGGACTTACAGCAGGCTCTTGCTACTGTTGATGTGAAAGTGCATGCCTCTACAATCAGAAAGAGACTGCACAAGTTTAACTTGCATGGGAGGCGTGCAAGAAGGAAACCTTTGCTCTCTAAGAGAAACATGAAGGCCAGGCTGAAGTTTGCAAGAGAAAACATAGACAAAGACCAGAACTTCTGGAATAATGTTCTTTAGACAGATGAGTCTAAAATTGAATTATTTGGACACCAGAACAGAGGACGTGTTTGGTGTAGACCAAATACAGCATTCCAGGAAAAGAAACTCATACCAACTGTGAAGCATGGAGATGGAAGTGTCATGGTTTGGGGATGCTTTGCTGCAGCAGGACTTGGCAAGCTCACCATCATAGAATCCACCATGAATTCTACCGTGTTTCAGAGGGTGCTTGAGGACCACATGAGACCATCTGTCAAAAAATTAAAGCTGCAGCGGAACTGGACCCTGCAACATGACAATGACCCAAAACATACCTGTAAATCCACCAAGAACTGGCTAAAAATTAAGAAGTGGAGAGTCCTGGAATGGCTCAGTCAAAGCCCAGATCGTAATCCCATTGAGATGCTGTGGGGTGACTTGAAATGGGCTGTACATGCAAGAAACCCCTCAAACTAACAGACACGGGGAGAACATGCAAACTCCACACAGATCACTGTTGGCTGGGGGCTGGGATCGAATTTAATGGGGTGTCCTAATTTTTTCACAACTGTATATAGAACCTCTTGTGACACTTTACAATAAGTCCATTATTTATTCACTCTGCAGACAGAGGCAGTGGTAAGCTACAGTACTTCTGTAACCAGAGCTGCCCTGGGGCAGACTGATGGAAACATGGCTGACAATCCATGCCAAGAGCCTCTCCGAACACCACCAAACATTTATTCATGTCATGTGTCATAGGCACACTGGAAGCAAGGTAGGTAAAGTGTCTTGCCCAAGGACACAAGAGCAGGGTGGGGGGAGCAGGATTTGAACCGCTAACCCTCCAGGTACTGGACAACCTGCTCTACCTCCTAAGCCACTACTCCCATGTGTTTCATAATAAAGTAAGTTGTTACTATGTAGTTTTATTATCAATACAGAAACTGATCTACTGGGATTTCAGTACACAAATGCTACACAATTTGATGAAGAAAAGACACTGCCACTGTGTTACAGACAGGTTTTATTCTTGTTTTTACCAGTTCTAAGTTTTTACTTTTCTTTCACTCAATAAAAATACTGCCACAAACGATCTTGACATTTTGCCTTTTTATTTGTATTCAGTCAGGATTGGTTTCCAAAAGACGCTGAAATATTTATTTGTTTTGCCTGAGACTGACTTCCCAAACTCTCTAAACTCACAACCTATTCTTATTTGTTTTTTAGAGTAAGGAGGTACAGAACTTCAGGGAATTCCTCTTCCTCTGTCGGAGTACCTCCCTGCAGAAGTTCCACATTGCAGGTGTCACCTACATTTTAAAAAAAAGCATTGATTTAAGCATAAATATATAAAAGCACCATTAAAACCCACAAATTAATTTCAGCCTTGAATTAGGCACATTATCCCTTACCAAACAGGCTCTGCACTTGTTCTTTGGAAAAAGAAAATGGAGGACCTGAGAGAAAAAATATAGTTAAAACAGTATTTATTCTTCACCAAACTCCTGTGGACATGTTTTTTTTTAATTTTGAATAAATTAAATGTGGAAGCGTACCTTTATGTACTGTGGTATCATACAGGAAAGTGACCAAGAGGTAGGTGCAGTCGTTCGCCATCAGAGATTGGATCAGAGGTATATATCTGCAAACATAAATTAACAGATGCCATATAAAATGCAGTTTAAGTGATTTCATCGATTTCAACTAACTGCTATCCTTCATACTTTGCTTGATCTCTTAGATTGATGGACCCAAAGGAGCCTCTGTCCCAAATTGCTCCAAACTGGCCCTCAGTGGAACTGTACAGTTGATAAAATGTAATTTAATTCAGTTTTTTAAGCTCTGAAATGCATTTAAAAAGCACATATTGTTTGCCCACCTGGAAAAGCTGTACAGATCACATTGATAAAGGGAGATTGCTTTGTCTTCACTCTGTGGAAAACAGACAGAATCCAGTATGTAATACGTTCAGCACGTGCTGCTTTTTAAATTTTATCGATGTAAGTGGCATGGACCCAACATCATTTAACTCTGATTTAGGCCATAAATGCACCATTTGATATACAGTGCATCCAGAAAGTATTCATAGCACTTCACTTTTTCCACATTTTGTTATGTTACGGCCTTTTTCCAAATTGGATTATATTCATTTTTCCCTCAAAATTCTACACACAATACCCTGTAATGACAACATGAAACAAAGTTGTTGGTTTTTTTTAGATTTTTGCAAATTTATTAAAAATAAAAAACTAAGAAATCACATGTATTCACAGCCTGTATCACGAAGCTCAAACTTGAGCTCAGGTGCATCCTGTTTCCACTGATCATCCTTGAGATGTTCCTAAAGCTTAATTGGAGTCCACCTGTGGTAAATTCAGTTGACTGGACATGATTTAGAAAGGCACACACTTGTCTATATAAGGTCCCACAGTTGACAGTGCATGTCAGAGCACAAACCAAGCATGAAGTCAAAGGAATTGTCTGTAGATCTCCGAGACAAGATTGTCTTGAGGCACAAATCTGGGGAAGGGTACAGAAAAATTTCTGCTGCTTTGAAGGTCCCAATGAGCACAGTGGCCTCCATCATCCGTAGATGGATGAAGTTCAGAACCACCAGAATCAGAATCAGATTTATTGCCACTGTTCATGTAGTACACAAACTAGGAATTTGTCTCGGTGCAATGCTACAACATTAAAACATGATAAGATAAAGAGATAAACTAAAAAAAAATTAAAGACTAAAACCATGCAATAAGTGTAGAATAATAAATAATAATAATAATAATAATAATAATAATGAGTAATACTAGTCACAGCAGTTTTAAATAAATTAACAAGTAGCAGATGATGTGCAGTCGATAATACAACAGAAAAACAGTGATGAATGACATGAGTCTGGTTGAGCTGCTGTATATAGTGCACGAGAGTCAATAAGTCACTTAATGTTCAGCAGTCTGATGGCAGAGGGGAAAAAACTGTTCATGTGCCGGGAGGTTTTAGTCTGAATGGACCGAAGTCTTCTACCTGAGGGGAGGGGGGCAAACAGTACGTGACCAGGGTGTGAAGGATCGGCCATGATCCGGCCTGCACGCCTCCGGGTCCTGGAGATGTACAGATCCTGGAGAGATGGGAGCTTGCAGCCGATCACCTTCTCAGCAGTGCGCACGACGCGCTGCAGCCTTAGTCTGTCCCTCGCAGTAGCTCCTGCGTACCACACAATTATGGAGGAGGTGAGGATGGACTTGATGATGGCCGTGTAGAACTGCACTAACATCTTGGTGGGTAGCTTGAGCTTCCTCAGCTGCCGCAGAAAGAACATTCTCTGCTGGGCCTTTTTGATGAGGGAGCTGATGGTTGGCTCCCACTTGAGGTCCCGGGTGATGGTGGTGCCCAAGAAGCGGAAGGAATCTGCAATGGTGATGGGAGAGCCTGTGATGGTGAGGGGGGGCAGGGGGGTTGTGACTTTCCTGAAGTCCACAATCATCTCCGCTGTCTTCAGAGCGTTCAGCTGCAGGTTGTTGTGGCTGCACCAGGACACCAGCTGGGCCACCTCTCTCCTGTAGACGGACTCGTCGCCGTTGGAGATGAGCCCGATGAGGGTGGTGTCGTCCGCAAACTTGATCAGCTTAACAGACTGGTGGGTGGAGGTGCAGGAGTTGGTATAAAGGGAGAAGAGTAGGGGGGAAAGTACACAGCCCTGGGGTGATCCGATGCTGATGCTAACAGAGTCTGAGACAGACTTCCCCAGCCGCACATGCTGCCTCCGGTCCATCAGTCCACCAGGACTCTTCCTAGAGCTGGCCGGCCATCTAAACTGAGCGATCGGGGAAGAAGGGCCTTAGTCAGGGAGGTGACTAAGAACCCGATGGTCACTCTGTCAGAGCTCCAGCGTTCCTCTGTGGAGAGAGGAGAACCTTCCAGAAGGACAACCATCTCTGCAGCAATCCACCAATCAGGCCTGTATGGTAGAGTGGCCAGACAGAAGCCACTCCTTAGTGAAAGGCACATGGCAGCCCGCCTGGAATTTGCCGAAAGGCACCTGAAGGACTCTCAGACCATGAGAAACAAAATTCTCTGGTCTTCTGAGACACAGATTGAACTCTTGCGTGAAAGCCAGGCATCATGTTTGGAGGAAACCAGGCACCACTCATCACCAGGCCTACAGTCATGTGAAAAAATTAGGACACCCCATTAAATATTCAGTTCTTTATTAAGAAATGTTCACATATCTACAGTATGTCTAACCTTGTTTTTGTTTTATTTGCATTTTTTTAACATTTATTTTAGCCATTTTAAGTGGGAATGAATGTGGGGGTTTCCTAATTTATTCCTCACTATTTGTTTAGAATTACATTTTACAGAAAATTTGAAAAGTCTTTAATTAATTTCTAATTGTTTAGATGTATTAAATCAAATCAAACTTTATTGTCATATTGCTGTACATACAACTGTAGTGCAGGCAAGATGAAATTGCATTTCTCTCGGCATCCATATAAGAAGCAGCATGATTAAGACACATTCCCACATAGCTCCCCCACCCCCACCCCTACCCCCCCATCCATTCACACATCCCTGAGACATACTTGGGGGGGGGGGAGAATAACTAACTATAATATACAAATAATATACAAAATGTCCGTAGGTGCAGTAGTGTGTATGAGAGATTCCAGGTCAACTGTTCAGCATCCTGACAGCTTGTGGAAGGAAGCTGCTAATCAGTCTGGTGGTTCTGCCTCTGATGCTCCGGAATCGTTTACCAGATGGGAGAAGTTCAAAGTGTTTATGCAGAGGGTGAGAACGGTCCTTGACAATGTTCAGTGCCCTGCTCCTACAACGGTTCTGAAAAAGTTCTTGGACAGAGGGGAGGGAGACTCCAATTACCCTCTCCGCCCCCTTGACTATCCTCTGCAGGGCTTTTTTGTCTGACATACTGCAACTGGAGTACCATGTAGCAATGCAGTACGTCAGAACACTCTCCATCACACCTCTGTAGAAGGTCCTGAGGATGCAGATGGGGAGAGAGGCCTGTTTGAGTTTCCTCAAGAAGTGCAGTCTCTGCTGAGCCCTCTTCCTGATCCCCAAGGAATTCTTGCTCCAGGTCAGGTCCTGCGAGATCTGCATTCCGAGGAACTTGATGTTCTCCACTCTCTCCACTAAACGGCCACCGATGCTGAGGAGGACGTGCTCAGGCTGTGACCGCCGGAAGTTGATAATCATCTCCTTCGTTTTGTCCACATTGAGCACCAGATTGTTCTCCCTGCACCAGCCCTCCAGGTCTCTCACTTCTTCCCTGTACATTGATTCCTCATCCCTCTGAATAAGTCCCACCACCGTGGTGTCGTCTGCAAACTTAATCTGGTTCCCCTCATGTCTGGATACACAGTCATGTGTTAGAAGTGTAAACAACAGTGGACTGAGTACACAGCCTTGAGGGGATCCGGTGCTCAGCATGACAGAGTTGGAGATGTTGTTTCCAACCCGGACAGACTGAGGTCTCTCAGTCAGGAAATCCAGGATCCAGAGACATGTGGCGGTGTTCAGACCGAGAAGGAGTAATTTCTCCATCAGTCTCTGGGGAATAATGGTGTTGAATGCTGAACTGAAATCAATGTACAGGAGTCTGGCGTAGGTGTCTTTCTGGTCCAGGTGGGTGATGACAGAGTGTAGGGTGGTGACTATAGCATCCTCCCTGGAGCGGTTTGAACGATATGCAAACTGGAGCGGGTCATGTGATGCAGGGAGGCAGGCTGTAATGTGTGGTTTGACAAGCCGCTCAAAACACTTCATCACAATTGGTGTCAGTGCAACAGGACGATAGTCATTCAAACAGGACACCACTGGTTTCTTTGCCACCGGTACAATGATAGAGGTCTTGAAGCATCTGGGAACGATGGCCTGACTCAGGGAGATGTTATAAATGTCAGTCAGGACATCCGCCAGCTCGCTCGCGCAGTCTCGGAGCACACGTCCCGGAATGTTGTCTGGACCTGCAGCTTTGCGTGGGTTGACTCTGGTTAGGGTCCTCCGTGTGTCCGCTGTGTTGATGGTAAAAGCTGGTCCAACCGATGGTGGGGGAGGGCCAGCCCTCCCTCTGATTGTCGAGTTTGATGCTTCAAACCGTGCAAAGAAGTCGTTAAGCCTGTCTGGAAGCGAAGCGTCGTCATCATCGACCCCCTGCCTAGGCTTAAAGCCCGTCAGAGTCCGAACTCCCTGCCACATCTGCTTGGTGTTCCTAGTGTCACAGAGGTGTCCCTGGATTTTCTTCGCATAGGCGCGCTTTGCCGCCTTAATTCCCTTTGAAAGCGCAGACCTGGCTGAGTGGAGGGCGATCCTGTCCTTCGCTCTGAAGGCTGCATCTCTGGCTGTGAGCAGCGAGCGCACCTCTGCAGTCATCCAGGGCTTATGATTACCCCGCATAGTGATGGTCTTCACTGTAGTGAAATCCTCTGTGCACTTCGCGATGTAGCTGGTGACCATATCAGCATACTCCTCCACATCTGTCCTGTCTTCCTGGGAGGCTGCTATTTTGAAGACCTTCCAGACCTTGAAGACCTTACATGAATCTCCCAGTATTTTTAACATTGACATTAAATATCCATATGTCCAAATATGTTAAAAAAAACACACACACACACACACACAGGCTTATACAGGGTGTCCTAATTTTTTCACATGACTGTATACCATTCTTATAGTGAAGCATGGTGGCGGCAGCATTATGCTATGGGGATATTTTTCAGTGGCAGGAACCGGGAGACTAGTCAGGAAAGATGGAAAAATTAATGCAGCACTGTACAGAGACATCCTGGATGAAAACCTGCTCCAGAGCGCTCTTGACCTCAGACTGGAGTGACGGTTCATCTTTCAGCAGGACAATGACCCTAAGCACACAGCCAAGATATCAAAGGAGAGGCTTCAGGACAACTCTGTGAATGTCCTTGAGTGGCCCGGCCAGAGTCCAGACTTGAATCCAATTGAACATCTCTGGACAGATCTGAAAATGGCTGTGCACCGATGCTTCACATCCAACCTGATGGAGCTTGAGAGGTGCTGCAAAGAGGAATGGGCAAAACTGCCCAAAGACAGGTGTGCCAAGCTTGTGGCATCATATTCAAAAAGACTTGAGGCTGTAACTGACTTTGTTGATGCAAAGGCTGTGAATACTTATCGCCATGTGATATCTTAGTTTTTTATTTTTAATATTCATTCATTCATTCATTCATTCATCTTCTTCCGCTTAATCCTTTTCGGGTCGCGGGAGGGCTGGAGCCTATCCCAGCATCTTTGGGCGAGAGGCAGGGTACACCCTGGACAGATCGCCAGTCCATCGCAGGGCCAACACAGAGAGACAGACAACCATTCACTCTCACAGTCATACCTAAGGACAATTTAGAATCCCCAGTTTATGCCAATTAACCTAACTTGCATGTTTTTGGCATGTGGGAGGAAACCGGAGAAATCCCGGAGTAAACCCACGCAGACACGGGAAGAGCATGCAAACTCAACACAGATCACTGTTGGTTGGGGGCTGGGATCGAACCCAGGATCCCCCGGCCAAGGGTGAGTTGCTGTGCTGCCGCAGTGCTAACCACTCCTCCACCGTGCCGCCATAAATTTGCAAAAATCTAAAAAAAAAACTTTTTTCATGTTGTCATTATGGGGTATTGTGCGTAGAATTTTGAGGGAAAAAATGAATATAATCCATTTTGGAATAAGGCTGTAACATAAAATGTGGAAAAAGTGAAGTGCTGTGAATACTTTCCAGATGCACTGTAACTTTGCACAAAACTCCAAGAAGCTTCAATTTTAAGACATAAGCAAAAATGAGATCAACTAAGTGTCATATTGACATCAGCAACATTACATGGCATCACATAAACATGAATGTAGAGCCTTATGGTGTGCTCAAACCCAACGCAATGCAAGTTTTTCACATGGCGCGATTACTTATGAAGTCAGTGTAAAAATGCGAATCCACACCTGAGCGAGTTTGTTGCGATAGCCAAATAGCAGAGTAAGTATCAACAATGGAGCGTAAACTAGCTTTAAAATGAGACCACCACTCACTGGAGACAGATGGACTGGAGCTCTGCAGCTGAGATGGAGTATATTGTAGCTTGTATCCAGACACATACTCCTGCTACCAATGTGCTCATGAGAGCTAGCAGCTCCTGAAACTGAACACTGGCCAGCTTCAGTTTAGTACTGAAAACAACTGTCACCCAGGTGCAGTTTCTGGAGGAGGCAGTGACATTTTGCCAACTGTGTGTCCCGCCGAATAACATTGTAAACCTAAACATGATGGCGTTTTGGGTATTTCCACAGTAGATACAAAGCAGCTGCAGAAGTTATGAAGGCAACCCTGCCCCTACGCAAGGCTGTACTCGCACGAGTACAGCAACGCAAATTTTTGCTTCATGTTTGGTCTGAACACACACCATAAGATTTGATACCCTGCATTTTCAAATACATTTTTGAAATTCTGCACAGAATTATCTCTACATGCATACAGTTGACCTACTCTGGAGACCTTTGCCCCAGGTATGGCAGACACATGCTCCTCCCTTTTTTCCCACTCCCACCTACAGTCATGTGAAAAAATTTGGACATCCCTTTAAATATTCAGTTCTTTATTAAGAAATGTTCACGTATCTATGTCTAACCTTGTTTTGGGTTTTTTTTTGCATTTTTTAACATTTATTTTAGCTATTTTAAGTGGGAACGAATGTGGGAGTGTCCTAAAAAAGATGGGGGGTGTCCTAATTTATTCCTCACTATTTGTTTAGAATTACATTTTACAGAAAATTTGATAGTCTTTAATTCATTTTTAACTGCTTAGTTGTATTGCATGAATCTCCCAGTATTTTTAACATTGATATTAAATATCCATATGTCCAAATATGTTAAAACACACACACACACACACACACACACACAGGCTTATACAGGGTGTCCTAATTTTTTTCACATGACTGTTTACTTTCACTTCTGGTTCAGCATGACATCTTCAACCCTCTGCCATCTTACTTCATGAAGTGATTTTCAGAACTACTAGAGGTCACTTTTCCCAAACTCTAGGTCTATATGTACAGTATCTATACATACAATAACCCCAGCAGCATCACATGAGAGCATAAAGACAACTTGAATATAGATTCAATATTTAAGATTTAATTTCCTGCATTATTTACATAAATTTTTGTTATTCCACATATAATTATTTCTTGATTATTTCCGCCTGTGTACAGTAGACCTACCCTGTAAACTTTTGCTCCAGGTATGTCCTTCACAGGCTCCTCACTGTACTTCAGTTTGTTCTCCTCAAAGAACTCTCGAATCCCCTTTTCTGAGATCTCCACCCCGACCACTGAATGGCCTTTGTCCGCCAGCCTGATAAAATGACACCAACAGGAAGTGATCTTGAGGAGAAAAATATGTTCGATATAATAGGATGACCTGACACTGTAAACACTACATGTGAATTGTGTTTTACTTGACTCAAAGAGGGTTTTCATACCACTTCATATCGACAGCTTTACCACAGAGAGGGAAGAAGAAGCGAACGCCTTTTCGCCCTTTGAGAACTTTATCGAGGTGAGTCTCCAGCAGCCTGTCAAGATCAAAGGCACACTCTCTAAAACTGGTTCACATAACCACTTCAAAAACATCAACTTTAAATGAGGAATCTCGTTTAGATAAAAGGGATACAAGAACTAAATTAGCCTGGCTCATGCTTCTTTGAGTAATTTTCCTATTCTGATCAAACACAGGACTATATACAGTGGATATAAAAAGTCTACACACCACTGTTCAAATGCTAGGTTTCTGCAATGTCAAAAATGAGACCAAGATAAATCATTTCAAAACTTTTTCCACTATTAATGTGACCTATAACCTGTACAACCCAAGTGAAAAACAAACTGAAATCTTTTAAGGGGAAAAACAAAAAAACTTACAATAACTTGGTTGCATAAATATGCACACCCTGTTATAACTGGGGATGTGGCTGTGTTCAGAATTAACCAACCACATTCAAACTCATGTTAAATGGGAGTCAGCACACACCTGCCACCATTTAAAGTGCCTCTGATTAACTCCAAATAAAGTTCAGCTGTTCTAGTAGGCTTTACCTGACATTTTTGTAGTCACATCTTACAGCACAAACCATGGTCCGCAGAGAGCTATCTCATTCCTGAGTTGTTTTAGCCTAATTTACTATAGTTTATCAAGCAATCATTGGCTTATGGTGAAACCTGCAGTCAATCCAAAGCACCCCAACTATAAAAGGCAAGAGAGCTTTGTTAAATAATTTTGACGTCCCATTTCACGTGCGAATGGCAACTACATGTAACTCGGGTTTAACTGCAAAATTACAACCCAATCGCTGCAAATCTACAAGAAAACAAAACAAAACACACATTTATGAGTAAACAGTTTTAAATTTATGTGAAAAAAATTACAATTTTCTCACAAAAGTTGCAAATTTTTAAGAATAAAGTAATGCCTTTATTACAGAATTGTCACAAATTTTGAGGAAAAACAAGCGCAAATTTAACTGAAAATAAGTTTATGAGAAAAGCTGCAAGGAAACAGCAAATGTGTACAAAAACAAATGTAAATTTATGGGGAAAAACAAATTCATGAGAAAAAAATGAAACTGCGTGAAAATAGTCATTACTCATGATTTTAGCAGCTTTAGTATTTCTTTGGTTGCTACTCTTATTTATACTTGAGTGACTAATATCATAAGGTAACTCTGCCTTTACATGAGTATGCTTTCTGACTACTCTATCTACCTCTGGTAAGCGCATGCATTTAGATCCCTTGGAGCAGCCAGAAGAAGAAGTTTAATGTGAAGTACTTGTGTACAGTAGGCGTATGGAAGCCAGTGTCGCCCTGTTCCCAGCCATCGACCCACTCCTGGAGTTCGATGATTCGTTCTGCTTCAGACTGTTGCTGCATTCTGGTCAATGTACCTTTGCCGGACTCCAACTAAGAAAGAACACCAGAGACAAAGGTAAATAATATCTGTGGAAGAGGGAGTGTCAACACTTAATGCACACCAGGCTGGACAGATAGAGTGATGATATAGAGTGAAGTAAGTGGCGGTAATGCACCTGTAGGCCGGTTGCCAACCACCAATCAAATCTAAAGGAAGAAGAAGAAGAATGTTGCATATGACACTTGCACGATTGCACAGTAACTGCCTAAGCCTGAGATGCTGTTACTGGAACTTAGCCTCAGAGGTGCAACACCTGCAAGTGCAACTCAATCTGTGGGTAATAAATAGAGATTAATTAGCTGTAGAAAGAGCATGAATTATTTAGATAAGGAAGCTATGTATATGGGCTCAGTACCTATGCCTACTGTTGCATAAGGACACTGTGAAACTGGAATGGCAAACCTTTGCTCCACATGCGTTTTCTCTTAAGATTAATTGGTCCAGCTTCTTGAGACAATTGCTTTGAACTATGACCCATAAGAAGCCCAAAATCCATTTAATTCAAACAAAGGGCGAATGGAGAAAGACAATATTTACCCAGCAAGCTCTGAAAGGATTGATCTTGCAGTATAGGGGTGGTGCTACATTATATCACCAGGTGCAGCTGGGTGTGGCACTGCTGTTAATGAATGACACTCTAGCTAGTCAGAACAGTGTGGATTTGACTGAGTTGTTTCGCTACAGTTTGCCCAGATATGCTTCAAAAATTAAATCACCACCAACAAATGGCTTCAGCAGGACCCCGTGTGCCTCAAAGTAACTGACTGTATTTTAGAGGTGTAGAACAACCCTGTAATATCAGAGTGGATGTAAGATTTAAAAAAAAGAGCAATTTTTGTTATGATTTAATCAGCATGAAACAATTACAATATGGCAAAACCAAGTATGGAAGTGCATTAAAACAACTGCACAAGTCTAAAGGCCGTTTACATTTGAATTACAAGTGAGACATTTAAAGCAAGTTTCTGACTCACCTACTACTGGCTCCAATTGTTCAAAACAGCTCCTACATGGAGAAAGAATAGAAAAATGTGCAGTTTATATCCCTGCTATAACCAAGTCTTACCTGCCGTGTGGTATTTGTTGTGTCTGCTTCCTCCTCACCCCGCGGCAGGTTGCTGCAGAACGGACAATGTATAGGAGAACTATCAGGTTTGTTATACAGCAGGCTGGAGGCGGAACTCTCACCTGCAGGCACGTCTGCATCCGGCCAGGAGGGACAAGTTCTGAGTTGTCTTTTTATTTTTGATTTTTAAAGTATGGGACATTTTGGCCTGACAGTCATTTCAACAGCAATGATAGCATAATAGAAATTAATCTTCACACCCTCGCGTTTTCCTTGCGCGTGCGCTATACACACCTTGCGCGAAATAATGCGTTTCCGTTCCTCTGTTCTTTACAGACTGGTATTATATTAAATGAATGAATGTGTGTTAAAATGACTTTGAGGACGACAGTCATTTTATAGAAGTTTTCTTCATAATTTATTACAGTTACTTTTCCCACCATCACTGTGACTGTTCAGTGGATGTTCCAGAAAAAAAAAGAAATATTTTAATTATTTGTGTGGTGTCAGGTTAAGCACATCGTGTTTGTCTATACTTGGTACTTAGATGATCAGATCACATTTTATGACCAATTAATCCAGAAAACCAGGTAATTCCAAAGGGTTTAGATTTTTTTTTCTGCCAACTCTAATAAGGAAAAAGTCACAAAAGAAAAAAAACATACATCCATCCATCTTATACTGCTTTTCCAGAGATCCGGGTCACAGAGGCAGCAGTTCAAGCAGAGAAGCCCAGACTTTCCTCTCCCCAGCCACCTGCTCCAGCTCTTCAGAGAGGATATCAAGGCGTAAACAGACCAGCTGGGAGACATAGTCTCTCCAGCGAGTCCTGGGTTTGCCCCGGGGTCTCCTCCCAGAGAGACGTGCCCAAAACACCTCAAGTGGGAGGTGTCCAGGAGGCATCCTGATCAGATGCCCATACCACCTCAACTGGCTCCTTTCAATGTGGAGGAGCAGCGGTTCTACTCTGAGCCTCTCCTGGATCACTGAGCGACTCAACCTATCTCTGAGGGTGAGTCCAGCAATCCTACGAAAAAAGCTCATTTCAGCTGCTTGTATCCGCGATCTCATTCTTTTGATTATTTTGATCATTACCCAAAGTTCGTGACCATAGGTGAGGGTAGGAACATAGATTGATTGGTAAATCAACAGCTTTGCCTGAGAGCTCAGCTCCCTCTTCACCACAGCAGACCGGTACAATGTCCATATCACTGCAGATGCTGCTCCGATCCGTCTGTCAATCTTTCGCTCCATTCTCCCCTCACTCGTGAATAAGACCCCAAGACACTTAAACTCCTCCACTTGGGGCAGGAGCCTGTCCCCAACCCGAAGAGGACAATCCACCTTTTTCCGGCTGAGGACCATGGACTCAGACTTGGAGGTACCGATTCTCATTCCAGCTGCTTCACACTCAGCGGCAAACCGTCCAAGTAAGAACTGTAGGTCATTGCTGGATGAAGCCAGCAGGACAACATCATCTGCAAACAACAGAGACGAGATCCTGTGGTCACCAAGCATGACACCCTCCATTCCCTGGCTGCGCCTAGAAATCCTGTCCATAAAAATTATGAACAGGATCGCTGACAAAGGGCAGCTCTGGCGGAGTCCAACTCTCAATGGGAATGAGTCCGATCGAGCGTTGGCAATACGAATCAAACTCTCATAATGGTCGTACAGAGACCGAATAGCTCACAACAACAAGCCCGATGCCCCATACTCCCGAAGCACCCCCCACAAAAACCACAAGGGACGCAGTTGAATGCCTTCTCCAAGTCCACAAAACACATGTAAACTGGTTGGGCAAACTCCCACAAACCCTCGAGGATTCTCGAGAGGGTAAAGATCTGGTCCGATGTGCCACGGCCAGGACGAAAACCACATTGCTCCTCCTGAACCCGAGGTTTGACCAACGGCCGGACTCTCCTCTCCAGTACCTTGGCATAGACCTTCCCAGGGAGGCTGAGGAGTGTGATCCTTCTAAAGTTGGAGCACACCCTCCGGTTCCCTTTTTTGAAGAGAGGAACCACCACCCTGGTTTGCCATGCCAAAGGCACTATCCCCAACCTCCACGCAATGTTGCAGAGGCATGTCAACCATGACAGCCCTGCAACTTATTGCAGCCCTGCAACCATGACAGCCCCACTTATTGGTAGCTTTATTCTTCATATAATCAATTCTTCATTAACTTTAGGCCATGTACCGCAGGCTTTTAAAACGGCTGTAATTAAACCCTTACTCAAAAAGCCAACGCTAGATCCAGGAGCTTTAGCTAACTATAGACCAATCTCTAATCTCCCTTTCATTTCAAAAATCTTAGAAAGAGTTGTTGCTATGCAATTATTTGACCACCTGCAGGGAAATGGTTTATTTGAGGAGTTTCAATCTGGGTTTAGAATCCATCATAGCACTGAAACAGCCTTAGCGAAGGTCACTAACGACCTCCTCATTGCATCTGATAATGGACTAGTTTCTGTACTTGTCCTTTTAGATCTTAGTGCAGCTTTTGATACTATTGATCATAATATTCTACTTGATAGATTAGAACTCTATGTTGGACTTAATGGAACTTCGTTGCAGTGGTTTAGATCTTATTTATCTGATAGGTTCCAGTTTGTTCATGTAAATGATGAGTTTTCTCTCAGCTCAAAGCTTAGTCATGGAGTTCCACAGGGATCTGTGCTTGGCCCTACTCTTTTTAGTTTATATATGCTTCCGTTAGGCAACATTATTAGAAAGCACTGTATACATTTTCACTGTTATGCAGATGACACACAATTATACCTGTCAATGAAGCCAGATGATACTAATCAATTAGCCAAGTTAGAAGCCTGTCTTAAGGAAATCAAAGTTTGGATGACTTGTAATTTCCTGCTATTAAATTCAGATAAGACTGAAGTCATTCTTGTTGGTCCAAAAAACCTTAGAAATTCCTTTCCAAATCAAACTTTCAGTTTGGATGCAGTTACTCTTTCTCTTAATAGCTCTGTGAGGAACCTTGGAGTTATTTTTGATCAGGATTTGTCCTTCAATTCACATATTAAATTTGTTTCTAAGACTGCCTTCTATCATTTGCGTAATATTGCCAAGATTAGGAGCATCTTGTCTCAGAGTGATGCTGAGAAGCTGATCCACGCTTTTGTTAGCTCGAGATTAGATTATTGTAATTCTTTATTATCAGGTTGTCCTAAAACATCTTTAAAAAGTCTTCAGCTGATCCAAAATGCTGCAGCAAGAGTTTTAACAGGTACTAGAAAGAGAGATCATATCTCTCCGGTTCTGGCCTCCCTTCATTGGCTTCCCATAGAGTTTAGAATTAAGTTTAAAATCCTTCTTCTTACTTACAAAGCTCTAAACAATCAGGCTCCTTTTTATTTAAAAGATCTGATACTACCGTATCATCCTAACAGAGCACTACGCTCCCAAAATGCAGGTTTACTTGTAATACCTAGAATCTCCAAAAGTACAATGGGAGGCAGAGCCTTCAGTTATCAAGCTCCTCTCCTGTGGAATCAGCTGCCAATCTGGATTCGGGAGTCAGACTCGATCTCTGTTTTTAAGAATAGGGCTAAAACCTACCTTTTTGATATAGCCTACAATTAGGGAGGGATCATGTGTTTTCTGAACCCTCCCTTAGTTATGCTGCTAATAGGTTTAGTCAGCCGGGGGACCTCCAGTAATGCACTGGGCCTCACTCCTTTCCTCACTCTCTATGAAATATTTTTTTTTTGCTGGTCATTAACATTTGTTTGTTCTCTCCCATAGATTGAGTCCCCATCGTGCTGTTTGCTCTCTACATGTCTGTTCTTTTCTTCTTCTCTATCCCCTCACCCCCCAGCCAGTCACAGCAGATGACTGCCCCTCCCTGAGCCTGGTTCTGCTGGAGGTTTCTTCCTGTTAAAAGGGAGTTTTTCCTCTCCACCGTCGCCAAGTGCTTGCTCACAGGGGATCGCCTGATTGTTGGGGTCTTTCTGCAACTGTGGGGGTCCTCCCTACAGTTGATAGTGCTATGAGATGACTGTTGTTGTGAAATGGCGCTATATAAATAAAGTTGAATTGAATTGAATTGAATTGAATTGAACATCCAGGGCCTTAAGGTACTCAGGGCAAATCTCGTCCACCCCCGGGGCCCGGCCACCAAGGAGATTTTTAACCACCTTGGCGACCTCAGCCCCTGTGATAGGTGAATCGTCCCCCTCGTCCACAAGCCCTGCTTCCTCTGTGAATGGCGTATCACTGGGATTGAGGAGATCCTCATATTCCTTCCACGGCCCAACGATATCCCCAGTTGAAGTCAGCAGTGCCCCATCAGCACCATATACAGTGTGGACAGGGAGCTGCTTCCCCTTCCTGAGCCGCCAGACAGTTTGCCAGAATCTCTTCGAGGCCAAACGAAAGTCTTGTTCCATGGCCTCACCGAACTCCTCCCATATCCGAGTTTTTGCTTCAGCAACCACCTGAGCTGCACTCCACTTGGCCTGCTGGTACATCTCAGCTGCTTCGGGAGTCGCATAAGCCAACCAAGCTTGATAGGACTCCTTCTTCAGCTTAATGGCCCCCCTCACCACTGGTGTCCACCACTTGGTTCAGGGGTTGCCATCACGAGATGCCCCGACGGCCTTGCAGCTGCAGCTCTGGGCCGCTGCTTCAACAATGGAGGTGGAGAACATGGCCCATTTAGACTCCATGTCTCCAGACTCCCTCGAAATGTGGTTGAAGTTCTTTCAGAGGTGGGAGTTGAAGACCTCCCGGACAGGGGCCTCAGCCAGATGTTCCCAGAACACCCTCACTATACATTTGGGTCTACCAGGTCTGAATGGCTTCCTCCCCTGCCATCGGATCCAACTCACCACCAGGTGGTGATCAGTTGACAGCTCTGCACCTCTCTTTACCCGAGTGTCCAAGACATACGGTCGCAGGTCTGATGACACGATAACAAAATTAATCATTGACTTGCGACCTAGGGTGTCCTGGTGCCAAGTGCACATATGGACACCCTTATGTTTGAACATGGTGTTCGTTATGGACAAACTGTGGTTAGCACAGAAGTCCAATAACTGAACACCACTCAGGTTCAGATTGGGCAGGACGTTCCTCCCAATCACCCCCCTCCAGGTTTCACTGTCATTGCCTACGTGAGCATTGAAGTCCCCCAGTAGGACAATGGAGTCTCCAAGAGGAGCACCCTCCAGCACCCCAGTCAGAGACTCCAAATAGGGTGGGTACTCTGAACCATCATTTGGTGCATAGGCACAAATGATGGTCAGGACCCATTTCCCAACCTGAAGGCACAGGGAAACAACCCTTTCATCCACTGTGGAAGACTCCAATATAGAGGCAGCAAGGTGGGGGGATACAAGAATACCCACCCCTGCTCATCACCTCTCGCCCAGGGCAACTCCAGAGTAGGCCAAGCTCCAGCCCCTGTCCAGGACACTGGTTCCGGAACCAGAGTTGTGTGTTGAGGTGAGGCCGACTATATCTAGCCGGTATCTCTCAACCTCATGCACCAGCTCAGGCTCCTTCCCCACCAGAGAGGTGACATTCCACATCCCAAAAGCCAGTTTAGGAAGCTTGGGATCAGACCACCAAGGTCTCCGCCTTTGACCGCCACCTGATTCACATAGCACCGGACCCCCATGATCCCTCCTGCAGGTGGTAAGCCCACTGGAGGGAGGACCCATGCAACTCCTTTGGGCAGAGCCCGGCCAGGTCCCATGGGCGGAAACCCGGCCACCAGATGCTAGCCATCGAGCCCCTCCCTCAGGCCTGGGCCCAGGGCGGGGCCCCGGCAACCCCACACCGGGCTTGGTACACTGAATCCATGTTCTAGTATTTATCATGAGAATCTTTTGGATCATTCTTAGTCTGGCCCTTCACCCAAGACCAGTTTGTCTTGGGTGACCCTACCAGAGGCAAATTGCCCCGGACAACATAGCTCCTGGGATCACTAGAGCACGCAAACCCCCCATCACAATAAGGTGATGATTCATGAGGGGAGAAAAAGAAAAAGAATAATACTGCAAAATTTCAAGAAAAAAGTCTCAAATTTATGAAAAAATGCATATTCTCAAGATAAAAGGTTGCAAATTTGCAAGGAAAAATTGTAAATTTTAAAAGTATCAATATGTTCAAAATGTATCTGTCAAATCTACAGAAAACATTCATCGGAAATGCTACAACTAAGTCACAAATCTACAAGAAAAAAGCAAAAATTGGGAATTTATAAGGATGTTTGGCATATTGATGCCTATTCTTTCCCCCTTTTTTGTAAAATGTTTGGTAGTTGTTTATATTGCTTGTGTTTATATAGATAAATGTGGAATATAAATAGCCCAATAAGCCTAATTTAGGACAAAAGGGTACAAACAAACCTGAAAATGTTCAAGAAAAAAGGAAAAAAAATGTAAATTTTCTGGGGAAAAATGCAAATTAGTGGTAAAATAATTGGAAAGTTTAAAAATTTCAATTATACAAGTTACACAGAAAAAGAAAGATGGCGGTGCGCATGGATGCTGCGGCCCCTCTAGGCATCAGTGAGTGTGAGAGTTCTGAGTGTTTTAATCATCCCAGACGTACATTCTGTAAAACTTACAACCGTGAGACCTTATTAAACATCAAGGTAATGCACGCTGCAAGAATTGCGGCACTCGGGTGTGATTTGGACATTCTACGCCAGCATGGAATACTATCGGAGGTTTCGCTGGCAGCTACCCGGGAGAGGAGGAAGCGTAAGCGGCACGAACGCAAACAAAGGAGAGGAAAGAGAGACGGGATTCATGCTAGGCTAAAGACTAACCCCTCCAGACCAGTAATACCATCGCTCCTACTTGCCAATGTCCGCTCTCTCGAGAACAAGCTGGACGAGCTGCGTCTGCTGAGAGAATCCCGGAGAGAGTGGAGGGACTGCTGTGTGTTTGCATTCACGGAGACGTGGCTCCACGACAACATCCCTGACGCGGCCATTCAGCTGGAAGGGATGACATCATTCCGGGTGGACAGGGAGGCTGCTAGCTCCGGTAAGAGCTGGGGGGGGGGGGGGGGCGCTAAGTATCTATATTAACAAGAACTGGTGTGTTAATGCCACGTTAGTAACTAAACACTGCTCTCCGTTGGCGGAGTTCCTTATCATGAATTGCCGGCCATTCTATCTGCCGAGGGAATTCACCAACGTGTTTGTAGCTGCTGTTTACACAGCTTCTAGCGCTAATGCTAAAGCTAATGCTAACGAGGCACTTGGAGAGCTGCACGACGCTATCAGTGAATTTCAAACTTCACACCCGGACTGTTTTGTGGTGGTTGCGGGGGATTTTAGTCACACCAGTTTAAAGACTGTGCTCCCCAAGTTCAAACAATGTGTGGACTTTAAGACCAGAGGAGAGAATATGTTGGACTTGGTGTACACAAACTTTCCAGATGCATATAAGGCAACATCTCGCCCCCACCTTGGCCATTCTGACCATCTATCCATGATGCTGGTGCCTGCCTACAAACCTTTACTGAAGCGCAGCAGGCCAGTAGAGAAACAAATCAGAATTTGGCCAGAGGGTGCAGCCTCGGCTTCAGGACTGTTTTCTGCACATAGACTGGGAGGTTTTCAAAATAGCAACCTCCCAGGGAGACAGGACAGATGTGGAGGAGTACGCTGAAACGGTCACCAGCTACATCGCGAAGTGCACAGAGGATGTCACTATAGTGAAGACTTTCACTGCACGGCACAACTATAAACCCTGGATGACTGCGAGGTGGTGCTCGCTGCTCACAGCCAGAGATGCAGCCTTCAGAGCGAAGGACAGGATCGCCCTCCGCTCAGCCAGGTCTGCGCTCTCAAAGGGAATTAAGACGGCGAAACGTGCCTATGCGGAGAAAATTCAGGGACACCTCTGTGACACAAGAAACACCAAACGGATGTGGCAGGGAGTTCGGGCGCTGATGGATTATAAGTTCTAGGCAGGGGGTCGATGATGATGACGCTCTTTCGCTTCCAGACAGCTCAACAACTCTTTGCACGGTTTGAAGCATCAAACCCAACAATCAGAGGGAGGGCTGGCTCATCTCCAGCATCTGTTGGGCCAGCTATCATCATCAACGTAGCGGACACACGGAGGACCCTAATTAGGGTCAACCCACGTAAAGCTGCAGGTCCGGACAACATCCCGGGACATGTGCTCCAAGTCTGCGCGAGCGAGTTGGCGGATGTCCTGACTGACATTTATAACATCTCCCTGAGTCAGGCCATCGTTCCCAGATGCTTTAAGACCTCTACCATAGTACTGGTGGCAAAGAAACTAGTTGTGTCCTGTCTAAATGACTATCGTCCTGTTGCTCTGACACCAATTGTGATGAAGTGTTTTGAACGGCTTGTCAAACCACACATCACAGCCTGCCTCCCTGCATCACATGACCCACTCCAGTTTGCGTATCATTCAAATCGCTCCACGGAGGATGCTATAGTCACCACCCTGCACTCTGTCATCACCCACCTGGATCAGAAAGACACCTACGCCAGACTCCTGTACATTGATTTCAGTTCAGCATTCAACACCAGACATGAGGGGAACCAGATTATTAAGTCTGCAGATGACACCACAGTGGTGGGACTTATTCAGAGGGATGAGGAATCAATGTACAGGGAAGAAGTTAGAGACTTGGAGGGCTGGTGCAGGGAGAACAATCTGGTGCTCAACGTGGACAAAACGAAGGAGATGATTATCGAATTCCAGCGGTCACGGCCTGAACACGTCCCTCATCTGCATCAGCGCCGTTTGGTGGAGAGAGTGGAGAACATCAAGTTCTTCAGAGTGCAGATCTCGCAGGACCTGACCTGGAGCAAGAATTCCTTGGGGATCAGAAGCGGGTCCAGCAGAGACTGCACTTCTTGAGAAACTCAACAGGCCTCTCTCCCCATCTGCATCCTCAGGACCTTCTACAGAGGTGTGGTGGAGAGTGGTTCTGATGTACTGCTTGCAACATGGTACTCCAGCTGAAGTATGTCAGACAAAAAGCCCTGCAGAGGATAGATAAGGGAGCTGAGAGGGTAATTGGAGTTTCCCTCCCTTCAGTCCAAGAACTTTTTCAGAACCGTTTGTAGGAGCAGGGCACTGAACATTGTGAAGGATCACTCTCAACCCTCTGCATAAACACTTTGAACTGCTGCCATCTGGCAAACATTCCGGAGCATCAGAGGCAGAACCACCAGACTGATTAACAGCTTCTTCCACAAGCTGTAAGGATGCTGAACAGTTTGATTCCGGAATCTTTACATAGATACTAACTGCACTTTATGGACTATATGTATATTATATTGTATATAGTTCTAGTTAGTTTCGAGTATGTCTCAGGGATGTGTGAATGGCTTGGTTTGGGGGTGGGGGGGGGGTGATGGTGCGTGTGTGTGTGTGTCTTAAATTATGTTCTTTTTACTTATATGGATGCCTACAGAAATGTAATTTCATCTTGCTTGCACTACAGTTGTATGTACAGCAACATGACAATAAAGGTTGATTTGATTTGATTACACAAAAAATATTGCAAAGTTTTAACTCGTCATCATAAGAATCAACTCTTCATCAAAAATATATTTAAAAAATCTGAAAAAGTAACAAATCTTTAAGAAAAAAAATGAAAGAACTGCTTGTAGAGGAATTGTGAGGATATTTGATATATTTTATGATTTTTTTTTTCTAAAATTTTGGTTCTTTGTTTATGCGGTGTATTTTGTGTCAAGATAATGTAAAAAATCTTATTAGAATTAGGCCAGGAAATAAGGTACACATTTATGGCAAATGTTTGAAAATAAATGAGCACTAGCCTTGAATATAAGCAAGCAAAACTATCATATTAAAAATGTTTCAGATGTATAAGGTAAAACTTTCAAGCAAGGTTTACATTTTTAAGTCTCAGTTATACAAGAAAAATATTCCCAATTCAATCTCTCAAATCTATAGAAAAAAAAATCATGAAAAAAAGTAGAGCTTGTATCAGGGAAAGTTATAAATCAATAAAAAAATTAAACAAATGTACCAGAAAATGTGTGACTTTATGAGAGAAAAGCATATTTAATAGGAAATCTCCCATTACATTATACATCATTTCTTTCTGAAAAGTTAAAATGTTTTATTTGTGTGTTTGACTAATTGTAAACGTGGACTTTTTCCCTTCTTAAAATCAGGTTTTACTCCAAAGGCTCAATTGTACATACAGTACTACTGAATAAGAATGAGTGATTGCTACTTGAATACACCTGCACATTTTTATTTGACTACCAAAGTACCTTCTTTAACTATGATGTTTTCTGTAGTTCATTGGATCATTTCAGAAGCCAACAGGTAGAGACTAAACAAGTCCATGAGGAAGCCCTGCTCGGTCTTTGGATACATCCCTGAATATGGGGATGGGGTGGGAGAAGTACACTATCATAACAGAAAATTTCCTCATTCTGGACATTTGAAGGTAATATAATCAGTTAATTAAAACAAATGAATGCAAAATGTATATAGCAGTCATTGTTTATTCAAATACAGTACTGGAGTCCCTAACAAAAACAACATGAAACAAATAATCATTCACCGAGAATCAGCTTGCTATAAACACGTTATATGGTTTATAACAAACTTTTTCTGTCATTTCAGATTTGCAGGTTCTATAAAATGTTTTATAAGTAATTGAGTTTTAAGTGCCCCTCCATGGATCGCCACTTATATGTGGTGTAGGGGTTTAGAGTGCCTGAATCCCAGGAGCTACAGGTATGTTGTTGGAGGCAATTTGCCCCTGGTAGGGTCTCCCAAAGCCAGCCAGGCTAAGAGCTGTCCAGTGGATCTCCATGAAAAATGTTACATCAAGGATCCAGGGTACCAAAAGGAGCCACATGGGGCCATCTTCCAGTGGGCTCACCACCTGCAGGAGGGATCATGGGGATCATAGTGCGATGTGAACCAGGTGGAAGTCTGGGCTACTCTGCCTGGACTGAAGCCCCTGTGACACCTGGACCCAGATAAGCGGTAGAAGATGGATGGATGGAGTTTTAACTGTGTTTCAGCATATTCATGGACATTTGTTGATATCAGTCAAAATCTTCAGTACAGTTGCTTTGTTAAAGATGTCCGCAACATGATATACTATGTAATGTAAGGGAAATATATGAAATTTTTAATAAATAATAAATATTTTCAGGTATGAATTATTTAATTTATATTGATGTATTGGAACCTGAGCTCAAATCTCATTTCATATACATCAGAAAAGTTAATAACACTCGTAAGGGGCACCAGCTTCTATCTTTAAGAAGCAATTTGATCTTTAATTTCACTTTATACCTGTTTAATCACTCAATAAATTAATCAATAATCAGTCTCAAAAATTTTCCGTGAATTCGATACCTGGGCTTGAAACAGATTCGGAATGAAATAAATTCCCAACAACTTCTCTCATTTTTAAACATTTATTAAATGAAATGATTAACAGACATTGCAGTAATTTCCTTAATCACAAAATCAATCTTGTAAATGATAGATTAACAATGTCAATATTTCGGAACCAGGGTTTAAACTGAGAAATGAATTTCTATCAGTTTGAGTTAACAGATTATAAAAAAAAAAAAAAAAAAAACGCAAATTTATGGAGAAAGTTTACTAATTATATGACAAAGTCCTAAATTAATCTTAAGAAAATAAAAACGGAATTTTAATGAAAAGAAGAGTTATGTTAAGGGCTTCTTAATTTGCATCTGATTAGATATACAAACTATTACCGAACCTCAAAATTTTAATTCAGCAGAGGAATTAAAGTTTTTGCAGCTCAGAATCAGAATCAGAATCAGAATCAGAATCAGGTTTATTGCCATTGTTCATGTAGTACACAAACTAGGAATTTGTCTCGGTACAATGCTGCAACATTAAACATGATAAGATAAGAGAAATAAACTATACATGTAATAAAGTGTAGGATAAGATTAAGTGATACTGTCAACAGTTAAAATATATATTAGCCAGCAGCAGATACTGTGGAGAACTATATAGTGCAGTCGGTAATGCAGGAAGAAAACAGTGATGATGACATGAGTCTGGTTGAGCTGCTGTACATGGTGCACGAGAGTCCACTTAGTGTTCAGCAGTCTATGGCAGAGGGGAGAAGCTGTTCATGTGACGGGAGGTTTTTAGTCCTGGATGGACCGAAGTCTTTACCAGAGGGAGGGGGGCAAACAGTACATGACCAAGGGTGTGAGGGATCGCTATGATCCGGCCCAGCACGCCTCCTGTCCTGGAGAAGTACAGATCCTGGAGAGATGGGAGCTTGCAGCCGATCACCTTCTCAGCATGGCGCACGACGCGCTGCAGCCTTAGGTCTGTCCCTGGCATGGCCTCCTGCGTACCACACGGTTATGGGAGTGGTGAGGATGGACTCGATGATGGCTGTGTAGAACTGCACTAACATCTTGGTGGGTAGCTTGAGCTTCCTCAGCTGCCGCAGGAGAACATCCTCTGCTGGGCTTTTTGATGAGTGAGCTGATGGTCAGCTCCCATTTGAGGTCCCTGGTGATGGTAGTGCCTAGGAAGCGGAAGGAATCAGCATGGTGATGTGAGAGCCTGAGAAGGGTGAGGGGGGGGCAGAGGAGTAGTGACTTTTCCTGAAGTCTACAATCATCTCCACTGTCGTCAGAGCGTTCAGCTGCAGGTTGTTAATTGCTGCACCAGGACCCAGCTGGGGCCACCTCTCTCCTGTAGGCGGACTCGTCGCCGTTGGAGATGAGCCCGATGAGGGTGGTGTCGTCCGCAAACTTGATCAACTTGACAGACTGGTGGCTGGAGGTGCAGGAGTTGGTGTAAAGGGAGAAGAGTAGGGGGGAAAGTACACAGCCCTGGGGTGATCCGGTGCTGATGCTAGTATAGTCTGAGACAGTCTTTCCCAGCCGCACATGCTGCCTCCGGTCCGTCAGGAAGTCGATGATCCACCTGCAGAGGGAGTCAGGGCACTGTTGAGCAGGGACAGCTTGTCCCGGAGCAGAGCGGGGCGGATGGTGTTGAATGCGAGCTGAAGTCCACAAACAGATCCTGGCGTAGGTTCCCGGGGAGTCCAGGTGCTGCAGGATGGAGTGGAGGGCCAGGTTGACTGCATCGACTACAGACCTGTTGGCTCGGTAGGCAAACAGCAGCGGGTCCAGGAGAGGGGTGGTGATGGACCTTGAGGTGGGACAGGACCAGGCGCTCAAAGGACTTCATGACTACAGAGGTGAGCGCTACAGGTCTGTAGTCATTAAGTCCAGTGATCCGTGGCTTCTTGGGGACAGGGGATGATGGTGGAGGATTTGAGGCAGGACGGCACGTGGCATAACTTAAGGGAGGTGTTAAAAATGTCTGTGAATACAGGAGCCAGCTGTTTCGCACAGAGTCTCAGTGGTGGAGGGAGACACGCCGTCTGGGCGGGGGCCTTGCGCGGGTTCAGTCTGGAGAACTGTTTGAGCACATCCTGCTCACTGATGAAAGGGGAGGGGGGGAGGGGTGGGGGGGGGGTGCCTTAAATGAAGTAGGGAATGTGGAGGCTGTGGAGCTGGAGGGAGGGGGGAGTTGGACACAGATGACGAGGTGTCAAAACGGGCATAGTGTTGGGACATCTCTGACAAAGGGCTTTGTCATCCTGACCTTTAGGAGCCTGAGGGCCGATAGTTGGTGATCTGCCTCAGTCCTCTCCACACGGAAGCCGAATCATTAGCATGAACTGCTGCTGGAGTCTCTCTGAGTACACAGATTTACCCTCTTCAGCTCTCTTTTAAACCGGTATTTAACCTCCCTGTAGCAGGTACCTGTCTCCACTTTTCAGCGCGCTCTTCCTTCTCCTTCCTGATCTGTCTGAGCTTAGCTCTGAACCAGGGTTTGTCATGAGAGTAACTCACCCTGGTGCGTGATGGAAGAATGTTCTCTTCACAAAAGTGGATATATGAGTTTCACAGTGTCCGTGTACTCATCCAGATCATGCGTGGCTCCTTAAGCATGCCCCAGTCAGATATTTCCATGCACGTTTCCAGCTTCTCCTCAGCATCACGTGATCACCATCACGTGATCTTCGGCCCGCTGATGTTCTGGTCGTCATCCTCAGGCCCAAGATTTCGTGGATGTTAGGGGAAATATCTGCCCGCAGATATTTCAGAGTCCACAGTTCGACCTTTAAATTCAAGCGGTCGAAGGGGGCTGGATCTTGGCCGTATGACCCACAGTTGAAACTGGGTTCTAGCCAGATGGTGCCGATTCTTCAGCGCGATGTGGGACAGCTGCGCGTTGATTCCTCAGCTGCGTCTTTTCTTCCTGGTAGACAAGCAGCTGCAGAGGTTTTCGGGAATAATTAAAGATATCTAATCCGATCTCAAATTAAAAAAAAAACTTTCGGACTTAGATAAAAATAGTAGCTTCTGGTGGTGCTTGGTCAAGAAAAATATTATAAAATAAAGTCAAGATAAGTTTACATTAAAATCAAACAAACGGTGGTTTACAGAAAGTTTAAACAAAGAAAAAGTGATGAATAAAAATTTGGAGTTTATACTCCGATTAAGAATTGAGCTCAAAGAAATAGGAATTCCTAGGCATTTAAGAGAAAAAGAAAATACAAAGTGACATAAACAAATTACGAGTTATCTGCTCTGTGTTCAGAAAAGCGACACGTGGTCAGACGGTCCTTTGTTCTTCCTTGCTGTGTGTAGACAATGGAGAAGATCAGAGAAAAAAACGAGCCGGGACAGAGGATCTGCAAAAAGAGTGTCCGGAGCAAAAGAGTTGACGAAAAGGGGTGACGAAAAGAGACTGAAGCAGGGGTCTCCCTCCTTTATAATAAGCTCTGTTGAGTTTCGCGGGCTTCCGGCCTGACCGGAATCTCAGCCAATGAGCGTGCCTTCGTGGGCCGGGGCTCGATGAACTTTTAGTCAATGAACAAACAGTCTATTGTCTGGAGTCCTTTGGGATGAAGAGCTGTCATGCAGAGATTGGCTGTGGGAGTCACATGGTTTTAGAGGCAAAACTTTGATACATACTGGAAGTTAATATTTCCCTTTATGTATTAAACTAAGAGAAACTTTAGTGATTAGTAAAATTATAAGCAGTGCTTCTAACACAACATGCAGGAATAAACATTCAATTAAACATTAGCATGCATATATATAAAATCACAGATTAATGCATTTCACACATATTGATTTTCCACATCAAAAACATCAGAGTCCATCTGCATTTTCATAGTTTCTGAAAGAGAATGAAGGTTTAGAATTGAGTTTGTAATAATGTACTTTAAAGTTCACTGTTAAAATCCAGCATGTCCAGAGTATAAGGAAATTAGCTGAGTCGTGGATCTGTTGCATGTTTATGGGGGCAATAAAAGTGAAGCCGGACATTGGGGAAATTCCTTAGGCTGGTTTTAACAAAAGTAGGGGGATTTCAGCTGTGGGCTGGAGGAAGAAAATCCATTTTTTTGTGTTATTCCTGGATGAAACAAAATGTCTTTAAGCAGAAAAATAATTGTTGCTGAGCCAAAGTGAGATGATGCTACAGTAATAAAGCATAAAAATAATCATGACGAGAGATTAGTTAAACAATTATGCAGGAAAAAAAAATGGCTTTTCAATCACAGCTCGACAGCCCAGATATTCCCATTTGCAAAAGTCACAACCCATCCATTAAAAAGGTTTGCTTTTGTGCTGTATGCTGTAGTCATGGCTAGAGAACAGGACCACAAATAATTCTCGCCCACCTAAAAAGCACAGCTTACTGTGTAGGAGTTATTGTTGCTTACCAGTGTGTGCTATAACTCCTGTTTGTCCTGGAGTTATAGCAGTTTTCATCCTGCGTGACTTCAGTCAGGAGAAGAGAAGGGACAAAACACTCAACTATTTTGAATTTGGGCTGCAGTACCATTTTAAAACAGAAGCTGTCCAGATAATGTTCCTTTAAGATGAGATTTGCTTGATGTCTAAATAATAAATCTGGTTTTATTAAAACCAAAAATAATATAGAAAAAAATACACTACCTAAAATGTAACTGTTAGAATTTTCAATACACAAAAAGCTACCAACATTGTTAAAAAATGCACTAAATTTCAATTTTAAAAAAATACATGGCTTATTTTTACTCTTCCATTAGCAACAAATGCCTCAATTCTTATTTTTTTAATTCCCTTGGTTTTTTTAATGCTGCTTAATTTTTCCCAAATTGGTTTCAAAAAGATGCTGAAACTAATTTATGTTGCTTTGGACAGTATTATTGGGAACAAGATCAGTTTTCCTGAAGAGCAGTGAATGCTAAGGAACATTCATGAACGTTGCGATTGCTGGGGTTTCATCAGGGTACACAGAAGGTGGCACAATCGTTCACTAACAGTTCTTACAGTGGCAAACACTTTTTCTTGTCAAAGAAACAGTTTGTCTTGTAGAAAATTTTTAAACATTTTCAGAAGTGCTGACGAAACCCCAACAATCGCAACGTTGGTGAATGTTCCTCAGCATTTGCTGCTCCATGAGTTAATATCCTTGACTCTCTGAACTTCTTATTGGATTTTTGGGGTAAGGAGGTACAGAACTTCGGGGAGGTCTTCTTCCTCTGTCGGGGTAACTCCCTGAAGAAGTTCAACATTGCAGCAGTCTCCTGAGTTAAAAAAAAATGTTAACAACTACAAACAACAACAGCAACAACAACAACAATAATAATTGCATATTAAACTGCATCACTCACCAAACAGGTTTTGCACTTGTTCTTTGGAAAAAGAAAATGGAGGACCTGGGGGACAAAAAACAGTTAAGATGGTATTTATGTTTTACCAAACTCAGCTAAATATATCAGTCCTGTTACTTAAAGCTCTACAAAAATGCAAAATAAATTCATACAAACCCACTTTTTAATATCAAGAAATTATTTTCTAACCCTATCCTGTCCAGCAACTTAGTAAGCAGAACAGATAAAGCTTCCTTTATTGTGCCAAACAGATTTACTTTGCCAAAAAGAGTTCTACTCGTATTTGATAAATGCTGTATATAAATAGTATTTACAGACTCCTCTTGCTATGTATTAACTTTAATATTTTATTTAAATTGCTCTACTTACAATGGACCTGACAAGGGGAGATGGAGGAGGTAATTAAAAAGATCCAATGTAAAATAATATAAATAAATATCAAGAATTTATAATGATCTCAGTTCCACCTGTCATTACACTGTTGACACAATGTTGAAGTTTACCTTTACGCTTTGTCCTGTCATAGAGAAATGTGACTAAGAGGTAGGTGCAGTCTTTGGCCATCAGAGATTTGATCAGAGGGATATATCTGCAAAAGAAGTAGATATCACTGTACATATCAAGTGAGGAACTGGGGAAGCAAATGTCACTTTTCCACTTTTTATTTTATATTATTTTGTGTCCGTTTACATTTCCATTGATGGAAGTGTTATTTTACTGTACTTTTTGGTACTTTTTTTTTTTTTAAGTTTTTGTAAAGGGTATACAGGTCATTACAGCAATGCATTGTTTACATTTTCATCACATGTTCCCTTATTTTCTGATATCTGACAACATTGGAAGAATAATTCTTACAACACCCCTTTTTTTTTAAAGTGAAAGAAAAAGTGAAATTAAAGAGAAAAAAATAAAAAAAATAAACAAAAACAAACAAACAAACCAGCAAAAAACAAACAAAAAGAAAAAGTAAGTAAATAAAGGTAAAAGAGCATCTGAGTAGCATTGGAACAAAGAGCGGAACCATTATTGAAATGGTATTTGTCAAAGATTAGATCTAATGGAAGACACATATGCGATCCAGGGTTGCCAAAAGTTCATGAACCCATCCATGTCCTGTCTCAGTGCGAATGTCAACTTTTCCATCGAGTAAATGTCTTGGATCACGTTAATCCAATCTTCAGGTGTAGGACAGTCCTTCAACATCCATTTTTTAGTTAGGGCTTTTTTGCTTGCCAATATTAAAACATTGAATAAGTATTTTTCTCCTCGTCTTTCCAGTGAGTCCGGTAGTAAACCCAAATACAAAGTTACAAAAGAAAAGGGAATTGTTATTTTAAATATTTTCCCCAATATTGTCTGTACATTGGTCCAATATTGGTGGATAACTGGGCATGACCAAAACACATGAAAATGATTTGCAGTCTTTTCACCACACAAGCGCCAATAGTTCAATCCCTTATGGGTAAATTTGTTTTGTGCAGGTGTTCTGAAAAATCTTACCAAATTTTTCCATCCAAATTCTCTCCACTGCAGGGATGAGGTACTTTTCCATTGTTGTTTATTTAGCTTTTCCCATATTTCCAGTTGTAAAGTGAAATTCCCCTCTTTTTCCCATCTCTCTTTTATATATGATGTGTTGTCTCCTTTTAAGTCTTGAAGACCTTGGTATATTTTAGAAATGTATCTGATCCCTGGGATCCCTTTATATGCCATTAAGAAGACCTTCAGAACACCTGACTGGGCCCTTTCCAAATCCTCCTTTTTAAGTATATTGTTTATGTGATGTCTAAGCTGGAAGAACCTGTAAAGGTCTTGATTTATTAGACCTTGTTTTTTCAAATCTTCAGAACTTCTTAAAATTTGCCCTTTAAAAAAATCGTAATATTTTATCAGCCCTTTCTCCTTCCACTTTTTAAATCTGGTGTCTGTTTTATTAGGAGTAAAGTCTTGATCATAGGCAATCCATTGCAGAAGTCGATAGGGCTCTTTAGTTTGATTCTCTCTCACTATCTTAAACCAAATTTTTAGCGGGGTCTCTATCCACGGGTTAGTGTTATTCAAAAGCTTAGGTAAGGCATTGTTCCCTATTATTGCCTGTAGGGGGATGTCACTTGTTATTTGGCATTCGATCTCCTTCCATTGCGCAGTGTAGACTGGGTTACATATCTCTACTAAAGTTTTAATTTGTGCGGCTTTAAAGTAGTCCCTGATATTTGGCAGCGCGAGCCCACCTTTGACTTTGTTTAGCTGTAAGGTTCTATATCTGATTCTAGGTCTCTTGCCCTGCCATATGAATCTTGAGATCCTTCTGTCCAGCTCCTGCCATGTTTTTTTTGAGAGGTTCTACCGGTATTGTTTGGAAAAGGTATAGAAGACGTGGAAGTATATTCATTTTGACTGCTTCAATTCTTTGTGCAGTACCCAAGAATGGTATCATATTCCATCTTGCTAGGTCAGATTTTATTTTTGTCACCAGTGGATCATAGTTTAGTGATATAATTTTGTTGAGTTGTTTCGGGATATTGACCCCCAGATATTTCATAGATTCCAAATGACTCCGTTAGTTTTGAGTTTGCTTAGTGAATAATGATTTGGGTCATAGTTGAATGTTAAAATTTGGGTTTTATGCATGTTTAATTTGTACCCCGATAAATCTCCATACTCTGAAAAAACTGAGGTTAGTTCTGGTAAAGAAGTGTCCGGCTGCCCTAGTATATTAAAATGTCATCAGCAAAGAGTGCTATTTTATGTTCCTTCTGACCAAGTGTAATACCTTGAATTTTTTGATTTTGTCTTATCCATTGGCTCAGAGGTTCTATGAAGATTGCAAAGAGCAGTGGAGACAGGAGGCAGCCCTGACGACATCCTCTTTCCAGTTCAAAAGATGATGATTAATTACCGTTAATCCTTATTTTAGTTGTTGGTTTTTTATATAATGCCTGTATAGTTCTAATGAAGTTGTTATGAAAATTGAAACTGGATAAGATTCTATATAGAAAAGACCAGTCAACCAAATCGAATGCTTTTTCAGCATCTAATCCCAATATGACTGCATTTAAGTTATGTTTTTTTATATGATAAATTATGTGTAAAGTGCGTCGAATGTTGTCTTGTGTCTGTCTTTGTCTTATAAAACCTGTTTGGTCTAAATGAATTAGGTCTGTCAGTATATTTTCTAACCTTTTGGCAAGGATAATGGTAAAAAGCTTATAGTCCTGATTTAATACACTGATTGGTCTGTAGTTGGAGCACTCTAGTTTATCCTTTTCAGGTTTAGGTATAACTGCAATGACCCCTTCTCTCCAGGAGGGGGGGATTTCCCCTGTGTGGAGGACATAATTAAATGTTTTCAGGAGGAGAGGAGATAGTTGCTGTTTAAAGGTTTTGTACCACTCTGCTGTATAGCCATCTGCTCCTGGGGATTTGTTAGCTTTAAGTTTCATAATTGCTTTTTCCAATTCTTTAGGTTGTATTTCTGACAGTAGTGTTTTATTTTGTGACTCCGTAAGTTGGGGAAGGTTTAATGTGTTTAGGAATGCCTCGGATGCGTTTTTATGTTTTTTGTGGGTGTATAAGTTCTTATAGTAATTCTCGAAGCTTTTAAGAATATCCTGAATTCTGAATTTTATTTCCTTTGATACTGGGTCTCTGATTTTGTAGATTGCTCTTTCTGTTTGATGTTTCCTCAATTTATAGGCTAGCAATTTTGCCGATTTACTGCCTGCTTCATAGTATTTTTGTTTCAAAAATGTAAGTTTCTTCTGGATTTCTATTGTGTAGATCTCATTTATTTGGTTTTTAATTTCCTTAATCTTGAGCGAGTCAGTAGAATGAGTGTTGCCTTTGTGTTCTTTTTCTAGGTTCTTAAGTTCTGACTCTAATGTGGATAGTTTTTCTTGTCTTAGTTTCTTTTGGGTTGCCAGTTTTGCAATAATCTTTCCTCTTATTACAGCTTTGCATGCATCCCACAGTATTAAAGGGGATACTTCTCCATTATCGTTATCTTCCAAATATCTGAGAATATCTGATTCCAATTCATCTTTCAATGGTCCTTTCAGGACATTTGAATTTAACCTCCAAGAAAATGTATTATTTGTGTATTTTTGAATATTTAAGTCCATGTAGATCGGACTGTGGTCAGAGAGATCCATCAGTCCTATTTTACATGTTTCTACTCTTCCAATGTCTCTATTAAACATAAAAAAATAGTCAATCCTTGAGTAAGATGAATGTGGAGTTGAGTAAAATGTACAGTGATCCCTCGCTACTTCGCGCTTCACCTTTCGCGCCCTCAGTGCATCGTGGATTTTTCAAAAATATTCATCAAAAATTCAAAATTGAGAAATAATGGGCGGGCGCTAGCAGAAGGCAGGGAGACTACATTAGAACATCAGGTATCAACATGGAGAGCCGCACAACTCAAAAAATCCACCTCTCTGTTCGCTGTTCTTGTGTTGGCTCGGCTCGGAAATCTCGCAAGCTGATTGGCCGAGACGTTTCACCCCGCAAGCTGATTGGCCGAGACGTTTCACCCACCTCCTCTCCCTGCCGAGCACCCATGAAGGGAAGGAAGACCGCATTCATTGCTCTATATCGCTCGTGTTACTTAGTCTCGCCACGTGGAACTTCTTGCTGTTCTCTTGTGCCATTTTGTGCGAAATAGTCTTCCCGTCGAGCCACTACGCCGCCTCCTGCAGCTTCTCCAGCTCTATCGGAAGCTGCCCTCGATGATCCTGCGCTTCTAGCACCTGACGATGAGGCGTCACCTGAGGAGCAGTAAAGCTCTCATTAACCTGTGCAGTAAATCATCTTCATCTTGAGTTACGTATCTTGTTATAAGAATAAAAGAGTTCTAAAAACATACTTATGTACACTTTATTTACATCTACGTATGTATGTACACGTACACACACACACACACACGTGAATGAACGTACGTATTATTTATGGATGACGTCATTAGGGGTGACGCTACTTCGCGGTTTTTCACTTTTCGCGGTCGGTTCTGGAACCCATTAACCGCGATAAGTCAGGGATCACTGTATAGTCTTTTACACTGGGGTTGAGTTCCCTCCACACATCACAGATTCCCATTTCTTTTAGTAGCATCCGAGTCTTCCTGCTTTGGGTGTTATTTTGATGTGGAGAATTACCAGAAGCATCCCAGTATGGATTCAGTCTAAGATTGAAGTCCCCACCACATATCACTAAACCTTGAGCTTTAGTTATCATTAGGTCAAATACATTTTTATAAAATTTCCAGTTAGCCCCTGGGGGAGCATACACATTCAGCAGGGTGATATCTTCTCCCTCTAGCCGCCCAGTTACCAAACTGTATCTCCCTTCTTTATCTTTGTGTTCTGATTTTTTTCAAATGTAATTTTGGTTGATATCAATGTCGCTACTCCCCTCCTCCTCCCTGGCTTATATGAAGAGATCATTTTAAACCCTTGTCTACTGACTTTAGTGTGCTCCACGTCTGTTAGGTGGGTTTCTTGTAAAAATATTATTCCTGCTTTGTCTTTTTTCATTTTGCCTAGAATCTTGGATCTTTTAACTGGATTCAGGATTCCTTTTACATTATATGAAATTATTTTGGTTACACCCTGTTTCTCCATTGTGTTGTTTTGTTTAGTATAACTGTGTGGTGGCCCTCTTTTGTGCTACTCAGAAACTGAAAGAACATTAAGAACAAGAAAAACATTAAGAACATAGTGTATAAAACTTTAAAACAAAAAACTGTCAAAAGAACTTCCTGAGCTGAGGTCTTTTTAAAGACCCTGGAAGAGCCTTGATGGAGTGTAGGCTCTGAGGGAAATTCCTCAAACTCTGTTACGTGTTGAGGGCCCTCTCTTACCCCTGTAAGTTGTCCCATGCTTTTAACGTGAGTTTCAGAACCCAATCCGAACTTGTAATGATTGTTTTTTTCCCTTTATGCCTATACCCTGTGAAATTGTGTGCACCCTCCCACCCCCATCACAGCAAACATTCACGCAAAAACAGTATTTGTTAGTGTGAGGAGAACATGTGGATTATTGTCACATTTCTATTTTAACAAGTTTTTGGTTGTTTTTTTTTTTTTAATTAAAAAGACTTATTTGTTTCAAATATTATGACTGTTCCATGAAATGTTTTACCACATGCTGAATACGCATCTCCTTTAATTTTTGTTACCTTGTATGAGGGGGGGTTGGATGTGCAGATTGACTCAAAAAAAAAAAAAAAATGGTCGCTATTCCATCCTGAAAACGGCCAGTTTATCCGCGACGCTCTGGCGCTGGGTTTCCCGCTGCTGGCCCGTGGATTTTGAAGGTCTTTGTGTTGTCCATGTTTGCGTTTTGATCTTCTCACTCGGGTCTGCTGCGGGTTTAAATACCGTTACCGGGAGCCCTCTTCTCGCCATGTCAGCTGTTGCTTCTTCCGCCGAATTATAGAGACATGTTTCTTCACCGTAGAAGACCCTTAACTTCGCAGGAAATGGCGTCTGAAAGCGCAGTTTCTTCTCACGTAGTACCTTTTTGGCGTCATTGTATTCCCTGCGCTTTTTAAGGACCTCTGGGGCGTAATCGTGTTCCACGAAGACTTTTCTCTCCTGGTGCATAAATCCTTTTTTCTGCCAAGCCAGTCTTACAACCTCTTGTTTTATTTTGAAATTGGAAAATCTTACCAACACCGAACGTGGGGGCGCTTCCGCCGCTGGCCTAGCGGCTAATGAACAATGTACCTTTTCTATGTTCAAGTCGGTGGTTTGTGGAATATCCAATTTCTCTCTTAGTAAAGATTCCACGCATTCTGCCATTGAGTTAAAACCGTTTTCGGCTCCTTCTATCAGACCATGAATTCTTATATTGTCTCTTCTCTGTCTTCCTTCTTGGTCGGCTACACACCCGGCATACAACTAGGAAAATACCGGTCGCTATGGAGAGTGAGAATATGTATGGGCACATAATCATACCATGTAGGATAACTAAGTAGACGGTTGTGCTGTTTCATCCCATCTAGCAACAATGCTCTGCACTGTGTGTGTTTATATATTTACATATTTATTCCATCTAGCTACAATGCTCCGCACTGGGTGTGTTTATGTTTATATATCTATATATTTATTCCATCTAGCTACAATGCTCCGCACTGTGTGTTTATATATCTACATATTATTCCATCTAGCTACATTGCTCCGCACTGTGTTTACATATTCATATATTTATTCCATCCAGCTACAATGCTCTGCACTGTGTGTCTGTGTGTGTGTATATATATATTTTATAGTAATATGTACATATGTATATTAGCTGCTCTTGCTTGCTTGTTTTTTTTTTTGTTGTTTTTTTTTCTTGCCTTCTGATTGTTGCTCTGAGTGTTGCTATCCCTGTGCTGTTGCAATCCTGGAATTTCCCCGTTGTGGGACTAATAAAGGCTTATCGTATCTTATCTTATCTTACAGATGCTTGTCTTTTGCGTAGGTCCAGCACAGAATCTTCGAGCACTTTTATTCGTTCCTCTGCTTCCAAGATTCGGTTCTCAGCCTGGTCCACTCTGCTGTTTGTCCTTTTCAATTCGTCTCTGAATTCCCGAAATTCGGCCGTAACCTCTCGGCGAAATCGTCGTAGCTCTTCAAATAGCGATTTCAGGCTAACCTTTTTGTTAGCTACCACCAGTTCCTCGTCTTCTGAACGGAGATCTTCCAGTTCAGATTCTCCGGCCGATACGTGTCCTGGCCTGGAAAATTTCAGTTTCTTCTGTTTTCCTTTAGACATGATGATTTTGTCTTTTGATTTTCACTCCTCCAAAAATCCGTTAAGTTTGATTTTCAAGGTGTTATCTTGGATTGGGTCTGAGAGCTTCAGTGTTAAGCTGCAGTCGCCATGGCGTCCAGACCGGAAGTCTTGGTACATTTTTTGAATGTAATGTATTGTATGGTTGTATTTTTACATGTCTTCTGGAATTACATGATGAGCAGGAGCAAGAGCTTTCAGAGCTCACTAATAAACGTTTTTTTTCATCAATTTTTTTTTCTATCAAGCTCCTCTCCTGTGGAACCAGCTGCCAATTTGGATAGGGGAGTCAGACTCAATCTCTCTTTTTAAGAATGGGATAAAACCTTCCTTTTTGATATAACCTATAATTAGGGTGGGATCATGTGCCCCTGAACCCTCCCTTAGTTATGCTGCTAATAGGTTTAGACAGCCGGGGGACCTCCAACAATGCACTGGGCTTCACTCCTTTCTTCACTCTCAATGAAATATTTTTGCTGGTCATTAACATCTGTTTGTTCTCTCCCACAGACTGAGTCCCCATCGTGCTGTTTGCTCTCTACATGTCTGCTCTTTTCATCTTCTTCTCTATCCCCTGACCCCCCAGCCAGTCGCAGCAGAAAACTGCCCCTCCCTGGGCCTGGTTCTGCTGGAGGTTTCTTCCTGCTAAAAGGGAGTTTTTCCTCTCCACCATCGCCAAGTGCTTGCTCACAGGGGATCACCTGATTGCTGGGGTCTTTCTGTAATTGTGGGGATTTCCCCTACAGTTGAAAGTGCTATGAGATGACTGTTGTTGTGAAATGGCACTATATAAATAAAGTTGATTTGAATATATTATATATCCAGCCAGCCAGCCATCCATTCATTTTTTACCGCTTTTCCAGAGGTCCGGGTCACAGAGGCAGCAGCTCAAGCAGAGAAGCCCAGACTTCTCTCTCCCCGGGCACCTGCTCCAGCTCTTCAGAGAGGACACCAAGACGTTCCCAGAACAGCTGGGAGACATAGTCTCTCCAGTGTGTCCTGGGTCTGCCTGGGGTCTCCTCCCACGACGGACGTGCCCGAAACACTTGAAGTGGAAGGCATCCTGATCAGATGCCCAAACCAACTCAACTGGCTCTGTTTGATGTGGAGGAGTAGCGGTTCTACTCTGAGTCTCTCCCGGATGACTGAGATCCTCACCCTATCTCTGAGGGTGAGTCCAGCAATCCTACGGAATAAGTTCATTTCAGCCACTTGTATCCGTGATCTCATTCTTTCGGTCATAACCCAAAGCTCATGACATAGGTGAGGGTAGGAACATAGATTGAGCGGTAACTCAACAGCTTTGCTTTAGAGCTCAGCTCCCTCTTCACCACAACAGACCAGTACAACGTCCGCATTACTGCAGATGCTACTTCGATCCATCTGTCAATCTCTCGCTCCATTCTCCCCTCACTCATGAATGGGACCCCAAGATACTTGAACTCCTCCACTTGGGGCAGGAGCTTGTCCTCAACCCAGAGAGGACAATCCACCCTTTTCCAGCTGAGGCCCATGGACTCGGACTTGGAGGTGATCATTCTCATCCCAGCTGCTTCACACTCAGTAGCAAACCATCCCAGTAAGACCTGTAGGTAATTGTTCAGTGAAACCAACAGGACAACATCATCTGTAAACAGCAGAGATGAAATTCTGTGGTCACCGAACATGACACCCTCCGTTCCTTGGTTGTGCCTAGTGTAGAGTGAAGTGCCTATAAAAATATTTGTCATAAGGTACAGGAATTATTTATTTTATTTAATAGTGGGTGTGAAAGGGGGGCGGAGTTAAACCATCACTTCTACACCCGCTAAATTAAATAAAAGCACTCGTAAAAGGGGCACCAGTCCTAACGGACAATAATCTTAACTTTAATTTTAATTAACTTTGTACCTTAAATTACTTAATGAATCAGTCTCAAAGTTTCAGTGAGTTTTTGTCCTGCCGTGATTAGGAAACCTGTATATGCGAAAGGAAAACGCTTCAACTGCTCTTATTCACTCTTTTATTAAACTCATTCAGGTTACATGGCATGGCGTTCAAATGATGAATAAACAGATTCAGATGATGACAGCGTAAAATATCACATCAACTGATATTGGGTTCCTGAACATAAAATCCAGCGTTACACCTCTGCAGAACCAAGGAGAAACTAGACTTATGTTTCAACGGTAAATGAGGCTGGAATGTTTTAACAAAACAACGCAATTTTATGGGGAAAATTCATAAGCTAATTATCTAAAAATGACTCCTGAATTAATCTACAAAAATTTAAGGGCAGTTACTTAAAAATGACTAAGAGTTTTCCTTCAGTTTACAGTTCTATCCTGCAGCTGAGAGACTAATTGAGCCCTGAAATACGGGCCATATTCAATTGTAATTTAATTGTTAGGACATCACGTTTTAACCCAGGAGATAGGAGAAATAAGAGTTTCACTCACACAACAGCCGTTGGTCCACGTTTCAGCGGGTCGATACCGGCCGAGTTGGGAGTTAGGACGTCGGAGGAAGCGGCTGCTGCGATGCCTCCTCACAGCCGTGGAAGTGTAAACTCAGCTGGGGGGCCCTTCAAAGAGACACTTGCAGCCATGGGTGGTTTGTCTCAGGGCGGCGTGAAAAGTCCTTGGAAAAGAATCCAAATTTTGAGGTCTCTTGTAGCGGGATCGACCCCAAAAAAACTGAAGGAAAATCTTCTCAGTCTCTGTTCACGTTAAACTAGGCAAATTAAAGGTCCACTTTAATGGCGTGAAAAGTCATGAAAAAAAAATATTAGAAAAACATTTACTAGGATAAGAATGGCTTCTGAGGTGAAGGAAAAAGTTTGAGAATTTGATTCTCTAAAAGGGACGAGCTCTAAAGAAAAATGGTTTCTCCTCAGTGACCAGAATATAACGAAAGACTTGACAAACAGAGAATAAAATAAAACTTCACAGGGCCTTGAAACGGTGGAATAAAATCTTCTTCTGAGATCTAGATTACTATTCTGCTTCTTTAATCTTAATTTAGTTCCTAATCTTTCTCAAAATCTCTTTCTTTCTTCTTTCTGTGTTTCTAATTCTTAATCTTATCACCGTTTTGCTGTTCTAATCTTCCTGCCTGTTCCTTTTTCTACCCTTTTTCTTAACTCAACTAAACTCAAATCTAACTTCTCTCTTTTAAAGTTACCTCGCCGGGTCGTAAAACTGATGATGTCAGTCGCGAGACTAACCAATCGACTTTTTCAGAAGCAGTTTGAAATGGCTGCTATCCAATGTGAGAACACTTCTTTGTTTGAGAGCAGCCAGTCAAATGAAGACACCATCCCATGAAATTTCAGAGGGAGAATCAACACTCAGTCAGTTCTTATGAAATAAATGCTCAATATAAAATCTAACTAAATTAAATGACTTGGCTAATATATGGTGATCATGCATTTATACCATTACTCCAATAACACTCATGAATATAACATTTCTTATACATAATTATAATACATGTATTCACATTTAGATCAACTTGCAGCAAAACATGCAGCAAACCATGGTTGGTGATAAAAGAGGGATGATTTTCAGTGTCCTTAGGATCCAGAGGATAAGCTGAAAGAAACTTAATATTTAGAACAAATTAAAAGTCATCCTACATACTGAAAACACATTCCGTAGGTATCCGCTAGGAGGTACTGTTGAGCTGTAGATGATTTCCTTTAGTATCTGGGCGAAGGTACCTGGACAGCATCGGCTATAAACCCGTCAGATTAAGTGGTTTATGACTCTTTTAAGAACATTGGTTTCCTGTGAAAAGGTACGTTATCAAATGCAGTGTTCACGTTGAGAGGTCTGGTCTCCTGAGTTTTATGTTCCTTTGAGCCTTTAAAAGCAAATTCTGATCCTTACAATCTCTGCAAGAGGCAACTGTTTACATTGGGGTCCTGGGAAAGCAAGCATCTTTGGTCAGGCCTGGAAGAGGCCTGCATGAGTCGACATAAAAGCCAGTGATATTCCTGAAAAGGCAGAAAAGTGATATTCCTGTGTAATGAATAAAATGAAATTCCTGTAAACTGAAGAGAAGTGATCTTCTGTCTTGGTTTTGAGGAGACCATGATGCTACACTAGAATTTCTGTCCAAAAAAATTATGACCAGGATTGATGACAAAGGGCAGCCCTGGCGAAGTCCAACTCTCACTGGAAACGAGTTTGACTGGGTGTTGGCAATACAAACCAAACTCTTGCAATGGTCGTATAGGGACTGGATAGCTCGTAGCAACAAGCCCAATACCCTATACTCCCACAGCACCCCCCACAAGAGACCACGAGGGATGCAGTTGAATGCTTTCTTCAAGTCCACAAAACACATGTGGACTGGTTAGGCAAACTCCCATAAACCCTCGAGGATTCTCAAGAAGGTAAAGAGTTGGTCCAATGTGCCACAGCCAGGATGAAAACCACATTGCTCCTCCTGAATCTGAGGTTTGACCAACAGTCGGACTCTCCTCTCCAGTACCCTTGCATAGATCTTCCCAGGGACGCTGAGAAGTGTGATCCCCCTAAAGCTGGAACACACCCTCTGGTCCCCCTTCTTAAAAAGAGGAACCACCAGCCCAGTTTACCATGCCAAAGTCACTGTCCCCGACCTCCACGCAATGTTGCAGAGGCATGTCAACCGTGACAGTCCTACAACATCCAAGGCTTTGAGGTACTCAGGGCAAATCTCGTCCACCCCTGGGGCCCGGCCACCAGAGTTTTTTAACCCCTTCAGTGACCTCAGCCCCTGTGATGGGAGAATCGTCTCCCTCATCCTCAAGCCCTGCTTCCTCTGTGGAAGGCATGTCAGTGGGATTGAGGAGATCCTTGAAGTATTCCTTCCACCACCTGACGATATACCCAGTCGAAGTCAGCAGCGCCCCATCCGTACCATACACATTGTGGACAGGTAGCTGCTTCCCCCTCCTGAGCCGCCGGACAGTTTGCCAGAATCTCTTCGAGGCTGACCAAAAGTCTTGTTCCAAGGCCTCAACAAACTCCTCCCACAGATGAGTTTTTGCTTCAGCAATGACCTGAGCTGCACTCCACTTGGCCTGTCAATACACCTCAGCTGCTTTGGGAGTCCCATAACCCAACCAAGCTCAACAGGACTCCTTCTTCAGTTTAATAGCTACCCTCATCATTGGTGTCCACCACTTGGTTTTATATATACAATTTTATAACATGATGTAAAGTAAAACAATGTTATCCATGAAAAAAAAACATCTAAAACAACAAGTTATTTTGAAATACAGCAAGAGTAATAACTATTAAAATGATCATCTTACTTTGTGTGGTCTTTTAGGTTGATGGACCCAAAGGAGCCTCTGTCCCAAATTGCTCCAAATTGGCCCTCAATGGAACTGTACAATTGAGAAGCAGTAATTTAATGCAAGCCTTTGAACTAAGCATTTTTTTATAAACATTTAGTTTGCTCACCTGGAAAAGCTGAACAGATCACACTGATACAAGGAGATATTTTTCTCTGCACTCTGTGGAAAACAGCCTACATTTAGCATGTGTTGTATTATGTTCTAATGTGCATGCAGTTTTGATAAAAAGATGTTGTTTCTTAGTACTAAAGGTGCTCCTCACTTGGACAATTTCTAGTCTAATATCAGTTGTATCTCATGTTTTATTATAGTTTAATTTGTAAAGGTACATAAAAAACATGCCATGGTGTATTTGGCTTTAAAATGTTATATATGTAAGAAAGACACAGGTATCACCGAGGACTCATTTAGGCCATTATTACACATATTACAAACAATGTCTCTGCATGAAAATTTACACAGATTTTCACATAACCCGCAGCCAAGTCACTTCATGTAATTATTGACATGACTAGTAGAGGTCACTTAATGTGAAAACATACACAGGGCAGTGTTCTGGTGTAAAACAGGGTTTGCGGCTCTGTCTCAGTCCCTCTAGGGTGGGAGGGAAGGAGGCGATCTGGCATGGCTTCCCGTCCGCTGCTGACCCCCGCCATTAAGTAAGTTATCTCTCTGCAGCCCCTGCCAGGGGCTGACGGTTGGCAGTCGGGGATGTTGCTAGGGGAGAACCGTGACTGTAGGCACGGTGTGGGCGACAGTGGCCAGGGGCTGATGGTTGGCAGTCGGGGATGTTGCTGGGGGAGAACCGTTACTGTAGGCACAGTGTGGGCGACAGTGGCCCGGCTGGAAATCTGGGGCGCACGGCCGATGCAGGTGTGTACATATCTCCAGTCTCTCAGAGAAGTTCCAGTGAAAAGTAAAATGCTGCACACTCCTTGTTCATTCATTTATTCCTCTAAAAATAAACACATTAAAGGGGTTATTGACTGCACTTTTTCCACATTTTAACAGCTCACACATGTCTTAATGAAATGTTTGTGACATATTTTGCTCATTTTTTAATTAGTTTTTTTAATTAGTGAAGCAAATTGTTTTGTATTTTTCTTGGCTTTCTTCAACTATGCCCTCCCTCTTAAATCAGTTAGCCATTAGTTGACTAACTTATATCCTCCTTCTAGCCGGGATGAGCAGCACTGGTTCACTGATCCACAGTCATGGTGTATCTTGTGTCAGTCTGGCCAATCTCCCAATAATTTTGCTGTGATTCCACAACAAATCACTAGCACCATGTGCTAGACGCCCCTTACCCCAATTGCCACAACCAAGACCTGGCCCGTGACCCGAGGCTGTTGGCCAAGTCGAGCTACGGCGCCAAGGGATCTCAAAGGGCAGTGTCTCGCTCTGTGGGACTCCGCTTTGCTCCCACAGCCAGTTGGGGGACGCCCCGTCACAAGGTGGTTTTCCTACACTGCTCACGAGAGTAGAGGGGAGTTGTGCAGAGCCCCAGAGGATGGTGGTGGGAGCTGGCCGTCAGAGCCCTGGGCCATGTTGGTTGTAGTGACCTGTGTGCCTGTATGGGCGATCCACCGCAGAATCACGATGGAACCACTGGGAGATAGGCCAGAGTGACCGGTGGCAACAGGGATGGCTATTAGGGTGACTAAGATCTGAAGAAAATAACAATATAAGCCACGGTTATAGCGAGCATCCTGGTACCAGTGTTAGCTCAGGGGCTAATACCTCAGGTGCTAACATGCTATCTTTAGCCCCCCTCCTTCCATCTACATGACGGACAGCTAGGCGGGCCAATAATAGAGCAGTGGGTGGGTCTTTAGGACGGCGGTGGGTTGGCTTTTTCTAATCATGACGTATACGATTTAGACGGAGGAGTCAAAAACATTTCTGGGAGAGAAAAATGAGATAAAGCTATGTGTTTTTTAAGAGAATTGACTGAAATTTTTTCAGTAATTACGGGACCAGTAGACTCATTTCAGACAGTTAAAACCTACAAACACACCATTTTTCAGTCAATGACTCCTCTAATGCATAAGTCCATGATGAAAATGAAAATGTAGATGGATTATCTTCAGACTGACACGCCTCCCCCAGTGTGCCGCACATTCACACTGGAATTGTCATGGCCGCCAATCACGGCACCTGTGTACGCACCTGCCTGTCATCTCCTGCGGCCCTATTTATTCCCATCAGGACCAGTGCTGGGCGCGGAGTCGTCTGATTCTTTCCGTGAATCACGCCACACCCTGCATCCGTGCTTCCCTGCACTGAATTCTCCAGCCATCGGCTTCCAAGCCCAGCTGAACGATGTCCGGGTTGGTTCTGCCCGGACCAACAACCAAGCAAGCGTTATTGCTTCTAAACCTGTCCATTCCCCTGTGCACAGGCGGAGCCCGCAACGGCGCAACTCCTTCTCCCTCCAGGCGGCGGACTTTTATTCCACCTCCAGCTAGCCTGCCCGCAGACACTGTCTCATTGGCCGCAGCTTCGGCGCCACCTGAAGCCACTTCGACATCTGTTGACAGTAAGCATTACAACATCTAACGAGCTGCATAAGGTGAACTGTAAGCTAACGGCCCTTGTCTCTTTCCAGGGTTGCCAGGCTGTACGGCGCTCTGCCGGCCCAGCTGGAATACACGGATTGCACTACACAACATTACACCATATAACCGCACTCACGCACCCAATCACTCACGATAATAACAAATAAAGTACGTTTATTGTGTTAACCCTGAGTCGTGTCTGTTCTGTGGGTCACCTGAACCATGTCAGGAATGTGCACATGCTCCCTGTTCATTCATTCATTCTCCTAAAAATCATACATTAAGACCTAATCTAAAGACTCCAATGGTAAGTCCACAATTAAAATGAGAGTGGATGGAATAAAAAAACAAAAACTATTTAGTGTGTGATCATATTATAAATAAAATGATGGGCAATTATATTATGATTGTTACAACTCTCTCCATTAAAATAACAGAAAAACCCATAACATGCCGTTTCCTCGTGAGCTCCGGAGCTGCGTGATTTCAAAACACGCTGCTGAAATAGCATGAAACAATGCGCTTCTGACGACTGAAACTCCTTTTGCCCGATCAAAAGCAGACTGTCATGAAATGCTCCATAATAGTGATGTGCATGAGACTGTGCGCCATCACACCTCTTTGAAACAAGCCTTCACCTCCCAGTGCAAAGCAGACACACTGCTTACCGGTAGTTAGATGGGGTGACACAAAGCATAAAAAACAGACAATTCGCTGAAAGAAACTAACAAAAACACTGGCTTACGATGGGAAGTCTGGTGCAAAAAGTCCACTGATGACCATCAAATTAGGGCCTCTTATATGCTACAGCCAAAACACACTTCTGAAACACACACCCCCTGAACAATTAGCGCTTTTGACTAGATCATTGTAGTATGGCCCTATAAGGCCTCACACAGGCCACTTATACAGTATATAGATTAAATACATCTAATGTTTGATAATTTGACATGTCCACATGCATACAGTTGACCTACCCTAAAAACCTTTGCCTCAGGTATTGCAGACACAGCTTCCTCACTGTACTTCAGGTTGTTCTCCTCAAAGAACTCACGAATCCCCTTTTCTGAGATCTCCACCCCAACCACTGAATGGCCTTTGTCTGCCAGCCTGAGAAACACGAAGTGATCTTTTTCAGAAAATGTGTTGAAACATAGGATGACCTGACATTTTCAAGCTGATATGTTCACTTAAATTGTAAATGCAATTTGTTTTACTTGACTTAATGAATGCTTTCATACCACTTCATATCGATAGCTTTTCCACAGAGAGGGAAGAAAAAGCGAACACCTTTTCGTCCATTGAGAACTTTATCAAGATGAGTCTCCATCATACTGTCAAAGATTAAAGACAATTCACTAAACACATTATTTCAAATTGGCTTATAAGTAAAACTTTACTCAAACAAAATAGCAATAAATATGATGCTAGTAGTGATACGTCTGCAAGTATTTGATAGACATAATTGCTTGATATACCTACTATAGGAGTAAATACATAATAAATATGCATGTGTACAAATCCATATGTATATATATGTAATTGTACAAAGATTATAGGTTAACAGGATTTCAATCCAGAGATAAATGTGGCAGTTTAAGAAATGCTGGCAATAGGGTAGGATTAAATAAGCATATATTGCAGGGGTGCCCAACCTGGGGCTCCTGGAGCATTCAGGTTTCTGTGGGAAATTTTCTAATTTCACTTCTTAATTGGTCCAAAGATTTGCAAATAATTTGTCATTATTGTGCATGTGTTCTGTAGGCACCCTTGCACCCATGCACAACAACAGCAAATTATTTGCAAATCTTTGGACCAATTAAGAAGTGAAATTAGAAAATTTCCCACAGAAACCTGAACGTTCCAGGAGCCCCTGGTTGGGCACCCCTGATAGACTGCATCTTCCCTTCTACTGGACCTGAAATTTGAACTGTTGTGATTGTGATTTTTCTGAATGTTTTATAGAAACGGTGTAATAATAATTTTGTATTGTCTCATACACATCTGGAAGCTTTTCCCCCTCCATTTTTCAAACAAAAAAGTTTGCAAATGTGAGTTGTTTTGGTTTTTTTTTACTTGTGCACATTAGGCTGATGGAAGCCAATATCTCCCTTATCCCAGCCATCAATCCAGTCCTGGAGTTCAAAGATTTGATCTGGGTCTTCTGGACGCAGCATGATGGTTGTGACTGCTGACACAGAACACCAAAATGGAGACAAAAGTGAAGAACAAACATGGAAACAGGGACAACAGCATGAGATCTGCAGATGTATAATAATTCCTAAACCTGAAAATAGATATATAGGCTGTAACAGGCAGAGGCGGACTTACAATTAGGCAAAGGTAGGCGATTGCCTTAGGCCCCAATCTGCTAAGGGAGCGATCTACTAGGAGCCCAGTATTTTTTTTTTTAGATTTTTAGCATATTTAACATGATGTCCGACAAAATAAAGAAACACCAGTATTTAGATAAACGGCAAATCAAATCACAAACGTAACGTTCTCTCCCCTTCTCCTCAGACTGTTGGACTCTTCCATGTTGTCTCTGAGACATGCGCATGTGTGTTTCGTTGGTTACATTGTAAACAAACCGTACAGCATGTAGGCAAAATGAAACAGTTATCCGAGCGGTGCAGAGAAATGGAGAAAAAGGGAAGAGCACAGAAATCTTTTATCAAAACAACACTTTTCACTTCAACCTGGGAGGAAACTTACCCTCCCAGAGGAACAGATAGCAAAGCTGCTTTTGTACGAGCACGCATGATGCTAATAATGAGCACTTGTTGTTAATGAGGAGGCAGCGGTGAAGCCTACTGCTGACAGTACAGATAAACAACAGAATTTTTTTTACTATTTTTTCTGATTGCAAGATTTGCAGAGGCCAAGGCTCACAAGGTTAAATTTGAATATGACCAACTGTGCTCCCCAGGCATGCACAGGATATCTGCAGCCTCAGCAGATGACATTAAGTTAAGTTATTCCCATGCCAATGATGTAGGGCAGCACCTATCTCCGTTTCATGACCCTAGGCCACACAGGTACTGTAAGTAGTGAAAGCTAAAGTGGGGGGGGGGGGCAGTCCTCTGGTAGCTCTGTGTGTTAACTTTCCTTTCCCCGTTCTATTATGCTGATTATCAAGCTAGAAGGGGGCAAGTACCATTTTTACCTGGTCTTTGGTATGACCCGGCCGGGATTTGAACCCCGGTTGCGGGATGGATGCTCTATCAACTAGGCCACCACTCCGGTATGCAGATGACATTGCACGAAATTAAATATAGTTTGTTTGTTTTAGTAAGATCCCCATTAGCACTTGTATAAAGCATTGGCTATTCTTCCTGGGGTCTAACGTATATTCTCCCTTGTGTCTACGTTGTACAGAGGAGGGAGCACAACAGATGCCTCTGCAAAATGGACCAGTCAGCAGACCATGAACAGGACGCTGCTCGCAAATGTGGTTAAGTCAGTCCCTCCAGGATTTCAGGGGATGTTTTTATGACTGGTGCAGCCCAAAAACCTTGAATTTGTGGGAGCTTTTTTAAAAAGTTGCAATAAAAGTTGTGATGTTTTGAGAGTTTTTTTTTTTGGGGGGGGGGGGGGTTGCACTAAAAGTTGTGGGAAGAATTCCCAAGCAGATATTTTTCCCATAGTTTACTGTAATGATATTCTACACAACATCACAACAAAAACACAGGATTGTCAAAAAAAAATTCCTATTAAACAGTGATTTGTAAATTAAGCAGAAACTTCTGCTATACAGTAAAACTCTTTTGTGCAACAGCAAATACAGACTTTAACACAATTAAGTGAGAATGAAGTAGCTACTCATAAATTTGTCATAAAAATGACCAACACTGTAGGCTACTCTTGCTGAGAACTTGAATAAAAAGGATGAAAAAATAATTATCCATTACAACAGCAAAATTGCACTGAATGCATGTTAAAGAGTATAGATTTGGAAATTACAGCAGCACCTTCATTTGAAAACTCCCTAACCGCAGCGCCCCCCAACCACTCGGTATCGAGCGCAGAGAAAAAAGAAATAATTTATTCTCTTGCTCTGTATTGTCTATCAAAGTCTGTGTTTTTCTGAAAAAAAAAAATTCAATATTCTCTCTCTTTCTATGCCTGACTCCTACCTGTCTGTCTATCTGCTGTGTCTTAACACACACCTGTCTCATCAGATACTCATCTTTCCTTTACCGGGAGGAGGGGCTCTCCTTGGGGATTTGCCGGGGGCACATATTGTCCAGACCGCAGATTCACAGTTTTAAAACTCATTGACAAGATGTAGTAATGATTTTACCTCTAAAGACGTATAAAATGTTACAACACGGGCTGTAGTGTTAGATTTTCTCCTTTGTTTGTGCACACTTCCGCAACAGAGTGCTTTTCAGGTAGACGGACTTTTTTCAACACAAACCCGGCACTTTGTGCATGCGGTCAAGATAGAGACGTGGGAGACGCCCACCGCCGGGCCAGGCAAGACAGAGGATGGGACAGTGTAGGAAAACTCGCGGGTGAGTGTTTTGGTTTTTTTAAATCGCACACTCTGTCTTTTGCTGATGTGTTCTGTTAATATTCACTGTAAACACGGAAGTGAGCACGGTGCAGCGATGCATTGATTGGTTAGACTGAGTGTTTGAGTGCTACTCGGGGACAAATTTGACTGGTGAAATTAGTGGAAGGTGATGAGGATTGGCCAAAATTGCGGGAAAGTTGCAGTGATTGGACAAAGTTGCGTGTCGCTCGAAAGATGCGGCAATGGCCTGATTTCGCATGAATTAGTGTGATCGCAATATCAAAAATCCTGGAGGGGCTAGTAAGTGTGATCAAACAACAGATCTTCCATGTGAATTGTTGCTTTTTTAATAACAGACAAGTCTACATTCAATTTACTTCTTTGTTTTTCTATAGATGTAATTCCTGATGCCTGAATGATATCATCATTTGAAGACTTCTGAAGATAAGTTTCAGGTAGGATTTCAATAAGGCCTGAAAAGCAAGTGTAGAACAAAGAAAAAAAGAAGGGCCCCATTTCTGTCTTTGCCTTGGGCCCCAAATGGACAAAGTCCAGCCCTGATTACAGGTTATTAGGGAACAGTCACTGTAACTCAGAGGTGGGTAGTAACAATTTACCTGTACTCTGTAGGTGATTTGAAAGGGGATACTATTACCCCTTGATGACAAAATGACCCAAAACCGTCCCCATTGTTAACCTGTAAACATCATATTATCATGAAGAGTGTAAGGACAGGAAATACTGACATATTCAGTTATACTGTGAGAGTACAGATGTAAATGCACAAAAAAGTTGAAATTTTATGAGAAAAATGTTAAAAATTTATGAGTATATAGCTGCAAATTTGTGTAAAGTTTGTCTTAAAGGATTTCTTCACATCTAGAGGACTGGATTTTGTGTGTGTCACTGAAACCTGGTTGACTGTTGGTGAGTTCGATGTTTTTATTGAACTTTTACCGCATGACTGCTGCCATTTTAATTCCCCACGGACGTCGGGCCGAGGAGGAGGAATAGCGACTGTTTATAAGAATCACTATAAATGTAAACAGCCTTTCTTATCATCGTCTTTCACCAGCTTTGATCTGAGCTTATTTGAACTGCATGGTCGTTTCCACACAGTGTTGTGTGCTGTGATATATCGGCCTCCTAAATACAATAAGGATTTTATTAATGACTTTGCTAATTTTCTGGCTGAAATCATGCCTAAATATGACCATGTTCTTGTTGTGGGGGATTTTAATATTCATGTTTGCTGCCCCAACAAGCCTATGGTAAAGGACTTTTTAAATCTCATTTATTCTTTTAATATTGAGCAGTCTGTATTGGGATCCACTCATGAACACAGACACTGTCTGGATCCTGTGCTGTCATATGGTCTGCCTGTTTTTAACCTAGAGATTTGTGATGCAGTGTTTTCAGATCACACGCCTGTTGTATTTGAGGTTGCTCTTGCTTTTAACACGTTTAAACCTCCTTCTGCTGTTTGACGCTGTTGTATTATTAACTCTTCCACTGCTGCTCACTTCTCTACTGCTTTTAATCAGAACTGTGTCATTCCTGAGTCTGTGTGCAATACAGAGGAAATCAGCTCTTGGTTTCATTCCACCTACCAAATTGTTTTGGACACCGTGGCTCCATTCAAAACCAGGCAGCCTAAAACTAGATCTGAGCCATGGCTAAGTAACATAACCCGTGCTGCCAGACGAGAATGTCGCAGAGCTGAGCGCAAATGGAAGAAACAAATTGCATGTGTCATTTCAAATGTTAAAGGATTGTTGGCATCACTATCAAAAGACTGTGAAAGAGGCCAAAAGAAAACATTTTTCAGATATTATCTTGTTAAACCGTCACAAGCCTTGTGTTCTGTTTAAAACAATTGGTTCTGTTTTTAATCCACCTCAGACTGCATGCATGGAGGCCTCACCTGTTATGTGTGAAAACTTTAACTTTTTTATTGATAAGGTGACTTCTACTAGGGCTCTGACCTCACCTCCTTCTTATGACCTCTCAATCTCAGTTCCCTGCCCTGCTGTTTTTGACAGGTTTGAGCATGTGATGCTGGACTTTTTACAGGAGACTGTTGGTCATTTAAAGCCCCCGGGTTCTCCAACTGATACTGTCCCTCCTCGACTTTTAAAGAGGGTTTCCCCACTGTAGGGCCAGCTGTCCTTGCAGTTATTAACAGCAGTCTGGCCTCAGGTGTAGTTCCCCAAAGTTTTAAACATTCTGTTGTGCAACCTCTGATTAAAAAACCTGGTCTGGATCCTACAGTTTTTAATAATTTGGGGCCTATTTCTACGGAGAAAGGTCATTTCAGCCGCTTGTATCCGCGATCTCATTCTTTCGGTCATTACCCAAAGCTCGTGACCATAGGTGAGAGTAGGAACGTAGATTGACTGGTAAATCGACAGCTTTGCCTTAGAACTAAGCTCCCTCTTCACCACAACAGACCGGTACAACGTCCGCATCACTGCAGATGCTGCTCCAATCCGTCTGTCGATCTCTCGCTCCAATTTCCCCCCACTCGTGAACAAGACCCCAAGATACTTAAACTCCTCCACTTGGGGCAGAAGCCTGTCCCCAACCCGGAGAGGACAATCCACCTTTTTCCGGCTGAGGACCATGGACTCGGACTTGGAGGTGCTGATTCTCATCCCAGCCGCTTCACACTCAGCGGCAAACCGTCCCAGCAAGAGCTGTAGGTCATTGCTGGATGAAGCCAACAGGACAACATCATCTGCAAACAACAGAGATGAGATCCTGTGGTCACCAAGCATGACACCCTCCATTCCCTGGCTGTGCCTAGAAATCCTGTCCATAAAAATTATGAACAGGATCGGTGACAAAGGGCAGCCCTGGCGGAGTCCAACTCTCACTGGGAATGACTCCGACCGAGTGTTGGCAATACGAACCAAACTCTCACAACGGTCGTACAGAGACCGAATAGCTCGTAACAACAAGCCCGATACCCCAAACTCCCGAAGCACTCCCCACAAAAATCCACGAGGGACGCGGTCAAATGCCTTCTCCAAGTCCACAAAACACATGTAAACTGGTTGGGCAAACTCCCACGAACCCTCAAGAATTCTCGAGAGGGTAAAGAGCTGGTCCGATGTGCCACGGCCAGGACGAAAACCACATTGCTCCTCCTGAATCCGAGGTTCGACCAACGACTGGACTCTCCTCTCCAGTACCTTGGCATAGACCTTCCCAGGGAGGCTGAGGAGTGTGATCCCTCTAAAGTTGGAGCACACCCTCCGGTCCCCTTTTTTGAAGAGAGGAACCACCACCCCGGTTTGCCATGCCAAAGGCACTGCCCCCAACCTCCACGCAATGTTACAGAGGCGTGTCAACCATGACAACCCAACAACATCCAGGGCCTTGAGGTACTCAGGGCGAATCTCGTCCACCCCCGGGGCCCGGCCACCAAGGAGATTTTTAACCACCTTTGCGACCTCAGCCCCTGTGATAGGCGAGTCATCCCCCTCGTCCCCAAACCCTGCTTCCTCTGTGGAAGGCGTATCAGTGGGATTGAGGAGATCCTCGAAGTATTCCTTCCACCGCCCAACGATATCCCCAGTCGAAGTCAACAGTGTCCCATCCGCACCATACACAGTGTGGACAGGGAGCTGTTTTCCTCTCCTGAACCACCGAACAGTTTGCCAGAATCTTTTTGAGGCCGACCGAAAGTCTTGTTCCATGGCCTCACCGAACTCCTCCCATACCCGGGTTTTTGCTTCAGCAACCACCCGAGCTGCACTCCGCTTGGCCTGCCGGTACACTTCAGCTGCTTCGGGAGTCCCACAAGCCAACCAAGCTTGATAGGACTCCTTCTTCAGCTTAATGGCCCCCCTCACCACTGGTGTCCACCACTTGGTTCGGGGGTTGCCACCACGAGATGCACCGACCACCTTACGGCCGCAGCTCTGGGCCGCCGCTTCAACAACAGAGGTGGAGAACATGGCCCATTCAGACTCCATGTCTCCAGACTCCCTCGGAATGTGGTTAAAGTTCTTCCGGAGGTGGGAGCTGAAGACCTCCCGGACAGGGGCCTCAGCCAGACGCTCCCAGCACACCCTCACTATACGTTTGGGTCTACCAGGTCTGAATGGCTTCCTCCCCTGCCATCGGATCCAACTCACCACCAGGTGGTGATCAGTTGACAGCTCTGCACCTCTCTTTACTCGGGTGTCCAAGACATACGGTCGCAGGTCTGATGATACGATAACAAAATCGATCATCGACCTGCGACCTAGGGTGTCCTGGTGCCAGGTGCACATATGGACACCCTTATGCTTGAACATGGTGTTCGTTATGTACAGACTGTGGTTAGCACAGAAGTCCAATAACTGAACACCACTCGGGTTCAGATCGGGCAGGCCGTTCCTCCCAATCACCCCCCTCCAGGTTTCACTGTCGTTGCCCACGTGCGCATTGAATCCCCCAGTAGGACAATGGAGTCTCCAAGAGGAGCACCCTCCAGCACCCCAGTCACAGACTCCAAAAAGGGTGGGTACTCTGAAACATCATTTGGTGCATAGGCACAAATGATGGTCAGGACCCGTTTCCCAACCCGAAGGCGCAGAGAAGCAACCCTTTCGTCCACCGGGGAAAACTCCAATATAGAGGCAGCAAGGTGGAGCGATACAAGAATACCCACCCCTGCTCGTCGCCTCTCGCCCGGGGCAACTCCAGAAAAGGCCAAGCTCCAGCCCCTCTCCAGGAGACTGGTTCCGGAACCGGAGCTGTGTGTTGAGGTGAGGCCGACTATATCTAGCCAGTATCTCTCAACCTCGTACACCAGCTCAGGCTCCTTCCCCACCAGAGAGGTGACATTCCACGTACCAAAAGCCAGTTTAGAAAGCTTGGGATCAGTCCGCCAAGGTCTCCGCCTTTGACCGCCACCTAATCCACATAGCACCGGACCCTCATGATCCCTCCTGCAGGTGGTGAGCCCACTGGAGGGCGGACCCAATGTAACTCCTTCGGGCTGAGCCCGGCCGGGTCCCATGGGTGGAAACCCGGCCACCAGACGCTAGCCTTCAAGCGCCCCCCCCAGGCCTGGCTCCAGGGTGGGGCCCCGGTAACCCCATACCGGGCGGGGTACATTGAATCCTTGATATACAATTTATCATAAGAGTCTGTTGGATCGTTCTTAGTCTGGCCCTTCACCCAGGACCAGTTTGTCTTGGGAGACCCTATCAGAGGCAAATTGCCCCGGACAACATAGCTCCTGGGATCACTGGGGCACGCAAACCCCCCCACCACGATAAGGTGACGATCCATGAGGGGGGCCCTCATGGATCTCCTCACCCTCAGAGATAGGGTTTTTGCTCAGTCATCCGGGAGAGGCTCAGAGCAGAACCGCTGCTCCTCCACATTGAAAGGAGTCAGTTGAGGTGGTATGGGCATCTGATTAGGATGCCTCCTGGACGCCTCCCACTTGAGGTGTTTCAGGCACGTCCCACTGGGAGGAGGCCCCGGGGCAGACCCAGGACTCGGTGGAGAGACTATGTCTCCCAGCTGGTCTGGGAACGCCTTGGTATCCCCTCTGAAGAGCTGGAGCAGGTGGCTGGGGAGAGGGAAGTCTGGGCTTCTCTGCTTGAACTGCTGCCTCCGCGACCCGGACCTCCAGAAAAGCGGTAGAAGATGGATGGATGGATGGATGGGCCTATTTCCAAATTGCCCTTACTGTCAAAAATCCTTGAGAAGACAGTATACAGCCAATTAATGGCCGTTCTGGAGGAGCAGGCTATCCTCAAGGTTTTCTAATCCGGTTTTAAAACTCTTCACAGTACTGAATCAGCTCTTTTAATAATAATAATAATTAATCTTTATTTCAAACACACAAGCGGGTCCATATACAATAAGGAGGGGTAGGGGTATCAGGGAAACAATAAACAACACAGCAGCAATAAAAACAGCATAACAGTCTTTAAAAAGAGTTCTTGTAGAGGCTGTTGTGCCAGTGACTTCTGAGAGCAGCGGTGTATCTGAGACAGCTCTTCCTAAGGCTTATCAGGGTCTGTATGATGCTGTTTTCCGAGTCATCCAGACGACACATAAAATTGTACATAAGTTTCCTCAGTAGTGCCTTACACGTAGGAATACCACATGTCACAAACAGCTGGCTGGCACTATGCCATCTGGGCACCTGAAGCAGCAACCTCAGTGCATCGTTGAAGGCCACAGTCAACCTTCTCATGCTATCAGTCCTGTAGCTGCTCCACAGGTGAGCAGTGTACAGAGGAGTACAGTAAGCTCTGAACAGAGAAGATTTAACATTTACAGAGCACATACTAAACTTTCCCTATAACATATTGGCTTGGGCATACAGTTTACGACACTTCCTGTAGATATCTCTGTCATCTCTCAAATCATCAGTGATGATGTGACCCAGATATTTTATTTCCTTGCATGTCGCAAGCAAAGTATCACACAATTTAAAGGTAGGAAAAAATAGTTCCCTGTCCTCTTTGCATCTCACAATCATGACATTACTCTTCCTAGCGTTAAATCTGATGTTGTGATCATTGCCATATTGTGAGCAAACTCTTAATAGTTGTTGCAACCCAGCACTATAAGGACTCATTATTACTAGGTCATCTGCATACATGAGGTGATTGATGACAGAGCCACCCACAACAAAGCCTGTGCTACATCCGTTCAATTGTCTCGACAGATCATCCATATATACATTAAACAGAATAGGGGACAAAATTCCACCTTGGTGTACACCGTTGCTCACATGAAAGGGAGTTGATAGAATGTTCCCCCATTTTACACACATGGTCTGATTAGCATACCAGAAAACCAGAATTCTACTTAAATACTTGGGAATGCTTTGGATGCATCATAAAACTCAAGAAGACAGAGGAATTAAGGCTTCTATACTTGGTCACCAGTTCCTTTAGAGCAAATATACACATATCAGTGCCATGCTTTCTTTTAAAACCAGATTGATTGTCAGAAGAAAAAATAAATATCTCCAACCATGTGAACAAAATTCTTTCCAACACTTTAGACGGAATACTAGCTAGAGCAATTGGCCTATAATTCTCAACACTGTTCAGCTTTGCAGCTTTGTCCTTGATAACAGGGACTAGTAGCACAGGCACAAGAGAGTCTGGGAGGACACCATGAACTAAAAAAAACAGTAAAACACATGAAGAGCAGTGGACAGAGCTTATTGCTTGCATTTTTGAGGTGTTCTGCTACAACAAGGTCCAGTCCACAAGCCTTTCTTGTCCTCAAGCATCATGATTGCATCACACCCCTCCATGGGCTGAACCACCGTGCCCTTGGGGCCGTCTACACTGTCCATAGTGAAAACATTACCCCTGGCACAGTTGAAGAGTTCAGAATTGTGATCATGCCACATCTCAGCTATTTTCTCTGGGCCACTTATACCCTCTATGTTAGATGGTAAGGAGGTTTTAACATTATTCATGACTTCAACCTCTCCAAAAATTGTAAGAATTCTTATTCTGCAGGCTCCTGGCAAGTGACTCAGCTCGCTTTTTGTTCTCATTTCTTTTAATAAAACGAAGAGCATGTTTAAATCTTGCATTAGTTTGTTTCTTAATTTCCAGCAATGGTCCCTGTCTGGACTGACCTGCTTCAGACCAGAGAATAAAGGCCTCTCTAGCTGCAGCGTGTTGTGACACAAACTCATTCCATCCAGGTTTGATGTTAGGCTCTCTGTTTGGCTTTTTGCAAAATGGTCTGCTACAGCTGATGAGAACGTTAACAATAGCATCACACATATCACAGAGATCCCTAGTTGTCAGTTACAGTAACATATTTATTCAGCACTTCCTGTGTTAGGCTAGACCAGTCCACCTTCCCTGACCAAGCAACACTGCCATCAGCAGAGACAGCAGGTATATCCTCCACATTTAGAGACATGCCAAATGGTATGTGGTCAGAAGTAGCCAGCCCATAAAAGATGCACATGTTGCTTAGTGATACATGGGCATCTGCTGTACAGTTACAGTGCTCGAGCCAGGAGGTGGTGTGCCAGGCTTCACTAATGTAGGTGAAGCTTGTATCAGGCCGGAGCATTTTGCTGGACACAATAAGATTGCTATCATCACAGAATTGCAGATGTTTGGCAAATATAGAATTGGTGTCAGACAGATCTGCATTAAAATCTGCAATAACTAAGACACGGGTTGAATCATTATCCTTAATGAAGGAACTCACAAATGCTAATCTCTTCATAAATTCATCTCCAGACTGATAAGACTCATATGGTGCATAAATATTTATAATCGTAAATTTCTTTTCATTCAAATTGATTTCTAGCCCCAAAGCCCAGTCTACATTCAATCTCACCACATTTACTATCGAGTCATATTTTGTGTTCCATAGAATAGCCACTCCACCGGGAATCCTGCCACGGACTTTTCTATTAAAAGTTTTTAATATCTTTTTAGCTACTGATTCTGGTGACTGTGTTATTCTTGTGCTTTTAGACCCAACTGCTGCACTTGACACAGCGGGCCATAAAATTTTAGTTTCTCGTCTGGAGCAGTGGGTGGGCATCACAGGAACAGCATTGGAATGGTTCAAGTCCTACCTGGCAGATTGGACCTTCTGTGTTAGCCTTGGTGACTCCGTATCATCCTTTGCCCCTTTCTCCTGGGGGGTCCCCAGGGCTCAGTCCTAGCCCCCCCCCCCCCCTCCACACACACACACTTTTTTCCTCTTCATTTACTACCACTTGGCACCACACTAAGGAAGTATGATATTTCATTCCACTGCTATGCAGATGACTGTCAAATTTATGTCCCTCTTAGAAAGAATCCCTCACATTCTGTTGAGACACTGCTTAACCCCTTGCACTCCGGTCAATTTCCCTAAAAATGCCAAAAATGAACGTGCTCAAATTAAATCAAAAGCTGTTCTTCAACCCTTTGCAGCATCTTCATGGAGTTGGTCTCATTTAAAAGAAAACACTTTGAATTTTTTGGCAAAACAGTCATAATCTCTCTAAGTGCTCCGGCCACTGAGTTACAGTCATCTAAACATAGTGAACTTGAAGAAAATAAATTTTGCCTGGGTGTTTTTTTGGATACAAATGCTTGCAAATAACACACAGCTTCAGATCCGGGCTGGAAAATGCAACAGAAATGTAGAACCAAGTGTTATCCAGCTGAGGTCCAAATTTTGTAACAATACCACAAAAAATGAATATATTACACAGCTTTGTTCTCAGGTAGTTCCCAGGCGTTTTGGAACTGTGCCAAATTGTGCCAAATGGCACAGTTTGGAAAAACGTCTGTAACTTTTGAATGCTTCAATGTAGAAGCTTCATTTTGGGCTCTAATGAAAGGTCACACTCAGGGCTGTGTCTGTGTGTGTGTGGGGGGGGAGGTTTGTCCCCCCCCCCTCGCTACAGAGGATGGACATCGGCCATCGCTACACAACAGATTAGCCTCATGTGGCGATGTGGGACAGCAGCGCAGTCACCGCGGCTCCCCCCCCCCCTTGCTACAGAAGAATAGCGGGGGTGGGGGGGCGGCGTTCACAGTCTGGACGCGGCAAACAACCCCTTGTACCGCGGCGCACGAACTTCAGACTTCGTGCGCTGCACAGTTGTAATTTACCGATCGGTCGAAAGTCATTTTGGATTACAATTTTCAGGAATAAAGAATAACTTAGCTTATAACACCTTACCTCTTCACAGCAGTGTCCTGGCGAACTTCTCTTCCCCATTGTCAGACGAACGCGACGCTGGTCCGCTCATGGTTCTGGTCTCGCGACCCGATCAAAACATAATTCCATTATTGCGGTTTTGTGCTTCCATGATTGCGGTTTTTGGCGAACGATTTTTCAAAACAAATAATAGTAGTAATTTAAAAAAGACTGGCGAAGGCGTGTGTGTCACTCAGCCTTCGTCGTCAGCCTCCGTCGGTCTATGACCATGGAAGAAATCATAATGTCTACTCTGCTGGAACAAAAACAAAATAAGCACCGCCTGTGGCCGAACACGCCGATGCGCGAATGGCACTCCCTGTCACACAGGTTGCATTTCTGGATGGTCTCCATGCTGCTGGGTCTGTGGGGTTCTTCCTGCAGGTCCTTTTTTCTGATCCGCTGCAGCAGTCAGTCTTCACCCAGCCTTAAAAAAAACAGCTCGCAAACTTCTCTGCTTCAATTGGCTCACTGCATTCACAGCGTTGGGAGGCGGGTCCTTCTTGCTAGGTTTTCAGTCATTGGTTCTTCAAGGTTTCAGAAACCCAATTCAAGGCTCTTATTAGTCGAATGAGAGGTCAATCAGATGAACTAATCTGTTCGCGGCTGTGTCTGCAGCTTTTATTTTCAGTGCACGCTTGGACGCCATACACCACCTACATCACAATCTCCATCATCAGAATCAGAATCAGAATCAGAATGAGATTTATTGCCATTGTTCATGTAGTACACAAACTAGGAATTTGTCTCGGTGCAATGCTGCAACATTAAACATGGAGTAGCACTAAAGATAAAAATAAAAAACTACGCATGCAATAAAAGGTAGAATATGAATAAGTAAAATTAATCTATGCAATTTTTAAATATATTAACAAGCAGCAGATATGTGGAGTTCCACGTAGTGCAGTCGGTAGTGCAAAAAGAAAACATTGATAATTATCATGAGTCCGGTTGAGTTGCTGTACATAGTGCATGAGAGTCTAATAAGTCACTTAGTGTTCAGCAGTCTGATGGCAGAGGGGAAGAAGCTGTTCATGTAGCAGGAGGTTTTAGTCTGAATGGACCGAAGTCTTCTGCCTGAGGGGAGGGGGGCAAACAGTGCGTGTCCAGGGTGTGAAGGGTCGGCTATGATCCGACCTGCACACCTCCAGGTCCTGGAGATGTACAGGTCCTGGAGGGATGGGAGCTTGCAGCCGATCACCTTCTCAGCAGCGCGCACAATGCGCTGCAGTCTTATGCCACATTTCCACTATATATTTCTGCTCGACTCTTTTCTTTTCTTTACTACTCTTTTCTCCCGCGGTTGTGCCTCCATCACAACCGTATAAAGCCGAGTATTGCTGGGGGTGGGCGGGATTGAGGCGGCGCCACACTCTGCTGACGTAAAGGACGCGACCGAATCCTCCACAACAAAGAAAAAAAATGGCGGATTACGAGCGGAGGATTTCCACGGTGGTCACTATCCTTCTCTTCTTCATCTGCATACATATGTCAAAGATGTGTTTTTTAAATAAAATGTTGTGCACTTTTCAGCTACGTCGCCTCTGTTGTTCAAAACGGTTACCTGTTAAGGGACGGGTAATTAAATGCTCAAACACCGGAGTAATTTAAAATAATGCAGAAGCTTAATCCTAAACCCCTCTAACTTCTCAAATAATTTATAATATTATAAAAAAGCCAATCCAAATCTAGGCCCATTTTTGTGTATTGTGTATCATTTGAGTATCATTTTCCAATCTATTGTTGTTGTTAATGGACATCTCTTCAGTGGTGGGTAATTACACGCTGAAACACCGTAAAAACTGACTTCCAAAAAAAGCAGCAGCTAGACAACGCACTTTTGGTTTGATGGAATTGCCAATTGACCTTGGAATTATATGTGGAAACTTGTTATACTTCCAGTTAACTTTAACTTACAAAATAATTAAAAGTATTATAAAAAAAAAGCCAATCCAAATCTAGGCCCATTTGGTTATTGTGTATCATTTGAGTATCATTTTTCCAATCTTTTGTTATTTATAAGGGTTATCTGTTCAGTGATGGCTAATTACACACTAAAACAATGTAGAAAATGACTGCAAAGAAAATGCTGCAGCTAGACAACTCACTTTTGGTTTGATGAAGTTGCCAATTGACCTTGGAATTATATGTGGAAACTTGTTATACTTCCAGTTAACTTTAACTTACAAAATAATTAAAAATATTATAAAAAAGCCAATCCAAATCTAGGCCCATTTTTTGTATTGTGTATCATTTGAGTATCATTTTTCCCATCTATTGTTATTTATAAGGGTTATCTGTTCAGTGGTGGCTAATTACACACTAAAACAACGTAGAAAATGACTCCAAAAAAAAAAATGCTGCAGCTAGACAACTCACTTTTGGTTTGATGGAATTGCCAATGAACCTAGAAATTTTATGATGAAACTTTTTTAAATCCTATTAAATACTGTGACATTGTCACACTGCCCAACACCAAATTATAATTTTCTTTTTCAAACCGAAGATCACTATGGATCTATTGAATCACAATAGCATAGGTTTATCATATTCATGTCAACGTTTACAACATCGAAAATGTTATGTTTGGGTTTACATGTATGGGTATTTTTGCTTTATATTATACTAGACTGCTTATAATGTATTGGAATTCTCAGAATTTGGAATGCCGATAGAACATTCAATTCACATGTACTTACCTTTTACCTAATTCGACTTTTACCTTTATCAGTGTCTACTGCTGAATGTAAATTACACCTGTGCAACTTATTACAATTTTACTTAAAAACTGTACCCAATGTAGAGCAATCGATACAGCAGTGGTAATATTTATTAAATTTAACAATAACAATTACATTACCTTTAAAAATCTTGACACCTTTATGCCTGAACAGCGGCATTAGGGTCATATGAGGCAATGGAATGTGTATGTAATTATTCGCCTTTATCATCCAGTGTTATAATATACAAACCACACTTTTATCCAAAAGACTAACATTTTATTACATTACAAATATTCCCAAAACATGTTTACAAATGGGGAGCTTTCAGTACTTCGACCAGACTGCCAAAATGGTTTAGGAAGGTTCCGTGGAAGGAAGCCGTCTCTGTCAGCTCATCCCTTCTTAATGCGGCTTCCTGCTCCTGGGCTAACTGCAGGTGTCTTTCACGCTGTTCGTGCTGCCGTTGATGCTGTTCGAGCATCCTTTCATGGATCCGCATCTCCTCAGCATGATTCTGGGCCATCACTGATGCAAGGTCTGCAATGTTGTTGGACCTTTTCCTCTTGCCTATATGAAAGACAGAAGTCATTGTATTTAGATAACACTGGATCAAAACATGTCAGAAAAAATATTATGGAATTAAACTGTTGAAAGCCTGTGGTGGGATGCTTCGTTGCTGTATTTAAGCTCAACTGTCATGTTGCTGCCCCTCAGTACAGTGGATTGTGCAACTTCTGTGGTGCTGTGGTTAGGTTACATCCCCCCTTCATTTCGAAAAGGATTAATTGGAAAAAGTATTTTGATTTAATGGGTTATTTTTAAAAGAATTTCTTTGTACTGTGGTCTCATAAATCAGAATGGGTTAATAGTGTTAGCTGACGTGAAGAATTTCAATCAAGCATGTTGATTTGAAGTCGGTACATGTGCTCCTTTTTTTTTTTTTTTTGTCAAAATACAACAGTATTTCCACCACCAACACACCTATAAAACTGGGCCAGGGTGGCTATGAACACCCCTGAATCTAGTATTTTTATAAACGTACAAAGACATTTTAAATTCCTTATTATGCGTCTATAGAAAATAACAATCACATATAAAAACAACCGGGTGGTAATTTTCAGTTTGTTGTGCCTTACCAGCACTTGACCGGGACATGCCGGATGGTGATGGACCTGGCAATGTGGCAGACAATGGTGTCGGCTCCGATTCGGGCCCCCCCACGAGAAACGCCTGGGTGTGCGGGCGGTCCATTGAGGTGGACCACTGTGATGTGAAAACTGAGTCTAGAAGCAAAAAACACACAATAAAGCTCACAAACAAAGTGCAACATGTACCGCAAACAAAAAACTTTTTAACCAGAATACAATAAGCTTACTTCAGCGTTTTGTTCACGTGAATACTGAAATAAAAGCGTGATTCCGCAGCTTGATGCGAGGTAGCAGCAAGGTACGGAGGTAGCTAGCTGTTAGCGGGCTAGCCATCACCACTAACAATTGCCCACAATCAAACAACTTTCTTTATTGCTTAAATAAAGTGCGCTTTTGACCGAAAGGCGAGAAGACGGACAATAACAAAACAACACTCACCGTCACCGTTTTCAAATTGCGTGGCCATGTCGAGCCCAAATTCTCTGCCATTGCTAGCAGGCCGATGTCCGTAGATAGCGTCCATCTGCTGCCGTACCATTTCCACTCCTTCCTACTTGCACCACTGCGTCCGTTGTGGTCCTTTATGGCCCGATAATCGCTCTTCATTTTTTTTAGTTTTTCACAACACTGTTTGGCTGTCCGGTTGTACCCTTGGGCTGCCATTCGGTCGGACACCTCCTGGTATATTTTTTCATTGCGAGTTGCCCCGTCCAACTCGCTCTGGATGTGGTCGTCGGCTACCAAGGACAGAAAAGTCTGCACCTCCTCGTTTGTCCATGGAATAAACTTGCGCGTGGACATTGTTATATGAGAACACAAATGTGAAGCCGGTCACCGCGGTTACTCGCTGAAATTACAAATGGCAGTCGTGTAGCTTCAACAGAAAACAGAAAACGGACGCTCTTGTGACGTTACGCCATGACCAATCAGCGGTTAGCAGTCGATTGACGTCAAATCACACCTCGCTTTTCGCTCGGTTATACCCTGCCTCTTAACAGGCACGAAAATCGTATCGGTTAAACCGTGAGGACTTAGGTGGAAATGGCGAGAAAGAGAAACAAGTAGAAAAAAGTAAAGCCAAGGTGATACTGATGGAAATGGCCCATTAGTCTGTCCCTGGCGGTGGCTCCTGCGTACCACACAGTGATGGAGGTGGTGAGGATGGACTCGATGATGGCCGTGTAGAACTGCACCAACATCTTGGTGGGTAGCTTGAGCTTCCTCAGCTGCCGCAGGAAGAACATCCTCTGCTGGGCCTTTTTGATGAGGGAGCTGATGGTCGGCTCCCACTTGAGGTCCCGGGTGATGGTGGTGCCCAGGAAGCAGAAGGAATCTCCGCAGTGGTGATGGGAGAGTCTGTGAGGGTAAGGGGGGGCAGAGGGGCTGTGACTTTTCTGAAGTCCACGATCATCTCCACTGTCTTCAAAGCGTTCAGCTGCAGGTTGTTGTGGCTGCACCAGGACGCCAGCTGGGCCACCTCTCTCCTGTAGACGGACTCGTCGCCGTTGGAGATGAGCCCGATGAGGGTGGTGTCGTCCGCAAACTTGATCAGCTTGACAGACTGGTGGCTGGAGGTGCAGGAGTTGGTGTACAGGGAGAAGAGCAGGGGGGAAAGTACACAGCCCTAAAGTGATCCAGTGCTGATGCTAACAGAGTCTGAGACAGTCTTTCCCAGCCGCACATGCTGCCTCCGGTCCGTCAGGAAGTCGGTGATCCACCTGCAGGGGGAGTCAGGCACGTTGAGCAGGGACAGCTTGTCCTGGAGCAGAGCGGGGCGGATGGTATTGAATGCAGAGCTGAAGTCCACAAACAGGATCCTGACGTAGGTTCCCAGGGAGTCCAGGTGCTGCAGGATGGAGTGGAGGGCCAGGTTGACTGCGTCATCCACAGACCTGTTGGCTCTGTAGGCAAACTGCAGCGGGTCCAGGAGGGGAGTGGTGATGGTCTTGAGGTGGGGCAGGACCAGGCGCTCAAAGGTCTTCATGACTGTCCAGTGATCCGTGGCTTCTTGGGGACAGGGACGATGGTAGAGGTTTTGAGGCAGGCCGGCATGTGGCATGACTTCAGGGAGGTGTTAAAAATGTCTGTGAAGACAGGAGTCAGCTCCTCCACACAGTGTCTCAGGGTGGAGGGAGACACGCCGTCCGGACCGGAGGCCTTGCGCGGGTTCAGTCTGGAGAACTGTCTGTGCACGTCCTGCTCACTGATGGCAAGGGCAGGGGGGGAGGAGGGGGGGGCCGCCTTTGATGAAGTGGGGACCATGGAGGCAGTGGCGCTGGGGGGAGGGGGGGCTGGACACAGCTGACGAGGTGTCAAAACGGGCATAGCGTTGGGACAGTCTTTGACAAAGGGCTTTGTCATCCTGTCCTTTAGAAGCCTGAGGCTGATAGTTGGTGATTTGCCTCAGTCCTCTCCACACAGAAGCAGAGTAGTTAGCAGTTAACTGTTGCTGGAGTCTCTCAGAATACACAGATTTAGCTCTCCTCAGCTCTCTGCTAAACCGGTATTTGACCTCCCTGTAGCAGTCCCTGTCTCCACTTTTCAACGCTGCTTCCTTCTCCTTCCTGATCTGTCTGAGCTTAGCTGTGAACCAGGGCTTGTCGTTGGAGTAACTCACCCTGGTGCGCGAATGCTCTCCTCACAAAAGTGGATATATGAGGTCACAGTGTCTGTGTTTTCATCCAGATCATGCGTGGCTCCTTTAAACATGTCCCAGTCAGTTATTTCCAAGCATGTGCTCAGCTCCTCCCCAGCTTCACTGGTCCATTTCTTCGTAGTGCTCACAACAGGTTTTGTGAGCTTCAGTCTCTGTCTGTATGTGGGAATCAGGTGGACCATCACGTGATCAGATAGTCCGAGCGCAGCGCGGGGAACAGCGCGATACGCGTCCTTAACTGTAGTGTAACAGTGATCCAGCGTGTCCTCTCCTCTGGTGGGGCATTTAATAAACTGTTTGTATCGGGGGAGTTCGTGGCTCAGGTTGCTCTGGTTAAAGTCGCCAACCACAATAACCAGAGAGTCCGGGAAAGTCCGCTCCGCTTGCTGAATGTGATCCGCGAGCGCGCGCTGAGCCTCGCGCACGTCCGCGTCGGGTGGGACGTAAACAGCGGCCAGGATGAATGAAGCAAACTCACGCGGGGAATAAAATGGCTTGCAGTTGATGAATAAATATTCCAGAGCGGGAGAACAGTGTTGGGAGATCACAGTTACATCGGAGCACCAGCTGCTGTTGATGTAGAAGCAGACTCCTCCGTCTGTGGTCTTGCCGGAGAGCCCCGTGTCGCGGCCTGCACGAAACAGCTGAAATCCCTCGAGAAGGAGCGCGCTGTCCGGTGTCTTTTCCTTGAGCCAGGTCTCAGTGAAGCAGAGGGCACACGAGGTGGAGAGGTCCTTAAATCGCATCAGCAGTCTCAGTTCATCTACCTTGTTATAAAGAGAATTGACGTTGGACAGAAAGATCCCAGGCAAGGCCGTGCGCGTGCCTCTCCTGCGAAGCCGCACGAGGGCGCCCGCTCGTCTTCCTTTCTTTCGCCGTCTCACTTTTTGGGCTAAAAAGTGAACCAGATCGGCGGCAGGAGCCAAAAAAACTGGGAGTAGGTCCGTGGGAGTGAAAGTCCTGATATTTAGTAGCTCTTCACGGGTGTAAGAGCAGGCAGACACACAATTGACGAACAAAAACAAACAAAAAAAAGCGCAGCGAAGCACCATGGCGACCACTGTGGGCACCATCTTGGATCGTCCCATCATGCGTCCTAGAGCGCGCGAGGGCGCTCTCGTGCGCCCTCATGCACTCTAGGACGCAGAGACTTGCCCGTCCGCGGTACAACGGAGTGCAAGAGGTTACGTGTCTCAATGACATCAAGGCCTGGATGGCCTTAAACTTCCTGAGTTTTAATGACAGTAAGACAGAAGTGATGTTTTTTGTGACACCTCTGGATACCCCGTTATAGACCTTGGTTCCTTAACACAATGTGTTAAGCCAACAATTACAAACTTGGGGGTTAAAGTGGACCCTGATTTTAAATTTAACAGTCAGGTCAACTCAGTCATCAGATCGAGTTTTTTTTTTAACTGAGGCAGCTGGAAAATAAAGCCAGTTCTGTCAGTGCAGCTCTTTAAGACCGTAATCCACACCTTTGTGACCACTTGGCTGGATTACTGCGATGCATTGTATGTAGGGATTAGTGGGTCTTCCATTGCTTGTCTCGAGTTGGCGCAAAATGCAGCCGCATGTCTTTTAACTGGCACACATAAACGCGAGCACATTTCTCCCATTTTAGCCTCATTCCACTGGCTGCCCATACAATTCAGGATCCATTTTAAAATTCTTTTATTTGCTTTTAAATCCCTAAATGTCCTCACTCCTCCCCAGCTCTCTGAGCTACTACACCACTACACATCCTCCCGCCTTCTTAGGTCAGCTGATCAGCTGCTCCTGAGTGTGCCTAAAAACTGTGGCAACTCCTTTACTTTGGAATGAGTTGCCTCTTCATATCAGACAGGCTTCTTCCCTGTCTGTTTTTAAATCTCATCTGAAAACCCATCTGTTCTCCTTGGCATCTGGTTGTTGATTTTATAGATTCAATTGATTTTATTTATTTGTTAGTTATTTATTGTATGATTATTTTTTACTCTTGTTTTTATGTATACATTTTATTTGATTTTAGTAGAGCTGTTTTTTATGTATTTATCATGTTTTCTACTTTTCTGTACAGCACCTTGGTCCAGTTTGGTTGTTTTTAAGGTGTTTATAAATAAAGCTGGATTGGATTGAAGAGGTTAAGAAATGAATCACAAAAAGTAGCAAAAAAAACATTCAAAATTTGTTAGAAAAGTTTTACATTTGGCAGGAGGCAACAAAAGTTGCAAATTTATCAGAACTGTTATAAATTTCTCAGAAAAGCATCACAAGAAAAACCTCACAAATTGGCACAAAAAAGGAAATTCAAAAATGTATGCCAATCAGCAAATTTGTTCCTGTATATCTGTGGGTTTTTTATGATTTTTTTCCCCTTTGTAAATTTACTACTTGTTATTGTAATTTTTTCGTAAATTTGTAATTTTTCTGATAAACCTTTGAATTTTTTCTTGTAAATTTATTTATTTATTATAAATTTGTGGGCAGCGCGGTGGCGGAGTGGTTAGCACTGCGGCAGCACAGCAACTCACCCTTGGCCGGGGGATCCTGGGTTCGATCCCAGCCCCTGACCAGCAGTGATCTGTGTGGAGTTTGCATGTTCTCCCCGTGTCTGCGTGGATTTACTCCAGCATTTCTCTGGTTTCCTCCCACATGCCAAAAACATGCAAGTTACGTTCATTGGCATCAAACTGGGGATTCTAAATTGTCATTAGGTATGGATGTGAGAGTGAATGGTTGTCTGTCTCTCTGTGTTGGCCCTGTGATGGACTGGTGATCTGTCCAGGGTGTACCCTGCCTCTCGCCCAAAGATGCTGGGATAGGCTCCAGGGCCCCCACAACCCGAAAAGGATTAAGCAGAAGAAGATGGATGGATTATAAATTTGTGATTTTTTTTTTTTTGTAAATTTGCAGCTTTTCTCATAAATGTACAATTTTTTTTGGAAATGTGTTTTTTTTCCTCATTTGTGAGGAGTTGTTTTTTCTCCTCACAAATTTGTTACTTTTTCCTCAAAAATTTGGAACTTGCTTATAATAACTTATAGTAACTTCTGTCCATTGAAAATTATGATCTTTTGCCATTATTCCACCTATATTCTTGAAAATTTGTAGTTATTTGGGGTTTATACAGTATGTTAACTAATTTTGTGAATACACCATCAGCCTCCATGCTATGTCTGGAATTACCTGCTGCTGGACGGAAGAGGTGAGGTGTCTGGGAACACAGCTTTAATGGCTTTTCACACAGTGACAGCTACTGACAGATGGGTGGCTAAGCTCAGGTAAAAGAGAGCTATAAGATGGCCGATCCGGCCTTATACAGGGCGGGGCGGAGGCGCCACCTGGCGGTGCGTGTCCATCTTACACTTTCGTATTAAATGACTACATAACACTCCACCACCCTCCTTAAAAAAAATAACAAACTGTCTACTGCCTGTACTCAAGTAACTTTTTCCAAAAAATTGTACTTTACAGATTAATTTCCTCAGACTAACACATTAATGATAACCTCAATTACACAAGTGTAAAATTGAAAATTCAAAAGAAAAAAAATTCTGAAAAAAGTTATAAATCTATGAAGGAAAAGGTTGCAAATTTATGACAAAACCTTGCAAATGTATAAGAGATTGGTGGAAAATTAATTCACAAGAAACACATTACAAATTTAATAATAAAAAAATTGCAAATTAAAGAGCATGGAGGATGGATTTCTCACGATTGAGGCAGGCTCTTATTCAGTATACTGAGTAGTCTAATTAACATTATCAGTACATGTACAGTAGTTGATTGGCTGTATGGACTGAATGACAATAAAGTTGGCTTTACCTTTACCTTTAGGTAACAATACTTTTACTTGAGAACACTTTCTAATCTCCTACTTCTCTCCCCACCTCTGCTCTAACCTAAAACAAATGATTGGTTTAGAGTTCAAATATGTTCTTTCCGAAGAACAATATCATACAAAGTTTCAACTGTTTCAATATCAAACTCTGTAAACTGTCAGGTAAATATAAGTACTCCGTGTATACAGTGGTCAGACAATTACTTGCAGCTGTGGTGAAACTACAGTAGCTCTAAGACTCATTTACATTAGATTAGAGTTCGTCGATTTGGCTCATTTCCCCCAAGACGGTAAATAATTAAACCACAGGCAGTACAGTGTCCCAAAGCCTTACCAGTGTAGTGGTATCTGCGTCGGCTTCCTGTACTGTAAACACTAGGCGGAGCGCTTCACACAAGTCATGTCCGCATCCGGTGAGACGTTCACAGACAGTCGGTAATCCTGATGCTCATGTTTTTAGAGCTCGCAGCCGCTGTAAATACCATATGTGCTACCAGTTAGTCTTTTGAATAATTATGCCAGAAATGTTTGCACTTGTTTTCGGCAAAAGAATAAAATCAGGATTAAATGATATCATTGATGAGGAACCTTCTGGTTTTATGTCAGGGAGAAATATATGTAATACCATTCGACTGGTATTAGATATTGTGACATATAACGTGTCGGAGCAGACATGACAACAGACACATTATAAAGTATGCTGATGAGTCAGTTATTGTCAGTCTCCTCCAGGATGGTGAGAGTGGCCACGGCCCAGTAGTTGATGATTTTGTTCACTGGTGTGAGGATTCCTACCTGCAGCTGAATACGACAAAAACTAAAGATATGATTATTGACTTTAGGAGGAAAACTCCCAGGCACAAAGTCACTGGACTAAAAGGCCAGATCACTGAATGCGTACAATCCTACAAATATCTTGGGACGATTATTGATAGTAATTTAAACTTTGAAGAGAACTGTGAAAGGGTGTGCAAAAAGGGTCAGCAACATTTGCATTGTTTAAGGAAACTTGCACGCTTCCAAACTGACCAAACCATAATGACAATGTTTTATCGGGCTTTTATTGAATCTGTTTTATCCTTTTCTTTAGTGTCATGGTTTGGTCAGATAAAACTGAAACAGAGGAAATCCTTAGATCAGGTAGTTAGATGGTCCAGTCGTTTGCTTGGTGAGTCACAGCTGAGCCTGACATCCCTGTACACCAGACAGGTACAGAGGATTGCTACCTCCATTTTAAATGATGACTCCCACCCTGGCAGCGCGGTGGCGGAGTGTTTAGCACTGCGGCAGCACAGCAACTAACCCTTGGCCGGGGGATCCTGGGTTTGATCCCAGCCCTGACCAGCAGTGACCTGCCTCTTGCCCAAAGATGCTGGGATAGGCTCCAGCCTCCCCCCCACCACACAACCTGAAAAGGATTAAGCGGAAGAAGATGGATGGATGGATAGACTCCCACCTGTTGTAAGATGTGCCTAATGCAGGTGTTTAGATAGGACAGCTCAGTGCGTGAACGTGAGTGAGTGCGTGCGCGCAGCCGAGGCGCGCCCCAGGGGTGTGTGGAACGGCCCCGACGAGTGAACGGTGTGTGTGATTTTGGGCGGATGAGAGACAGAGAGCGAGGCGACCGGAGCAGGTAGAAATGGTTGCTAATAATATTGCAGTCTGTGAATAAAGCCCCAACGCTTCAGCGAAACGGCCTGTGTTTCTGTGCACCACAATACCGTTATTAACAAGAGTGAGGTTTTACTCGGGAGTTGACCCCGGAGGAGGAAAAGCGCCTCCGGCCCTGGAGAAGACAGATCTCCCCTGCGTCCCCCAACCACGGTTAGGAGACCAGAAGCAGGAACGGTTAACACACCCTTTGCACTGCCACTTTCAGCTTCTTCCCTCCAGACGGAGGTTTGCTGTCCCAAAAAGTAAAACCCAGCGCTACAAAAACAGCTTTGTTCCTGCTGCTGTCAAAGAGTTGAACAAGATGTAACAATATATTGCACATAATTCAGTTACCTATTTATTAATTTTATTTTATATTTACTTATTTTTGTAGGTTTTTTATTTGGGTTCTAAATCTTTTATTGGGTTTTAGACTTTTGAGTTTTTAACCTCTTTGATTAGTTTTTAACTTTTTAATATGACCCTTCTCTCTTATCTCTTTGTTTTTTCTCTTATCTCTTTGTCCTATGTCCTGATTGGTGGAGCCTTGAGTACTTTTATCATGTTTATAGTCAGCTTCATGTGTGCCTGTGTTTGTGTTCATGTTGAATGTAATTGTGGTTTGCAAATATGGATGTCACCTGACTGCAAAACAAATCTACCTACGAGTACAAATAAAGTAACCTGAACCTGATATTAGGGGTTCACACAAGAAAGGAGAAGATGGCTGTGACGAAACAGGCTTTATTGAAAACACACCCTTCAACACAGACAGGAGGGGAGGTCATTCCCACAGACCTCTCCGTTTCACTAAGGGTTGCACAACACTTGATCAGTCTTGTTCTGATTCTACTTATAACACTGCTGTGTCATTATAACACAGTTATAATGACCCAGCAATATAATGACACAGTAATAACACTTTAACACACATGAATGATAACGTCCTCTGCTGGCAAAGCATGCCATGAAAATCCCCGCCCCCTTAACACAGCCCCTACGTTACACTACCCCCCCCCCCCCCGGACTGGTTTCTGTCCCCAGAATAATAAAAGTCCAGCTCAAAAGTCCAACACGAATCTGTCCTGGTGTCGGGGCGGCCTCCGTTGTCGACGACCAGCACATACAGGCCCGCTAGTGTTCATCCGTGCTTCGGTTGGAGTATCTGGTCGGGGTGAAGGCTCTGGCTCAACCACCCGTGGGGCGGATGGCTGGTACGGGGCGAGACGGTCACAGTGGAGTACCACGACCCGGTCCCTTTTCTTTAGCCTCACCCTGTACACCACATCCGACAGTCTCTGTAGGACCACGCACAGTCCCGACCAATGGCTCGCCAGTTTTGGTGACAGTCCCCTTTTTCGCTCCGGGCAGAAAACCCAGACTCGATCTCCTGGTACAAAGTCCCTCCCCTGGCAGCAGGAGTCATATGCCCGCTTCTGCCGACTCCCCGCCGCAGTCAGGACCTCCCAGGCAGGCCGCTGGCCCGCATCCAGCCACTGCTGAACCCGGGAAATGACCGGATCTCTGTCCTGCTCACTCTGCAGCTGCTGCGCACCGAGGGCCTCTGTGACGTCGTCGCTGGGGGGAGCTGCCTGATTATCCGAGGGGGAACTGTGTGCCGCTGTGTTATTCCTGCTCACAGTGGTTCGGAGAGCAGCAGCCCGTGGGACGGCCTGGTCTCGATCCTCTGCCCGCTGGCAGTGACGACAGTCCAACAGCTCCCGCAGCTGGCGTCTCTGTCCCGATTCCAGCCCGCTGCAGCTCTGCTGGAACAATTCCTCGACTGCCTGCTGAGTTTCTGATGACACGTTGACCCGCTCAGCTGTGATCCTCCCCCTTGCTGTCTCTATCTGTGATCGTGTTCCCTCTGCTCATGCTGGTGGCGCCGTTGTGTCCAGTCCTCGCAGTGACCCGCCTGGTCCGGTCCGTCCTGGTGGTCCCTCGATCGCGCAGGCCTCCGGGTTCCTCCTCTGGGTCCCGCTGCAGAGCGTGATGGTCCGAGTTCCCAGCAGGAGGGACGATCTGACGGTGTCAATTTTTGCGCTCCACGCTGCGAGCAGATCGAGTCCAATAATGCAGGGGTCTTGGATGTCAGCCAGCCAGAACGGGTGGTTTGTGTTCTGGCCGGCCACCCCCACCACAAGAACACTTCACCCTCCCAGTCTGGTGCACTCACTGGTAGCTGTGGTGACGCAGCGCCCAGTGGGTTCCCACCCCTGTGGTTCTGTCTCATCTGTGCCTGGCAGCACACCGGGTCGGACCAGGGAGATGGTAGAACCGGTGTCGATCAGGGCTCGGATCAGCGTGTTGTCCAGGCTGCACTATAGGTACATCCCTGGCAAGTGTCCAATTCGGCCCACACGCGGTGACAGCTCATCGGTTTATCATGGGGTGGGTGCAGAGCAGTACCGTGCGATGTGTCCTGGCTCCTCACAGCAGAAGCACCCTTCCACGCGCCGCCGCGGCCGTCTTCTCCGTGGGCGCACCGCCATGGTCTGCCGCAGCTCCTCCTCGCTCTCAGCCATGGCCTGGAAGGATCTCTGTCTCGGTGCCGATGCATCAGCTGTACAGTCCTTTAGTGGTTCCACCCGCTCCGCATCTGCCGCAGCCATCTCCCAGCTGCTCGCGGTGTTAATCCGGATGTGGCTCTGGAGCTGGGCCGGGCAGAGACCCCGGATGAAGTTCCAGAGGGCGAGCTTCTCCACTACTTCTGGCTCGAAATCCGGGTAGCTGCGCCGTGTCAGCAGCCGTATGTCCGCTGCATAGACCCCCAGGCTCTCCCGGCTGCCTCGCCAGCGGTTGGCCAGCTGTTCCTCTGCGTGCTCAGCGTTGGCCGCTCTCTCAAACCGCCTCCGGAGCGCTCCTTGTAGCGCTCCTTGTAGCGCTGGCCAGCTGCAGCGTTCCTCGGGCCGGAGATCAGACCGCGTGCGGAGAGCCCTTCCCTCCGGGGCCAGCGCGACCTGCACGGCGGTCTCTTCGGGTTCAGATGGGCAAGCCGTTCAGCGCAGCAGCCAGCTCGACCTGGACCAGGTAGTCGTCCAGCAGGGTTTCACCGTTGAAGCGGGGAATCTTGGCCCGCTGCCGGATGAGTGGGACGGTCGCCTCCCGGTCGATCGCCGCCCCTGGTCACAGTGGAATCGCCGGCCCGTCCTGTCCTGAAAAGGGTGGGGAGCGGGGCTGGTTTGCTCTGCTCAGCCCACCCTGCCTTGAAAAAGGCAGAAGGTGGGGCACGCTGATCCCATCGGGTCCGCTGCTCCGTTCATCCCGGCGAGCAACTCCAGGGGTCGGTGTCTCAGCTCTGTCGTCCGTTTCCAGCTGAGCGATGAATCGGTCCAGCTGCTGGATCTCCGTTCTGATCCTGGCTTCCATTTGCTCCATATCCCACTTCTGACACCAGTGTGACGTATTAGGGGTTCACGCAAGAAAGGAGAAGTTGGCTGCGACGAAACAGGCTTTATTGAAAACACACCCTTCAACACAGACAGCAGGGAAGGTCATTCCCACAGACCTCCGTTTCACTAAGGGTTGCACAACACATGATCAGTCTTGTTCTAATTCTACTTATAACACTGCTGTGTCATTATAACGCAGTTATAATGACACAGTAATATAATGACACAGTAATAACGCTTTAACACACACAAATGATAACATCCTCTGCTGGCAAAGCATACTGGGAAATTCCCCGCCCCCTTAACACAGCCCCGATGTTACAATATGATTGATTATAATGAGAATGTCTTGAATGTGAATTTTATCCTGTTTGTTGATTTTTATAAAGCATTTAATACCATAAGTCACAGATTTATGTTTAAGACCATTCAACACTTTGGATTTGGAAACTATTTTCTGAAAGCCACCACTATCTTGTACAAGGGCAGCAACAGCTGTTGATGTGACTGCAGTTAGCAGTAGTTTAAAAGTATTATAGTTTTGGGCAATTAGAGAATGCAGAAAAATGAGATGTTTTATTTAACATACTGTATATAGTGGGACAAAAAAGTATTTAGTCAGCCACCAATTGTGCAAGTTCTCCCACTTAAAAGATGAGCGAGGTCTCCAATTTTCATCATAGGTATACTTCAACTATGAGAGACAAAATGAGGGGGAAAAAAATCCAGAAAATCACATGTCTGATGTTTAAAGAATTTATTTGCAAATTATGGTGGAAAATAAGTATTTGGTCAATAACAAAAGTTCATCTCAGTACTTTGTTATATACCCTTTGTTGGCAATGACAGAGGTCAAATGTTTTCTGTAAGTCTTCACAAGGTTTTCACACACTGTTGCTGGTATTTTGGCCCATTCCTCCATGCAGATCTCCTCTAGAGCAGTGATGTTTTGGGGCTGTCGCTGGGCAACACGAACTTTCAACTCCCTCCAAAGATTTTCTATGGGGTTGAGATCTGGAGACTGGCTAGGCCACTCCAGGACCTTGAAATGCTTCTTACGAAGCCACTCCTTCATTGCCGGGGTGATGTGTTTGGGATCATTGTCATGCTGAAATACCCAGCCACATTTCATCTTCAATGCCCTTGCTGATAGAAGGAGGTTTTCACTCAAAATCCCACGATACATGGCCCCATTCATTCGTTCCTTTACACGCATCAGTCGTCCTGGTCCCTTTGCAGAAAAACAGCCCTAAAGCATGATGTTTCCACCCCCATGCTTCACAGTAGGTATGGTGTTCTTTCTCCTCCAAACACGACAAGTTGAGTTTTTACCAAAAAGTTCTATTTTGGTTTCATCTGACCATGTGACATTCTCCCAGTCCTCTTCTGGATCATCCAAATGCTCTCTAGCAAACTTCAGACGAGCCTGGACATGTACTGGCTTAAGCAGGGGGACACGTCTGGCACTGCAGGATTTGAGTCCCTGGCGGCGTAGTGTGTTACTGATGGTAGCCTTTATTACTTTGGTCCCAGCTCTCTGCTGGTCATTCACTAGGTCCCCCCGTGTGGTTCTGGGATTTTTGCTCACCGTTCTCGTGATCATTTTGATCCCACAGGGTGAGATCTTGCGTGGAGCCCCAGATCGAGGGAGATTATTAGTGGTCTTGTATGTCTTCCATTTTCTAATAATTGCTCCCACAGTTGATTTCTTCACACCAAGCTGCTTACCTATTGCAGATTCAGTCTTCCCAGCCTGGTGCAGGTCTACAATTTTGTTTCTGGTGTCCTTTGACAGCTCTTTGGTCTTGGCCATAGTGGAGTTTGGAGTCTACAGGTCTGTGAGAGCCAGAAATCTTGCTTGTTTGTAGGTGACCAAATACTTATTTTCCACCATAATTTGCAAATAAATTCTTTAAAAATCAGACAATGTGATTTTCTGGATTTTTTTTTTCTCATTTTGTCTGTCATAGTTGAGGTATACCTATGATGAAAATTGGAGGCCTCTCTCACCTTTTAAGTGGGAGAACTTGCACAGTTGGTGGCTGACTAAATACTTTTTTGTCCCACTGTATTTGACTTTTTGCATACAAAGACCAAGCATTTTTAGCCAGTAAGTTTGTTACCTCTACAATCTGTTTTAAAATTATGAAATTTAATGTTAAAACATTAAATCAAACAACTACTGAGTTCGGGCTGCACGGTGGCGCAGTGGTTAGCACTGCGGCAGCACAGTTTACCCTTGGCCGGGGGATTGTGGGGATCGTGGGATCGTGGGTTCGATCCCAGCCCCCGACCAACAGTGATCTGTGTGGAGTTTGCATGTTCTCCCCGTGTTGCGTGGGTTTACTCCGGGATTTCTCCGGTTTCCTCCCACATGCCAAAGACATGCATGTTAGGTTAATTGGCTGTTCTAAATTGTCCCTAGATATCTGTTTCCTATAGGCCCTTAGAATAGAGGGTTAGTATTAATGAAAGCGCTTTGAGTGGTCTTTGTGACTAGAAAAGCGCTATATAAGTGCAGGTTAGTTAGTTAGTTAGTTAGTTAAAGTTTTAATTGTCAAGGTGTTCAAAATTTGTGAATTCAATCTCTAGTATTGCCCCACACCAAAAAAAAAAAAAAGACAGACGTGATACAAAGTTCAAGAAAAACAAGTGCAACATTCTTTAAGACAACATTTATTTATTTTTTTAGCATATGTAGTAATGTTTACAGGTTTTATAAGTGTTGACATCCTGGCCTTTTTATGTTTTTTTTTTGTTTTTTGTTTTTTTAAACTGACCCAGATGTGGGTATCCTGAAGGATCTAATTTCATAAACTCTCTCAAGTAGTTTATCTTCAGTTGCTCTTTAAAGTGAGGAGATGCACATTTTCAGTTAGGCTGTCCAGACCCGTTTCATGTTTGTTCTGTCAAAATGTCCACAGACTGCAGAAACTTGATGTCACAGCTGTTTCTTGAAGAAACAAAGAGAATGCAAAAAAATTTTTAAAGGTGCAATCCATTGCTTTTTGACCTCCTGCCCAGTAGGTGTCACACTTACTGTTGCCTCATGATAACGTTGCACGTGTTGCCATGTAGAAACAGAAACTGCGCTGGAAACAAGCATTCACAAGCTGCAGCAGACTGTATGGAAATCAGTTTCTTTGTGATTACAAGCCAGTGAAATCATGTCAAATGATGAATCTTTTGTGGTACAGTGCCCAGTGTTTTTAACTGAGTCTTCTTTGATGTTTATCTCCATTCAACAATTTTTTAAAATTACTGTCATATAATTAGTAATAATTTATGGTAATGTTAACGTTTCACAGACGTGATTGAAACTGATAATTACATAATTTTGATAATGTAATCATGTCAAAACTGTACCCGACTTTAAGGACTTTGCTGTTGGTAGAGTGTTTCTTGCAGATATGCTGTAACAAACTCTTGTGGTTTGTTTATGTTCAGTGTTTTAGCTAAGAATGCTGTTCTAAAATGAGCTGTTGCTATGGCTAATCCATTGCCTTGGTCATCCCGAGTTGCTGTGTGTGGGCAATCAGGGACCGTTACCCTGATCCCTACGGACAATACACTGGGTTTGTTCGAGCTCACGCTCCTGGTCTGTGGCAGGTCCACATGTACATCCATGGTACAAGGTGCACCATCAGGACATCAAAAACCAGGAAGTGGCAATTAGTTTTTGGGTTTTGTCTCATTTTCTGTTCATTTAAATTTTATTGTTTTATATTATTGTTATATATTATTAAAATAAATGTAAAATGGATGCCTGATTTTGTTTGTGCCTTTTCTACTTTATATCTAAAGGGTGTTGATTCATTGTTAGATTTACCAAGTGATGGCTTACCTATCCTCAATGCACAACTGAAATACTGTCAACTTTTGTATAACCTTGTAAAATTACTGAGAACTTCAGTTATACATACCTATCAGACATGTGCAGAGCATTCTCTTCAATAAGCTCACTTTTTGAAATTATTTGTAGTGCAGTAGTACTCCAGTTCTCATATGGATACTCAGTGTAAATAATTCAGTGCATTTCAGAAAATAACCACATCACTAATTCAATCTGACACAAAATGACTAGTGATAGTCCTCATAATAGCTATAAAAAAGTATTAAGATAAGATAAGATAAGATAAGATAAAATAAGCCTTTATTAGTCCCACAATGGGGAAATTCCAGGATTGCAATAGCACAGGAATAGCAACACTCAGAGCAATTATTAAGAAAATACGAAAAATATAAATAAAAGCAGTGGATATACATACGTACACATGAATATAAATATATATACAAAGTGCAGAGCATTGTAGCAAGATGGAATAAACAGCATAACCGTCTACTTAGTTATCCTACATAGTATGAATATGTACCCATACATATTGTCACCCTCCGTAGCGACTGATATTGTCCTAGTTGTATACTGGAGGGGAGGGGACCATTTGTGTAAGTCTGTTGCGTCTTTTGCATTCAATACTACTAGGTCGTCACGTTTTTTTTGCTATCTCTGCGAGCAGCCCTGCTTAGGTTATACAGTCTGACAGCCGTAGGTAGGAAGGACCTGCGAAACCTCTCGGTCACGCATCTAGGATGATGTAGCCTACTGCTAAATGAGCTCCTCAGTGCGTTCAATATGTTCTGCATAGGGTGGGACTCGGACTCCAGCAGAGATGACAGTTTAGCCACCATCCTTCTCTCTCCTATCTCCTCCACAAGGCGTTGCCCCAGGACAGTGCTAGCTTTCTTGATTAGTTTGTTCAGTCTCTTCCTATGGGCTGCTGTAATGCCGTTGCCCCAGCAGACCACTCCAAAAGTGATGGCTGATGCCACCACCATGTCGTAGAATGTCTTCAAGAGCACCCCTTGTACACCAAAAGACCTGAGCCTCCTCAGTAGGAACAGCCTGCGCTGTCCCTTCTTGTAGAGTGTGTCGGTATTGTGTGACCAGTCTAGTTTATTGTTTAGATGAACACCCAGGTACTTGTAGGATGTCACCATCTCAATGTCTGTTCCCTGGATGCTTACTGGTGCTGTGAGGGGTTGTCCTTGCCTGCGGCAGTCCACCACCAGCTCCGTAGTTTTCCTCGCGTTGATCTGGAGGCAGTTCCGATGGCACCAGTCCACGAAGTCCTGGATAAGTCCTCTGTACTCAGTTTCATCTCCATTGGAGATGAGGCCGACGATCGCAGAGTCGTCAGAGAACTTCTGTAGATGGCAGTGTGTTGTGTTGTGTGAGAAGTCCGCAGTATAAAGGGTGAACAGGAAGGGAGCCAAAACCATTCCCTGGGGGGCCCCCGTGCTGCCGATGATTGTGTCGGACACACAAACCCGGGTTCTCACAAACTGTAACCGGTTAGTGAGGTAATCCAGGATCCATGATGACAGGTGCTGGTCCACCCCTGCGCACAGCAGCTTGTCCTTCAGGATCATCGGTTGGATGGTGTTGAAAGCACTGGAGAAGTCAAAGAACATGATCCTCACCGCATTCCCGGGCTTCTCCAGGTGGGACAGGGAACGGTGAAGGAGGAAGATCACCGCATCCTCCACCCCAATGCCATGCTGGTAGGCGAACTGGAGTGGATCCATTGTTGGTCCCACCAGGGGGTGGAGGTGAGCAAGGAGCAGTCTCTCCAGGGTCTTCATCATGTGAGACGTCAGGGCCACTGGCCTGTTGCTGTTCAGGTCTTTGGGGTGGGAAGTCTTTGGTACAGGTATCACACAAGATGTTTTCCACAACTGTGGTACCCTCCCCAGCTTCAGGCTCAGGTTGAAGATGTGCTCCACAATCCCACACAGCTGGTCTGCGCAGGACTTGAGGAGCTTTGTGCTGATGCCGTCCGGTCCCGAGGCCTTCCTCGCCTTGATCTTCCTCAGCTCCGTCCTCACCTGGGTCTTAGTGAGGGTCAGGTTGGGGGGGCTGTGTGCTGGGAGTGGGGTTGTTGGTGGAATGGGGTGTGGACAGCAGGTCTCGATGACTGTAGAGGCAGCAGTGGTTGGTGTGCAGTTGCGGGGGAGGGCAGTTGGTCAAACCTATTAAAAAACAGGTTCAAATTGTTTGCCCACTCCCTGCCCCCCGTGGCCTGGGAAGAGGTATTCTGGAGCCCAGAGATGGTTTTAAGGTTTCTCCAGACCCTGCTGATGTCGCTCTGTTGCAGCTTGTCCTCCATCTTCTTCCTGAAGCTGTCCTTGCCTTCTCTGATCTTCCTCCTCAACTCCCTCTGTACGGACTTCAGCATCTCCCTGTTCCCTGACCTGAAGATCCTTTTCTTCTCTCTCAGAAGTGTTTTTATCTCAGGGTTGATCCAGGGTTTGTTGTTTGAGCAACACCATATGGTCTTGGTGGGAACGGTGTTGTCCACACAGAAGTTGATGTAGTCCGTGATGGTGTGAGTGAGGCTATCGATGTCCTCACCATGTGGATCGCAGAGCTGCTCCCAGGCTGTGGTTTCAAGACAGTCCTTTAAAGCGTCCATTGCCTCCTCAGACCATATCTTCACCGTGCGCATGACCGGAGGTTGTCTGTGTACTAGGGGTTTGTACACCGGCAGGAGATGAACCGAGTAGTGATCCGATCTCCCGAGTGGGGGGAGTGGTGATGAGGTGTACGCCTCCTTAGTGTTAGCATAGAATAAGTCCAGTGTTTTATTGTCTCTAGTGTGGCATGTCACATACTGGGTGAATGTGGGTAGAATGGGTGACAGTGAAATATGGTTGAAATCACCTGAGATGAGGAGAAAAGCATCTGGGTGTTCTGTCAGCAGCCTGCCAGTTACTGAGTGGATGGCGTCACGCGCTGTCCCAGCGTTCGCCGTCGGATTTGCATAAATAACAATGCAGATTACGTGTGAGTATTCCCTCAGGAGATAGGTAGGCCACATGCTAACAGCTAGCAACTCAATGTCTTTGCTGCATTGATGTTTAACCGTGATATGTCCCGTCTGCACCAGCTGTTACTGACATACATTATCACTCCTCAGCCCCTTGCCTTCCCACATATCAAAAAATCAGTCCCAATTAATGAATATGATAAAGGTAGCTTAAATGTTTTGGACTTCACAAGTTTAAATTATACATTCAAAGTTAAATGGATAAGAAATTTCCTGAAATGTCCCAATTCTCTTTGGAATTTTATCCCTCGTTATGTTTTTTCCTCACTGGGAGGCCTTAACTTTTTACTTTTATGCCCTTACAACATTGAAAAACTCCCCACAAAGCTGTCATCTTTCCGTAAACAAATACTGCTGGCTTTGTCCTTAATATACAAGCATAATTTTAGTCCTCACAAGTTTTATATATGGATTAATAAATGCCTCCTTTATAAAAACAAATCAATATTTTATCAACGCTGGTTTGAAAATAACCTCATACTTGTAAGACAGTTATTCAATTAAGATGACCTTCTCTTGGACTTCCGGTTATGGCTGCCACGTAGGACGGACGTGTCTCGCTCTGCTCTGCTCCTGGAGAAAAAAAATCGGCAAATAACTCTCTCATTTGGGACAGAACGTATCCCAGCGTTTGGGCGAGGATATGTCGGCGAAGCCTAAGGCTGGAAAACCAGGAAAAGGAAAAAGCGAGCCGCCGAAACAGTCCAAATTAACGGACTTTCAGGTCTGTGACGCAGCAAACAGGGCTCCATATATGGCGGAGGAGGCTGGCAACGCTGCGATTTCTGCGGGGAATGGCGCAGATGCGCTGATGGCTGCCATGAGTTCAATGAGAGCGGACTTTTCCTCTAGATTTGATGGGATTATGACAGCGTTGGAAGGAATAAGAAAGGAATTGGGTGACTGTGTAGAACGAACGGCGCAGATGGAGCTCCGTCTCGCTAGTGCTGAAGATGACGTCACCCGTCTTCAATTAAAGGTGCGCACTTTGGAAAAAAAAAATAAATCTCTGGAAGATAATATTTTGGATTTGGAATCTCGGTCGAGACAGAATAATTTGAGGCTGGTGGGTCTTCCAGAGGAATCAGAAGGTCGGGACGTATGTTCCTTTCTGGAAAAGTGGATTCCGGAGGTGCTGGGCAGCGAGGAGTTGCAATCAGCAGTGGTTCTGGAAAAAGCACATCGCATTGGCCCACGGAGAGATAAGGGACCGCCGAGGACCTTAATTATGAAGTTTCTTAACAACAGAGACAGGATGAAGATCTTCAACGCTGCACGAGCTAAAAAAGGAGAGATTAAACACCAGGACCAGCAGGTGCGGTTCTACCCAGATTTGGCCACAGGAATCCAGCAATTGAGGAAGCAGTTTGATCCCGTACGTAAGGAGCTGCGCAACCTTGGGATTCGTCATGGTGTAATCTATCCTGCGAGACTGCTGACCACGTATGAGGGCAGAACCCACATCTTCAAGACCCCAGAGGAGGCGCAGGAGTTCATCAAGAAGATCAAAGAAGAAGAAGAGACTGGTGGGAGCTAAGCATGAACAAAATATAAGGTAGAATAATTAAGCATTTGCACAGGCATCTGACTGACTTGAAGTAAATAGTAAGTTTACAAAATATAGATTGTATTATATATTAAAAAAAACAAAAACAAAAACAAAACAAACAAACAAAAAAAAAACTATGATGTACAAAGTTGTTAAAAATTTTGGAGTTAAGTTGGAAAACTACAGAGGAGAGTTAATGTTACGTCATTAAAAGCAGTAGAGTTAGGGTGATTGGGAGGATGAAGAAGGAGTGGCTTAGGCTGTTCCCCGTGGGTGTGGAACGGTCGATGGCTATATCGGGAGACAGAATTTTTCTTTTGATTTTGGGGGGTTTGCCACAAGTGTGGGAAGGGGAAATTTGTTTGTGTGTAGTTTGTAGGATGAATGTTCAACCACTCATGTTTTTGCTTCTCTGTATGAGCATGTTTACACTGCAAGGTAATCCCAAACTCTCTATTGATCATGGACCAAAGTGTTAATCTTAATTTAACTTCATGGAATTGCAGAGGTCTACAAAATTTAAAAAAACTTAAACAAGTTATGAATAAAATAAAGGACATGGGTTCAAGAATTGTGTTTTTACAAGAAACTCATCTGATAGAGGAGGATGTTAAAAGAATTAGGAGTAGATGGCAGGGAAGTGTATTCACCTCTTCATTTTCATCCCGAGCCAGGGGAGTTATGACTCTCATACATAAATCAGTTCCTTTTCAAGTGAAAAATGTAATTGGAGACAAATTTGGAAGATATGTAATCATTCAAGGTTCTTTGCTATTAGAAAATATAAATCTTGTGAACTTATATGGTCCCAATATAGATGATCAGAAGTTCTTTGCTAATTTATTTCTCATCTTATCATCACTTACAGGGCAACATATAATAGCAGGGGATTTTAATTGTACATTGAATCCAGGTGTGGATAGATCAACAGGACTGGATTGTACGCACATTGGATGTAGGATGACTATTAATCATTTTATGAAAGAATTGAGATTGTTAGATATATGGAGAGAAATGAAACCACAAGTTAAAGCCTATTCTTGTTATTCCAGTACCTACAAGACATTCTCACGTATTGATTATTTTTTGATTTCCACAGAATTAAGGTCCAAGATTCAAAACTGCTTTTATGATAACATCGTGATCTCTGATCATGCACCCTGTTGTCTAATATATGTAGATAAAAAATTGACAAAGGAATCAGGTAGATGGCAATTTCAGCATAAATGGCTTCAGGATGAGGAATTTGTCAAGTATATAGAAAAACAGATAGACGAGTTCTTTGACATCAATACTACACAAACATCAGCATGTGTAAAGTGGGAGGCTTTCAAAGCTTTTATTAGGGGGCATATTATTAGTTATACAGGATCAAAATCTAAGAAGACTCGAGAGGAGAGAGCTAAATTGGAACATAAAATAAAAAATCTTCAGGAAAAAGTGTATGCAGGAAGTGACCCAAGGTTGGAGAATGAATTACTGATTTTGAGAGCTGAATACGACAAAAAATCAGCGAATAGAGCTGCCTCGAGTCTTCTAAGATTGAAACAATCTTTTTATGAACAAGGTGAAAAATCAGGAAAATTATTAGCATGGCAGATTAAACAATTGGAAATTAAAACACCAATTACCAGTATTATAAGTAACGGACAGGTAGTTATAGATCCTTTAGAAATTAATAGAGCCTTTAGAGATTACTATGAAAAATTATATGATACCAAAAATGAACCTGATTTAACAAAACTAAATGGGTTTTTGAACGAACTATCTATACCGTGTATTCCAAATGAAAACAGGGAGATATTGGAGTCTAAAATTAGTCAAGAAGAAGTTGGGCTAGCCATTGATAATATGAAATCAGGAAAAAGTGCAGGACCAGATGGTCTTCCAGTTGACCTTTATAAAAAATTTAAGAATAAATTAATAAAACCTTTTTTGGAAATGGTTTTAGAAGCATTTCAAAATAATAATTTACCATCATACATAAATAATGCCTTAATTATACTGCTGCCAAAACCAGGTAAGCCCTCTAATAAATGTGAAAATATGAGACCAATAAGCCTATTAAACGCCGACCTTAAGATAATCTGTAAAATTTTAGCAAGACGAATACAAGAAATTTTACCAAATATTATTAATCGAGATCAGAATGGCTTTATAAAGGGTAGACAAGGCTTCCATAATGTAAGAAGACTATTTAATATTATCTATTTTAATAAAGAAGCACCGGATACAGCTCTCCTATCATTGGACGCCGAAAAGGCCTTTGATAGAGTTGAATGGCCCTTTCTTTTTGAAGTCCTACAAAGGTTTGGACTTGGAAATAATTTCATAAAATGGGTTCAAATAATATACAATAATGCTACAGCAGAAATCCTAACAAATAACAATATTTCAAAACCAATAAAAATCAATAGAGGATGTCGACAAGGCTGTCCACTCTCACCTTTACTGTTTACTATGGCAATTGAACCTTTAGCGATAGCGATACGTTTACATTCACAAATATATGGAATTAAAGTTGGACCAACAGAACATAAAATCTCCCTGTACGCCGATGATATAATTTTGTTTATGTCGAATCTAAAAAAATCAATTCCAACCTTGTTGAATTTAATAAAGAATTTTGGGGAAATATCAGGATATAAAATAAATAAAACTAAATCTTCAATATTAATGCTAAATGAGACCCAGAGAAATTACCCAGCCCCTGAGGTAAATCAATTCAATGTTGTAAATCAGTTTAAATATTTAGGAATCCAAATTATGCCTAAGCTAGAATCAGTCGCCAGTGTCAACTATGAAGCCTTAATGTCAGATATCAGTGAGTTAACTCAGAGATGGATGTCACTACCAATGTCGATGATCGGGAGAATCAATATACTTAAAAGTAATATTTTACCTAAAATACTTTATTTATTTCAATACATTCCCTTATCACCACCTTTAGATCTATTCTCAAGAATAAAAAAAAAGTTAGTGGAATTTATATGGAACAACAGGAGGGCTAGATTACGTCTGTCTTTATTATATTTACCATTTGATCGTGGAGGTCTGAAATGTCCAAATTTTATGTTGTATTATTGGTCGGCACAACTGAGGTCTATGACATATTATTTTTCATCAAATGATCTCCCTCACTGGACTGAAATGGAATCATACAATTTACCTTTACCTCTTCCCATATTCATATACTCAGATTCGGCAAAAAAATTACAAAAACAAGTTAAAAATCCATTTGTAAAGCATATGATCAAAATATGGTGTGAAGCTAAAAACTATTTAAAAGAACCACAGTTATTGTCACAATTTAGTCCAATATGGGGTAATCAATATTTTAAACCAGGGAGAGCGGACGCTGTATTTAAAGTATGGAATTTAAAAGGGATACAAAAGATTCAGGATTTATATTTGCCATGTGCAGACAACATAATGTCTTTTGAAGAGCTGAGGATCAAATTTAATCTCAATAGAACACATTTTTTTAAATATCTTCAACTTAGAAACTTTATTCGATCAAATCAAAATAAAGCTCTCACTCGACCTATTTATTCATCCTTGGAAAAAATGATGATGAAAGATAGTAAAAGAAAGGGTATTATTTCAGAGTTTTATAACTCATTGACACTATCTTCAAGTGAAAATTCACTGAAAAGATTAAACTACTGGAAAGAAGATCTGCAAATTGAAATTTCAGAGGAACAATGGGAATTGGCTTGTACAGAAGCTCAAACCAAATCAATAAATGCACGCCTTAAATTGATACATTTCAAATGGTTAATGCGGATGTATGTTACACCGGAGGAGTTAAATAGATATAACAAAAATATACCAGATACATGCACAAAATGCATGGAAAGTAAAGGAACCCTATTTCATTGTTTATGGGAATGTAGATTAATAAGAATGTTTTGGGAAGAGGTGAGGGTAACAATTGAAAAAATAATCTCAAAACAAATCATATTGAATCCTAAACTGGTTTTGTTGGGTCTGTACCCAGAAAAGCATAATTTCAATAAAAGTGAAAGAATATTCATAGACCTCAGTTTGCTTAATGCCAAAAAATGTATTGCACTATTATGGAAAAAGACTCATAGACCAGATGTGACTCAGTGGTTAAGACAGATGTTAACAAACCTTCCATTAGAAAGAATAACATATATACTGAAATCAAAGGAAATTGTGTTTGAGAATATATGGAGACCTTTTATTGATTATGTAAAAAATTTAAACATAACTCTTGAAGAAGAAGGTGAATGATGTGTGTGGACCTTGTAAATTCCAAACTGGTGAACATAATATGTATACTTATGTATTGGATTGTCTAGACTAAACAGAGGAGCATTGTTGAAGACTTGATTTTGTTGGTGGTTGTTGGTGTTTTTAGTGCATTTTTTTTTTTTTTTTTTTGTAGTACTTTAGTGTTAGTGTTTGATTGTTTGTATCATGTTTGTTATAAAAAAAAAAAAAAGGTTCAATAAAGATATTGTGGAAAAAAAAAAGATGACCTTCTCTTTAGTTATTCTGAGTTTATTCAACACTTAGGTATCCCTGTCCCTCCCAAAGAATACTCGATTGTTTTCAATGCTATTCCATCTGGTGTCCTCTCGCTATAAAGGTTGGGAAGAAAGTAACTGTCCTATTCTGATTGATGCAATGCACACTAGTGTTGGTAAAACCTGTCTCTCTGCTTGTGTCAAAAATCCAAACAAGGCTATCAGAAAGCTTTTCCAACAAGACACTGTAAATATGCCAGCCTCCATGTTTCAATGGAGTAATTATACTGATCATATTTGATGGAAAAAGGTAGGGCTACTGCCACAAAAATTCTTTCTTACTAAAAAAGTTAAAGAAATTTCTTATTAACCGGTGAGACGTTCACTGAAAGTCAGAAATCCTGATGCTCCTGTTTTTAAAGCTCATAGCCGCCTTGCTGGAGAACATTTAACGAAAACCTGACTGATGGAAGCAGAAATTAGTGTTTACACCTGCAAAGATGTGACCTCATGATGACACTTTTCACTATGATTATTACAACTTTGCACAATATCACTGACAGTGAATGTTTTGTAATATAAATTAGATGAAACTGCATGTTCAAATTTTTTAAAAATAATGAATTATCAGTGTAGATATCCTCTAGTTTACAAAGTTAGAAAACATAGATTTGAATTTTTAAGGCTAAAATATTATTTTCCCCCCAACTTGGCATATTGTACACAAATGTAAGTTGAATATGTTGTTTTATTATGGTAAAACATGTCAATGGAACATTTTGTTTTGAGAAAGTCGGACTGTGAGCTGAAGCAGTCCTGTTGTGTAGGGGTTAAAGGTACAATAAATAACATTTTCACGAAAACAAAGATTTTTTTTAAAAATAATACATCAGCAAAGTGTTTAGAAATATGCACAATGTAAGTCTTAATGTTCTTCTAAAAGTTAGTATATTGATGAAAAAGATATTTTGTAGTTTTTGGCGGGTTGATAATAATATAAATATTTACATCCAGCAGCTGGAGGAAAACAAACACGGAAGTCCAGTGAGGATGTCACAGCCAATAGCATTGCTAGCTTGATGTTTGTTTTTTTTTCTGCTTTTTTTTTTCCAAAACTTTATTAAGAACAAGGTGAAAGTACAGAGTTTTGACGTAGATGGTGATAAACATGGCAATTAACAATTTTTTATCTAAATTGTGTAGTTCAGTCAACAGTCTTACAAGAGGTAAGAAGGATAAAATAAAGTAGTAAGAATAGTAAATAATAATAAGATAAAGTAACTAAAAGCATAATAAAAGTAGACAAAAAGAGAAACAGGGCGTTCTTTTCAGTCCAGAGTGTCCAGAGTTCTAGGGGTTTTCCATGAGTTTCCGATCATCGACCAAACAGTGGAGTTTCCCAGCATTCCGCTTCTTCATGTGTTTCAGTGATGAGAAAAAAAGGCAGAGTTCTTTATGAAATACATTAAAATTTGGCTTGCATTTTAAAAATCTATTTTTGTGTACATAAAATTTTCCCAAGATTACGAGGGTGTTAATAGACATATCATGCAATGAGTTCTTAATAATAAAGCCATACAAAATATTCTGACAGTTAAAAACAGGGGTTGGTACATGTTTAGATAACCAGTGACGAAAATCATCCCAAAACGCATTAGTGTACATACAGTAAAAGAAAATGTGATCTGTACTTTCTATATGTTCATTACAAAAGGAACAGTTATTGTTCTCAAAGCCAAAGCGTTTACTTAGAAACTCAGCAGAAGGATAAATTCCATTTAAAACTTTATAGTGGATCTCTTTTGCTTTTGGTGAAACAGGAAATTTAAAGAATTTAGATCTTAGAATTTGAGCTTCTTTTTTGGAGAAAAAATTAAGAATAGCAGCTCTAGAAACTGCTGCTGGGAAGATTTCTTTATTAAATATTTTCCTAATCGTTAAATTGTTTAATTTTGAGTCATCTAGGCGGAAACCATTCACCAAAAGCAAAGGGAGGTTTGGGCAAGAGCCAAATCTATTTAAAGTTGAGGCCATTAGTATAACTGTCTGAGGTATTGCCTCCATTACTTGGTTATATTCTCGTTTATCATTTATGTTATATTTAGCACAGAAATTCTCAAAAGTTAAAATGCTCCCTGTGCTGTCTAATAAGTGTAGTACAGACCAAATGCCCTTATTTTGCCAGTTTTGTAGGAATATTGATTTGTGTTTATATAGTACATATCTACAATTCCACAGAGGGGTCATATGAGGGCTAAAATTATGTTTATAAATCAATCTCCAATATAGTAAGACCTGTTGATGAAATGAGGAGAGTTTATAGGGGAGCTTTTTTGGCTCATAGTCACATCTGAGCAGGAATTCAACGCCCCCAAATTTAGCAAAAATTTCATTGGGAATATGAAACCAGAAATGTTTGGGTTGTTTAATAAATTGTCTCAGCCAGTTAATTTTGATGGTGCCATTAATGCATTCAAAGTCTATTGCTTTAACACCACCTTCCTCATATTCTTGAATCATGGTACCTTTTTTAATATAATGTGTTTTCCCTTTCCAGATATAATTGAAAATGGTTTGATTGATGGCTTTAACTGCATCTTTGGGCATTGGTAATGAATGGGCTGGATAAATAAATCGGGAGATGCATTCCATTTTTGTCAGAAATGTTCTTCCTATGATGGAAATATCTCTTTGAGACCAGGAGTTTAGATAAGTTCTTGATTTCTCCAAGCAATTCCATATATTGAGCTTGACTAATTGATCAGCATCTTTAGTGATATGCATGCCCAAATATTTCACTGTTTGTTTGACGGGAATGGTATGAATGGCTGATAGACTGCAATCATGAATAGGTAATAATTCACATTTACCTAGATTCAGTTTAAGCCCAGAGGCTTTAAAGAAAACATCTATATAATTAAGAATTTTAGGGACTTGATCAGAGTTGTGCATGAATATGGCTGTGTCGTCAGCCAGTTGGCTGATTGTTAGTTGTTTTCCAAATACTGTTAATTTATCAAAGTCAGAGTTTTTTATAAAAATTGAGAGCATTTCAGCTGCTGCAATGAACAACAGAGGCGAAACCGGGCAGCCTTGTTTTATTCCTTTGCCTATTGAAAATCTAGGGGAGGTACCATGTGGTAATAGAACTGAGCTGTTGGTATCCGTGTAAATTAGTTTTATAAAGTCTAAAAAGTGCTCCCCAAAACCAAAAAGCTCTAAGGTCCTAAACATAAATTTGTGTTCAATCATATCAAAAGCTTTAAAAAAAATCCAAAAATAAAATAAACCCCTGGTCAATTAGGTCCCTATAGTCAAGTAAGTCCAATACAAGGCGTATATTGTTGTGTATTGAGCGCCCTTTAATAAAACCTGATTGTGTCTCTGAGATAAGATCAGTGATGCCAGTTTTGAGTCTGTTGGCATAAATATGTGTTAAAATTTTGTAATCATTATTAAGTAAAGTAATTGGTCTGAGATTATCAATCAATTTTGGGTCCTTGCCAGGTTTGGGAATTAATGTGATGACTCCTTGTTTCATAGTATTTGGTAAAACTGATGTAGCACAGATTTCCTTTAACATATTAAAAAATAAGTCTTTTAGGTTAATCCAGAAGTGCCTGTAAAAATTGGCTGTCAAGCCGTCTGAGCCAGGTGATTTGTCTAGAGCTAAGAATTTTAAAGCTTTTTCAACTTCCTCCATTTGGATCTCTGCGTCACATGATTTTCTAAAATATTCATCAATTTTCGGTATCCATCCTGAAATGGATTCAAAGAAACCCTCTGCATTAGTATGTGAGTAAGAGGAGGAGTATAATTCACTGTAAAATTTAAATATTTCTTTAGAGATCCTCACAGAATCAGTACATTCTTTACCATCAATTATAAGAGACTTAATGGCATTTCGTTCTTGTCTTCTTTTCTCAAGCCTACAGAAGTATGCTGAGCTTCTCTCTCCCTCCTCTATCCATTTCGCTCTTGACCTAATATATGCTCCTTTGGCTTTATTAATATAGATGTTATCTAGGGAAGAGTGCAATAAAATCAGTTTTTGTTTGTCCTCTTCACATAAGGAGTGTTTGTTGCATATTAAATGGATCTCTTTTACAATATCCATTTCTTTTTGTTTATTGGCTCAGCTTATGACTTTGCTGTATGAAATGGAAATCTGACGGATTTTAAATTTAAGAAATTCCCATTTCTCCCTGTAAGTTGACAATAATGTATCTTTAGTTATACTGTCGATTGTCCTTTTAACATCCTGACAGAAAGGGTCATGTTTTAGAAGATTTGAGTTAAATTTCCAGTAGCCTTTATTTCTTCTGACTGCACTAGTGGGAGTTATGGTTAACTTGATCATACAATGATCTGTAAGCGGAGCTGCAGAAATTGAGGTATTTATGTCTATATTAGGTTGGAATTCAGAAATAAGCCAGTAGTCTAATCGCGATTTAATGGTGCCATCAGGTTTAAACCAAGTAAAGGTTTGAGTATCTGGATTTAACGCACGCCATATGTCACTAAGCTGAAACGTGTTACAGAAGTCTAGTAAAGTGGTATTATACTGATGATTAGGAAATCTTGAAGGTTGCCTATCAAGCCATTCATCCATAACCATATTGTAGTCGCCACCCAACACAAAAACAGGATTGATATATATTTGGGATAATTCCTTCAATATTGTGGTAGACTGCAAGTCTAATTTAAAACATTACTGGCACATGCCTCTAGGGGGAACTACCTGTGTTGTTCAGCACTACTACTAAGGGGACACATTAGAACAAGAGTGTGAAAACCCCGCGCAGAATCCATGTTCAGTCTTATTATGTGTGTTGCAGAATAAATGGCAGAGTTAGCCAAAGAAATAACTCAAGTGTGATCATTGCTACACGGTAGGATATCACACAATTGGCGACGAGGATTAAAAGAAAAAAATCAGCGGCGAAAAACAGAGAACATTGCAAGTGTGGCGAACTCAAGTGACTCCAGCAGTTCGAGTGCAAGTTCAGAGGAGGAAAAACGAGGTTTCCCCACCACGACGAGCAATGGCGGCTGTAATCGGAACGGTAACCCCTTTTGATAACTCGACTCAGTCATGGGAAGAATATAGTGAAATGTTGGACTTTTTCTTCCAAGCTAATGAGATTGAGGAGCCAGACAAAAGGAAGGCTGTACTGTTGAGTGGAGTTGGTGCAACTACTTACAGTTTGTTGAGAAATTTAATAAGCCCTGCATTACCGAAAGATAAAACGTACGACCAGCTTACTGCTGAGCTTCAGAAGCACTTCAGCCCCAAACCGAGTGAAATCGTGCAACGATTCAAATTTAATTCACGCATAAGGAGGAACACTGAGTCCATAGCAGAGTATGTGGCAGAATTGAGGAAATTAGCACTGCACTGTGATTACAAAGACTCATTGGAAGAAATGTTAAGAGACAGACTTGTGTGTGGAGTGAATGATGACCGAATGCAACGGCGACTTTTATCTGAAACAAAACTCACTTTTGTGAAGGCTTTGGAATTATGCCAAGCGATGGAAACAGCATCTAAAGATGTGAGAGAAATGCAAGGGAAACTAGCAGAGGACACAGCAACGCATGTTCGTGTGCCTAAGACCCAAGTAGGTGTCCACAAAGTGTCGACTGACAAAACTCAGCACAAATTCCCCAGTTGTTATCGCTGCAAAGGCCAGCACAATGCCGCCGAGTGCAAATTTGCCACTGAGCTGTGTCATAATTGTGGCAAGCGAGGGCACATTAAGAAAGCATGTAGAACAAAGGTGGGCAATGCACAGGTGCAGAAGGCAACAGTAAAAGGGCAAAAGAATGAAAACAAGGGCCCAGGAAAGGAACAGCGAGCGAATCAACTTAGAGGGGAGGAAGAAAGTGATACAGAAGACATGAGTTTTCACACAATTTACAACACATCAGAGGAGCTGACCAAGGTAGCGCCCATCACGCGTACCATGAATGTTAATGGAATGAAAGTAACATTTGAAGTTGATACAGGCTGTGGAGTAACCATATTAAGTAAACAGCAATATACACAACTGTGGAAGAAAACAGACACAGCAGAATTAAATCCCTGTTCATTAAAATTAAAAACATACACAGGAGAGAAGCTAGACGTGCTAGGCATGGCACAAGTGAAGGTGCAACACAAAACAAAGAAAAGGACTTACCTGTAGTAGTAGTTGGGAGCGAAGGACCAAATCTACTAGGGCGAAGTTGGCTACAAGAACTGGCCATGATTGATCAGTTGGTGAATAAAGTGGAATCTCAGCCCAAATTGCAGCTGGAGGAGATCCTCGAAAGACACGCTGAGGTGTTCAAAGAAGGCTTAGGACAGCTAAAAGGTGTCACTGCAAAGATTAATGTGGACAAGGAGGCCCAACCACGATTCTGCAAACCCCGACCGGTGCCCTATGCAGTCAAGCCACTGGTCGAAAGCGAGCTACAGAGGCTGCTGGATGACAAGATCATTGAGCCAGTGCAGGTTGCAGAATGGGCGGCGCCCATAGTCCCAGTGAGAAAGCCGGATGGCTCCATTAGAATATGTGGAGATTACAAACTCACTGTCAATCGAGCATCACGGGTGGATCAGTATCCAATTCCTAAAGTGGAGGACCTCTTCGCACAGCTGAATGGCGGCTGACACTTCACGAAATTAGACATGAGTCACGCCTACCAACAAGTAGTCCTGGAAGAAGAATCAAGAAAGTATGTAACCATCAATACACACAAAGGCTTATATACCTACACACGCTTACCATTTGGAGTAGCTTCCAGTCCTGCTATATTCCAGAGAACTATGGAGGGCATCCTAGGTGGAATTCCGATTGTTGCCATTTATGTGGATGACATCCTTTGTACAGGACCAAATGAACAAGAACATCTGAAAACGCTGGAGGAAGTGCTTCAACGGTTGGAGAAAAGCGGTCTGAGGTTGAAAAGAAGCAAGTGTGAGTTCATGGGAAAAGAGGTGGTGTTCCTAGGCCACAAGATCAACGCCAGTGGTCTACACCCTCTAACAGACAAAGTGGAAGCCATTGCGGAGGCGCCTGAGCCACAAAATGTTACTGAGTTAAAAGCCTACCTGGGCTTGTTGAACTATTACCATAGGTTCCTCCCAAAGCTCTCCACGCTGCTGGCACCACTACATACCTTACTTAAGGAGGAAGAAAAATGGTCATGGGGGGTCAAGCAGCAGAAGGCGTTTGAAGAGTCCAAAGCGCTACTTCAGTCCTGTAGTGTGTTAGTGCATTATGATTCAAACAAACCACTCATCCTGGCGTGTGACGCATCACCCTACGGTGTGGGTGCTGTACTCTCTCATCGTATGGAGGATGGCTCAGAGAGACCCATAGGGTTCGTCTCAAGAACTCTTAGTGCAGCTGAGAAAAACTACTCCCAGCTAGACAAGGAGGGCCTTGCAGTAGTATTTGGTGTAAAAAAATTCCACAAATACCTGTACGGGAGACAGTTCGCTATAGTGACTGACCACAAGCCACTAATTTCACTGTTCAGTGAAATGAGAGCCATACCCCAGATGACATCTCAGAGAATTCAGAGATGGGCCGTTACATTAGCAGCGTATGAGTACACCATCGTTTACAAAGCCGGACGGGACCATACGAATGCTGACGCGATGAGTAGGCTACCCTTGGATGGAGGAAGAGACAGCACGCCTGAGGAGGAGGAGAGAGTGCTATTGTTTGAAGATATCGGCGTGCCCCTGGTGAACGCACAACAAATAAAGAAGTGGACAGACAAAGACCCTGTTCTAGCAAGAGTGCGAGAATACATCTTGCGAGGATGGCCGAAGATGAACAGTCCTGAGTTCATTTCCTATGCCCGACGACAGGATGAGCTCAGCACCCAGGAAGGTTGTATCCTGTGGGGAGGACGCGTGGTTGTTCCACCACCTGGTCGGAATGCCTTACTGCAACAACTACACCAAGCACACCCTGGCATCACTCGCATGAAAGCGTTGGCGAGGAGTTACATGTGGTGGCCCAACATGGATGCAGAGGTGGAGGCGCTTGTGAAGTCATGTGCGGCATGCCAGGAGAACAGGAACAGTCCTCCAGCAGCCCCACTACATCCCTGGGAAGTTCCAGATAAACCATGGAGAAGAATTCACATTGACTATGCAGGTCCATGGATGGGAAGAATGTTCCTGATCATAGTTGACGCATACTCAAAGTGGATCGATGCATATTCTGTGAGTAGCTCTACTTCTACTGTTACCATTGAATGTCTTAGAAAGAGTTTCAGCCAACATGGGCTACCTGAAATCATAGTATCAAATAACGGTACATGTTTTACGAGTGAACAGTTCCAAGAGTTTTCTGAAAAGAATGGCATACGTCACATCACGACTGCGCCATACCATCCTTCTTCTAACGGCTTAGCCGAGAGGGCCGTGCAGACGTTCAAGTCACTCATGAAAAAGATGACAGGAGACTCTATTGAAACCCGAATGTCGAGAGCTCTGTTCAGCTATCGAATAACACCCCAATCTACAACTGGCAAGTCACCAGCTGAGCTGTTGTGTGGAAGGAAGTTGAGGTCAACATTTGACTTAATACATCCAGACTTCAGAAACAAAGTGCATGACAAACAAGAGAAACAAAAAGGTTATCATGACATGCATACTAGAGAGAGAATACTGAGAGAAGGAGACGTGGTCTACACACGCAACTTTGGCTCAGGACCAGCCTGGGTACCAGGAGAAATAACAGAAAAGACAGGCCCTGTGTCATTCAAGGTGACATTAGGTCATGGACAAGTGGTGAGGCGACACATCGACCAAGTTCGTGGTAGGAGCTCCATTCCCCTGCCGATGGCACCAGAGGTGTTGTCTGACACCCATTCTGAGGAGAGCATCAACGAACCACCACTTCAGGTGAAACCTGAGGTACCCGTCTCTGCAGATTCTTCGGGCAGCACTGCAGCAGCCGAAACAGTGGAGCAGTCTGAGTCTTCACCTGCAGTTGGCTCACCAGCCGTGAGAAGATCTCAGCGAGCTAGGAAAGCTCCAGACTACTTGAAGGACTATACTTAGTCAGTAGTGAGTTCCCCAGCCACAGGACAAGAATGCGTCCTGGAACCTCACTGGGATGCGGTAGTCAAACCAATTCCCCAGTTAGACTGTTATGTGTGTTATACATGTGAAAAAAAAAAAAAAAGAGAAAGAAATTATGTGTATGGCACATGTGATTAAGAAGTTAAAAGTAACTGTGATTGTTTAGGTTTAAATGGGAGTTCCAGGATGTCTAGCATAATTGGCTAGTGTAATTAAAAGTAGTTTAATCTAGAGGGGAGGGATGTGGTAGACTGCAAGTCTAATTTAAAACATTACTGGCACATGCCTCTAGGGGGAACTACCTGTGTTGTTCAGCACTACTACTAAGGGGACACATTAGAACAAGAGTGTGAAAACCTTCAACCTTCAACCTCCTCATCCAAACCTTCAACTTGTCTTTTAGACCCTATTCCTACCAGGTTATTTAAAGAAGTCTTCCCACTTATTGGGAGCTTTATTCTTCATATAATCAATTCTTCATTGACTTTAGGCCATGTACCGCAGGCTTTTAAAACGGCTGTAATTAAACCCTTACTCAAAAAGCCAACGCTAGATCCAGGAGCTTTAGCTAACTATAGACCAATCTCTAATCTCCCTTTCATTTCAAAAATCTTAGAAAGAGTTGTTGCTACGCAATTATTTGACCACCTGCAGGGAAATGGTTTACTTGAAGAGTTTCAATCTGGGTTTAGAATCCATCATAGTACTGAAACAGCCTTAGCGAAGGTCACTAACGACCTCCTCATTGCATCTGATAATGGACTAGTTTCTGTACTTGTCCTTTTAGATCTTAGTGCAGCTTTTGATACTATCGATCATAATATTCTACTTGATAGATTAGAACACTATGTTGGACTTAATGGAACTTCGTTGCAGTGGTTTAGATCTTATTTATCTGATAGGTTCCAGTTTGTTCATGTAAATGATGAGTTTTCTTTCAGCTCAAAGCTTAGTCATGGAGTTCCACAGGGATCTGTGCTAGGCCCTACTCTTTTTAGTTTATATATGCTTCCGTTAGGCAACATTATTAGAAAGCACTGTATACATTTTCATTGTTATGCAGATGACACACAATTATACCTGTCAATGAAGCCAGATGATACTAATCAATTAGCCAAGTTAGAAGCCTGTCTTAAGGAAATCAAAGCTTGGATGACTTGTAATTTCCTGCTATTAAATTCAGATAAGACTGAAGTCATTCTTGTTGGTCCAAAAAACCTTAGAAATTCCTTTCCAAATCAAACTTTCAGTTTGGATGCAGTTACTCTTTCTCTTAATAGCTCTGTGAGGAACCTTGGAGTTATTTTTGATCAGGATTTGTCCTTCAATTCACATATTAAATTTGTTTCTAAGACTGCCTTCTATCATTTGCGTAATATTGCCAAGATTAGGAGCATCTTGTCTCAGAGTGATGCTGAGAAGCTGATCCACGCTTTTGTTAGCTCAAGATTAGATTATTGTAATTATTTATTATCAGGCTGTCCTAAAACATCTTTAAAAAGTCTTCAGCTGATCCAAAATGCTGCAGCAAGAGTTTTAACAGGTACTAGAAAGAGAGATCATATCTCTCCGGTTCTGGCCTCCCTTCATTGGCTTCCCATAGAGTTTAGAATTAAGTTTAAAATCCTTCTTCTTACTTACAAAGCTCTAAACAATCAGGCTCCTTTTTATTTAAAAGATCTGATACTACCGTATCATCCTAACAGAGCACTACGCTCCCAAAATGCAGGATTACTTGTAATACCTAGAATCTCCAAAAGTACAATGGGTGGCAGAGCCTTCAGTTATCAAGCTCCTCTCCTGTGGAATCAGCTGCCAATCTGGATTCGGGAGTCAGACTCGATCTCTGTTTTTAAGAATAGGGCTAAAACCTACCTTTTTGATATAGCCTACAATTAGGGAGGGATCATGTGTTTCTGAACCCTCCCTTAGTTATGCTGCTAATAGGTTTAGTCAGCCGGGGGACCTCCAGTAATGCACTGGGCCTCACTCCTTTCCTCACTCTCTATGAAATATTTTTTTTTTTTTTTTTTTTTTGTTGGTCATTAACATTTGTTTGTTCTCTCCCATAGATTGAGTCCCCATCGTGCTGTTTGCTCTCTACATGTCTGTTCTTTTCTTCTTCTCTATCCCCTCACCCCCCAGCCAGTCGCAGCAGATGACTGCCCCTCCCTGAGCCTGGTTCTGCTGGAGGTTTCTTCCTGTTAAAAGGGAGTTTTTCCTCTCCACCGTCGCCAAGTGCTTGCTCACAGGGGATCGCCTGATTGCTGGGGTCTTTCTGCAACTGTGGGGGTCCCCCCTACAGTTGATAGTGCTATGAGATGACTGTTGTTGTGAAATGGCGCTATATAAATAAAGTTGAATTGAATTGAATTGAATTGAAAACCCCGCGCAGAATCCATGTTCAGTCTTATTATGTGTGTTGCAGAATAAATGGCAGAGTTAGCCAAAGAAATAACTCAAGTGTGATCATTGCTACATGGTAGGATATCACAAATATGTTAGTCACGTCTGTAATTAATTGTTTGTTCTGACTGTGGTTAGTAAATCCAAAAATGTTAACAAGAATCAAGAATTGTTTGTGTATTTCAAAAACGCAAATAATCCAGTGTCCTGTGTCATCTCTTTTGGTTGCAACTACTTTCCCAGGAAAGTTATTTAGGAGTATGGCGACCCCTGCTGATCTATTTGTGCCATGACTATAGTATATTTTTTCTCCCCATTGGTTTGTCCACATTTTTTCATCTGTATTGTTGCTGTGAGTCTCCTGAATAAGATAACAATGTGCTTTTTCATTTTTAAGGAATAGAAATGTAGCCTTTCTTTTTATAGAGTCTCGTAAACCCCTAGCATTAAGTGATGCAAAAGAAAAGGTTGTAATAAAAGACATAAAGGATGAAATAGAATAATAAAAAAATTAAAATAATAATAAAATAAAAATAACAAGTAGATAAACGGTTTAGGTTGTTACTTTGGACCAAGTACACTTGAAGAAAGCCCCTGATTAAATTGCTAAATATATGTTTTAACTCATAACTTTTTTCCCCTTTTTTTTCCTTCCCTTTTTTCCTTTTTCTTCCTCTTTTTTCCTTCTCCTTCTTTTCCTTTTTTCCCTTTTCTTTCCCCTTTCCCTCCCTCCTTTTCCCCCAAGCTGCACGCTTGTTATGACAGAATCCAAAAACCTAATCTATAAAATTATCGAAAATATGTAATGCAAATTATCAAAATGGCATTGAAAAGGAGCTGCCTTATAAATCTACCCTTCAAAAAAAAAAAAAAGATTCAGGAACCTGAGTAAAAGTAGCATGTAAACATATCCAAATGACAGCTGCCAGGAACACAGCGTACTTCAAAAGGGGACTATGAAATGACTCCCTATAAAGTAAACATTGAAGTAGCTTAGCAACATGTACAGAACATTAAAGAGTCAAAGTGCTTGTTCAGCCATAGTTGTGAACCAGACCCTTAGATGCTGACTCTTCTACCGTCGATATATTCCACATGGCCTTTATACCAGACGTTTTTCCCAGCTGCACGGGCTTGCTCCATCTGTGGCCATGCTGCTGCGCGGGCATCCCTGTCGGCTTTACAGAAATCTCGCTTGAATCGGATCCCGGCTATTCTGCAGAATTTGGAGTTTTTGGTCAGCCTCCAGATTTCTTCACAGTGGTATCTCATGACAAACTGAAGAATAACCTGGCGGTTTCTCCCATTTTCACGTTTTCCCAGGCGGTGGACATTATCAGCAATAGTGCCCATGGTCGTTGCCCACTGCGGTGCAATTTCTGACAGAATGTGGATTACCTCCTCACGGATCATTTCGTTATCCTTTTCTTTGATCCCGTGTATTTTAAGGTTCCAGCGCCTCTTGTACCTCTCCAGCTCAGTAATCCTTTCCTTTAGCTCTTCGTTTTCTTGTATAAGCTTGGGGATGTCTCTCTCAAAGTTCTGTAGTTTGGTCTGGCAATTTTTGATGTCAGCAGTATTAATTTCAACAAGACGGGTGATGCTGGCTACCATTGTGGCAGTCTCCCTTAACTGCACTCCAAAATCATCAACTTTGGTGGTTAGTTTTGTGATAGCATCTACCAAGTTGTCGTAAGATTGCTCTTGGCCGGTTTTCATCTTGGAAAGTGGCGGAGCAGAGGACTTAGTTGGAGTGACGGGAGAACTTTTTCTCTTACCAGGACCGCTACTAACAGAGGTTTCCATCGGGGTGTAGTCGTGGTCAGTAGTAGTTGTTGTTAGCTTAGCGTTCGTTTTCCCGCCGGACATATTAGTCGGATTTGATTAGTTTCCTGTGACAGAAACTTGCGTTCAAAATCACCAATTGAACTTACTTGCTTTGAAGCTGTCAGCTCTGAAAATGTTTTCAGTCTGAATATGAGTTATTGTCCAAGTTTTGGGGCTGGAGAATGCGGGTTTAGAAGAGCGAACTGGTCCGGATCGCCATCTTCCGGAAGTCTCCTGCTAGCTTGATGTTACTGTGCCATCATCTCGTTTTTGGGTTGTTGAGTTGCCAGGTAGTGAATTATTCAGCTAACTGAGTCTCAAGGCAGAGGTCAGTTTCCCAATCTTTCTCAAGTACTGCACAACAAAGGAACAGGATAAATATGGGTTCTGCTTTTGATGGCTAATGTCTGCTGATGAGTCGCAAAGGGCTGAAAAGTCACACAAAGGTGACAACTTCTCTTCTGACAGGTAAGGTAACCAGTGCTAGATACAGGGATGGCAATTTTCCGCCGATCCGCGGATTTCCGCCGATTTATTTTCAAATTGATCATTTCTGTGAATCGTCTAAATCCGTTGAGAAAATTTTAGGGGGGGTAAGGTACCTTATTGTTTCCGATTTTAGCGAAAATCAACACGAGTACATAAGCGCTCGGTGCTTCCCCGGAAGTCGTCTCCCGCGATAACCCGGATGTGTTGTGTTCAAGCTACTGCTATATTGCAGTAGCTTGACAGCCCTGCGATTGGACCAATCAAATGGCTCGTTGTATGCTTTTTCAAAGATTCATGGCGGCGTGTTCTCAGGGATGTGATTTTCTGCTAATTCGCCGAATTCGGCTTTATTTTATCTTCCAGGGAGATAAAGTACGTTAAGTACGTTAGCGGCTTGTGGTCCACGAACTCAGTGAAGATGCGCCCTTTCAGCCAGAACCGGAAGTGGCGTATGGCCAGGTGGAGAGCCATTAACTCTCTGTCGAACACGTTGTATTTACGCTCACTGTCGTGCAAAGACCTGCTTAAAAAAAAGGTGAGCGGCTGCCAAGAACGGGCAACGCATTGCTCCACGACGGCCGCTATGCCCATGTCCGAGGCGTCGGTAATGAGCGCTGTTTTAACCTCAGAACGCCTGCTCCCGTTCAGGAGTCGAGTCGACTCTGTCCGCCGGTTTCCGTTTGAGTGCAGCATACAAGGCTGTATGAGCTGGGCTGCGCGGGGGAGGAAAATGAGCTGCTCAAGACTCAATGGAGATTGAAACTGGTGATCTGAAATGAATGCTGAAATTATAAAAAGTAATGGTATGTTGGAATTTTATTTCTATTATGGAATAGATAAAATTAACTGATTTTGATTTGATCAAGTGTTAAAGCATGTGATGGATAATGCTTGTTGGAATATTTACCTCCGCCAAGGAGGTTATGTTTTCATCGCCGTTGGTTTGTCTGTCTGTCTGTTTGTTAGCAAGGAAAAGTTATGGACGGATTTTCATGAAATTTTCAGGAAAGGTGTGTAATGGCACGGGGAACAGATGATTAGATTTTGGTGATGATCTGAGAGTGCATACTTCCACCAAGGGCTTTTTTGTATTTGTGCAGCAGGATTACACAAAAACTACTGGATGGATTTGGATAAAATTTTCACCAGAGGTGGTTCTTGGGCTAGAGAGGAACCTATTATATTTTGGTGATGATCTGAGAATTCATACCTCAGCCAAGGCGCTTATCTTTTCACAGTGTGTTAGCAACAATACTCCAAAACTGATGGACAGACTTTGATGCAATTTTCACCACAAGTGGCTATAGGCCTACACACAAACCCATTACATTTTGGAGTTGATCCATGTCAAACGGAAGGAGCCTTGGTGGAGGTATGCGCTCTGAGTGCTTTTCTAGTTTAGGAATGCTATCTTCTTGGAACATAAGTCAATATTATACAGTAATAAGTGGCATTCAGCTGTTTGTTTTATATCATGTAAGCACAGTTCTGGTACTTAAAAATCATAAAAACCCAGGAGCTTCGGGGGGCGAAGTGACAGTAAAGGTGAAAATTGGCTCAAAGTTCAATGAGGTAATAGAAACACTTGGACAGTTTCTGAAGAAACCAGAAAAGGAGATGAAGTTCAAAGTTCAGAGACTGACACAGCTTGCTGCCAAAAGGAAGAAAGTTTCACATTAGAAGTGACTTGGTGACCAGTGTAAATAGTGTAAATAGTGTAAAAAACTCTTATAGAACTGTTAAATATGTTGGACTAAAGACAGTGAGACAACATTGAAGAAAAAGTAAGTTAACTTTTCATTAAATTTAATGATTTATCTAAGTCTAGTACTTCATTTTTTTAATTCATTTTTTTCAGTCTAAATTATTTCTGTTTTACTGAAAACCTCCCAGCTTCAGGGGGGCTGCGCCCCCCCAGCCCCCCCATAAGTCAATCAACCAAATTAGATTCCAGATTTCCCTCTCCCCAGCCACCTCCTCCAGCTCTTCAGAGAGGACACCAAGACGTTCTCAGACCAGCTGGGAGACACAGTCTCTCTGACGTGTCCTGGATCTGCCTCGGGGTCTCCTCCCTCCTCCCACAACACACGCATAAAAAGTAATTCCATTTCTGTACCTGGTCTTTCCTTCACCTACAGTTTGTTATCATTCACATTATGCAGACCAAGCAAACCAAGCAGACCAAGCAAACTCTTTGCAGCACTGCTGTAGTCCTAAAACTGTCTAGTAGTTCACATACTGTTGTAGAGGCTGGGTTAATCATCTCAGACTGGATGCAGAGGGTAAACAGAGAAGGACAATAGGGATGGAGATTATGGTGAGGTAGCAGGAAGAAGGAGTTGGGGGAGAAGGGATGAATGTATTGTGATGCGAGATGTCATGCAGATGTGAGATGGGCAGTTGATATAAAGGAGAGCCCCTGGTGTATTGAGACATGCTTTTTCTGTGTATGACTGATGTGAGAATGAATAAAGTCGTCTGCTGCATAAATCTGTTTCCGTTATTCACACTCTTCTCACTGGTGACCCCTTGACGAATTATGGAACACGAGGCAAGAACCCCGGACTCAGCCCGGACGGGAAGCCCCAGCGACGCGGCAAGCATCCCAGAGACAGCCCGGATGGGAACCCCCAGCAGCGTGTGCGCTGTTTCGGTCAAACTACCGGACTTTTGGCTGCACGACCCGCGGTCTTGGCTCCACCACACCGAGGCTCAGTTCACCCTCCGATGAATAACGGCAGACGACACCAAACATTACTATGTGGTCGCAGCGCTGGACGCTCGCACATCTCAGCAAGTAGCGAGCCTGCTCTAACAGCCTCCAGCCCACGACAAATACGAGGCTCTCAAGGCCGCACTGACCCGGTGCTACACGCTCTCGGACTGTGAGAGAGTGGAGAGGCTCCCGAGGCGGTCCGAGTTAGGAGATGGGTCGGCAGTTGAACTGATGGAGAAGATGTTGGTGTTGATGAGCACGGACGACGGGCATTTTCTGTTTGCCCACCTTTTCCTCCGGAATCTCCCAACAGAGGCGAGAGCGGTTCTTGCCAATTTGCTGTTGCTGGCCGCGCGTGACAACCGTGCGCTAGCCCAGAAGGCAGATCGGATCATCCTCACCACCAGAGCCCTCACAGTGAACGCAGCGGTGTCGGAACCAAGCGAGACGACCAGCAGAGGCGAGGAGACAGCGACAGTAGCGGCAGTGGGGCCAGGAAGCGCCAGAGAGACACGCTTTGCTTCTACCACTGCCGCTTTGGAGAGAACGCATGCAGATGTGAGCCACCGTGCCAATTCAGGCGTTCGGGAAATGCCAAGACCGGCAGTCGGCAGCAGCTGTGACTGCCGGTGAAGAGAACAAGCTGCTCTACATGACGGACTCGCGCTCGGGAAGACAGTTCCTCGTAGACACTGGAGCCCAGAAGAGCATCATCCTGCCGTCCTATGCCGACCGGCTAGCGGGAGCTAGCGGCCTCGGGCTGGTAGCAGTAAATGGCTCAGACATTAAGACTTTTGGTGAGAGAACACTGACTTTATCCCTACACGGCCGTATGTACGAGTGGACTTTTGTCATAGCAGCATTGAGTTTCCCAATCCTGGGAGCTGATTTTCTGTGTGCACACGGGTTGCTAGTCGATGTTGCTAACAGACGCTTGGTTAATGCAATGTCTTTTGATTCTCTTCCCTGTATAGCTCGAGGGGTCGGGCCAATAACACAAGCCAACGTCACAGCTCCAGGCGGTAAGTTCCACACACTGCTCACTCAGTTCCCAGCACTCACGGTCCCGACGATTTCAGTGGCTATTGCTAAACACAGGGTGGAACACTTTATCACCACCACCGGGCCGCCCGTTTTCGCACGACCTCGGCACTTGGACGCAGCTAAACTGGCTATAGCGCGCGAGGAGTTTGCCAATCTGGAAAGGTTGGGCATCATCAGGCGATCGAACAGCCCATGGGCATCCCCGCTACACATGGTCCCTAAGGCCGAGGGATCGTGGCAACCGTGCGGAGATTTCCGCAGATTGAATAACGCCACAGCACACGACCGCTACCCGATTCCCCATATTCAGGATTTTTCCATTCACCTCGCCGGAGCACGCATTTTTTCTAAAATAGACCTGGTCCGTGGTTACCACCAGGTCCCAGTGCGCGCAGAGGACATACCCAAAACAGCGGTAATAACTCCGTTTGGCTTGTTTGAGTTTTTACGCATGCCCTTCGGATTAAAAGGAGCGGCACAGACATTCCAAAGCATGATGGATGCGGTGTTGCGCGATCTCCCGTTTGTGTTCGTCTACCTGGATGATATCCTGGTGGCCAGCGCGTCCGAGGACAAACACGTAACCCACCTCAGGACGGTTTTCCGGAGGCTGGAGGAGCATGGGTTAATAATCAACCCGGCGAAATGCCAGTTCAGCGTGACAGGGATTGATTTTTTGGGGCACCGCATCTCACCGGAGGGAGCAATACCCTTGCCCGACAAAGTGCGCACCGTGGCGAATTTTCCTCGGCCTCAGCCAGTCAGGACGTTGCAAGAATTTTTGGGGATGGTTAACTTTTATAACCGGTTCCTCCCCCGCGCAGCTCAACTCATACAGTCATTGTACGCCGTGCTCAAGAAACGGAAACCCGCGGATAGAGTCGAATGGACTCCGGGGCGGGAGCAGGCGTTCTCTGAGGTTAAAACATCCCTGGCAAACGCTGCACTGTTGGCGCACCCGGACCCGGCAGCCCAGATAGCGCTCACTACTGACGCCTCGGACGTGGCCATCGGGGCCGTCGTGGAGCAATGTGTCACCGGTTCTTGGCAGCTGCTTGCTTTTTTCAGCAGGACTTTGCGCGACAGTGAGCGTAAATACAGCGCATTCGACAGAGAGTTGCTGGCTCACCACCTGGCCATACACCACTTCCAGTTCTGGCTGGAAGGGCGCGGCTTCACCGCGTTCGTGGACCACAAGCCGCTAACGTTCACGATGGCCAAGGTTTTGGAACCATGGTCGGGCCCACAGCAGAGACAGCTGGCCGCGATCTCAGAGTTTACGACCGATATTCAGCATGTGTCGGGTAAACTGAATGTGGTGGTGGACTGCCTCTCGCACGCAGTAGTGGCCCCGGTCTGCGTGGGGATAGATTATACAGCCATGGCCGCAGAGCAGATTTGCGATACGGACGTGTGTGCGCTCCAGTCTGGACCAACAGGGTTAAGGCTGGAGAGCAGAGTACTGCAAGACGGCAAGCCCCCCCTAATCTGCGACGTCTCCACGGGACGCCAGCGCCCAATGGTCCCAGTTGCTTGGCGCCGCCGCGTGTTTGAGTCAGTTCACACTGTGGCGCACCCAGGAGTGCGCGCGTCAGTCAAAATGGTGGGAGCGAAGTTCGTGTGGCCAGGCCTGTGCAAATAAGTGAAAGAGTGGGCTGCAGCCTGCGTAGCGTGCCAACGAGCCAAAGTACACAGACAAACGAAGGCTCCTTTGGAGCCGTTTCGTATACCGGCAAAGAGTTTCGACCATGTTCACGTGGACCTCGTGGGCCCCCTCCCGCCATCACAGGGGTGCACGCGCCTTCTGACAGTGGTGGACTGCACCACACACTGGCCAGAAGCAGTCCCGCTGGTGGCAACCATGTCCGCGGACGCTTTTTTGACTACATGGGTGGCACGTTTTGGAATCCCGTCGGACATCACGTCCGATAGGCGCCCTCAGTTTGTTTCCGACCTCTGGTCCGCGATGGCCCGTAGCCTGGGTGTTGCAATTCATCGTACAACCGCGTACAACCCACAGGCCAATGGGTTACGCGAGCATTTTCATAGGTCACTGAAAGCAGCGCTCAGGGCTTCGCTGACAGATGCAAATTGGGTAGACCGGTTGCCGTGGGTTTTATTGGGGTTGCGTTCTGCACCAAAAGAGGATTTGAAGGCTTCCCCGGCGGAGCTTGTTTTTTCTCAGCCACTGCGGCTGCCTGGGGAATTTTTGCCAGATAATCCCGTGCCGGACAACTGTCCGTCTCAGCGTTTGCAGCATAGCGCAGACACAGGCACGCTGCCAGGCCCAGCCCACCACTGTTTTCCACGCGCTTTTGTGCCAAAAACTTTGAAGAACGCGGCGTTCGTGTTTGTCAGGCACGATGCCCACCGCCCTCCATTGCGCCCACCCTACGACGGCCCGTTCAGAGTGCTGGAAATGGGACAAACATTTTTTGTTAGACTTGGGGGTCGTCAGGAGAAAATATGCAGAGACAGACTTAAGCCCGCCTTTGTGGTGGCGGACGAGCAAGTGATGTTGGTTTGGGCCCCTCGGCGTGGAAGACCCCCACTGAGAACTCCCCAGGTAAACGATTCATCAGCAGCCACACGGGCAAGTCGACGGTTTCCCCACCCTCGCCATGGCCCACCTGCAGACAGACACACCCCAAGGAGCCCCCCGCCGGCACAGCAGCGCCGCGGAGGCGGTAAACTCCCATTACAGCAGATATGGGAGTAGACTGAAGCCAAAAGGACGTGAGAACTGAAACTCGGTCTGAGATTCTGGAGGGGGGGGGGCGTGTAGAGGCTGGGTTAATCATCTCAGACTGGATGCAGAGGGTAAACAGAGAAGGACAATAGGGATGGAGATTATGGTGAGGTAGCAGGAAGAAGGAGTTGGGGGAGAAGGGATGACTGTATTGTGATGCGAGATGTCATACAGATGTGAGATGGGCGGTTGATGTAAAGGAGAGCCCCTGGTGTATTGAGACATGCTTTTTCTGTGTATGACTGATGTGAGAGTGAATAAAGTCGTCTGCTGCATAAATCTGTTTCCGTTATTCACATTCTCCACACTGTCATGTTTTAATGCTGTTAGTCTGTGATGACACTTTCTTAGAGACTGTCCTTTTTTACATCAACAAATTGTACCTGACTATAGTAAAAAAATAATTTAAAAAAAAAGGTCAACACTGACTATGGGGACAACAAACACTTTCCAGAGTGTGTCCTAATCCTGATTTAATTAATTCTCTATTGCGCTCCCAGATCTGCCCCATGGACCCTGCATCTGGACTGTTTATTTTTTCATAAATATTTTCCCCAAAAATAAATTCCTGTTTGTTAAATGTTGGCTGACTTGATTTGATGTTGATTTCTTTTACATTCTACTCATCTACCTCCAAAAGTTGAATATTGTGGTGAATTTATTTTTTGAAATAACTCAAACCTAAAAAGTAAAACTTCCATATTTTACAATATCCCATATAAATTTAGCAATTGAAAAAATTTTTGTTTGAAATTTGGATGAATATGTCTGCGCTATATGTATTTTAGGTTCTTGTTTATCACTACGTTATAAAAAGATTGAAAATACTTTAGTTTTGCAGAGGTGAGGTAAACCATTACTTTGTGAATCTGTCACACTGAATAAACAATAGATTTCATCTTCTACAGGTAACTGAAAGGGCACAAATGAATTCAGGCATCCAACGTTTCATAACATTTATTTATATATTTTAAAACCATAAAAACAAAATACATTTACAACCTAAAATGAACTGGAACTGACATAAGTAACTGCTGAAGCTTAATAACAACAGCCGTTGTTTTTTTGTTTCAGCATATTTACAAAAACCACAGAACAACTAACAGCAGTCAAAGTTCTTACAATCTGATCTAAAGTGTTGTCATAATTATGTTGTCAAAGCTAGAGAGCTGTCGGGTTTGATCATAGCTGTGCAACATTAGCATAACTGTCAATAACACTATACCATATAGTTATTTAAAAATGTTTAATGGAGATGCGCATCAGACAGGATTATGTTAAATTCACGATTCTACACCACAAGAGTCCTTGCTTGGCATGCTGTCTGGCTCATAATAACCAAAGGTCTGAGATATTAGCAGTCTGCAGTTTAGTGATGTTAGCCTCCAGGAAGTGCTGTTTATCTCTCTACCTGGCAACCGGTACGAGATTATAGTGAGTCAACAGTGCATGCGACACCGACTGGCCAGGAGGTCAGAATCCTTTCTATTGCACCTTTAAAGGGCTGATGACACGATTTTGACATTTTTTAGGATGTTGTGTAAATCCAAAAGTCATTGTCGATGATCAATATAACATTTACAACAGCGCCTGCATAAACTAGTTATCATCAAACTGCAGCCGCTGACTGGACTGTGCAGCCGCCCACCGAATTAAGGGCGGCACCCCCATGACGTAAGTGGGAGAATGGACTCCGGTGTTGCTGACTGGAATGACAGCAGCTTTGTAGCTCACAGTTTCTCTGGTTTCTTGTTTTAATTTTATGGCTGTGCCTTTGCGTTGTGTCGCAGGCTTAGACAAACAGCAAACCGTGAAAGACCACATCACACGCTTCAGCTCCAACTGTTATTAAGTCTCCTCCTGCGCTCCTCCTGGGCTTTTATGCAGGAGGAGCGGAGGAGGGGAAGGATTAATGGATTTACGCGCAGCTTTGACCTACTTTCTGTGATCGCATTGTTAGAAAAATACCCGATTCTTTGATTGAAAGATCCAAGAACAAGCTGGAGATTTCTTCAATTTAAAGATGGAACATTTATTTAGAGGTCACAAGTAAAGCAAGCAGCGCTGGATCAGTTTGATGCTGTCCCCTTGGGAACGTCGTCAGACTGATCCCGATTTCTGGGTGCAACTTACATTTATCTTCTCGGGTTGGCGGGTTGGACCAACCCCCCATAGAATAGGATGGGCCTGTACGTGACTGTCTGATTGGCCAATTTAACTCTGACGTGAACAGGCCATCCACTGATCATGCCGCTGTTCTTGAATGTGCAATCAACAGTGTACTTGAATGTTAGATCCAGGTGTGTATCTAATGTGATAGACCTGACTATAAAAAGAGAGAGAGAGAGCTCTATAGCGCTGCCTAATTCCAGTTTAACACAACATATTTGTTCATAAAAATGCAAACAGAATATGTATGGAATATGTGTAGAGCATAAAGGGAGATTACCAACAGAATTATTATTTTGGCACTCTAACTTTCCATTAACCCTTTCACTCCCCCCCAACATGATTTTATCATGTCAGCCATGCATGGTGTGAGAGACGCCAGCGATTAACAGATGGTGGATAAGGCAGGTCCCTACATTGTGTGTCAACCCAAGAGGCTTGCACCATTGGTTCTGCTACCCTTGCCTCCCCCCTTGTGGACACCCTAGCGCGGTGCAGTGATGTCTAAGAGGGCCTTGTCCAGATGAACCATCAATCCACGATGCCCACGAAACCTTTGTCCACCAGTTGACCCTTGCTAGGGCTCACATCATTCAGCTGCCATCATCACACGGTTGCGACAGAGGTTTGACCTTCCTCTATGTCTGCTTCCTGTATCCACAGCTGTGGAGCACAGTCCCATCTTGTTTACACACACCGGTACCATTCGAAACAACTGTGTGCCCACGCTCTCAGAGGCACACCTCATCCCATGAGGTCTATAGGACAGTCTGGTGGGTGCAGCAGAGGATAGATAACATCCAGTCCAGCCAGTGAACAGTTCAGTGATGCTACCCCCCTGTCACTGGACAAAGGTAAAGATGCTGGTGTTGGTAAGGCTCGAGCTCCTGGCTCCACCCCGGATGCTGGAGGTGCAGTGGATGCATTTGGGTACCGGTCCATACTTCTTCTAGGGACTGAAGTTGTACAGTCTCTCGCCCTACAACTTTTTCTACATCACAGGCACACGTCATGATGGTTTGGTGCCCTCTGGCATGCATCTTCCCTGTACCCTACACCTTTAATCGAGGGCCGATACAAAGGGCTCGGCCAGGGCAGGACCAATAATGGCCTGAGGGGTTGCCTTCACAATGGCTGGAGCCTGTACCATTTTATCCTTATTCACTACATCTGTAGTTATCCATGTGCTGTTGTAAGTTATCTCCCATTATCCTTGAGTGTGTGGTTGTCCGCTATATGCAGTCTACAAGCTGTGGTTGTGTTGTGGTAAGTGTGTTGGGTAATGGGACCTACAGTATGTGTTCAGCAATGGGTAGGTAGTAGACAACATCCTTCAACGTTAGGAGACATCCTTACCCATGCACTGTTGTATTCAGGCTTTCAGAGCTTCTAACCTTCACCCTTATCCAGACTACCAAACCATAATTATCATGATGGAAATAAACACGCAAGAGTACTATAAGTCTCATACCAGTAACTATGTGTGGTGGGCTATGTATGATTTATGTATTATCAGTAGCACACTGTGTTTACAAATAATATGTGATGGAAAAATGGTCTTCCTCGTCATCATCCTCCGTCTTGGGGTCCTCAGCTCTTCCTCTCGACCCAGCAATTGGTCTAAGACTTGCTGATGACTCCCACTGTGGAAAATTGCATTTGTTAACGCCCTTCTGGGCTTCTGAATATATGGCCTATAGTGTCGTACTCTGCTCCTTTTATTAGATCTACATCTGGTTATCCTTTTACCATAACCAATTTGGAATTTGCTTCAAATTTTCCTCGTCCCCTCGTTTGTTAATGTTAAGATTGGTCATATAGGAGATTTCTGGGTGTCAATGTGTACCGCCTTTTGTGCTGTGGTTACCCAGTTAAGAGACAATGCTTATGGTTTTAATTTGGGAGAATATTCTATGTTAAGGTCAGGTATTGGTTTTCCATAGATGGCTCTATTCCACAGTAGAAGTGTCAAAATGTCCAACATTTTCCAATCCATGTGTTTGGGTCTAACCAGCAGGATGTGTGGAACCCCTCATAGGTTGAAATGTCTCTCATCCTCTTCAACTAGGACAGTGGATGCTTCCACATATTTCCTTGTTTACCATTCCAAGTTTTGAGACCAATCTGGAGGATGGATTTGCACATAATGGTTGTTCATAATTTGGATCAGATCCGTTCAGTTGCCTATAGTACATGGGGTACAATGCTACTTTTACAGATGTTGATGGGTGTTTTACTGGTAGCTTGCCATTTGCAGAATTTGATTGTTACTTTTCTGACCTTGAAAAGTCCTGTATGTCATTACCCAGAGTTCCTACTTTACGTGCAATAATTTAATTTTGCTAATTTTCTGTGTATGTGTAGAAGTGAGTCCACTTATCTGTTCTAGTCTTAAGCATGCAGTCCAGTTATTCCGTGGTGGATGTGGGCGCCTCCCTCCCGCAAGCAGCGGCCTGGACATCACTCCGTTTCCATTGTGGGGCATGCTCCCTCCTCCTCCTTGCTGTCCTCCCCCTCCTCCTTTTGGCCTCCTTTTATAAGAAAAACAGATTCATGGGGAACCCCGGGCTCCCCTTGTGTCAGCCATTCCATAAATAAGTGCGTGTTTTTCCTTCAAATTTTATTTTCCCTTATTTAGATTTCCAACCTTGAGTCAAGAAAGTAACTGATTCAAAGTCTTTAATCTTTGCTAATTAATACAAGATGGAATAATAATATTAACTCTCCACAATGCCAACAAATATTATTTGTACTGCTGTAATTGAATGCTGAGTGGATTTTTTGTGTTGTACTGCATAAACCTCCATGTTGCTACTCATTTTTGCCACTCTGTTTTTATCTTCCAAAAGTTCTGTTCAGTGACATCCTATGCATACCCTCTATTGGGGAGGAACATAACTGGGGTGTTAGACTGACTTTAAATGACTGAGTATACAGTAAAGATATAATCTTTGCTATGAGTGTTTGCTCATTAATGTTAATATTCACAATTAAAAGAAATGCACTGAAAGAGTGGATACCTATTGCCTCATTTCTGCTTTAAGTACTTGGAAACATTTCAGATGGCTGCCTGTGTTTGTGCATTCTTCCTGACACTCTTCAGGATTGAGCAAAATTTAATGTATTTATTGTTATTGTTTTCTTTTAAAGCTACATTTGCAAATCTTACACGGATCTTTATTTTCCTTTGGTTACACATACTCTGCTTTCATTTCTTTTTCCATTTCCATCTCAAAACCAAAAATACTTCCTACACTTGCTAAATCCACCGTTCTCTCTTCACCTACATACTTTTTCCATCAGAAACACTCACTTGATTTTTACCATCCACTATCCATCTGTGTACAAGACTTCACCTTTCCCTGGACTAGCTGATGAAGCTGCACATCTCACATCTATAATCTCTTTCAGTATTAAAACTTCCTTTCATTCATCTGGTCTCGGTTTTCTTCAGCCTTCATCAACATTCTGTTACCATCTGCTTGTCTTCTTCATGATTCACTGTCCCGTCGTTCATACTACTGACCTTTCGATTTGTTTTGGTATTAAATAATGCCTCTGGGTTTGAACATCTGCCTTTCGAGGAATGTATAAAAAATAACACGTCTGCTGATTGCTCTGAAAACTAAAGTATAACAGAGTCATCTGTATCTTGGTGTGGTGGAGTCTTCTGTCTTTTTCTTCTGAGCAGATAGCCTCCAGACGAGCTAACACCATGCCTACAAAACTATACCCTTTGGATAAGGTTGGTGCACATACAGCTACAGTATATGTATGTATATGCTTCATTCTTGAGTCTACTCGGCTGAGTGTTTGCTGCTTTTACCTCAAATTATCTTCTTGTTTCTCTAGTCTACTCTAGTCATGTTTGTTTTAATTCATCTTCTTCTGTAACGCTTTTTACTCATCACTGGATGATCAAAACCCCTCACCCTTATTACGCTGCCATCCCCCATCCCCATATAAAGTGTAAGGAAATGTGTAAAGAATGTGACTTTCATGTAAACTTACAGCTTTTCTCTAAATTGTCATTTTTCTCCTAACAAATTTTGGATTTTTGCTTTGTAAATTTGTAAGTTTTGGGGTTTTTTTTTTAGGAATTTGTGACATTTTCTAATATTTGGCAAATTTCCTCAAATGTGCAATTCTCTCTGAAACTTGCACAGTTTTACCTTTATACCTTTTTGCATAAATTTTCAACCTTTGTCTTAAGTTGTGATTGTAAATCAGCATTTTATCATATTTTGCACCTCCATCTTACAAATTTGTACTTGATTTACCTTCACATGTTCATGCCTTATGTCGAGTTAAAAAAATGCCTACTGCAAATCTCTTACTTTAACAATGTGATTAGATTTCAACAGATTTGTAAAGCATAAGCAATACTTTTTCTCTAGCTTTTCTTGAACTCTTGGCTGCATTGCCCTCATGTTTGGTTAATTGGTTGTTCCAAATTGTCCCCAGACATCCCTCTCCCATAGGCCCTTAGAATAGAGGGTTAGTACTAGTGGTGGTCTTTGAGACTAGAACATGTGCTAATAAGTTTAGTTCATATCCATAAAGTTTTGGGAAATATGCAAAAAAATACAGATAGGAGGCAGTGGGAATCTCCAAATATGTATTGACCCTTGAGTATAAAGGAGCCCTAAACCTGCATCCTTTCTCTTGGCCAGCAGGTGGCTAGTTTTCTTGTACCAAAAGGTCAGACTGCCTGATATTCTGTGGAAAACTGACCTTTCAAGCATCAAGAATTTTCCAGATTTTGGTCTTAATTGCAAGCCTTAATCATTCATATTTATACACTCTTTATGTAGCTACTCAATAGTTTGCATAAATGGTATCATTTTAGATGAGAAAGCACACCGACCTCTCAGCTATAAGGCTGAGAACATTGTCTGTAAGGCTGAGAACACTGTGATCAATTATCTTAGTTTTACTGTTAGATTCACTCCCTGCTAACGCCTAACTTAAGACTTCAAGACAGCAAACCTTAAATGACTTAGTGACTTTTCTATCCCTGCCTGTCCCGCTCTTCTGTCCCTGCCTGTCCCACTCTCCCCTTTTGAAACAGAACAGCATTAATATCAAAGCCATTTTTTTTCAACATCCTGTAGGGGAGGATACCCATTGTGTTGCTAATTGGGGGACCTGCCCCCCCCCCTCGTGGGTGTTTGAGCCCAGTGGCCAAATTGCTGATATAGGAAGTATTAGCCCCATGGGGGCCTATGACTCTATTAAAACTCTGACCTCCTGTGGCCCTGCAGCTGATACTGATAGGGCAAATTAGGTGGGGCATGGGTATGGCTTTTTTGAAGATTGGTCATGTATTGGGTCTGCTCAGTATGTGGTCTTGGCACGTCTCTGCTATGGAAAGCAACAATATAATTTTACTGTACTTACATGTGCTAAATTGTTCCTCTTTAACCATTCTTTCGATGTCCCTTTGTACTGTTGTTGCAGAGGGAGGAGAGGGTCTAGGCCAGGGGTGTCCAACCAGGTGCCATGGAGAGCCAAGACCCTGCAGGTTTTCTCTTCTACCCAGTCTCTTCAGCAGGTGTTTTCACTTATCAGCAATCAGTGGGAAGAAGTTCACAGAAATCTGCTGTTGAAGACACTGGTTGGAGGTAAAACCTGCAGGGTCTTGGCTCTCCATGGCACATGGTTGGACACCCCTGGTCTAGGCGATGGCGTGGAGGGTGGACGCAGCCAATTCCAGGGGGCCTCACCAGCTGCTGGGGGAGGGGTGCTCCACACCCACTGCAATCATCTCAGACCACAATCATCTCAGATTTAATGGAGAGAAACAGACAGGCTATTAAACAGCACATTTTTGTCCTTTTCTGTTCTATCGTGTTTATTGATTATTTTGTGTTTGTTCTCACCATTGCAGCATAAGTCTCTTATTCTTACGTTTTTCTTTCCTTCCTCCAATCGTTTCTCCATATTTTCTCTTGTGTCCTGCACAAAACTTTAACAATTCATCAGCTTTCAATTTTCTCAAAAACCAAATTTCCCTTTCCATTTTCTGCCTACTCTCACTTCCACAAGGTTCACCTCCACAACAAAAAACTCCTATTTATTTATTTTTATTCAATTATTTTTGTATTCATTTATTTCATTCATTCATATTCATATTTCATTCATTCATTCATTCATTCATTCTTATGCCTTCCTCTGCCTAATTTAAAGTTGAGCCTTTTCTCTCCAAGCTGCGTGGGCATGCTTTTGCCTCACTACAAACAAGCCCACATAGGAGGGTGCGGGAGGACTTTATTTTGCTGTGCGCAGACTTAAAGCTTTCCTTTCAGCCGGAGAGATAAGGTTCCAATTTTATTATTGAGATTTAAGGCTCTGATTGGCAGTAATTTTGTGAAAGAGTACACTTCCTATATTCGGCCACACGATGGAGGCACTGTGCCGCGGCTTGAAGGCGGTTCAAGATGGCGTTCTCATGCATTTGCGCAATGACGTAGATAGAGCTAGACCGCTCATTGCCCGCTGAGAGGCGGCAAATAGGAGCTGACTTCTGGTAGTGGCAAGAAGTGGTGTCAGATTCCAACATCAGCACGGAATGTGGCTTTGTGTTTCGTGATTTACCAAGGTTACAGTAAACTTCTGTGGTGGAATCAAGTCACAATGCTTGAGATACGTTGAGAACACCACCAGGCCAGGAGGCCCTAGACCAGCACTGGCATTTTGAAGCCTTTGGACGCACTGAAAATTAGTAATTTGTTCACTTTGTGAAAATTATGTAGAAAAGTACACTTTTGGTGAGATTTTTAAAAAGCAATGCATTTCATATCATCAAAATGCTTTTCTTAAACAATTTTGGCACGCTATTTCTGGGAAAATAGGCTACTTCATAAGTTTCAAACATTTTGTTTTTGCCCTAAAGCTGGCATTTTATAGCAAATTGTTCATGAAATTTCATTGTGAAATATACAGTATATTTCCTACAGTACTCCTGTACTGTAGGAAATATATGTAGAGAGTTTATGTAGAAATATATGTAGAGAGTTTTTTTCTTGTAATCATACTATTGATCATTTATGACCTGTATTCTGACAAACAATGCTTTTTTCTCTCTCCTATTGTGTTTATCCTTTTTCTCCCCCATTGCTTCCTGTTCCCATTCTGCTGACAGGCGCGTCACTGACGCTGCCGCGTCACTGAAAATGTCAACTATGTCGTTCTCAGTGTCAAGTCAAATCCCTCATATATTTATCAGTTATTTACTGTGAATGTACTTGGCAATAAATCTTTTCTGAGTTCTGAGTTCTACTGTAGTACTGCTGGCAACAGTACCGAATTAATTAGACACCCAGAGTCCCAGACCTGGCATGCCAGTTGGGAAGATGGCTGTGTGGGGAATCGAACCCGGGTCACTGGCGTAGCAGCCCAGCATGCAAACCACAGCGGAAACACTAAGTCCCTGTACTACACCACCAAGTCCCTTGAGGTGAATTTTCTATCCCTCTTTACACTAAAACATAATTTGGAATTTTTGATTACTGCATGTGCTGCTTTTTAAGTCCAACTGAACAATTTGAATTGGAGAAAAATTGTTTAAAAAACAAAATTTCTTATTTGGCATTGGTTCGAATATTTTCTAGAGCCCATGAAACAGGGTAAGTGAAACACTAATGTTGCAAAAAGTATGAAATGTTTTTATTGACACAGTCACTGCATCAGCATTCAGCAATCATTATGCATGTGTCATTGTGTGGTGGTCTCTGTTTGTTGTAGCCTCATGTAGGCAGAACGTGTGAAGAGGCTAAATATGAAGGATATTGGAGGCTCTGTGTTTGCTATTATATGAATGTGATTGTCGTAGAAAGATGCCTTGTGCTTTGTTTTTATCTTTTTCAATCAGTTGGTGTGATGAAACAACACAAAGCGTGTCATCAAACACTGTTTGGAGACTTTGAAGTTAATGTGTTTTGAAAGGATCAAATAGCGCGCCACAGCTTCTTGCCACTACCGGAAGTCAGCACCGATTTGCCATGGCGACGCTGTTGTCCGCCAAACAGTGAGCGGTCTAGCTCTATCTACGTCATTGCATTTGCGCACTGAATGCAAGATGGCCGCCTCTGAGCGCACAAGATGGCCCCGGAGCCTATTGTGTACAAACCAGCCACTTTTTTTTTTTTTTTTTTTTAAGAAAATGGAGAGTTGCCTACTTAACTTCAGCTGTAAACATGTAAACATGACAGAATAGCCTTACAACTTTAAATTAGTGTTTCATTTTAATACTGTTTCCTCAAATAATCTGTTTTACCAATCTCACCCCCACCCATGAGTGGGGGCGAATTACCTCCCTCCTTTGTGGAAAAACACACACTCGACTTTGCTCTAGCCACATGGTCAAAAGAGTGCCATTAGTTAAATCATACTATAAGAAAAGTTTAATAGATATTTCCACCTCTGGTATTTCTCAAACCACACTTTTATCCTCTAAAGACACAGAATTTACCAGAGATCAGCTTGCATGATGTGGAGAATTTGCCACAGATTTGCATGTACTCTTTTTCTCATAGCTTAACTTATATGTAAAGGATACTTTCATTGAAACCTCGTCAGGTCATCGATACAAGAGGTATCGTATCATAAAGATCAGTCTTATACTGATTTTAACAAGCTATCCTTATTTATGAAAATACACTCACTAATAATGGAGAAAAGATTCTTGTGCTATTGTGTAGGTTATTATTATTATTATTATTATTATTATTATTATTATTATTATTATTATTATTATTATTTATTTTTATCACCAGTCACTCACTAAGGATTTTAAAAAGATTCTTATGACTGCTTGCTACATTACTCACTCATGATTAAATTTGAGATTCTTATAATGTATTTGAGTACCTAACTTTTATGCTCACTATTGATGTAAAAAAAGATTTTTGCATTGCTTAAAATACACTCACTAATGATGGAGAAAAGATTCTTGTGCTATTGTGTAGGTTATTATTATTGTTATTATTTATTTGTATCACCAGTCACTCACTAAGGATTTTAAAAAGATTCTTATGACTGCTTGCTACATTACTCACTTATGATTAAGTTTGAGATTCTTATAATGTATTGGAGTACCTACTTTTATGCTCACTATTGATGTAAAAAAGATTCTTGCATTGCAAATCTTCCTTATTCATAAAAAAGCGGCTATTTGATCCTAGGATGTTTCTTCACTCTCCCTCGTGCAAGACCACATGGTTCATGCTTTACATGTGGACCGCAGATTTCCATCACACAGTTTAAAATTTGGAGATCGGATATACTCATTAATCAGACAACTGTAAATTTAGTATGGCCAAAGTGTAGAAATTTGTGTAAAAAAGGTTTTCTGCTTACCTTTCTTTGTTCAGGCGCCACGGTCATCTGAGTAGGGTCTTTCCTTTGTGATGCATTCAGGCTCGGCTCAGAATAATTTCATCTGGGTCACCGGCACCAAATTGTTAGAAAAAATACCCAATTCTTTGATTGAAAGATCCAAGAACAAGCTGGAGATTTCTTCAGTTTAAAGATGGAACATTTATTTAGACGTCACAAGTAAAGCAAGCAGCGCTGGATCAGTTTGATGCTGTCCCCTTGGGAACATCATCAGACTGATCCTGACTTCTGGGTGCAACTTACATTTATCTTCTTGGGTTGGCGGGTTGGACCATCCCCCCCGTACAATAGGATGGGCTTGTACATGATTGTCTGATTGGCCAATTTAACTCTGACGTGAACAGGCCATCCACTGATCACGCCGCTGTTCTAGAATGTGCAATCAACAGTGTACTTGAATGTTGGATCCGGGTGTGTATCTAATGTGATAGACCTGACTATAAAGAGAGAGGGAGAGAGAGAGAGCTCTATAGCTCTGCCTAATTCCAGTTTAGCACAACATATTTTTTCATAAGAATGCAAACAGAATATGTATGGAATATGTGTAGAGTATAAAGGGAGATTACCTACAGAATTGTTATTTTGGCACTAACTTTCCATTAACCCTTTCAGCATGCTGAGATCTCGCTGGTTCAGTCACATCCCCTCTCTTATTATCATCAGCTGATACAAACTCCCACTGATCATGTTTCCCGGTCCTCGCCCAGGTGCTTCTCATCACACCATCACCAGCAGTGCGTGTACTTCGCGGCCGTTTGTCAGTCATGCACTGGTGATGGTCCATAGTATAGTATAGGATAGTATAGTATAGGACTGATGGTCCATAGTATTGCCATCTGTGCTGTTAGTTTGCCAGTATTTTCAGCACTCTCACAACGCGCTAGTCACTCCATGTTTGCCGTGGCTCTCGTGCATCATTGAAGCGATGTCGGCTCTGGGGCGCACCTGTGGCAAACACATCTCCTCTCATTCATTCGCTGGGTGATGCCAGCCCCCAAACGCCATCAGTAAGTGTGTCTGTGTTTCTTGTATGTCTTCACCTTTCAGGGAACTGTCTATCTTTCTGTATTAAATGTGCTGTGGAGAACCCTGTATGCAAATCCTCGTTATTTCATCCTCTCTCTCCCTGCCCTGCGTAAGAGCGCACAGAGGGTCATGATGAATGGATTTACGTGCAGAATTCAACACAGCACATGTATTGAACATAAGAATGATGACAACAGTTCCCAAAAAGGTGAAGACCCACAAAAATAAGCAGAAACACCCACAGTTGGCATTTGGGGCCGACATCGCCCAGCGAACATGGAGAGGAGACATGTTAACCACGGTTGTGCCCCAGGGCCGACATCACTTCAAGGGGCGCAACAGAACCACGGCTGTGTGGAGTGGCTAATACATCATAGCCTGTTTTCCACTAGCACGGCACACCTCGGTATGGCTCGATTCACTTCAGTACAGCTCGGCATGGTTCTGTCTCCATTAGCACGGTGTTGTGCTTTTTATGTGTGGATGGCGGTGTAGTATGCGGTGTAGCGAGGCGGCGCTAGACTCCCAGCGAGGCGGGCCCACACTCCCAGCGAGGCGGGCCCACACTCCCGTGACGTTACTCATGCGACTGAGTCTTTATTTACACCAGAAAAAAATGGAGGATTCAATGATTATTGCCTTGCTCGCTCTGTGCTGTTATCTCACAATTAAATCCAGAAATATTAACCATAGAAGACACCAGAGGCGACGACGTGAACTGCTAAAAAAAGCGTTTGAACATTTCAGGAGACTCGCGGTTCACTGGGAGGAATATGAAGCTGGAATGCCGAGTTTACTTAACCTGCAGAGGAGGCTGCTGATAACAGTAAGCTCATTTTATAGTCATATTATACTTTTTTAAAGCATTTTGATGCTGACAGTTATCAGTATTACATGAATGATTATGCTGTGTGTGTGTTTCAGTTAATTAAATGGCATAGGAGGGACGAAATGTTGGTAAGCTCATTTTATAGTCATTGTATTATATTTTACAGCATTTTCATGTTGACAGATTATCGTTATTACACTATATGCTGTGTGTGTGTTTTTCAGTTGGATTTTTTGGTGAAAAATACTCGCTCCAGACCGCGTGTCTGGACAGAAAATCGTAGCTCGCATTGGTGGGAGGATGTTGTTCCCAGCTTCTCCACCCAGCAGTGGCTGCAGAATTTCAGGATGTCCGAGGACACTTTTACCTACCTGTGTCAGAAATTGCGTCCATGTATGGAGCTGCATGATACGACGTTCCGCTTATGTGTGCCGCTGAGGAAGAGAGTGGCCATCGCACTGTGGAAGCATGCTACCGGTTCAGAGTACTGCACTATTGGACATCTTTTTGGGGTCAGCATCACAACAGTGTGCAGGTGTGTGCAGGACTTTTGTGCAGCAGCAGAGTCATTGCTTGTTCCAGAACTGCTTCATCTTCCCGATGAAGGGAGATTCATGTAAATGTCGGCCTATATCGAGAATCGGTGGGGGCTACCATTATGCGTTGGTGCCATTGATGGGTCCCACATACCCATCATAGCACCAGAAGAATGTCACACTGACTACTTCAATCGTAAAGGCTGGCACTCCATAATCCTTCAAAGTGTGGTTGATGGAAAGGGTTTGTTCTGGAATGTGTTTGCTGGGCTTCCAGGGAGCATGCATGATGCTAGGATCCTGAGACTGTCCAGACTGTGGGAGTTAGCTACTCGTGGAAACCTCTTCCCACCTATCAGGAACATCGGTGCGTTATGTACAGGATACTACATCCTAGGGGACTCAGCTTATCCACTCCAAAATTGGCTGTTGAAACCATTCCATGACACCGGACGACTGACTGAAGAACAGCACACGTTCAACCAGACCATCAGTCGTGTACGGGTGAATGTTGAGAATGCTTTTGGTAGGCTTAAGGGAAGGTGGCGCTGCCTTTTAAAAAGGAATGACTGTGACATCGAACTTGTGAAATCCATGGTGGTGACTTGTTGTGCACTGCATAATCTGTGTGAAACTCATGGGGAGGCCTTTGATACTGCATTGGATGCAGTAGATGATGAAGTGTTGGTGTCAGCTGCAGAGGTAGCTGAGGACCATGGTGGGGGTGTCAGAGATGCTTTGATGCAGTACTTGTGTACAAATAATTAATAAGAATTTTATCAGTATTCATGTGTGTACATATTTGTAACGTCTGTGTTTAATGATTAAACTGTTGTTCACTTTTCATTTGTCTCTTTTGATTTGCTGGAACTGAAAATTGAAATAGTAATTATGTTTAGAAAAACGTTATACTTAAATTTAAGCATATCATACAAAAAATAAGTCAAAATAGATGCAATAAGCACACATTATATTGATAAGTGTTATTTCAAAATATTCAATATTAAGTGCCTTCACTATAAATAGCCTCACTGGCTGCCTGTGGTTATTTTTATCCCGGCTGAGGCTAAATAAGTGTACATATTTCTAAAAAGTACACATTATTCCAAATATGTTGTATTTCACTTTAATAAAATCAAACTTATACTTACCAAAAAATGTTAATATTCTTAAAAATAACCCACATGCAAAAGTTAGCACCACAAGCAGTGTGTCATAAAGGTTTTGGGTAACATCAACACAATTGTGTATTCCTTGACAATCTGTCTGCAGTGATAAATGTTTAACAGTTAAGGGACAAATGCTTCCCAAAAAAAAAGGCACTTTTGTTTTGAATTAACTGACAAATGACCTTTAAATAATGAGCTGAAACTTTTTTTATTAGTATTAAATAATGATACAGTGGCACACTGGATCATTACCAAATTGTATTAATTTTTACATCCTAGTGCATTTAGGATGTACCGAATAAAAAAAAATTTCATGTTATTAACATTCAGATCAACGTTTGGGATTAGTTTTTTTTTCTTTTTATATGATGCTATACTCCTTTTCAAATATTCTAAATGTATGAAATTTGACTAACAATCAATGGACATATAATAATTTTTTTTAAATACTTTGACTTGTAAGCTTGATCGGTCTGTCCTGCTGCAATTTAAACTCCAAATGTGCAACTTCTTATAAGTTGACATAAAAAATGTAACCAAAGTTTAAAAATGTATCATTTGTTTCTATTTTTTGAAGAGATTTAAATAAAAACAATATCAACCTTACAAAAAATTTGTTCTTTGTTATAGATAATAATTAAATTACCTTTACAATGGGTGACCTCTGACCTGATCTGCTCTGATCTGCATCATTTTCATCAGACTAGGCAATTGAATTGCTATGTAATTATACAGTTTTATAATTCATCGTTATAACAGACAAAACACACTTATGAAACAATTTTTTTTTATTATAAATCAAATATTCCAAAAAAAAAAAAACAGCAACAGAACATAATCGACATTTTATTCCCGCCGATCACTCATTGCCTTTACCAGATTGCCAAAATGTGTCAGGAAGGTTCTGTTAAATATTTGGGTCTCTGTCAGCTCCTCCCTATGTGCTTCCCTCATTTGTTCAGAAAACTGCTGGTGGTGTCTCTCAAGTTGGTCGAGGCGTTTTTGCTGTATAATCTCCTGCCTGTCAGTGTATCTCTCCAGTGTCTCATCTATTCTCTCCATCAGACGTCTGTCATGTTCATGGGACTCTTCCATTATTGAGGCGATGTCCGACAGTGTATTTCTTTTTCTTCGTTTCCCTAGATGAAAGACAGAAAGTCAGGGTGGTTACATGCTGTATCTAAATATACAAAACATATACTATTGAATTACACTGGTGAATCCATCTGGTGGGATGTGACTATATGCTTCTTTGCTGTAATTAAGCTCAAATGTTAGGTTTCTCCACTTCAAAGGAGTTGATTGTTCACAGGGTGCTGTGATAGGGAACGTCCCCCCATGCAATCCTCAAAGGATTAAGTTGAAAAAAATGGATGGATGGCTCTAACATTTTTCTTTTTTATTGTTGACTCTGAAATAGTAATGTGTTAATAAAAAATGCTTAAGTTACGTGAAGGTTTGTAATGAGGCATATTCATAAGTTAGTTCATGTGCTGTTGTGAAGCACATGTGACTCACATGTTGCAGGCTGCAATTCAGCCAAGAGAGACTTTGAGCTAGCCATGCGTAATTAAATGACACCTCTACTGGATGAGGTGTTTGCACCCCCTGTGAACTCAGAATAAAGGAGAAGATTAGCCGCCCTGACCTTTTGGGGGTCAGAGAGGAGAACAAAGGACTCTGTGTGTCTTACAGATGAAAGCATGTAAATTAGTATTGACTTTTGTGTGATTTATTGATTGAGACCATTGTATTACTGTGTGTGACCAGTCTTTCGCGTGGGAGGGGGGAGTGATGTGGAGCCCATAATTATAGCTGAATTCAGAGGAGACAGACTTTGAGCTAGCCAGGTGTATTTACATCACACATCAAAAGGATGAGGTGTCTGCACCCCCTGTGGACTGCCAAGAAAGGAGATTACCCACACAGAACTTTTTAGGGGTTAGAGAGGAGACCAGAAGGACTCTGTTTATTCTATTACAGATGAAAGGATGTATTGACTTTTGTGTGAAGTATTGTTTGAGATGAGAATTAAAAAAGATAATGTTAAATCATGCGTTCTCCTGGGGAGAAAACCTGAGGAGAAAACCATTATTAAGGCCCTGTCTCACAAGAAGTGGCAGCAGCAACACCCAAACTTCTGCAAGGATGACAACTACTATAGTCTGAGCAGGGCTGACCAAGTCGTTCTGTTCAGACTCCGAACTGGACATAACAGAATGCATGCTCACATGCACCAGAAACTTAAAGTTGGACAATCGGACAGATGCCCATGTGGTACTGCCCAAATGACCAGCGAACACCTCCTCCAAGACTGCCCAGACCACGCTGCACTCAGACGAGCTACGTGGCCTGACCCCACATCGCTGAACCAAAAGCTGCACGGAGACCTCGGGGACCTCCGCAGGACGGCAGCATTCGTCAGGGCAGCTGGTGTGACCATCTAGTGATCGACGAAGAAGAAGAAGAATGCGTTCTCCTGAATTCTTGACTCCTACACTGTTTCTTTTTTTAGATATGATGACCTACAAAAAGTATTTAAAAAAACACACAACCACAACTGTGTTGTTTAACACCGACAACAGACCACCACAGATTTTTTTGACACAGAGATAAATTAAAATGCAGCTATCTGAAATTACCTTAGTCATTAAAAAAAGGGGGCTATAAGGGACGTATTATTTAATACAAATAAAAAATGGGGCTATAAGGGACGGCGGGGTAATAAGGGACACTTTTTTTTCGAATTTTCATTAAATACAACGGAGACAAATTTCTTAAAAATAAGATCTATCTACAGGAAAGACAATACAACTCAGCGTCCTGCTCAAAATAAAAAAAAGGAGAATTACATTTAAAACATTTAACAGAAAAGTGTCCCTTATTAAACAGCCGTCCCTTATAGCCCCTTTTTACGGTATAATCTCATGTTTTATGTGACTTACCAACACTTGTTGGACGAGACCTAACGGATACAGACGGAGCTGATGATGGAGAAGGTGATGGAGCTCGTGATGGAGCTTGGGACGGACCTTCGGCTGGACCTTGTGATCTGCCCGCTACCGGTGTCGGCGCGACAGATTCACCTCCGTCAGACGCTGGAGAGTCCGTGCGTGCTGGCGCGGCGGACGAGTGGGCTGATTCTACAAGTGAAATGCACACAATAAAATACAGCACTAAAGTTAAAGATATACAGAAAAGACAATAGTTTTTAAAACGATTATACAAGTTTATTTCAGCGTATTTTTCACATGTATACTTAAAAGAAAAGCGTTAGACCACAGTCTGCTGCGATATAGCAGAGCGATCATCCACATGCACAAATGAACAGCTTTTTTATTCCATAAATAAACTGAGCGTCTTCCAGAATATATTTCCGACCCCCCCCCCCCAAAAAAAAAATAAAAAAATCTCACCTTTAAAGGGCTCCGATGTTGTGGCTGTGTCTCGAGCCATGGCTCGGCCAATGCTCGCATGCCGATGGCCGTATATTGCGTCCATCTGCTCAAACCATTTCCAGCTTCTCCGGTCCGCACCGCTTCTGCTGTTGTGGTCCTTTAACACACGGTAATCACACTTCATTTTTTTTAATTTTTTCCCTATACTGTTTGGCAGTCCGTGTGTGCACCTGTGCTGCCAAGTGCTCTGAAACCTCCCGGTATATTTTCTCATTCCTGGTAGCTTCATCTAACTCGCGCTGGATGCGATCATCAGACAATGCAGTTAGCAGACACTGAACCTCCTCATTGCTCCATGGAACGCCCTTATTACGCGAAGCCATGATAAGAAATAAAAAAATGAAAATATCACAGCAATACAGTGAAAATCAACCACCCACTGTAGTTGAGCACTGAGTAATGGCGTTCGTGAAGATTCGGCAGAGGAGGTCGCTTTTCGTGACGTTACGACCTGACCAATCAGCTGCGGTTACGAACTAACCAATCAGCGCCGGTTAAGACCTGACCAATCAGCGGCGACCAGTCTGTTAACGTCACAACACGGCACAGCTCAGCACTGCTGTACCCTGCCCTGAAGCGGGGCTGAGAATCGCGGCTGTTAAACCGTGTTGGGGCTAGTCGAAAAGCGTACAAAGCGTGCTGAGCCGTCCCGTGCCGCGCCAAAGCGCGCTAGTGGAAAAGGCCCTCATGATAGTGTTTGCAACATTGGCTGGCTGACAACACATCAGATAATGCACACAAACCATGAACAGCTGACTGTCAAAGAGAGAGAGCGCGTGTGTTCGGACTGGCGAATCTTGGACAGTGCCCACCTGAAAGTGGCTCAAAATGCACATAAAACACATGTACAAAACAAAAACAACAAGAACTCAAAATATATAATCCATAATAAACCCCGATGCCTGAGCCACAGAGAATACACTGCTATGATTTTATTGAAAAATTGGGTTTAAATAAATTATATTTATGAACAAATAATTTGTTGCAATATCTGTAACAAAAGAATAACACTTGGTGTTCCCTTGCTGTGTGTTTGTCACTGCTGCCGCGGCGGGCATGTGTGCCTCTCCACCTGTCACTCACTGAGTCTGACTGGCTTGGCACGATGCCCGCTTGGCACGGCTCAAACCTATACGGTCTGATGCCCCCAGATTCTTCATTATCATCCCATTCTTCGGAACTATAATCGTCTGAAGATTGGACAACACAAATCAATTCCAGACTACATGTGCTGAAACCATGGTCGATGTTTTCAACCGCTTCCATCCTGTGTGTACAATGGGCAGCCAAGCACTGTGTTCTCCCGATGACGTGACTACATGGCAGCGGGGTTTTCCAGCCACTGACGTAATTGGTGACGTGGCGCTCATGAAAACGTTGGATATTTGCATGAAAAAAAGCCTGTTTGACTTAGAATTGCACAGACCAACCTATTTTGTCATATTGTATTATTGTATTATATGACTTGAAAAATTAGAGGAAGTCAAAAACATGTCATCAGCACTTTAAGGTGTTTATCTGATATGATGGCGGTCCTGGATTCCACTCTTTCCATCAGTCTTGTTCTTCTGAGCAACAGCTAAGGTACAACATGCCTCTCCTGTTCATTTTAAAACCTACCTTACATCAAAATTTCTGTTTTAAATGTTGGTGAACAGTATAAAATTGTGAAATCAATTTAATTTATTTTGTTGTTTATTTTTCTCTTTTTTCCATTGTTTTATTTTTTGGTTTGTCATTTTCTTATCTGCAATTGTATTTTGACTTTTGCGCATGTTGTATTTGGTTGATAATAGTGTTTTTCTTCAAATTAAACTTGATTGCTTGCTTGCAAACAAGTTTTTTTTTTTTTTTTTTAAGTATGTCTTGCTCAAAAAGTAACACTGAGGCTTTGAAAAAAAAGTCCACAACCCAATGAGCGACACCATATGGCTGTCTACACTTACATCACTGATCTCATGAACACGCACAATGACGCGTCGAGGTATCAACAAATGACGATTTCACTGCATTTCTATGGCAATGTTAGCTAAATTTAAACAAAGGAAATGTGGAAATGGTGTGCAACTGGCTCATTTAGCCATCACCATCTTATGAAAGATGGTGATAGCAATTAGAATACAAGTTTTTTAGATTCACATCAGCCAGCAGAGATTACCAAAGGAGGATTTTGTGGGCTGCCTTTTCATATGAGTTGGCTGCCTGAGGGATGATAAGACCCACATCTCCGTCTGGCCACAAATGGAGCTTGCTCCTGCTGCAGGTATGTCTTTTTACCAAACTATGACTCTTATTTATCATTCAAAGTAACTTGCCTACACAAAGTTAATGCAAACATGCGAAAAACATTCGAATTTGCAACAGAGGGAGTTAATAGCTAAAATAGCATTAGCATAGAAACGCATCAGCTCTGTAGGAATATTAATTCCAATTTGAGCTGCTTATCAACCTCAGAGTAAACATATCAACACTGCAATTAAACTAGTTTAAAAATAAGACTGACACTCACCTGCTGACAAATGGACTGAAGCTCTGTAGAGCTGAAACGAAGTGTTGGGATTAACAGGGCAAACAAGTGTAAATAAACAGGTTGTTTTTCCTCTGTGCTCCGGTGGATAAATTTTGCAAACCTAAACATGACAGCTTTTTGGGGATTTCCACAGCTGGTACAATTTATTTTCTATTATTGGAGTGTTCCGCCAATGTACTGCCAAACTGGCACATTATTCATTGTTACAAATATCAATAAATATTGTTTCTGGACACTGTTGAATTATTCTTCCACGTACTGGCTGGTAGACAGTAGGGACGCTTTCTGAGATGACAAATTTAAAGTTTCTGATCAAATCTGATCCAATCTTGCAGTGAAAGCTCATCATAATATTGATATGCTGTATTGTTTCAATGGTAAACTGACGTTTTTTCTTAGTTCAGCACTTTCCCAGGTTTGAACATTCACATGGAAGGACCCAGATGTGTAGACAGCCCTACTGTGGCTGTGTCCATCTTTCATTTAAAACATTTAACCAAAGTCCCCTATCTTGTTTGTTTGACAGTTAATGATTTGCTCAGAACATGGTTTGGCTCCTTGGCAACAGCTTATTCTGCAGACTGTTTTCTTCACTCAGAGCTTATTAAACTAGTAAAACATTATTACCACTGACAGCACTGGTCATCACCCAAGAGCTGGCTAGCTCGAGACCTTTCTGTGTGGGGTTTGCATGTTCTCCTGGTGTCTGCATGGGTTTTTGCCAGGTACTCCACTTTCCTCTCACAGTCCAGAGACATGCACATTAGGCTAATTGCAATTAACTGAGGATAAATTGTCCATAGGTGATAGGTATGAATGTGGGAGTGACTGGTGATCTGTCCGGAGTGTACCTCACTTCACTTCTCACCAGCGTTGAGAGTAACACGTTACTGTAATGCCACTACTTTTGAAGTAATGTGCTGTGTAGCAAAATTACTGTTTAAAAATTCAGTAAAGCATTACAGTTACTGAAATTTGATCAGATGCTTTACTCATTACTCGTTTTATTAATATGGATAGATATTTTTAGCGCAAATAAATACAAACTGACCCTACATAGCTGACACAGCCGTCAGTCAATGTGACCTGTTGCAAAGATCCTGTTCACTACTGAGCGGAGGAAAAGGTGAAGCTACTTTGTTTTTGTGGAAATAGACAGATTATTTTTCCTTTGCCGCAGTTAAGGACAAAAGCATTTTGGTGGGTTGCAAGCTAAAGTGCAGTGTGAGACCGACTGCAATCTTCAGAAGCGCCTGAGAACAGTAACAAGCTCAGACAAAGCTAGTGCTAAGTAACGACTAGCTATGTTAACAACTAACACCGTACTGGTGGATCTACTGTATTCTGAACAGCCACAGCTGGATGTAAAGTGGATGTAAAGTGGAAATACTCTTGTCTCAACACCCATGGCTGGATTTCAAGCACAGGTATGCATCTGGACAGTTTGTGACCCAGCAAGAACTAAACTGACTGATTGCCAGATAGATCGTTACAGAATGAAGATCTGATCACAGTCATTTTCCATCAGACAGCTGAGACTGTGAACCACTGAAGTTAAAACACATTTACTTGCTATCTGGATAAAGATTATTCAAAAATGGATTTGATCTCCAAAAGGAATTTAAGGGACTTGATCATATCTCTGTCACAACAGACATTTGGACTGTGGATAATGGACATTTTCTTTGGATCACTGCACATCTGATTAAATCCATAATATAAAGGTAAAATAAAACACTGACAGCTTTATGCAGTGTTGCCAACTCACTCTTTTGGAGTGATTCTCACTCTTTTTCCCTCTCTCTCACACCACAAACCCTATTTCTTACTCCAAAATGAGGAAACTACTGGCAATTTTGTGTTGATTTTCTTCAGATTTTTCCCACAATAAGAGCTCCCAAGGCAGAATAAAGCAGACTGTCAGTCTGTTTTCAGCCTGACATTAAAGGCCAAATGTCATGTAATTTTTTTTTCTAAATGACAACGAATTTAGATAAAATACACATAGCTTAAACCAAATATTCATACCGGAGACCATATCACCCACCTGTATTTACATAATTGCACAAAATACACCAGGTGAAGGCCCCACCTTGCTTGCTGGCTTGTGACAGCCAGTCCAGCCCACGCCCATGTTTTTGACATCATCAGTTGTACCCTGGCTGCCCTGCCTATCCACATTCACACTTATCAACATTGGACAATCATGACGGAAAGTGACAGCGTTTGTGAACAAATTAGTTTAGTTTTGTCTTTTTTTTTTTGTCTTTTTTTTTGTCAGTGGTTCAGACAGTGACAGAGGCACTGAACCTTACCGGTTCGAGCCGTCCGAGACAGAATCAGATGCTTTGTCTGATGACAACAGTTCCAACGATGACCAGAGAGCAGAACCAGTGGAAAATGTCATTGAACTAGACATTAATCGCCTCCAGAATTGCGAAGCCGGAGGGGGTCTGTCGAGGGCGCCCCATAAATATTGATTTTTCGGAAGCCATTATTATTACAGTGGAGGAGAGCCGCTGCTGTCAAGAAATTGACCAGATCAATATGAAAATGGAGGCGCATACCTGTCAAGGGAGACGTTTTCGCCGTATTTTGGTGGGCGGAGTGGTGGTGGACACTTTTCTGGGAAATGTTTTAAATGTAGTTCGTGTTGTTATTGTCAAATATTTTAAGGAAAATACGGGGAAAATGCAATTTTAGCAAAAACGGGCGTATTGCCATTTCTGTACGCCCAAAAGGAAAAATATACTGGAAAAAAAATTGAGTGTTTTGCGGAGCACTCATGTGTGTGATCAGCCACAGCTGGTGCTGGCAGATCGCTCAGCGTCAGCTATTCGCACTACCATGAGAAGTGTGGAGTCACTCATTAGTTTAATTGTCTGGGCGGGCTGATCGCTCAGCTTGAGCTGTTCTCACTACAATGAGAAGTCATTAGGACAATGGTTTAACACGTTGAGCTGTGCAGCGGTTGCGGAACAGACAGAGATCCCAGAGAGGTGTGCCTTGTTGCTCCGCCGTTCCTTATAGCCGCTTTTTACGGTGTTGAAGTACGGCGAAAACGTCTCACTTGACAGGTATGAAAACATTTCCCAGAGAAGTGTCCCTTATTACCCAGCTGTCCCTGATAGTCCCGTTTTAAGGTATGGGTGAAATATCCAATTTTTTCTTTCTTGTTGCTCACTTCAACCTTCCAGTCTCCATATAAACAATCAATTGAAATACCCCAAGCATCAAACTAGGGTACAATCGATTTCGTCACTTCCGCCTTCTTCCCCAGGCGATTCCAGGGGCCGTGTCAGGCCAAGCGCGGCAGTTTTAAATTAACGAATATTCCGTTGTTACTGAAGCATATGCACCAAGACCCGAACGGATCGGTTCCCTTTTATATCTAGTTTCAAGATATTTAAAGTACCCTGTTACGTGACATTTGGCCTTTAAAGGAAAAGGAAAAGTCGGTCCTCTGAAAAAACTTGAGAAGAGCCCAAGGTTTCATGAGGCATTCCGTCAGCTTGGAGAGAACTGGAACGTCGACCCTGAAGTGGTTACGCAGCTGGAGAAGTTCACCTGTATCATGTATGGGCAGCCTCGTGAATCGTCCATGGATACCGTACGTGTCAAACTGCTTCGAAAGATGGTTGGTGAAGGTGAGAGGCTCACTACCAAGTCAAAAGTCGACCTGTCACATCTCCCTCCGTGCCGCTCTGCGCTCAAGCCACACATCCAGCGTGCAAACTACCGGGTTGCGCTGTACAAACGAGCTCACCAAGCTATCTTTGAAAAGCCGAAACCACACGATGAGGGTCAGGGTTGGTTAAGAACAGACCAGGAAGTACTAGAACCCATCTGGTACTATGGAGAGGCGCTACCTACTTCACTCGTAGATATCCTAGATACTGCTGGTGAAGACGACAGTGAAGAAGAAGAGTCTGAAGACGAAGCAGAAGACGACATAGAAGAAGAGGATTATGATGATGATGATGCGTAATATTTACATATTACTGTTAGAAATGAACACATGATTAGTTTTTACCATGTTCCTTGACCATGTTAATGGGGAGGTAGAAGCTCCCAGAAAACGTTTATCTCTAAAAGGAGCCAAAATAGGGCGAAAAAACTATTTTTTCTTAATGGCAGCCGTAATTACAGGATTTCATAGCATACTAGTAACACGTGTATTCACAACAATGATAACGTTATCGTATTGTTTGACCATGTAATAGGAGGTAGAAACCATTTTGGTGAGGCTATGTCCAAGACTGGTAGAGATATAGAGAAATAAAGATTTTTGCACAATGGCGGACCTAATTTGCATATTTTCTTGTTCTATACAAATATGGGCATTCTGAAAATAGGTTCAATGTGACAATTGACCTTCATAACATGGGTGTAGAAGCCATAATTAAGGAGTTTTCTCAAACATTTAAAGAGACATAACAAAAAATGCTTTTTCTGGTAATGGCGGCAATAATTTGCATAAAATTAGCATAAAAAAGTCACGTGGGACACTTTGCAAGCTTGGGAACAAGGCATTTCGTTAACAGCTTATCCAGAGCATTCCAGAAACGCTGGTTAAAAGTTGATTTCCGGGGGGTGCATGGGAACCCCTCCAAGTCCAAAGTCCAAGACTCCAAAGTCCATGTAACTTCCTGGATGCCATCCTGTCATGCTTGTTGTTAACCATCAAGCAACTAACCCACATCTTAATCCCTAACCCTAACCTCACAGGAGGTAATGCATAAATCTAAACTTTCATTAGTTGAGTGAAAAACAAACAAAGAAAAAAAAATGAAAAGTCACTCACAGATGAGAGTGGGACTCGAACTTGCATATTTTAATATCATTGCTTGAACGTCCGAGTAAGCATTGGAAAACCTAAGTAAAAGAGGCATTGTTCTGCACATGCGTGGTGAGGACTGTTTAGGAGTGTTTTGCGCATGCGCAGTGAATGAAGGCATGAAGGCCATATTATTTGCCGAGGGAATTCAGCAGCGTGTTTGTAGCTGGTGTTTACATAGTGCCGAGCGCTAATGCTAAAGCTAATGCTAAGAAGGCACTCGGGGAACTGCACAATGCGATTAGTGAAATCCAAACTTCACACCCGGACAGTTTTGTGGTGGTTGCGGGGGATTTTAACCACACCAGCCTAAAGACTGTGCTCCCCAAGTTTAAACAATGTGTAGACTTTAAGACCAGAGGAGAGAATATGTTGGACTTAGTGTACACAAACACAGACGCATATAAGGCGATACCCCGCCCCCATCTCGGCCTTTCTGATCACATATCCGTGATGCTGCTGCCTGCCTACAAACCTTTACTGAAGCGCAGCAGGCCAGCAGTGAAACAAATTAGAATTTGGACAGAGAGTGCAACCTCTGCACTGAAAGACTGTTTTCTGCACACAGACTGGGAGGTCTTCAAAATAGCAGCCTCCCAGGAAGACAAGACAGATGTGGAGGAGTATGCTGATACAGTCACCAGCTACATCGCGAAGTGCACAGAGGATGTCACTACAGTGAAGACCATCACTATGCGGGGTAACCATAAGCCCTGGATGACTGCAGAGGTGCGCTCGCTGCTTACAGCCAGAGATGCAGCCTTCAGAGCGAAGGACAGGATCACCCTCCGCTCAGCCAGGTCTGCGCTCTCAAAGGGAATTAAGGTGGCAAAGCGCGCCTATGCGGAGAAAATCCAGGGATACCTCTGTGACACTAGGAACACCAAGCAGATGTGGCAGGGAGTTCGGACACTGACGGGCTATAAGTCTAGGCAGGGGGTCGATGATGACGACGCTTCGCTTCCAGACAGGCTTAACGACTTCTTTGCACGTTTTGAACCATCAAACTCAACAATCAGAGGGAGAGCTGGCCCACCCCCACCATCGGTCGGACCAGCTTTTACCATCAACACAGCGGACACACGGAGGACCCTAACCAGAGTCAACCCACGCAAAGCTGCAGGTCCGGACAACATTCCGGGACGTGTGCTCCGAGACTGCGCGAGCGAGTTGGCGGATGTCCTGACTGACATTTATAACATCTCCCTGAGTCAGGCCATCGTTCCCAGATGCTTCAAGACCTCTATCATTGTACTGGTGGCAAAGAAACCAGTTGTGTACTGTTTGAATGACTATCGTCCTGTTGCACTGACACCAATTGTGATGAAGTGTTTTGAACGGCTTGTCAAACCACACATTACAGCCTGCCTCCCTGCATCACACGATCCGCTCCAGTTTGCATATCATTCAAACCGCTCCACGGAGGATGCTATAGTCACCACCCTACACTCTGTCATCACCCACCTGGACCAGAAAGACACCTACGCCAGACTCCTGTACATTGATTTCAGTTCAGCATTCAACACCATTATTCCCCAGAGACTGATGGAGAAATTATTCCTTCTCGGTCTGAACACTGCCACATGTCTCTGGATCCTGGATTTCCTGACTGAGAGACCTCAGTCTGTCCGGGTTGGAAACAACATCTCCAACTCTGTCACACTGAGCACCGGATCCCCTCAAGGCTGTGTACTCAGTCCACTGTTGTTTACACTTCTAACACATGACTGTGTATCCAGACACGAGGGGAACCAGATTATTAAGTTTGCAGACGACACCACGGTGGTGGGACTTATTCAGAGGGATGAGGAATCAATGTACAGGGAAGAAGTGAGAGACTTGGAGGGCTGGTGCAGGGAGAACAATCTGGTGCTCAACGTGGACAAAACGAAGGAGATGATTATCGACTTCCGGCGGTCACAGCCTGAGCATGTCCCCCTCAGCATTGGCGGCTGTTTAGTGGAGAGAGTGGAGAACATCAAGTTCCTCGGAGTGCAGATCTCGCAGGACCTGACCTGGAGCAAGAATTCCTTGGGGATCAGGAAGCGGGCTCAGCAGAGACTGCACTTCTTGAGGAAACTCAAACAGGCCTTTCTCCCCATCTGCATCCTCAGGACCTTCTACAGAGGTGTGGTGGAGAGTGTTCTGACGTACTGCATTGCTACATGGTACTCCAGCTGCAGTATGTCAGACAAAAAAGCCCTGCAGAGGATAGTCAAGGGGGCTGAGAGGGTAATTGGAGTCTCCCTCCCCTCTGTCCAAGAACTTTTTCAGAACCGTTGTAGGAGCAGGGCACTGAACATTGTCAAGGACCGTTCTCATCCTCAGCATAAACACTTTGAACTTCTTCCATCTGGTAAACGATTCCGGAGCATCAGAGGCAGAACCACCAGACTGATCAACAGCTTCCTTCCACAAGCTGTCAGGATGCTGAACAGCTGACCCGGAATCTCTCATACACACTACTGCACCTATGGACATTTTGTATATTATTTGTGTATTATAATTAGTTGTTTTTTTCCCCCAAATATGTCTCAGGGATGTGTGAATGGATGGGGGGGGGGGGGTGAAGCTATGTGTGAGTGTGTCTTAAATCATGCTGCTTCTATTTATATGGATGCTGAGAGAAACGCAATTTCATCTTGCCTGCACTACAGTTGTATGTACAGCAATATGACAATAAAGTTTGATTTGATTTGATTTGATTTTTGACTTGGGGTCTCAGCTTGTAAATGCATGCTGAGGCACATTATTGTTTGGTTTAATGTGCAAATGTATGATTTTAGAGCGGTGGAAAACATTTATTAGATAAGTTTTTACTGAGATCGGGTTGATTCCAAACGCTGTCCACTGCCCACCCTGTGTGCAAAGACATGTCTCTGTGGAAAAGAGGCCCAGAGAATACTTTTTTTATATGAAAGAGATGTCAACAGTTTTACTCTGAGACATGATTTGAAGTTCAATTCAATTCAATTCAACTTTATTTATATAGCGCCATTTCACAACAACAGTCATCTCATAGCACTATCAACTGTAGGGAGGACCCCCACAGTTGCAGAAAGACCCCAGCAATCAAGTTGAGTAAGTTGAAAAAATTTTAAATATATGAGATCGTGATACTTGCTATTGCAATATTGTGATTATTGTTGAATTGTGATAGGATCATATCGTGGCCCAAGTATCACGATCCGAATCAAATCGTGAGGATTCCCACCTCTAGCACTAGTATGTTCACCAAACTGAGAGTTGGCTGAACAGAGCTGTAAGTGTAACAATCTCATGATATCACCCTACTATTATTAAACGTGAGTTCAGGGGAAATCACCCAGTCAGTGATTCATTACAGAGCAGGCAGCGAATCACTATGTGCTTTCTCCTCAACTCTTTTCCAATAAAAGCAGTGCCGGGTTTGCATGGCTGTAAAAGGCTGTAGATGGGCTACGAGAACTGTCAATCAATGAAGTGTACGAGATTCAGACGCTGCTGATTCAGCATGCAGGTAGAGTCGCCTTTTCATAAGTGAATCAGTTTGGCACGTTCACCCATAAGAGGTAGTACATTCGAATGAATCGTTTGCGAATGCTGCATCACTAGTCCTTACTACAGCAAAAGGCGTTGGGGTTAGGTGGTCAGGATTAGGTTTAGAGATACAGTTACGTCAATCAAAATGCAGAGCTGGACACCCAACCCTGCCCCATTCCATGTCCTGAAACGTGCTTCCCCTCTTCATTTTTGAGAAAGACGGCTAGCCAGTTTGACCAAAAGGTGCCACTAAAAACCAGAATTTCCAAACAGTTTCATACAGTGTTTCATTAAATGTACTCATTCAAGCATCAAGCACATTATGTATGATTTGTCAATATTAATATAGATATACAGTTCACTTTGAAAACCTTTGCTCCAGGTATGGAAGGCACTGCTTCTTCGGAGTATGTCAAGTTATTCTCCTCAAAGCAAGATAGCGCCCACCGTTGGTGAACATCTTTGCTCATTCCGCTCCTGAATAAGATAAGATAAGATAAGCCTTTATTAGTCCCACAATGGAGAAATTCCAGGATTGCAACAGCACAGGGATAGCAACATTCAGAGCAATAATTTAGAAGATAAGAAAATAAGAGCAGTGAATATACATACAGTATGTACACATAAATATATAAATATATATACATAGTGCAGAGCATTGTAGCTAGATGCAATAAACAGCATAACCGTCTATTTAGTTACCTCACAAAGTATGACTATGTACCCATACATATTGTCACCCTCAGTAGCGATTTATATTGTCCTAGTTGTATACTGGAGCAGGACCATTTTGTGTAAGTCTGTTGCATCTTTTGCATTCAATACTATTAGGTTGTCACGTTTTTTTTTGCTATCTCTGCGAGCAGCCCTGCTTAGCTTATAAATTCTGACAGCTGTAGGTAGGAAGGACCTGCGAAACCTCTCGGTCGTGTACCTAGGATGATGTAGCCTACTGCTAAATGAGCTCCTCAGTGCATTCAGTATGTCCTGCATAGGGTTGGACTCGGACTCCAGCAGAGATGACAGCTTAGCCACCATCCTTCTCTCACCTATCTCCTCCACTGGGTCAAGTTGCTGCCTCAGGACAGAGCTAGCTTTCTTGATCAGTTTGTTCAGTCTCTTCCTATCGGCTGCTGTGATTCCACTGCCCCAGCAGACCACTCCAAAAGTGATGGCTGATGCCACCACTGAATCGTAGAAGGTCTTCAGGAGCACCCCTTGTACACCAAAAGACCTGAGCCTCCTCAGTAGGAACAGCCTGCGCTGTCCCTTCTTGTAGAGTGCGTCGGTATCGTGTGACCAGTTCAGTCTAGTTTATTGTTCAGATGAACACCCAGGTACTTGTAGGATGTCACCATCTCAATGTTCTGTTGTACTGGTGCTGTGAGGAGTTGTCCTTGCCTGCGGCAGTCCACCACCAGCTCCTTAGTTTTTCTTGCGTTGATCTGGAGGCAGTTCCGATGGCACCAGTCCACGAAGTCCTGGATAAGTCCTCTGTACTCAGCTTCATCTCCGTTGGAGATGAGGCCGACAATCACAGAGTCGTCAGAGAACTTCTGTAGATGGCAGTGTGTTGTGTTGTGTTGTGTTGTGTTGTGTTGTGTGAGAAGTCCGCAGTATAAAGGGTGAACAGGAAGGGAGAAAAAACTGTTCCCTGGGGGGGCCCCGTGCTGCCGATGGTCGTGTGGGACACACAATCCCGGGTTCTCACAAACTGTGGCTGGTTTGTGAGGTAGCCCAGGATCCATGATGACAGGTGCTGGTCCACCCCTGCGCACAGCAGCTTGTCCCTCAGGATCATCGGTTGGATGGTGTTGAAAGCACTGGAGAAGTCAAAGAACATGATCCTCACCGCGTTCCCAGGCTTCTCCAGGTGGAACAGGGAACGGTGAAGGAGAAAGATCACTGCATCTTCCACCCCAATGCCATGCTGGTAGGCGAACTGGAGTGGATCCATCGCTGGTCCCACCAGGGGGCAGAGGTGAGCAAGGAGCAGTCTCTCCAGAATGCCGACTTTTCTCCTTTTTTGCATAGTTGCTGTTCTTTCTACAGTGCATGGAGGTCATGTACTGCTAACATGCAACGGAGAAACACTACTGGATATTGCCAAGTCAAGCAGCCACACGGAGTTTACTGGCTTTATACCACCTGACCTGCAATGCATCGTCCGCCCCCGCGGTGACCATCAGCACCCCCAGGAAGGCCCCAAAGCACCGAGTCCGCGTTAGCATGCTGACCCCAAGAGAGTGCGTCGGAGGCGGGGCCAATGGCGCCGAAGGCGAGGCAAGAGAGGAGGGCTACATGCTAGGCTAAAGGCTCACTTCAGCCGACCACCGCTACCCAGTCTCTTAATGGGAAATGTTTGTTCTTTGGAAAATAAGCTAGACGAACTAAGAGCAAGGATTGAAGACCAGCGGGAGACAAGAGAGTGCTGTGCGCCTAATTTTCTGTGAGACCTGGCTATCAGACAGAGTCCCAGAGAGACAGAGTCCCAGAGAGCAGGCAGACGGAACAGGAGACTCTGGTAAGACGAGGGGAGTGTGTGTGTGTGTGTGTGTGTGTGTGTGTGTGTGTGTATTTATAAACCACTCATGGTGTGGAGATGTACAGACCGTTTACAAGCACTGCTCGCCCGACATGGAGTTTTTACTGCTGAAATGCCGTTTTTATTATCTACCAAGGGAATTTACCGCTGTGTTTATGGCTGCTGTATACATTTGTCCACAGAGCAACTACACAGTAGCTCTGTGGACAAATTTTCAAAAAAAAAATTTTCAAAATCCTGAACTTGAATCTTTTCATTAATCAGAAACAGTTCACTCTTATTAAGATTAATTTTATAACCAGAAAACCTACTAAAACTATCCAAAATGTTGAGTATAGCGGGTAATGAAGTAAGTGGGTTGGAGAGAAATAGTAAAAGATCGTCAGCATAGAGTGAAACCCTATGCTCAATGCCACCCCTACGAATGCCTAGAAAGTCCCGGCTCCCGCGGATTGCAATAGCTAACGGCTCACCTGCCAAGGCAAAGAGCAACGGGCTCAAAGGACAGCCTTGCCTCGTACCACGGTAAAGTCTAAAATAGTCAGAATAGCGACAATTAGTTAACACTGAAGCTAAAGGACTAGCATAGAGAAGTTTAATCCAGGAACAGAAGGAAGGACCAAAACCGAACCTCTCCAAAGTAAAAAACAAATACTCCCACTCAACCCTATCGAATGCCTTTTCAGCGTCCAAACTAATAAGACATTCAGGTATGTTGTGGTGAGGAGTATAAATAATATTAAACAACCGCCTCAAGTTAAAAAAAGAATGGCGATTTTTAATGAAACCGGTTTGGTCCTGTGAAATTATAAAAGGAAGAATCTTTTCCAACCTAGAAGCTAACAACTTTGACAAAATTTTAACATCGGTATTTAACAAGGAAATAGGCCTGTAAGAAGCACAATCAACAGGATCCTTATCTTTTTTAAGCAACACAGTGATACAGGCCTGATAGCATGAAGGAGGAAGTGTACCGGAGTCAAGCGACTCTGTAAAAACTTGACAAAGGAAAGGGGCGAGGTCGTCAGAGAATTTTTTGAAAAAATCAGCGGAAAACCCATCAGGTCCTGGAGATTTTCCTGATTGCATGGATGATATTGCCAGCTGAATTTCTTCTTTTGTGATGGGAGCTTCTAAAATTTGCTGAGATTCTGAAGAAATCGAAGGAATATCAATAGAATCAAAAAAATTTTCCAAATCCTTTAAGTTTGTTGTATATTCTGAGGTATATAATTTGGAATAAAATGACCTGAAAATATCATTAATCACTTGTTGGTCTGATGTCACCTCTCCTTTATCTGTCCTAACTCCAGTAATAATTTGCTTAGCTCTAATACCACGCAGTTGATTAGCTAGAAGTTTACTGTTTTTTTCGCCATGTTCATAAAATTCACTCTTGTTCCTTATTAAACAACCTTCAATTTGTCGAGTAGAAAGTAAATTAAGTTTAGTTTGTAATATCATACGTTCCTTGTACAGAGCGGGTGATGGAGATTGAGCATATTGTCTGTCAATGTCCAGGATTTGATCTAAAATAGCCTTCTGTTCCTGTATTAAGGATCGTCTTTTAAATGCTGCCAATGAAATAAATTCCCCCCTAAGAAATGCCTTCATGGCCTCCCATATCGTTTTATTTGGCATACCAGGAGTTTTATTTTCTTTCAAAAAAAAATTAATTTTAGAAGAAATATTCGCAACCAATTTTTCATCTGTAAGTAATAATGGATCCAATCTCCAATGCTTTCTCATGGAGTCACATCCATGGAGGATCATTTTAAGTACAAGAGGGGCATGATCAGAAACCGAGATGCTATCATAACTGCAAGAGCAAAGGTTATTAATTAATAAATTGTCAACAAAAAAATAATCTATTCTGGTATAAGTATGGTGTACGTGAGAGAAAAAAGAATAGTCCCTGCCGTTAGGATGTAAAAAACGCCAAGGATCTGTAAGGCTATATTCCTCAAGAAAAGACTTAACATAAGTTGCAGATTTATTAAGACTAGCAGGTTTTGAGGATGAGCGGTCTAAGATCGGATCCATATACAAATTAAAGTCACCCCCAAGAATTAGAGAATGAGTATTTAAATCCAGAAGTTGCGAAAAAAGGTTGCGAAAAAAGTGCACATCATCAAAATTCGGTGCATACAGATTAGCCAAGGTGACATGTTTATTGCCAAGTTTACCTGATACTATTACAAATCGTCCATTTTTATCTAATACAACATTAGAGGGAATAAATGGGATATTTCGATCAATAAGAATAGCAGCGCCCCTGGCCTTAGCTTTAAAATTTGAATGAAAAAATTGTCCTGACCAACATTTTGACAAACGCAAGTGGTCGGAATCCTGCAAATGGGTTTCCTGCAAAAACAGTACCCCAGGCTTAAACTGCTTTAGACGTGACATGACTCTCTTTCGTTTAATTGGATGGTTCAACCCCTTCACATTCCAGCTTACCAAAGTAAGATTACTATTCATTCAAAGAGTAAAATTTATACATTATGTTGTGTAGCCCAAAGAAGAGTAAAGTGAGGTACGGGTAAAAAAAAAAAAGGAGGGGGTAAGGGGGGTGTAAATAAATCCATAACAAAAAACAAAACAAAACAAAAAAATAAAAAAAAAAATAAAAATAAATCCAACAACCAAACCTATAACAACACTCCAGCCGGTTGCAAAAAAACAGCAACCGCTCCATCTCCTGCTCTATTTTCATCCTAATAGAATGCTCCCATACAACTGGCTTCAATCCTGCATAATATGAACGTTTTACCCTAAGAAAAAAAAAAAATTAAATTAAATTAAAAAAGAATTAAGTAAACAACAACGTATAGGGAGCCAATTTTACCTTGTTTTTGAACATCTAAAAATGCATCAATGTCCAGTCAGTGCAGCTTCAATGAAGTTACAATCAAGCAGTCCAGCGCGGCAGCTGGTCAACCCAGAAATGTCCAGTTCAAGGCGAAAATTGCTGGTTTCTCTCCCTGGTTTGCATGAAGCGGGTGGCCTCTGAGACGGACGCCAACCACTGGTTTTGGCCGTCTGGAAGAGTTATCCGGAGCCTGGCGGGGAAAAGAAGAGAAGGACGAAAACCTCTCTTGTACAACTCGGACATAACCTCCTTATATTCGGCTCGTTGCTTCTGAACGTCGGCGTTATAATCCTCGTAGAACTGAAGTTTATGTCCACGATATTCCAAAGTCCCACGGCGTCTCCGCGCTTCTCTCATCACCAAGTCTTTGGTCCGAAACCGGTGGAAACAAATAATGACAGCGCGTGGCTTCCCATTCGGACTCGGCTTGGGCATGAGGCTGCGGTGGGCTCTATCCAGCTCTGGGGGAGATGGCAAAGTTTGTGTGCCAAAGACGTCCACCAACAGCCGAGAAAAAAATTCAGATGGCCGTGGACCCACATCAAAGGACTCCGGCAGACCCACCAGACGAATATTCAGCCTCCTGCTTCTTCCCTCCAGGTCAGAAAGTTTGTTTTTCAAAAGTTTGTTCTCCTCCTGCATTGACTCACATGTAACTTCAAGCGCCGCTAGGCGCTGGCTGACGTCCTCCGCGTTGTTTTCAAGGTCGCCAATGCGTTGCTCCTGGTTCGCCACATCTGCTTGAATCTTGTCCAGCTTACCATTAATAAGCTCAAATGAAGCTTTGAAGTCAGCAGCTATGGACATTCTGTGTTGCTCTAGCAAGGCAACAAGTGCAGGGTTAAGGCTGATATTAGCATCCTCAGCTAAGCTGGTGTTAGTATTGTTCCCTGCTGCCTCCTTTTCAGTCTGCTTTCTTGTTTTGGACATATTTCACAACTCAAAACAAATTCTGCGCATATTAAATGTCCAAAACATTAACAGCTTACAGCAAAATAGGGTTTAAAAAGTAAGGAAAAAAAATATAGCAGGAGCCAGCAACGCACACACCTACTCCATTGCCAGCACACCTGATGCCAGAAAAACTCCCTTTTAACAGGAAGAAACCTCTAGCAGAACCAGGCTCAGGGAGGGGCAGTCATCTGCTGCGACTGGTTGGGGGGTGAGGGGATAGAGAAGATGAAAAGAACAGACATGTAGAGAGCAAACATTAAAGGGGAGAAGCCCAGTACATTATTGGAGGTCCCCGACTGTCTAAATCTATTAGCATCATAGCTAAGGGAGGGTTTAGAGACGTGTGATCCCTCCTAATTGTAAGCTATATCGAAAAGGAAGGTTTTTACCCTATTTTTAAAAACAGAGATCAAGTCTGACTCCCGAATCCAGGAGAGGAGCTTGATAACTGAAGGCTCTGCCTCCCATTGTACTTTTGGAGATTCTAGGTATAACAAGTAATCCAGCATTTTGGAAGCATAATGTTCTATTAGGATGATAGGGTAGTATCAGATCTTTTAAATAAAAAGGGGCCTGATTGTTAAGAGCTTTGTAAGTGAGAAGAAGGATTTTAAACTTAATTCTGAACTCTGTGGGAAGCCAGTGAAGGGAGGCCAAAACCGGGGAGATATGATCTCTCTTTCTAGTACCTGTTAAAACTCTTGCAGCAGCATTTTGGATCATCTAAAGACTTTTTAAAGATATTTTGGGACAACCTGATAATAAAGAGTTACAATAATCTAATCTAGAGCTAACAAAAGCGTGGATCAGTTTCTCAGCATCACTCTGAGACAAGATGCTCCTAATCTTGGCAATATTACGCAAATGATAGAAGGCAGTCTTAGAAATAAATTTAATATGTGAATTAAAAAACAGATCTTGATCAAAAATAACTCCAAGGTTCCTCACAGAACTACTAAGAGAAAGAGTAACCACATCCAAACTAAGAGTTTGATTTGGAAAGGTATTTCTAAGGTTTTTTTGGACCAACTCGAATGACTTCAGTCGTATCTGAATTGAATAGCAGGAAATTACAAGTCATCTAAGCTGTGATTTCCTTAAGACAGGCTTCTAACTTGGCTAATTGATTACTATCATCTAGCTTCAAATTATGTGTCATCTGCATAACAATGAAAATGTATACAGTGCTTTCTAATGATGTTGCCTAACGGAAGCATATATAAACTAAAAAGAATAGGGCCTAACACAGATCCCTGTGGAACTCCATGACTGAGCTTTGAGTTGGAAGAAAACTCATTATTTACATGAACAAACTGGAGCCAATCAGACAAATAAAATCTAAACCACTGCAGTGAAGTTCCATTAAGTCCAACATAGTGTTCTAATCTATCGAATAGAATATTATGGTCGATAAGATAAGATAAGATAAGCCTTTATTAGTCCCACAATGGGGAAATTCCAGGATTGCACCAGCACAGGGATAGCAACACTCATAGCAATAATTAAGAAAATACGGAAGATATAAATAAGAGCAGTGGATATACATACATACACATAAATATATATACAAAGTGCAGAGCATTGTAGCAAGATGAAATAAACAGCACAACCGTCTACTTAGTTATCCTACATAGTATGAATATATACCCATACATATTGTTACCCTCTGTAGCGACCGATATTGTCCTAGTTGTATATACTGGAGGGGACCATTGTGTAAGTCTATTGCGTCTTTTGCATTCAATACTATTAGGTCGTCACATTTTTTTGCTATCTCTACGAGCACCCCTGCTTAGGTTATACAGTCTGACAGCCGTAGGTAGGAAGGACCTGCGAAACCTCTCGGTTGCGCACCTAGGATGATGTAGTCTGCTGCTAAATGAGCTCCTCAGTGCGTTTAGTATGTCCTGCATAGGGTGGGACTCGGACTCCAGCAGAGACGACAGTTTAGACACCATCCTTCTCTCTCCTACCTCCTCCACTGGGTCAGGGCGCTGCCCCAGGACAGAGCTAGCTTTCATGATCAGTTTGTTCAGTCTCTTCCTATCGGCTGCTGTAATGCCACTGCCCCAGCAGACCACTCCAAAAGTGATGGCTGATGCCACCACCATGTCATAGAATGTCTTCAGCAGCGCCCCTTGTACACCAAAAGACCTGAGTCTCCTCAGTAGGAACAGCCTGCGCTGTCCCTTCTTGTAGAGTGCGTCGGTATCGTGTGACCAGTCTAGTTTATTGTTCAAATGAACACCCAGGTACTTGTAGGATGTCACCATCTCAATGTCTGTTCCCTGTATGTTTACTGGTGCTGTGAGGGGTTGTCCTTGCCTGCGGCAGTCCACCACCAGCTCCTTAGTTTTCCTCACGTTGATCTGGAGGCAGTTCTGATGGCACCAGTCCACGAAGTCCTGGATAAGTCCTCTGTACTCAGCTTCATCTCCGTTAGAGATGAGGCCGACGATCGCAGAGTCGTCAGAGAACTTATGTAGATGGCAGTGTGTTGTGTTGTGTGAGAAGTCCGCAGTATAAAGGGTGAACAGGAAGGGAGCCAAAACCGTTCCCTGGGGGTCCCCTGTGCTACTGATGATCGTGTCGGACACACAGTCTCGGTTTCTCACAAACTGTGGCCGGTTAGTGAGGTAGTCCAGGATCCATGATGACAGGTGCTGGTCCACCCCTGCGCACAGCAGCTTGTCCTTCAGGATCATCGGTTGGATGGTGTTGAAAGCACTGGAGAAGTCAAAGAACATGATCCTCACTGCATTCCCGGGCTTCTCCAGGTGGGACAGAGAATGGTGAAGGAGGAAGATCACTGCATCCTCCACCCCAATGCCATGCTGGTAGGCGAACTGGAGTGGATCCATCAATGGTCCCACCAGGGGGTGGAGGTGAGCAAGGAGCAGTCTCTCCAGGGTCTTCATCATGTGGGACGTCAGGGCCACTGGTCTGTAGCTGTTCAGGTCTTTGGGGCAGGAAATCTTTGGTACAGGTACCACACAAGATGTTTTCCACAACTGTGGTACCCTCCCCAGCTTCAGGCTAAGGTTGAAGATGAGCTCCACAATCCCACATAGCTGATCTGCACAGGACTTGAGGAGCTTTGTGCTGATGCCGTCCGGTCCCGACGCCTTCCTCGCCTTGATTTTCATCAGCTCCGTCCTCACCTGGGTCTTAGCAAGGGTCATGTTGGGGGGCTGTGTGTTGGGAGTGGGGGGGTGTTGGTGGAGTGGGGTGTGGGCAGCAGGACTCGATGTCTTTAGAGGCAGCAGTGGTTGTTGTGCAGTCGGGGGGGAGGGCGGTTGGTCAAACCTATTAAAAAACAGGTTCAGATTGTTCGCCCACTCCCTGCCCCCCATGGCCTGGGAGGAGGTATTCTGGAGCCCAGAGATGGTTTTAAGGTTAGTGACGATAGTGTCAAAAGCTGCACTAAGGTCTAAAAGGACAAGTACAGAAACAAGTCCATTATCAGATGCGATAAGGAGGTCATTAGTGACCTTCACTAAGGCTGTTTCAGTGTTATGATGGATTCTAAACCCAGATTGAAACTCTTCAAATAAATAATTTCCCTGCAAGTGATCAAATAATTGTGTAGCAGCTACTCTTTCTAAGATTTCTGAAATGAAAGGCAGATTAGAGATTGGTCGATAGTTAGCTAAAACTCCTGGATCCAGCGTTGGCTTTTTGAGTAAGGGTTTAATTACAGCAGTTTTAAAAGCCTGCGGTACATGGCCTAGGAAAGCAAGCTGTGGTGCCACAGCTTGCTTTCCTCATTGGGTGCATGGGGATGAGGAGAAGTCCGAACAGCAGGCTGAGAACCTTCGCACCAGGCAAGACAATAAAACAAAAGAGACCAACTCTAAAACTGGGAACTTGGAACGTCCGCACTATGATGACAGGACTCGCTGCTAACCTCAAGGACATCAACGACACCAGGAAGACTGCCATCATCAATAATGAGCTGAAGAGACTGGGAGTGGATATCGCCACTCTCCAGGAAACACGGTTGGCTGACGCAGGCACACTGAGAGAGAAGGACTACACGTTCTACTGGCAGGGAAAGGGCAGTGAAGAACACCTTGCTGAAGATGGTGGAACCGGGCAGCACTGGCTCTGCACGACTCCTCACCCTCCGCCTGAACACCACTCAAGGCCCAGTCACCCTCGTCAGTGTGTATGCCCCAACACTGACAGCCACACCAGAGGCAAAAGACGAGTTCTACGAGAATCTCGCAACAACTGTCAGGATCATCCCCAACTCTGAACAACTCATTCTCCTTGGAGACTTCAATGCCAGAGTGGGTGCTGACCACGACTCCTGGCCCTCCTGTCTTGGACCTTTTGGCGTGGGCAGAATGAACGACAACGGACAGCGGCTGCTCGAGTTCTGCACATATCACGATCTGTGCATCACAAACTCGTTCTTCAAGACCAAGCCCCAACACAAGGTTTCCTGGCAACATCCGCGCTCAAAGCACTGGCACCAGCTGGACTTGATCCTGACCAGGCGCACCTCACTGAAGAACATGCTAATCACCCGTTTGTTCCAGAGTGCAGATTGCGACACAGACCATTCATTGGTGTGTTGCAAGGTCAAGCTGCAGCTGAAGAAATTCCATCGTGCTAGACAGCCTGGAAAGGCACGGATTGACACCAGCAAGATGGCCCAACCAGAACTTGTTGAACAGTTTGCCTCCACCTTTGAGAAGGAACTTGGTGTACCACAAGAAGGAGAATCTGCAAAGCAGAAGTGGGAAGAGCTGCGAAACACCATTCACCGCACAGCCTTGGCTACCTTTGGGAGGAAGACCTCGAAGTCACAGGACTGGTTTGATGCCAAGTTGACCGAGATGACCCCCGTCATTGAAGCCAAGCGCTCAGCACTTGCTGAGTACAAGAAGTACCCAAACGAGAAGAATCTCCAGATTCTCAGGGCTGCGAGAAGCAAAGTTCAGCAGACTGCTCGGCGCTGTGCCAACGAGTACTGGACTCAGCTCAGCCAAGACATTCAAACCGCTGCCATAACAGGGAACATCTGTGGTATGTACGATGGCATCAAGAAAGCACTTGGTCCGGCTCAGAGCAAGACGGCCCCCCTCAAATCCTCCACTGGGGAGATGATCACAGAAAAGAACAAGCAGATGGAGAGATGGGTGGAACACTACTCCGACCTCTACTCCAGACAGAACACCGTGACACCGTCAGCCCTTGATGCCATCGACTGCCTGCCATCCATGGACGAACTTGACGCCGAGCCAACCATCGACGAACTCAGCAAGGCCATTGATAGCTTGGCTGCTGGCAAGGCACCCGGCAACGACGGCATACCCCCTGACCTGATCAAGCACTGCAAGACCGCCCTACTGTTGCCATTGCATGACGTCCTCTACCAGTGTTGGAAGGAAGGTGCCATACCACTGGACATGAGGGATGCCAAGATCATCACCCTCTACAAAAACAAAGGGGAGAGAAGCGACTGCAACAACTACAGGGGCATCTCCCTCCTCAGCGTTGTTGGCAAAGTCTACGCACGAGTTGTTCTCGTTCGTCTACAAAAGCTTGCCGAACGTGTCTACCCCGAGTCTCAGTGTGGCTTCCGCGCTGAGCGATCGACGGTAGACATGATATTCTCCATCCGCCAACTCCAGGAGAAATGCAGAGAACAGAACATGCCCCTGTATGTCGCCTTCATCGACCTCACCAAAGCGTTTGATCTGGTCAGCAGAGAGGGCCTTTTCAAGATCCTGCCAAAGATAGGATGCCCACCAAAGTTGCAAAGCCTCATTGAATCGTTTCACACCAACATGCAGGGGATAGTGCAGCACGATGGCAACGTCTCAGAGCCATTCAACATACGCAGCGGAGTGAAACAGGGCTGTGTACTTGCGCCAACCCTCTTTGGGATTTTCTTTGCTATGCTCCTGAGGCATGCCTTCAGCACAGCAACAGAGGGAATCTACCTGCACACAAGATCTGACGGCAGGCTTTTCAACCTCGCCCGCCTGAAAGCCAGAACCAAAGTACGCAAGGCTCTAATCAGAGACATGCTGTTCGCAGACGACGCTGCAGTCGCAACCCACACACAGCAGGAGCTTCAGACCCTGATGGACCGCTTCTCCCAGGCATGCAAGGACTTCGGGCTTACCATCAGCCTGAAGAAGACTAACGTCTTGGCGCAAGGCACGGAAGCACCACCAACCATCACCATCGACGACTACGAGCTGGAGGTCGTGAATCAGTTCACGTACCTGAGGTCCACGATCAGCAACAACCTCTCCCTTGATACAGAGATCAACAAGAGGATTGGAAAATCAGCCTTCACACTCGCTCGCCTCACCACACGAGTGTGGGAGAATCCCAAACTCTCTGTCAAGACGAAGATGGCAGTGTACAACGCCTGCGTCATCAGCACACTGCTCTATGGGAGTGAGACGTGGACAACATATGCCCGGCAGGAAAAGAGACTGAACTCCTTCCACTTGCGCTGCATTCGCCACATCCTGGACATATCCTGGCAGGACGAAGTGCCCAACACAGAAGTTCTGTCCCGCGCCGGTCTTCCCTCCATGTTCACTCTACTCAGGCAGCGCAGGCTCCGCTGGCTAGGCCACGTTCACCGTATGGAGGATGGCAGAATCCCCAAAGACGTCCTCTACGGAGAACTGGCAACTGGCAAGGAGAGACGTTGGCCGCCCACAGCTGCAGCTTTAGAGACGTCTGCAAGAGAGACATGAAGGCCCTGGAGATCAACACAGAGCGCTGGGAGGACCTTGCAACGGACCGCTCCAAATGGAGAGGCACCCTGACCAGACAGCTCAAGGCAGGTGAAGAGAGACTGACTGCTGCAGCAGATGAAAAAAGGACCCGCAGGAAGAACCGCCACAGACCCAGCAGCACGGAGACCACCCACAAGTGTGACTTGTGTGACAGGGATTGCCATTCGCGCATCGGCCTGTTCAGCCACAGGCGGTGCTGTTCCAGCAGAGTAGACGTTTAGGATTCTCTTCCATGGTCATCATAGACCGACGGAGGCTGACGACATGGCCTAATATTAAAGAAGAATTGATTATTTGAAGAATACGGCTGCCAGTAAATGGGAAGACTTTTTTAAATAACCTGGTAGGAATAGGGTCTAAAAGACAAGCTGAAGGCTTGGGTGAGGACATTATTTTATCTAACTCTAAAAGGTCAATTGGAGTAAACTTATCCAAACAGATATCAATTGAAGGAGTTGTAGTAGATGCTGTACTTAAGTTAACGGTGGGAAGAATCTGACTGATTTCATCTCTAATAGATGAAATTTTATGATTGAAAAAGTTCATAAAGTCCCGACTAGTAAGCTCTAAGGGAATGCAAGGATTGACACAGTCCTGACTCTTTGTCAGCCTGGCTACAGTGCTGAAAAGAAACCTGGGATTATTCTTGTTCTTTTCTATTAATGCAGAGTAATAACTTGTTCTAGTTTTTCTAAGAGATTTTTTTTTATAAATTAAAAGATGATTTCTCCAAGCTGAATAGTTTTTATCTAAATTAGTGGAACACCATTTTCTTTCTAATTGACGAGTCTTCTGTTTTAAGCTACGAGTTTCTGTGTTAAACCAAGGGGTTAGAAATCTCTGATTGGACTTTTTCTTTTTTAAAGGGGCCACCAAGTCTACAGACTGATGCAGAGAAGCTGTAACATTATCTATCATGCTATCAATTACAGAAGGAGCAAGCTCTCCATAGCTTATTTCCGTTGTGTTGACACATGGCATAAAGGAGACAATCTGCATAAATTTGGTAACAACATCGTCTGAAAGACATCTGCTGTGGTAATATTTTTTTTTAGGAATCAAATAGTCAGGAATAGTGAAATCAAAAGTTAACAGACAGTGGTCTGACAGTACAGGATTATGAGGAGACACTACCAGATTTTCTATTTTTATGCCATATGTCTGAACAAGGTCCAATGGGTGGTGGAGATAATGGGTAGAATTTTCTACTTTCTGAGAAAACCCCATCGAGTCTAATATTTAATTAAATACCTTATTAAGAAAGTCACTATCTACATCTACAGCATCAGTGTATGAATGGGTGGATAGCAGGATCTGTAAAGCACTTTGGTCATCAAGAGATGAGAATAAAAGCACTATATAAGTGAATGCCATTTACCGTTTACCATCTACATGTATATTAAAATTCCCTACTATAATTATTCTGGTTTCAGCACTAAATCAGCTAAGAATTTGGCAAATTCGGATAAAAACTCTGAGTAGGCTGAGGGAGGACGATAAACTATGGCAAGGAAAATTGGGTTTAACCTAAGATTGCTAACATGCCCAATACTGAGGACCAGGCCCTCAAAGGAATTAAAACATGTTTTTTGCTTTACATTAACTAGTAATTTAGAATGATAAATTGTCGCTACTCCTCCTCCACGACCAGAACTTCTGGGATTTTGATAGTTTAAATAACCAGAGGGAGTTGATTCATTTAAACCAACATAATCCTCTTGCCCTAACCAAGTCTCTGTAAGGCAGGGGTGCTCACACTTTTTCAGCATGCGAGCTACTTATAAAACAACCAAGTCAAAATGATCTACCCACTACAAAAATGCAAAACATATAATTAATAATAATTAAAATTAATAATCAATTAATAATTGTTTTTAACAATGGCGTGACTCACCCGGAACGATGCTTCGGTGGCGGCTTTCGCTTTTGAAGTTTGTTGAGTGAAAAATGACTGCTGTCCGGACAACTGGGATTTTAGTTCCTCCACCTTTCTCTTTCTCAGCTGGCTTTTCGGCAGAAAGTCGATGCCGTATTTTCCATGAACAGACCGAAAATGCCGCTCCACATTTCCCTTCTTTGGTATTGCGATGGTAGACTGTCAGATGAGGCAAACGCACTTCAAAAATGACATCGTGAAAAAAAAGTCCACCTCCCATTCCGTATGAAAGTGATATGTTTTTGCCTTCTTACTTGGTCCAGCTTTCTCACTCATTTTGATCACTATATGTTTTAGCAAGGGCTTAAAATCTGAGGTAATTCGCTGACTAGCTTGTAAGTTTTGCTGCGCTTAGCGCCATTGTTTACGCATGAGCGGTGACCTAAAGGTCAAAATTCAGTTGTCATCTGAATGGTTGCCCTGTATGTCAATCAAGTGATGGGATGTTTGATAGGCTGACAAATATTTTTTTTAATGTCACGCTGCGATCGACCAGTACTACCTCCGCGATCGACCAGTAGATCGCGATCGACGTAATGAGCACCTCTGCTAAGGGATATTAAATCAATCTGATGATCAATTAACAGATCATGGACTAGCAGAGACTTGGGAGTTAGAGACCTAATATTTAACAAACCACTGTGGAGCGTGTAAATAATGAGGCGGATTTGGTTCAGGCGGTTTATTACACGACTCACACAAGGAGCATAGCAGGAGCAACTTTGGCAAGTTTTTAGCCAAAGTCAAATTCCTTGTATGTGTTGTGCATACTTGGCCAATAAAGCTGATTCTGATTCTGATTCTGATAGACAGAATGGCATACAAGTAGGAATTCTTCCCTTAAATAACATGACATCCTTCTAGACTCTTCTCACACACAAAAGATAATCTCCTTCTAGAATCTTCTCACACACAAAAGATAATCTCCCCGTTTGACTGCAGTCAGTCCATTCATCCTTGACACCTCCCTGTTATCTTACTAGGGCATCTAGAAACTTCTCACACACAAAAGGTTAACTTCGCGTCCTTTGTTCCTGTCCAAGGTGGTAAACCATTATGCACTCCCCAGGTTGCCCCCCCCCCCCCCCAGCAACTTAGATAGGACAAAAGGGTAACAGTCCACATGTTGTGATAGAATCATTAACATCAGTCCACATGCTGTAGAACCATCAACATCAGTCCGCATGCTGCTTGGGCTTCAGTCTTCTGCCGTATCTGCTGTAGCCAGGATTCGCTGCCTCCGTGGCGCTGCCATGCTGGGGGGCTGATGTCTGGGGGTGAAAACTTTTTGACTGTCCGTGTGGGTGCTCTGGAGAATCTTTTCTCTGGGAAGCGCCCCGTGGGGGTCTTCCACGCCGAGGGGCCCTTGCCAACAGCACTTGCTCGTCAGCCACAACGAAAGCAGGTTTGAGTCTGTCTATGCCAATTTTTTCCCTCCTACCCACCAAGTCTAGCAAAAAATGCTTATCCCCTGTTTCCAGCACTCTAAACGGTCCATCATAAGGTGGGCGCAGTGGGGGGCGGTGGGCGTTGTGTCTGACAAACACGAACTCTGCGTTTTTCAAAGCTTTAGGCACAAAAACGCACGGAAAACTGTGGTGGGCAGGGCCCGGCAGTGTGCTTGAGTCTATGCAACACTGCAGCAGCTGAGACGGGAAGCTGCCCGGCGCAGGATTATCTGGCAGAAACTCCCCAGGCAGCCGGAGTGGTTGTGCAAAAACGAGTTCTGCCGGGGAAGCTTCCAGATCCTCTTTAGGCGCAGAACGTAACCCCAATAAAACCCATGGTAGCCTGTCTACCCAATTTGCATCTGTCAGTGAAGCCCTCAGAGCCGCTTTTAACGACCTATGAAAACGTTCGCATAACCCATTAGCCTGCGGGTTGTACGCGATTGTGCGGTGAATTGAGACACCTAGGCTGCGAGCCATGGTTGACCAGAGTTCAGAAACAAATTGAGAGCCTCTATCGGACGTAATGTCCAACGGAACTCCAAAACGCGCCACCCATGCTGTTAAAAACACGCGCGCCACCTCCTCGGCCGTGGTTGCCGCCAGCGGAACTGCTTCTGGCCAGCGCGTGGTGCGGTCCACCATTGTCAGGAGATGCGTGTACCCCTGTGATGGCGGAAGGGGGCCTACGAGGTGCACGTGGACATGGTCGAACCTCTTAGCTGGGATGCAAAACGGCTCCAAAGGAGCCTTCGTGTGTCTGTGAACTTTGGCTCGTTGGCACGCCACGCAGGCTGCCGCCCACTCTTTCACTTGTTTGCGAAGGCCTGGCCACACATATTTCTCTCCTACCATTTTGACCGACACGCGCACCTCTGGGTGTGCCAAAGAGTGAACCGACTCGAACACGCGGTGGCGCCACGCGGCCTGAACCACAGGCCGTGGCCGACCCGTGGAGACGTCGCAGATTAAGGGGGGAATGCCGTTAAGCAGCGTCCTGCTCTCCAGCCTTAACCCTGTTGGTCCAGACTGGAGCGCGCGCACGTCCGCGTCACTAGCCTGCTCCGCGGCCATGGCTGCGTAATTCATCCCTACACAGACCGGGGCCACAACGGCGCGCGAGAGGCAGTCTGCCACTACATTCAGTTTGCCCGACACATGCTGAATATCGGTAGTAAACTCTGAGATCGCGGCCAGCTGCCTCTGCTGCCGGCCCGACCAAGGTTCTGAAACTTTGGCCATCGCGAATGTTAGTGGCTTATGGTCAACGAACGCAGTAAAATTGCGCCCTTCCAGCCAGAACTGAAAATGGCAAATGGCCAGGTGGAGAGCCAGCAACTCTCTGTCGAACGCGCTGTATTTACGTTCATTGTCGCGCAAGGTTCTGCTGAAAAAGGCAAGCGGCTGCCAAGCCCCGGCGACGCGCTGCTCCACGACAGCCCCTATGGCCACATCTGAGGCGTCAGTGGTGAGGGCTACGCGGGCCGTTGGGTCTGGATGTGCCAACAATGCGGCGTTTGCCAGGGCTGCTTTAACTTCCGAGAACGCCTGCTCTCGTTCCGGGGTCCATTCGACCCTATTCGCGGGTTTCTGTTTTTTGAGCGTAGCGTACAATGGCTGCATGAGCTGCGCTGCGCGAGGAAGGAAACAGTTATAAAAGTTCACCATTCCCAAAAATTCTTGTAGCGCCCTGACCGTTTGCGGTCGGGGAAAATCTGTCACTGCGCGCACTTTGTCAGGTAGCAGAACCGCTCCTTCGGGAGAGACGCGGTGCCCTAAAAAATCAATCCCCGTCACCCCAAACTGACATTTCGCTGGGTTGATTATTAAACCGTGCTCTTCCAACCTTCAGAAAACCGTCGTGAGGTGGGTTTCGTGTTCGTCTTCGGACGCGCTGGCTACCAAGATATCGTCCAGGTAGACGAACACGAAAGGGAGATCGCGCAGCACTGCATCCATCATGCGTTGGAACGTCTGTGCTGCCCCTTTAAGCCCAAATGGCATGCACAAGAACTCAAATAAACCAAACGGAGTTATTACCGCTGTTTTGGGTATGTCCTCAGCGCGCACTGGGACTTGGTGGTAACCACGGACCAAATCTATCTTAGAAAAGGTGAACGGAAAAATCCTGAATCTGGGGAATTGGGTAGCGGTCGTGCGCTGTAGCATTGTTTAACCTGCGGAAATCGCCACAAGGTCGCCACGAACCTTCAGCTTTAGGGACCATGTGTAGCGGGGAAGCCCATGGGCTGTTTGAGTTCCTGATGATGCCTAACCTTTCTAGGTTAGCGAACTCCTCGTGTGCTATGGCCAGTTTAGCTGCGTCCAAGCGCCGAGGTCTTGCAAAAACGGGCGCCCCGGTGGTGGTGATAAAATGCTCCACCCCATGTTTAGCAATAGCTGCTGAAAACGTCGGGACTGTGAGTGCTGGGAACTGAGCGAGCAGTGTGTGGAACTTACCGCATGCTGCTGTGACGTTGGCTTGTGCTGTTGGCCGGGTCACTCGAGCTATACAGGGGAGAGAGTCAAAAGACTCTACCAGATATCTACCAACAACCCATGTCCACATAGAAAATCGGCCCCCAGTATATGGTAATTCAATGCTGCTACAACAAAAGTCCATTCAAATGTACGACCGTGTAGAGACAAGAGTAGAGTCCTCTCACCAAAGGTCTTAATCTCTGAGCTGTTTGCTGCTGCCATCTCGGGGGCCGCTGGGTCCTGCCAGCTGGTCAGCGTAGGTCGGCCGGATGAAACTCTTCTGTGCGCCGGTGTCCACGAGGAAATACCTCCCCAAGCGTGCGTCCATCAAATAGAGCAGCTTGTTCTCCTCCCCGAGGGTCGCGGCTGCTACTGACCCCCGGTCTTGGCGTTTCCCGAGCACTTGAACTGGCATGGTGGTATACATTTGCGTGCCCTCTCTGCAAAGCGGCGGTGGTAGAAGCAAAGCGTGTCACCTCCACGTTCCTTGGCCCCCGCTGCTGCTGCCGTCGGTGGTTCTGCTGCTGCCATCGGCGGCTCCTCGCCTCCTCGTGTCGACATGCCGGGCTCCGTCGCTGCCTCAATGGTCATGAAAGCCCTGGTGGCGACGATGATCCGGTCTGCCTCCCGGGCTAGCGCACGATAGTCCCGTTTGGCCAGCAACGACGAATTGGCCAGGGCCGCTCTCGCCGCTGTCGGAAGGTTCCTGAGGAAAATGTGGGTGAAGATGAAGTGGTCGTCGTCTGTGCCCTTTAATCTCAGCATCTTCTCCATCATGTCCACGGCCGAACCGTCTCCCAACTCGGTCCGCGTCAGAAGCCTCTCTGCTCTCTCACCATCCGAGAGCGTGTAGTGCTGGATGAGGGCAGCCTTCAGCGCGTCATATTTGCCGTCGGCTGGTGGCTGATCGAGCAGGCTCTCGATGTGCTGAGCCGTGCTGGCATCGAGTGCCACGACCACATAGTGGAATTTTGTATCATCCGCCGATATTCCTCGGAGGGCGAACTGCGCCTCGGTTAGGTGGAACCAGAAGCGCGGGTTGTGCTGCCAAAAATCAGGTAGTTTGATCGCTACAGCGCACGCGAAGCTGGGGGTTCCATTCGAGGTTGGCTCCGGGGATCTTCCATCGTATTCCATGATTCGTCTTGGGTCACCAGTGTGGAGCGTGTAAATAATGAGGCGGATTTGGTTCAGGCAGTTTATTACACGACTCACACAAGGAGCATAGACAGAATGGCATACAAGTAGGAACTCGTCCCTTAAATAACATGACATCCTTCTAGACTCTTCTCACACACAAAAGATAATCTCCTTCTAGAATCTTCTCACACACAAAAGATAATCTCCCCGTTCGACTGCAGTCAGTCCATTCATCCTTGACACCTCCCTGTTATCTTACTAGGGCATCTAGAAACTTCTCACACACAAAAGGTTAACTTCACATCCTTTGTTCCTGTCTAAGGAACAAACCATTATGCACTCCCCAGGTTGCCACACCACATTTAATTTTTAAATTATGAGGAGGAACAGAGGCCAAATCATTAAATTTAGAGACTTGATGGTTGAGTTTTACCAACTGTTTGTTTAATCATTCTGGGATGCTTATACATTATATTTTTTATTAACTTTGGAGGGAGCAGACAATGATTCTCCAATGGGGAAGACAGGAACTAAGTTGAAGGGTGGAGGATGCTGCACAGAGGTGTGTATTTAACTAGTTATGTTGTATTTGTCTTGGGTTAAAATGTTTTGGGTGACGGGAGACAGACAATGGGGTTATGAATTGAAGACTGATCTAAACAGTGAGAATTATTTGGATTAATAGGATTAATATGAGAAGTGGAAGCAAAAAAAAAGGCCTGGTTGGCAGACCCAGGTACTTTGGGGAGTGTTAACATACCAGCTTTCAGTCACTGTACTAAAAAATGCTGAATGGAATAAAACAGATTGTCCCTTAGAACATGTGCACCAAGTCTATTTGGATGGATGCCATCTGGCTTCATAAATGATGGGCGGTTCCAAAACAGGTTGAAATTGTCTATAAAACCAATGTTAAAAGTAGGACATGTTGAACACAACCAGGTATTAAGGCTGAGAGTTCTGCTAAAATAATTGCAACCTCTTCTAAAAAGTGCAAGTAGCCCAGAAATAAACACGTCTGCCACAGTTCAAAAGAGTGGACAGAAGGTTCCTGAAGTCACTCTTTAAGATCTCTGACGTTTCATCTGGGATGTTGTTGCATCCAACGTGCACAATAACAGTTTTAGCATGGGGGTATTCATTTAATAGGTCAGGGGTAAGAGCCTCAATGTCTGACACTTTAGCCCCAGGAAAAAATTTTGTAACACAGTACCTGCTTCTGACGTTCCTCATTATTGAATCACCAATTACCAGCGTCATCTGGGGGGGCTTTGTCGGTGGCTTCTGAAATGGTGGATAATTTTGCCGTAGTTGCTGCTGTGGCGGCAGGGTTCGGATGCAGGGGGATGCGCTCTCTTCTTTTTGGAGCTGGTGTATAGTTTGGCATACCTAAGGTAGTTTTGATCCGGGGCTTGCGGGTTTGGGCTGCTGCTGAAGGAATAGGAACAGCCATGGGAGGAAGATCGACGTCCAGGTGGGGGAAATCTTCCAGGGAAAGGATGTCAAATCTGTTTTCCAGCAAGAGGAGAAGGAAGGAGGCGCGGCCATGTCTGGTTAATCCCCGACGTTTGCTATTTGGCCCAACTATGGTCCTGGGCACGCATTGAGGCTGTGATGAACCACCCAGGGCTTTGGGTTTAGCTCCGAGCTGAAGCCAGTGTTTGATGCTGGAGTCCTGGACAGCTGAGGTGACCAGAGCAGGGGTGGAAGTGGATGGCGATGTGCTAATTTCACCCAGGTAAGTAGCCGTCTCTCCTAACTGCGAGTCCGTCGCTGGGGCCGATGTCCATCCAAAAATAATAGTGTCAATGTGGTTTTCAGCCTCCAGAATCTTATAAAGGTTAGAGGGTCTCAATTCCAACTCAGAAACCTTCTTAGAGAGGGACACACAGCTGACACAAGTAGGGGATGGAGCCATGGCTTTCCAGGCCAGATGTGGCTAGCTAGCTAGCTAAAACAGGTTAGCCTAACCTGGTGAACAGCCCTGCCCGGGGTCTGATTCACCTGTGTGCCTGATCGGGCTTTCGTATTTACTAAGCTAACACTAAGTAAAAAGTTAATATCAGTAAAAGAGATAAAGAGTTAAAAATTTAAAATGGAGCTAGTACAACAAACAAAAATAGACAAGATAATGCTTTGACAGTGTCGTGACAGCTTACAAACTAGTACCTACTACTTGTACTAGTAACAGAACATAAAATGATGTTTTAGGTGGTAGGTTTATAAAGGGATTTGTGTGTATTGTTATCCTAGAAGGTGTCTGATAAGTGCACATTACTCATTTTATTTCAAACAGCACCTTACTGAAATGATTCAATTATTCACCCATTCCTTTTGTGTGCAGTTTTCTTGGGAAGTTTAGATATACAATACTGTTTCTGTAGGTCAAATGATTTTACAGTTCCTAGGTACTGATAGTGATAGGTCACTGTTAAAAAATAACAAAAATGAAGTCAACTTCATGTGAAATCCTTACAAAATGGGGCACAAAGCTTTTTGAGTTTACTTGTGTGTTCAAATAAGTGCTATCTAGTTGGGTTTTTTAATCCAAGATTGCAGTTTAGATTTATTCATTTACTTATTCTTTTAGTGCAAGCTAAGCATAAGGCACCACAGACTGTTCCAAGCTTCCCCCCCCCCTTTTATCCTATGAGGTTTTTTTGTTGACCCTTTGTTTCTTTTGTCAAACCTTTTAAATACAATGCATACAAAGTGGTACAGTGATCCCTCACTTATCGTGGTTAAAGGGTTCCAGAACCGACCGCGAAAAGTGAAAAACCGCGAAGTAGCGTCACCCCTAATGACGTCACCCATAAATAACACGTACTTCATTCTCTCACTCTCTCTCTCATATGATACGTGTGTGTGTGTGTGTGTGTGTGTAAGTGTACATACATACGTAGATGTAAATAAAGTGTACATAAATATGTTTTTAGAACTCTTTTATTTTTATAACAAGATACGTAACTCAAGATGAAGATGATTTACTGCACAGGTTAATGAGAGCTTTACTGCTCCTCAGGTGACGCCTCATCGTCAGGTGCTAGAGGCGCAGGATCGTCGAGGGCAGCTGCAGGAGGCGGCGTAGTGGCTCGACAGGAAGACTATTTCGCACAAAAAGGCACAAGAGAACAGCGAAAAGTTCCACGCGGCGAGACTAGCGATAAAGAACAATGAATGCGGTCTTCCTCCGCTGGGTATGGGCGCTCAGCAGGGAGAGAAGCTGGGTAAAACGTCTCGGCCAATCAGCTTGCGAGGTAAAACGTCTCGGCCAATCAGTTTGCAAGATTCCCGAGCAGTGAAGAGGTGGGCGGAGAGGAGTGGAGCGGTGGTCAGAGAGGTGGATTTTGAGTTGTGCGGCTCTCCGTGTTGATACCTGATGTTCTAATGTAGTCTCCCTGCCTTCTGCTAGTGCCTGCCCATTTTTTCTCAATTTTGAATTTTTGATGAATATTTCTGAAAAATCCGCGATGCACTGAGGGCGCGAAAGGTGAAGCGCGAAGTAGCGAGGGATCAATGTATTTGCTAAGTTTCCCCTGCTAAGAATTTGCAGCTAACTGAACATTAGCTCACTTTATTTTAAAAGCATAAAAGTATTAATCAATTGCCCATATCCACACTATACTGCGCCAGTTTTTACTAGTCAAGTAGTCTGTCTGCAAAGCAAGGGTTTGATTGTCAACACAATCTAATGTACAGTTTTGTACAATTTTATTATTTAATACAGTATTATATGGATATATTGGTAAGTAAATATTTGGATTTTATGCAGGTGATGCTTCATTTTTCACCTTTGTTTAAATGTGTACCAAGTTAGGACATTAGAGGATTAAACTTTCATGTTCTGAGTGGGGGGGTCTACCGAGCTCAGGTTGTTTTTATTTTTATTTTTCATATTTACACTGTGTTGTCATTTTTGAGTTGCCATTTATCCTTAGTATGATTTAATTTCCTGTTTACATTCATTATAGTTTGTTTATTGTATTTTTGAGTTTGCCTGTCTCCATTTTTTGTCATCGTCATATTTGTATTTTGTTATGTTTTTTCTCTCGGGGTTGACAGCTGTCAATGCCTTTCTGGGGTTGCCCAGTGTGGGCATGCCCTGCCAGCTGTCAGCCCTGATAACTTCCTCATTATTCCCAGCTGTGTGTTATTGCTTTCTCTGGCCTGTTCGGATTCCCACACCGGTTGTTGATTGTGTGAGGGGTTTTGATTTCTATTTAAGGGGTGTTATTTTCATTTGCAATTGCCGCTTTCTTGATGATTTTCATTCCTCTCATCTCCATCAGAGCCCTGCCTCGCTCTGATGCGCAAATTCTGTAAGTGTTCTTTCATTTGTACTTTGTGTTTGTTTAGAAGGCGTTGTTTCACTTTATGTTTGTTGTGTTTTTTTAATAAATAGCCCAAACTCACAGTTCAGCACCTGGGTCTCATCTCTCTGCCCCGAAGGGCGTTCATGACGTAAACCTTGAAAATAATTCAAGTTATAAAGGTAATTTCTTTTAACATATTGTTGATGTGACTGCAGTTAGCAGTACATGTAGTTTAAAAAATATATAGTTTTGGGCAATTAGAGAAAGCAGAAAAATGAGATGTTTTATTTAACATACTGTATATTTGACTTTTTGTATACAAAGAGCATCCATTTTTAACCAGTAAGTTTGTTACCTCTACAGTCTATTTTAAAATTATGAAATTTAATGTTAAAAAACTAAATCAAATAACTATTGAGTTAAAGTTTTAATTGTCAAGGTGTTCAAAATTTGTGAATTCAATCTCTAGTATCACCCCACACCAAAAAAATAGACAGATGTGATACCAGGTTCAAGTAAAAGCAAGTGCAACATTCTTTAAGACATTTATTTTTTAAGCATATGTAGCAATGCTTAGAGGTTTTATAAGTGTTGACATCCTGGTCTTTTTCTGTTTTTTTTTTAAACTGACCCAGATGTGGGTATCCTGAAGGATCTAATTTCATAAACTCTCTCAAATCTCAAGTTTATCTTCAGTTGCTCTTTAAAGTGAGGAGATGCACATTTTCAGTTAGGCTGTCCAGACCCCAGTTTCGCATCAGTTCTGTCAGGGCGTCCACAGACTGCAGAAACTTGATATCACAGCTGTTCCCTGAAGAAATAAAGAGAATGCAAAAAAATTTTTGAAAAGAAAAAGATAATTACTTATTTGTACAAGATAATCACTATTGTAGACTTTATTTGTTCTGAAATAAACATATAGCTGTGACATTCAGTTATTACTTACCGTAAACTGTGGTCCATTTCATGGCATTTCTATTACAATTCATGACAAAAATGCTCAGATGGAATTGTTCAATAATGCTCACCAAACAAACTGTGTATTTGCTCATCAGGGACAAAAAAGGGAGGACCTACGAGTAAAAGTCAGAAATGTTATTTTGTATACTGCAGGTTTCTATTCTAGTATTGAAACAGATCTGATGACTTGACACAGTATAGAAACATACCTTCATATAATTCTGGGTTATAATGAACAGTGTCCAAAAGGTATCTGCAGTCTTTGGCCATGAGAGAAATTATGAGAGCAGCATACCTGTAATATGAATGAGTGACATAGGGCAGACATGTATGATTTAGAGTCACATTATCTTATTTTAAGGGAGAAAAAACCTTCTCCCCCAGGTTTTTTTACTTTTCTCTGTCTCCTGGGTTGATGGCCACGAGGGAGCCTCTGTCCCACATTGCTCCAAACTGACCCTCGATTGCACTGCAAAATTAAGAAGTAGATTTGTTAGGGCAATTCAACCTTCAGGAAAGATTTAAAAAACTGTACAGTGTGTAGTTTTCTCACCTGGAAAAGTTGTATATGTCACAATGATAGAGAGAGATATTTTTCTCCGAGTTCTGTGGAACAAAGGCAGAGTCAGTGAACAACTTTCTCTGAGTCTCAGGGCTCAGTGACACTTGTCAATACCTCTATCCACCTGCGATTCAGTTTCACTAGCCACACCCAGGCCTGATTACTGCCAGATCTGTTGAATCAAGAAATCACTTAAACAGAACCTGTCTGACAAAATGAAGTCGGCTAAAAAATCTCATAAAGCAACACATCATGCCACGATCTAAAGAAATTGAAGAACAGATGAGAAACAAAAACCCAGAACAACATCTAAAGAACTGCATGCCTCACTTGTCTCAGTTTGGACACTGGTCCATGATTCACCAATAAGAAACAAACTGAGCAAAACTGGCATCCATGGGAGAGTTCCAAGGCAAAAACCACGGCTGACCAAAAAGAACACAAAGGCTCATCTCACATTTGTTACAAAAACATCTTGATGATCACCAAGACTTTCAGGAAAATATTCTGTAGACTGATGAGACAAAAGTTGGGCTTTTTGGAAGGCGTGCATCCTGTTACCTCTGGTGTAAAACTAACACATCACTTCAGATAAAGAACATCATACCAACTCTCAAACATGGCAGTGGTAGTGTAAGGTTCTGGGGCTCCTTTGCTGCTTCAGGACCTGGACAACTTGCCATAGTTTATGCAACCATAAATTCTGCTCTCTTCCAGAAAATCCTGAAGGAGAATATCCGGCCATTGCTGGCCGGATATTGCCGGCCGGCCATAGCTGAATTAAAACAGTTCTGCAAAAAATTCCTCAACAGTGATGTAAAAGACTCATCGCCAATTATCGCCAAGGGTGGCACAACCAGTTATTAGGTTTAGGGGACAATTACTTTTTCACATAGGGCTAGGTAGGTTTGGATAGCTTTTTTTCCCTTAATAAATGAAATTGCCATTTTAAAACTGCATTTTGTATTTACTTGGGTAATCTTTGTCTAATATTAAAATTTGTTTGATAAGGTGAAAAATCAGGAAAATTATTAGCATGGCAGATTAAACAATTGGAAATTAAAACACCAATTACCAGTATTATAAGTAACGGACAGGTAGTTATAGATCCTTTAGAAATTAATAGAGCCTTTAGAGATTACTATGAAAAATTATATGATACCAAAAATGAACCTGATTTAACAAAACTAAATGGGTTTTTGAACGAACTATCTATACCGTGTATTCCAAATGAAAACAGGGAGATATTGGAGTCTAAAATTAGTCAAGAAGAAGTTGGGCTAGCCATTGATAATATGAAATCAGGAAAAAGTGCAGGACCAGATGGTCTTCCAGTTGACCTTTATAAAAAATTTAAGAATAAATTAATAAAACCTTTTTTGGAAATGGTTTTAGAAGCATTTCAAAATAATAATTTACCATCATACATAAATAATGCCTTAATTATACTGCTGCCAAAACCAGGTAAGCCCTCTAATAAATGTGAAAATATGAGACCAATAAGCCTATTAAACGCCGACCTTAAGATAATCTGTAAAATTTTAGCAAGACGAATACAAGAAATTTTACCAAATATTATTAATCGAGATCAGAATGGCTTTATAAAGGGTAGACAAGGCTTCCATAATGTAAGAAGACTATTTAATATTATTTATTTTAATAAAGAAGCACCGGATACAGCTCTCCTATCATTGGACGCCGAAAAGGCCTTTGATAGAGTTGAATGGCCCTTTCTTTTTGAAGTCCTACAAAGGTTTGGACTTGGAAATAATTTCATAAAATGGGTTCAAATAATATACAATAATGCTACAGCAGAAATCCTAACAAATAACAATATTTCAAAACCAATAAAAATCAATAGAGGATGTCGACAAGGCTGTCCACTTTCACCTTTACTGTTTACTATGGCAATTGAACCTTTAGCGATAGAGATACGTTTACATTCACAAATATATGGAATTAAAGTTGGACCAACAGAACATAAAATCTCCCTGTACGCCGATGATATAATTTTGTTTATGTCGAATCTAAAAAAATCAATTCCAAACTTGTTGAATTTAATAAAGAATTTTGGGGAAATATCAGGATATAAAATAAATAAAACTAAATCTTCAATATTAATGCTAAATGAGACCCAGAGAAATTACCCAGCCCCTGAGGTAAATCAATTCAATGTTGTAAATCAGTTTAAATATTTAGGAATCCAAATTATGCCTAAGCTAGAATCAGTCGCCAGTGTCAACTATGAAGCCTTAATGTCAGATATCAATGAGTTAACTCAGAGATGGATGTCACTACCAATGTCGATGATCGGGAGAATCAATATACTTAAAAGTAATATTTTACCTAAAATACTTTATTTATTTCAATACATTCCCTTATCACCACCTTTAGATCTATTCTCAAGAATAAAAAAAAAGTTAGTGGAATTTATATGGAACAACAGGAGGGCTAGATTACGTTTGTCTTTATTATATTTACCATTTGATCGTGGAGGTCTGAAATGTCCAAATTTTATGTTGTATTATTGGTCGGCACAACTGAGGTCTATGACATATTATTTTTCATCAAATGATCTCCCTCACTGGACTGAAATGGAATCATACAATTTACCTTTACCTCTTCCCATATTCATATACTCAGATTCGGCAAAAAAATTACAAAAACAAGTTAAAAATCCATTTGTAAAGCATATGATCAAAATATGGTGTGAAGCTAAAAACTATTTAAAAGAACCACAGTTATTGTCACAATTTAGTCCAATATGGGGTAATCAATATTTTAAACCAGGGAGAGCGGACGCTGTATTTAAAGTATGGAATTTAAAAGGGATACAAAAGATTCAGGATTTATATTTGCCATGTGCAGACAACATAATGTCTTTTGAAGAGCTGAGGATCAAATTTAATCTCAATAGAACACATTTTTTTAAATATCTTCAACTTAGAAACTTTATTCGATCAAATCAAAATAAAGCTCTCACTCGACCTATTTATTCATCCTTGGAAAAAATGATGATGAAAGATAGTAAAAGAAAGGGTATTATTTTAGAGTTTTATAACTCATTGACACTATCTTCAAGTGAAAATTCACTGAAAAGATTAAACTACTGGAAAGAAGATCTGCAAATTGAAATTTCAGAGGAACAATGGGAATTGGCTTGTACAGAAGCTCAAACCAAATCAATAAATGCACGCCTTAAATTGATACATTTCAAATGGTTAATGCGGATGTATGTTACACCGGAGGAGTTAAATAGATATAACAAAAATATACCAGATACATGCACAAAATGCATGGAAAGTAAAGGAACCCTATTTCATTGTTTATGGGAATGTAGATTAATAAGAATGTTTTGGGAGGAGGTGAGGGTAACAATTGAAAAAATAATCTCAAAACAAATCATATTGAATCCTAAACTGTTTTTGTTGGGTCTGTACCCAGAAAAGCATAATTTCAATAAAAGTGAAAGAACATTCATAGACCTCAGTTTGCTTAATGCCAAAAAATGTATTGCACTATTATGGAAAAAGACTCATAGACCAGATGTGACTCAGTGGTTAAGACAGATGTTAACAAACCTTCCATTAGAAAGAATAACATATATACTGAAATCAAAGGAAATTGTGTTTGAGAATATATGGAGACCTTTTATTGATTATGTAAAAAATTTAAACATAACTCTTGAAGAAGAAGGTGAATGATGTGTGTGGACCTTGTAAATTCCAAACTGGTGAACATAATATGTATACTAATGTATTGGATTGTCTAGACTAAACAGAGGAGCATTGTTGAAGACTTGATTTTGTTGGTGGTTGTTGGTGTTTTTAGGGCATTTTTTTTTTTTGTAGTACTTTAGTGTTAGTGTTTGATTGTTTGTATCATGTTTGTAAAAAAAAAAAAAAAGGTTCAATAAAGATATTGTGGAAAAAAAAAAAATTTGTTTGATGATCTGAAATGTTCAAGTATGACAAATATGCAAAAATATAAGAAATCAGGAAGGGGGCAAATACTTTTTCACAGCACTGTAAATGCACGATCATGATAAAATGTTGCTCAGCATTGGTTAGTGTACCTAGTTATTGTATAATTGTTAGGATTGCACCTCCAGGACAATGAAGAGGGGGACCCACATGCAAGGCGAATTTCATAAACCATATTTAATGCAGAAAACAGAACAGAAAATAATACAGCTCGAGGGCTGAGCTAAGGAAAGACACAGTTGGCTTCAAGCACGGGATGACAGGCAGGGTTACTCATAGACAGACTAACAGAAGCCTGGGTGAGACGCCAACATTAACCATAAACCAAGGGCACCGCATAGGACACAGACTGAAACACATACACTACCGTTCAAAAGATTGGGGTCACCCAAACAATTATTTTGTGTTTTCCATGAAAAGTCACACTTATTTACCACCATGAGTTGTAAAATGAATAGAAAATATCGTCAAGACATTGACAAGGTTAGAAATAATGATTTGTATTTGAAATAATAATTTTTTCCAGATACTCAACCTGCTCAAAGGAAGGTCAGTTTTATAGCTTCTCTAACCAGCTAAACTGTTTTCAGCTGTGCTAACATGATTGCACAAGGGTTTTCTAATCATCCATTAGCCTTCTGACGCAATGAGCAAACACATTGTACCATTAGAACACTGGAGTGATAGTTGCTGGAAATGGGCCTCTATACACCTATGTAGATATTGCACCAAAAACCAGACACTTGCAGCTAGAATAGTCATTTACCACATTAGCAATGTATATTAGATATTAGAGTGTATTTCTGATTAGCTTAAAGTTATCTTTGTCATGACGGCCGCTGGGCCGTCATCTCTCGCATCAGCTCCAACTGCGCACAGACCAGCAGGTGTTAATCAGCGGCTATTAAAAGCCAGCGTCGTTGACAGCCCGGCACGGAGTCGTCTGTCTACCTCGACCGAGTATGAGCCAGAGCTTTGTTTCACAGCCAAGTCAAGAACGCCACGACAAGACCCACCATGTAAGAAAACCATTTGCTTTTCAACGCCAAACCTTTACCCCTGTGCACAGGTGGACCTCCCAGGCGGCGGACCGGTATCTCCAACTGACGGAGAATTACCCTCTCCTCCCTGGGGCTCCTCCTTGCCATCGCTACTTCAGGAACTCTCTTCACCACAGCTGCAGGTACTGTTACTCTCCCAGCCACAGGAGCCACAGGAGCCACTATCACCACGGTTACGGTCATTATCACCTCCACGGCTACGGGAACAGTCACCGTCACAGCTGCCAGTGCAATCATTGCTCTCGCCACGATCTCCACCACGGTTACAGGAGTTATCACCATCACAGCCTCAAGCACCAGCACTACCACAGCTCACGGACATCGGGGAACAGCAAGATACAAACAGTGACAACCTCAAGTAAGCTTAACACCTGCACTTGTCCTTTTGTGCTGAACAGCCTTAACGGTTTCTGCTTGTGTGTTCCAGGGTTGCCAGGTCGTCATCTGTATCGCTCAGCTCCGGTGACCAGGCCACTATATCTGCACTCACACTTGCACGACACTCACTCTCACTTAACAATAAAGAATAACTATTTTGTATCTGCCCGTGTCTGTGTCTGTCTCTTGGGTCCTGAAACATGTCAATCTTCATTGAAAAAAAACATGCTTTTCTTTCAAAAATAAGGAAATTTCTAAGTGACCCCAAACTTTTGAACGGTAGTGTATATATATAGACAGAAAGGATAATCATGGCAACAAGGAAAAGGTGGGCACAATTAAAGGTAATCAGAGATGCAGGGAATGGCAATGGGTACAGAAAACATGAAGGACAGAGACAAAAGGTAAAGGGATACACACACAGGCCCAGGACCAAACAAGGGATGATACAGAAGACAACAACAGGGGACCCAGGGGAACACAGAGGGCAATAAATGCAAATAAATACTCATGATAAATGCAAATCAGGAGGAAAAACAGAACAAAACTGAACATAAAGCGTGGACATGATCCTGTGATCATGTATCTCCCAGGGTGGGTGGTGGGTGTATAAAGCCAGGCGGGCTGAAGCAAATCCTACCCCCCCTTCCCAAATCCAAAACAAAAACATGATTCAAAGGGCTGTACTTTCAGAAACACTTACAAACACAAGTTACAATCCCTTCATTCATTTCATTTCATTCATTTCTTTGAAACTAGAATTGCAAATAATTCATCGGAGCATCAACCGGGGGAAAAAAAAAACAAAACCTGAATGTCACATGCAAGTCTATCAAAATGAAGTCCAAGGCCCAGTATACATTACAGTGAATCAGGAGGTCTACCCAAGTCCAGAGGGCCTCAAACTGAAGAACATGGTGGGTCTGGTGGCCTACCAAAGTCCATAACCCACCAGACTGAAATGCAAGGCCGGTCCAGCAGCCAACCACTGTCTCTTGGCCACCAAACTGGGGAGCAGGGTGAGACAACAGGTGGAGATCCCCTGACTTCCAGAACAACAGGTGGAGGTCTCCTGACCCCTCAAGCAACAGCTAGAGGTCTCCTGACCTCTGAAGCTATGGCTGGAGGTCTCCTGACCTCTGAAGCTACAGCTGGCAGTCTCCTGGCCTCTGAAACTACGGCTGGAGGTCTCCTGACCTCAGAAGCCATGGCTGGAGGTCTCCCGACCCCTGAAGCTATGGCTGGAGGTCTCCCAAACCCTGGGACATTGGCTGGAGGACTTCTGACCTCTGAAGCTACAGCTTGAGGTCTCCCGACCTCTGGGACATCAGCTGGAGGTCTCACGACCTCTGGGACATTGGCTGGAGTGTAGTCCTCCTGTGACCCCATCATCAGCTTGGCCACCTTGGGCGATGGAGGAAAACAGGAGGTCAATGAGGCAACACCACAGTCATTAGTAGCAGAGACTGGTGGGGAGGACTCAGCAGCTGGTAGAATATGCGCTTGGGTCCTCCATCAGGAGCAAGACAAGTCTTTTCAAAAATTAAGATAAGATAAGATAAGATAAGCCTTTATTAGTCCCACAATGGGGAAATTCCAGGATTGCAACAGCACAGGGATAGCAACACTCAGAGCAACAATCAGAAGGCAAGAAAAAACAACATCTAGTAAACATATGTCCATATTACTATAAATGTATATATATAGACACACAGTGCAGAGCATTATGGTTGGTTGGTGAATGTGCAGCAGAAAGTCTAAGCTCTCTCTCCGCGGATGCGGCGGGCCAGCTGGAAGTCTTTGGGCATGATGGTGACCCCCTTAGCGAAGAAGAGACCACCAGGTGGGCCTCGCTGGTCTCCTGCAGAGCCATGACGGCGAAGCTCAGGAAACGCAGGACGGTCTTTAAGTCCTGAGCGATCTCCCTCACCAGGCGCTGGACGGGCAGCTTACGGATGAGCAGCTCTGTGGACTTCTGGTAACGACGGATCTCTCTCAGAGCCACGGGCCTGTGACGGCGAGGCCTCTTCACTCTGCCGGTGGTCGGAGCGCCTCTCCGAGCAGCCCTGATGGCTAGCTGTCTCCTGGGGGGCTTCTTCCTCCAGTAGATTTTACGGGCGGTCTGCTTGGTTCTTGCCATCGCTCTTTATTATTCTGTCTTATATTTCTTGCACGCCGCCTAAACTCCAGCCCGGCACCCGCGTCGTTTTCGCTACAGCTCCCGGTATGTCGAGTTTCCCATTAGCACCGGGCGGCAGCCAAGTGCTAGCTAGCACTAGCTCCTCCCCGCTGTAACGTCTCCCGCTGCAAACCGTGGCTCCGTCCGCCGACCCGGGAGACCCCCGGGAGACCCCCATCCGTGCGTCCGTGATATATATACAGAGTGAAAGGTGTAGAAAGAAGAAGGAAGATTTTAAAAAAAAGGCTGTTGCAATGGGCAGCCTACTCGTGTGGCACCACCGGTCCGGCGGAACCGGAACCGGTTGTTTTTTTGTGTTTGAACATAAATGAATTGTGTTTGAACATAAATGAAAAGGTACTTGCCTTAACTCCTGGTATCCTGCTGCCGGGGTGACCACCTCATGATCAGGAGCTGGAATGGTGGGCTCTGTGTGAGATACAGGTGGAACAGGTGGAACAGGTACTGGAGCTGGAAGGCGCCGTGGAGCAGGAACTGGAACTGGAAGGTGCCATGGAGCAGATTCTGGAGCTGGGTGGCACCGTGGAGCATGTTCTGGAGCTGGAAAGCGATGAGGAGCTGGTACATGAACTGGGGAGTGATGAGGAGTTGGTACTGGAGCTGGAATATCCATTGCCAGCTGGTTCCAACCCAGCTGGCACACATGCTCTGGAAGGAGCAACAGTTTGTAGTCCAGCATAAGCTCCTTCTGGGCGAGCACAGCCTGTCGGCATTCCTCCTGCTCGTCCTCGTCAACCAGGCACTGAGGCGCCAGTGTCGCAAACCTAATCCGGCAGACCACTGGGTTCTCAGGAACTGCGGGCTCTTCCAAAACAGCAGATTCCTCCCAGATCATTCAGTTTCCACCCAGTATTGGCAGACACTCAGAAAAAACCAGAGTGGACACAGGATATGCAGGTAAGGATGGAGGGAAGGAAGCAGTGGCAGCAGAAATGGAAGCAGATAACAGTGGGAGAGAGCTCAGGTGGTAACTAACTGCTGCTTAGCCCCCTTACCAGGAACAGAGCAACACCTTTCTGTGGCAGATGTTAAAAAATGGAAAGGTACTTGCCTCTGTTCCTGCTCTGTCGCCACGGGGAAGTCGCATGAGTCCTCCTGGGAAAAGCTGGAGCTCAACTGATGAAGAGCCAGAGTCTGAGATACGTGACATCAAGAGGAGTGGCATCTCCCAGTGCCTTTCTTCCACCTGGACCCGCCGAACACCAACCGAGATTCATAAACCATTTCCTCAGCGGCGGACTCTGCAGGGGATAACAGTGGTGGGAGGGCTTCTGGCTCCAGCAAGGAGGAGATGGTGGGAAATGCTGGTAGTGGAGGAAGGGTGAGGTTCTATACCCGGGGTGAGAGTGCACGCTCATCCTGGTTGCGAGCAAGTCGGTGACTTCACCCCAGCAGAGCATCTCCTTCTCCCGGGAAGAGCTGCTCCGAGTGCCGGCAGCCATGTCCTCAATCATAGCCACCACCTCCAGCTAATCCCGACTCCACTTTTTTCTCCCCCTGTTTTTGCCCGCTGGGTCCTGGACTGGCAGTGTCCTTCTGTTAGGATTGCCCCTCTTGGGCAATGAAGAGGAGGACCCACATGCGAGGTGAATTTCATAAACCATATTTAATGCAGAAAACAGAACAGAAAATAATACAGCTCGAGGGCTGAACTAAGGCAAAACACGGCTGGCTTCAAGCACAGGATGACAGGCAGGGTTACTCATGGACAGATTAACAGAAGTCTAGGTGAGACGCCAACATTAACCATAAACCAAGCGCACCGCACAGGACACAGACTGAAATGCACATATATAGACAGAAGGGATAATCATGGCAACAAGGAACAGGTGGGCACAACTGAGGGTAATCAGAGACGCAGTGAATGGCAATAGGTACAGAAAGCATGAGAGAAAGAGACAGAAAGTAAACAGATACGCACAGGCCCAGGACCAAACAGGGGATGACACAGAAGACAACAACAGGGGACTCAGGGAAACACAGAGGGCAATAAATGCAAACAAATACTCATGATAAATGCAAATCAGGAGGAAAAACAGAACAAAACTGAACATAAAGCATGGACATGATCTTGTGATCATCTCCCGACTATGACAATAATATCTTGATGAAAGCTAACGGGCCAGTTATTCCTCCAATAATAGGATACACACTATATTGCCAACAGTATGGACATCCCTCCAAATGACTGAGCACCAATGCACAAAGCAAGGTCCATAAAGACATGGATAAGCATGTGAGTTGTGGAGGAACTTGACTGGCGTGCACAGAGCCCTGACCTCAACTCAATAAAACACCTTTGGAATGAATTAGAGTGGAGACTGCGAGCCAGGTTGTCTTGTCCAACATCAGTTCCTGACCTCACAAATGCACTTCTGGAAGTATGGTAAAAAAAAATTCCCATAAAATATAACAGCTTCAACTCTTCTGGGAAGGCTTTCCACAGGTTTAGGAGTGTGTTAATGGGAATTTTTGACCATTCTTCCAGCATAATCCGAATATTAACAAACATATGTAATTCATCTACCTTGTAAACCTTTGCTCCAGGTATGGCAGACACTTTCTCCTCAGTATATGTCATGTTGTTCTCCTCGAAAAACTGTTGAATTCCCTTTTCTGATATCTCCACACCAACCACTGAATGGCCCATGTCTGCTATCCTGAGAATTAGACATATGGAAAAGGTTCTTAAAAGGAACCCATAGTTTTACTTTTAGAGAATATGTGTTGAATATAGGCTGTTGGTTTTTTGAAAGATTTACAGAGGTCTTTCATACCACTTCATATCCACAGCTTTTCCACAGAGAGGGAAGAAGAACTTAACTCCAGTTCGTCCATTCAGAACTTTATCCAGATGAGTCTCCAGCATCCTGATGAAAAATAAGAGGAATCATGATAAAACACAGAAATCTTAACATTTCAAATGGCAAAGTTTGCATTATTTCTCCTAAATTTCTCAACTGTATAACAAATGCTACTTTCAAATGTGCAGTCTCAGAATGAGTGTGTATCTGCTGGAGTAACACAACTTTGATGGTTGTCTATATTCACACTGAAAATACGGTAGGTGCTTTGACTCTGTTGGGGTAGGTGTGCACATAGTCTTGTCAGGTCACATATACATTAGGAAAACATTTGTATCATCATTTCCTCATCAGAAAGGGTAGATGAAAGTGGCGTCTTTACTTGTGCACTTGAAGCTCATGGAAGGCAATATCATTAGTTTCCCAGTCATCCTCCCACTCTCCCAGCTGTCTGATCCTCTTCGCCTGTGGTTCCAGCATGCTGGTTAAGTTTGTCCAACTCAAACTGAAAGGAGATAACAAAGAACAGCAGACAGAGAGAGAACAGTGATGTGATTATCATCCATGCTTGTGGCTTGAGACAGGGGTGTTGAGTCTGGGGATATATAATTTGCTCAGGGTTATGTTTTGCATATTTAAACTAGAAAAGCACTCGGAGAGCGCAGACCTCCGCCAAGTACCACAGTTCCCCCCATACAGTGTTTGTGTGTACGTTTTCAGATTCCTTGACCATGAAAACATATGACTAGCAATTGGATTCACAATGATAGGATTAGTGGTTCAGTAGTTATTGACGAAAATGGCATTTTCCGTAATGGCGGTTTTCTTCTGGATAGTGATCCGGATCACCACCAAAATGTAATCATCTGTAGGATACCCCATTTCTGACAATGTGTGAAAATTTCATGAAAATCCGTCCATAACTTTTTGAGTTATCTTGCTAACAAACAAACAAACAGACAGACAGACAAACAGACAGACAGACAAACCAACGCCGATGAAAACATAAACCTCCTTGGCGGAGGTAACAAACAGTTTTAGCAGAGTTAGAAAACAGCTGTCATTCAGTCACTGGTACGTGGTGGTGAAAGAACAATCGAGTGCGTGGTTAAAGATCATAGAGTCACAAGCATATTCGGTGTAGAAACTGCCAAAAATCCCATGTAATGATATTATCCCAATACTTGGCCAAGATAAATTATTTATCTCATGAAATGTTGAATATTGTAATACCATAAATTGCCAGATACTGGTGCCTCTGATCAACACAATATCATCACAGCAATATTACGCTGTACGTAACAACTTTGCCCAAACCCCGGCTTTAACTATTTTTGTGTCCAAGAGCGTACCTTTCCTGAATGAACAAAACTAAACAAACATTTGATCAGCAGCAGCAGAGTTGATTGATGTACATCAGAATCAATCGATACTTGTAATGTGACTTTGATTCAGTTACCTGTGTTTAGTCTGCCAGGCGACCTGTGTTGAGTCTGTAAGTCTGCAAGAGCTCAGAGCTTGAGGGTTTACGGCAGAGACTGGTGATACTGTGTTCGAAATGTCCACTCATTCACTGCAGAATGAAGTACATTTAACTGGCAGTCAACTGAAACGCACTTTGGAATTTTGCCAAAGTCCAGAGTGACAGAGCACTGAGAGCCGTCACTCCCCGTCTACTTCCTGCATATGGGAACTTAATTCAAAAAAATCTCCATTGCAGTGAATGGCAATAGAGAAATTATCTTTCGATCCTGATCTAATTTTGCCACTACACATAATTTTTTTCTCAATTTAAAAGATAATTTTCCACTAAATTTAAATTGTAGGTCATATAATAAAAGAGTAACAACGCTGGAAACCACCAGGACCGTCCAGGTTACATTTTCTCTTGTCAGAGAATAAAAATTTCTTCCATCTTTCAATGTCCCATGTTTTGTGCTCCCTTGCAAAGTCCAAACAGGTAAGTCTGTGGTGTGGGAGGAGTCGTGACCTTAGAATATGCTTTTTGTTTTTTAAACCCTTCTTTTATACAGGTGCATCTCGGTAAATTAGAATGTCATCAAAAAGTTATTTTATTGCAGTAATTCGATTCAAAAAGTGAAACTCGTGTATTGCATTTAGATTCAGTACACAGAGTGATGTATTTTGACATTATATTTTTTTAAATTTTGATGATTATGGCCTACAGCTAAAAAAAAATAAATAAATAAATAAATTCAGTTTGTCAAAAAATTTCATTACAGAAGATCAATTTTAAAAAGTGGATTTTTAAAGGAAATGTTGGCCTCCTGAAAAGTATGTCCATGTACACAATCAATATTTGGTTGGGGTTCTTTTGCATGAATTACTGCATCAGTGTGGCGTGGAGGCAATCAGCCTGTGGCAGTGCTGGGGTTTTATGGAAGCTCAGATTGCTTTAATAGCAGCCTTTGGCTCATCTTACCCTTGACAATACCCCATAAATTCTCTATGGGGTTTAGGTCAGGGAAGTATGCTGGCCAATCAAACAGAATGATACCATGGTTATTAAATCAGGTATTGATACTTTTGACAGTGTAGGCAAGTCCTGCTGGAAAATGAAATCAGCATATCCATAAAGCTTATCAGCAGAGGGAAGCATGAAGTGCTCTAAAATTTCCTGGTAGATGGCTGTGCTGACTTTGGACTTGATAAAACACAGTGGACCAACATGAGCAGATGACATGGTTCCCCAAATCATCGCTGACTGTAGGAACTTCACACTGGACTTCAAACAAGTTGGATTTTATGCTTTTCCACTCTTCCTTTAGACTGTGGGACCTTGACTTCCAAATGACAGAACTTGGCGCCTTATTTTGGCAATGATGTCATCTGCTGCTGTTGGTCCACTGTGTTTTATCAAGTTAAAAGTCAGTGCAGCCATTTATGTCTATTTAGCTGATCTTTTGTATATAAGTAGCATGTTCATAACAGCATTTTTTAGCCTGTAAATTTTTTACCTTTAGTCTATTTTAAAACTATGAAATTTAATGTAAAAAAGCCCACTAAATCAAACAACTATTGAGTTAAAATTTTAATTATCAAAGTGTTCAAATTTTGTGAATTCAATCTCTAGTATCCCCCACACCCAAAAACTAAAGACAGACACCATAACTGCCAAATATTTCAAGAAAAACAAGTGCACAATTTTTTTAAGCATGTTTATTTATTTTTTAAGCATATGTGGTGATGTTTTTAAGGTATTGCAAATTTTGACATCCTGGTCATTTGTCATGATGTGAGTTTCCCAAAGAACCTGATTTCCTAAACTCTCAAATCTCAAGTTTGTCTTCAGTTGTTTTTTAAAGTGAGGAGATGCACATTTTCAATCAGGCTGTCCAGACCCCAGTTTTGCGGTCGTTCTCTCAGGACGTCCAGAGACGGCAGGAACTCGATATCACAGCTGCTCCCTGAAAAAAAAAAAAAAAGGAAATGCGTATATTTTTAATAAAAGATAATAACTTGCTTGCACAAGATAAAAAATGATCATTATTCAAGACTATATGCACCGTCGTAAAGATATCAATGTGACATTCAGTTATTACTTACCGTATATTGTGGTCCAGTTCATGGCATTTCTATTACAATTCATGACAAAAATACTCAGATGTAATTGCTTTAATAATGCTCACCAAACAAACTGTGTATTTGCTCATCAGGGACAAAAAAGGGAGGACCTACAAGTAAAAGTCAGAAATGTTATTTTATATACCGCAGGTTTCTATTCTAGAATTAAAAGAGATCTGATGACTTGACACAATATAGAAACATACCTTTATATAATTTGGGGTTGTATAGAAGAGTGTCTAAAAGGTATCTGCAGTCTTTGGCCATCAGAGAAATTATGAGAGCAGCATACCTGTAATAAGAATGAGTGACATAGGGCAGACATGTATGATTTAGAGTCATGTTATCTTATTTTAGGGGAGAAAAAAACTTTCTCCCCCAGGTTTTTACTTTTCTCTGTCTCCTGGGTTGATGGCCACGACGGAGCATCTGTCCCATATTGCTCCAAACTGACCCTCGATTGCACTGCAAAATTAAGAAGTAGATTCGTTAAGGTAATTCAGCCTTTAGGAAGGATTAAAAACTGCACAGTGTGTAGTTTGCTCACCTGGAAAAGTTGTATATGTCACATTGATAGAGAGAGATATTTTTCTCTGAGCTCTGTGGAACAAAGGCAGAGTCAGTGAACAACTTTCTCTGAGTCTAAGGGCTCAGTGGCACCTGTGAATACCTCTATCCACCTCTGAAGAAAAACTAACTTTTTCAAAAAATTCCACCTGTCCACACTTGCATACCCATTGCATGCCACATTAAACTGACATGCTTGTTAATGAGCTTCATTTGGAAATGTTTCAAAAATGTAATTAGGAACAAGAGCGACCTCAGAACATACATGCATGATCATGACAAAATGCTGCTCAACTTCAATTAGTGTGCCTGGTTACTGCATAATATCTTAATAAAAGCTAATGGACCAAGTCATCATTCCCCCAATAAAAAATATATACATTTATTCTTTGGTTCTTCCTCTTTTAAAGAAAAAAATCAGTACAAATCTTCCCCATGAATTTGGAGAATCAGAATAACCCTAATATTAACAAACATAAGCAATTTACCCACCTTGTAAACCTTCGCTCCAGGTATGGCAGACACGGGCTCCTCAGTGTAGGTCATGTTGTTCTCGTCGAAAAACTGTCGAATTCCCTTTTCTGATATGTCCACCCCGACCACTGAATGACCCATATCTGCTAGCCTGAGAACCACATAAATGGAAAAATGACTTGACAGGAACCCACATTTTGAAATAGAGAGAATATGTGTTGACTATAGGCTGTTGATTTTTTGAAAGATTTTCACAGGTCTTTCATACCACTTCATATCCACAGCTTTTCCACAGAGAGGGAAGAAGAACTTAACTCCAGATCGTCCATTCAGAACTTTATCCAGATGAGTCTCCAGCATCCTGATGAAAAGAAGACCCATGATAAAACACACAAGTCTCTACATTGTAAATGGCAAAGGCTGTGGTATTTATCATAAATTTCTCAACTGTATAACAAATGCTACTTTCAGATGTACAGTGTCAGAATGAGTGTGCATACGCTGGAGTAACACAACTTTGATGGCTGTCTATAGTCACACTGAAAATACGGTAGGTGCTTTGACTCTGTTGGGGCAGGTGAGCACATATGCTTCCCGCAGTCTTGTCAAGTCACATATGCATTAGGAAAACATTTGTATCATCATTTCCTCATTGAAAGGGTAGACAAAAGTGGTGTCTTTACTTGTGTACTTGAAGCTGATGGAAGCCAATTTGATTACTTTCCCAGCGACCCTCCCACTCTCCAAGTTGCATGACCATGTTCGCCTGTGGTTCCAGCATGCTGGTCAAGTTTGTCCGACTGCAGCTGGAAGGAGACGACAGAGAGCAGCAGACAGAGAACAGTGGAGTGATTAACATCCATACCTGTGGCTGGAGACGGGTGAGAATGCTGCTCAGGATTATGTTTTGCATATGAGCAAGAGGAGAATTTAAACAAACAGTTTTTGTCAATTCAGTCCATAGATTAAGGCCATAGAGCAGCAAGCATATTAACTGTAGAAACTGTCAGAGACTCCATGTTATATTTTCCAAATACTTGGGCCACACTAATTTATTATATATCACACTGTATCAATTTTGCCCCCACTTATAATGCATATAAAGTTGTGTGTGTGTGTGATTGTTCATTAACACGACACAAGCACAATCGGTAAATCAAAGCTGCTGCTCACATGGCGTTTATCTAAGAAGTCACTGGTCCAGCTGAACTTTTGCATTTGACATCCCCTGACACTGTGGAAAAAGCAAGCTGGAAACTTGCATAACAACTAAAGAAAAAGCTCCCCCCGAGTGGAGCAGACATATCGCTGCTTTAACCATGCAAATACAAATGTCACTGAATTGTTTTGAACTTGAATAAAAACGACAGAAGCGGGTACTTCCCTACAATACAAAACAGTTTAATAACGAAAGTCAGAACCCGACTTACCTCACAATGGCCTGGCTTAAAACTAACCACACTGTTTTGTTTTTCTTTTGAATTCTTGGATGGAATATGGGTGGGCAATATAAGCTGCGGCTTCAGCCATCACCCATTTCAGATAACTTACGTTGAACTGTATATATGTGTTATTGTCTAATTTGACCTTGTTGGATTTTCTTTCCCCCTTTGTTATATTATTCTTTCTTTTTTAATCTCTACTTTTAATCTATCCGAAATAAAGATTCATTCATTCATTCATTCATTCAACACGTTATATAGGAAATACGAACACCACATTTTAACAACTGTTGTGTCCAGTGGCGTACCTGTGCAGAATGAAGAAAACTAAACTAATATTTGATCATCATCAACAGCAGCAGAGTTGATGTACCCCAAAATCAATCGATGCTCGGTAATGTGAATTTGATTTTTTTATCTGTCTGTCAGGCGATCTATTTGATGCATTGTTCGCTGGTCCAGACGACAGAGTGAAAGCGCACCGCCGAACATATTGCCTGACAGACCTGACTGAGGAACATAAATACTCATCTGAACATGGGTTACTTCTGGTTTGGGAGGAGCCTAATGTTGCATCACGTCATGGTTGAAATACAGGACTTACTAACAAACTCACTAACTAACCGTATAAACTTTCAGACTTTCACCAACAAGTATTTCGTCACTGGACCCTCTTATACAAACACATTTTCACCCCACATCACAGGAACAACAGGTATATTTTGTGCAATAAGAAATCGTTGTTTTGGGGAACCTGGATGGAAAAGGGTGTATGGTCTGTGTTTCACCTGCTGGATAATTCAGGATTTTATTTTTTTTTTTAAGTTATAAAGATATTTGCTCCAAGTGTAACTTTAAATTCCCACAAAATGAATAAAATAAACTAAATAAAGCAATCCTGGCTCCATTCAAAACAATGATTGGACAAATTTGTATTCATTCTAATGCTGTGGTAGATGTCAGATCATTGTGCACTGAGGGCATCAAAATGTCTAAATGTTACGTTTATTCGAGTCAACTAAAGAGGAATATATCCTCCAAGAATACTCAAAAGAAAAGGCTGGGATGATAAGAAAACGATAATTACATGACCACCAGCAGGACACAGTCCAAGGACAGATAAGTTTTTCAATTCAATTCAATTTTCAATTCAATTCAGCTTTATTTATATAGCGCCATATCACAACAAAAGTCATCTCATAGCACTACCAAATGCTGGGAAAACCCCACAATTGCAGAAAGAGCCCAGCAATCAGACGATCCCCTGTGAGCAAGAACATAGCGACGGTGGAGAGGAAAAACTCCCATTTAACAGGAAGAAACCTCTAGCAGAACCAGGCTCAGGGAGGGGCAGTCATCTGCTGTGACTGGCTGGGGGTGAGGGGATAGAGAGGATGAAGAGAACAGACATAAACAGCATGAACGGTGAGAAGCCAAATACATTATTTGAGGTCACCCGGCAGTCTGAATCTATTAACCTCTTGCACTCCGTTGTACTGCGGGCGGGCAAGTCTCTGCATTCCAGAGCGCACGAAGGCGCTCTCGTGCGCTCTAGGACGCATGAGGGCGCTGCCTCCAAGCGCACACTGAAAAAAAAAAAAAGTTCTTCCACTACAGACACAGCCGCGAACAGATCAGATATGATTGACCTCTCATTCGACTAAAAAGAGCCTTGAATTGGGTTTCTGAAACCTTGAAGAACCAATGACTGAAAACCTAACAAGAAGGACCTGCCTACCAATGCCGTGAATGCAGCCAGCCAATTGAAGCACAGAAGTTCGGGCTGGGTGAAGAGAGACTGACTGCTGCAGCAGATGAAAAAAAGGACCCGCAGGAAGAACCTGCTACAGACCCAGCAGCACGAAGACCACCCACAAGTGTGACCTGCACTCATTCCAGCAGAATAGATGTTTAGGATTCTCTTCCATGGTCATCATAGACCGATGGAGGCCGACGACAAGGGTCGTAAATCATTCGCCAAAACCGCAATAATGGAATTATGTTTTGACTGGGAACCACGAGCGGACCAGCGTCGCGTTCGTCTGACAATGAGGAAGAGAAGTTCGCCAGGACAATGCTGCTGTGAAGAGGTAAGTGTTATAAGCTAAATTATTCTTTATCCCTGAAAATTGTAATCAAAAAATGACTTTTGACCGATTGGTAAATTACAACTGTGCGGCGCACAAAGTACGAAGTGCGTGTGCCGCTGTACACGGTTCGTTCGCTGCGTCCAGACCGTGAACGCCCCCCCCCCGCTACTATTCTGTAGCGAGGGGGGGGAAGCCGCGATGACTGCGCCGCGGTTGCCACATCGCCACATGAGTCTATTCCATCATGTAGCGATGGCTGATGTCTGTCCTCTGTAGCGAGGGGGGGGAACCCCCCCCACACACACACACACACAGCCCTGAGTGTCACCTTTCATTAGAGCCCAAGATGAAGCTTCTATATTGAATCATTCAAAAGTTACAGACGTTTTTCCAAACTGTGCCATTTGGCACAATTTGGCACAGTCCAAAAACGCCTGGGAACTACCTGAGGAAAAAGCTGTGTAATATATTCATTTTTTGTGGTATTGTTACAAAATTTTGACCTCAGCTGGATAACACTTGGTTCTACATTTCTGTTGCATTTTCCAGCCCGGATCTGAAGCTGTGTGTTATTTGCAAGCATTTGTATCCATAAAAACATCCAGGCGAAATTTATTTTCTTTCAGTTCAGTATGTTTAGATGACTGTAACTCAGTGGCCGGAGCACTTAGAGAGATTATGACTGTTTTGCCAAAGAATTCAAAATGTTTTCTTTTAAATGAGACCAACCCCATGAAGATGCTGCAAAGGGTTGAAGAACAGCTTTCGATTTACTTTGGGCACGTTATTTTTTGGTGTTTTTAGGGAAATTGACCGGAGTGCAAGGGGTTAACAGCAACACAAAAGGGGGGTTAAGAGACATAAGAGCCGTCCCTAATCGTAGGCTGTATTGAAAAGGAAGGATTTTACCCTGTTCTTAAAAACAGAGATCGAGTCTGACTCCCGGACCCAGAGTGGTAACTGGCTCCACAGAGAAGGAGCTTGATAGCAGAAGGCTCTGCCTCCCATTGTACTTTTGGAGATTCTGGGTATTACAAGTAATCCAGCATTTTGGGAGTGTAGTGCTCTGTTAGGATGATAGGGTAATATCAGATCTTTTATATACAGTACAATCCTAATAGAGCACTACACTCCCAAAATGCTGGATTACTTGTAATTGAAACTGCAATATAATTAAATAATTGTTTAGAGCTTTGTAAGTGAGAAGAAGGATTTTAAATTTAATTCTAAACTCTATGGGAAGCCAATGAAGAGAAGCCAGAACCGGAAAGATATTATCTCTCTTTCTAGAACCAGTTAAAGCTCTTACAGCAGCATTTTGGATCAACTGAAGACTTTTAAAGATATTTTAGGACAACCCGATAATAGCGAGTTACAATAATCTAATCTAGAGCTGGCAAAGGCGTGGATCAGTTTCTCAACATCATTCAGAGACAAGATGCTCCTAATCTTGGCAATATTGCGCAGATGATAGAAGGCAGTCTTAGAAATAAATTTAATATGTGAATTAAAGAACAGATCTTGATCAAAAATAACTCCAAGGTTCCTCACAGAACTATTCAGAGTGAGAGTAGTGGCATTCAAATTAGGAGTATGATTTGGAAAGGAATTTATAAATTTTTTTGGACCAACAAGAATGACTTCAGTCTTATCTGAATTGAATAGCAGGAAATTACAAGTCATCCAAGCTTTGATTTCCTTAAGACAGGCTTCTAACTTGGCTAATTGATTACTATCATCTGGCTTCACTGACAGGTATAATTATGTGTCATCTGCATAACAATGAAAATGTATACAGTGCTTTCTAATGATGTTGCCTAACGGAAGCCTATATAAACTAAAAAGAGGAGGGCCTAACACAGATCCCTGTGGAACTCCATGACTGAGCTTTGAGTTGGAAGAAAACTCATTATTGACATGAACAAGCTGGAGCCTATCAGACAAATAAGATCTAAACCACTGCAGTGAAGTTCCATTAAGTCCAACATAGTGTTCTAATCTATCGAGTAGAATATTATGGTCGATAGTGTCAAAAGCTGCGCTAAGGTCTAAAAGGACAAGTACAGAAACAAGTCCATTATCAGACGCGATGAGGTCATTCCTTCACTAAGGCTGATTCTAAACCCAGATTGAAACTCTTCAAATAAACCATTTCCCTGCAAGTGATCAAATAATTGTGTAGCAACAACTCTTTCTAAGATTTCTGAAATGAAAGGCAGATTAGAGATTGGTCGATAGTTAGCTAAAACTCCTGGATCCAGTGTTGGCTTTTTGAGTAAGGGTTTAATTACAGCAGTTTTAAAAGCCTGCGGTACATGGCCTAATGTTAAAGAAGAATTGATTATTTGAAGAATACGGCTGCCAATAAATGGGAAGACTTTTTTAAATAACCTGGTAGGAATAGGATCTAAAAGACAAGTTGAAGGCTTGGATGAGGAAATTATTTTATCTAACTCTAAAAGGTCAATTGGAGTAAACTTTTCCAAACAGATATCAATTGAAGGAGTTGCAGTAGATGCTGTATTTAAGTTAACAGTGGGAAGAATCTGACTGATTTTATCTCTAATAGATGAAATTTTATGATTGAAAAAGTTCATAAAGTCCTGACTAGTAAGCTCTAAGGGACTGCAAGGATTGACACAGTCCTGACTCTGTCAGCCTGGCTACAGTGCTGAAAAGAAACCTGGGATTATTCTTGTTCTCTTCTATTAATGCAGAGTAATAACTTGTTCTAGCTTTTCTAAGAGATTTTTTTATAAATTAAAAGATGATTTCTCCAAGCTGAATAGTTTTCATCTAAATTAGTGGAACACCATTTTCTTTCTAACTGACGAGTCTTCTGTTTTAAGCTATGAGTTTCTGTGTTAAACCAAGAGGTTAGAAATCTCTGATTGGACTTTTTCTTTTTTAAAGGGGCCACCAAGTCTACAGTCTGATGCAGAGAAGCTGTAACATTGTCTACCATGCTATCAATTACAGAAGGAGCAAGCTCTCCATAGCTTATTTCCATTGTGTTGACATATGGCATAGAGAAGACAATCTACATAAATTTGGTAACAACATCATCTGAAAGACATCTGCTGTAGTAATATTTTTCTTTAGGAATCAAATAGGAATAGTGAAATCAGAAGTTAACAGACAGTGGTCTGACATTACAGGATTATGAGGAGACACTACCAGATTTTTTATTTCTATGCCATATGTCAGAACAAGGTCCAATGTGTGGTGGAGATAGAGGGTAGAATTTTCTACTTTCTGAGAAAACCCCATCGAGTCTAATATTGAATTAAATGCCTTATTAAGACAGTCACTATCTACATCTACATGTACAGTGGGGCAAAAAAGTATTTAGTCAGCCACCAATTGTGCAAGTTCTCCCACTTAAAAGATGATAGAGGTCTCCAATTTTCATCATAGGTATACCTCAACTATGAGAGACAAAATGAGGAGAAAAAAAATCCAGAAAATCACATTGAAGGATTTTTAAAGAATTAATTGGTAAATTCCTTGGTAAAATAAGTATTTGGTCAATAACAAAAGTTCATCTCAATACTTTATTATATACCCTTTGTTGGCAATGACAGAGGTCAAACGTTTTCTGTTAGTCTTCACAAGGTTTTCACACACTGTTGCTGGTATTTTGGCCCATTCCTCCATGCAGATCTCCTCTAGAGCAGTGATGTTTTGGGGCTGTCGCTGGGCAACACAGACTTTCAACTCCCTCCAAAGATTTTCTATGGGGGTGAGATCTGGAGACTGGCTAGGCCACTCCAGGACCTTGAAATGCTTCTTACAAAGCCACTCCTTCATTGCCCGGGCGGTGTGTTTGGGATCATTGTCATGCTGAAAGACCCAGCCACATTTCATCTTCAATGCCCTTGCTGATGGAAGGGGGTTTTCACTCAAAATCTCACGATACATGGCCCCATTCATTCTTTCCTTTACACGGATCAGTCGTCCTGGTCCTTTCGCAGAAAAACAGCCCCAAAGAATGATGTTTCCACCCCACTGCTTCACAGTAGGTATGGTGTTCTTCTCCAAACACGACAAGTTGAGTTTTTACCAAAAAGTTCTATTTTGGTTTCATCTGACCATATGACATTCTCACAGTCCTCTTCTGGATCATCCAAATGCTCTCTAGCAAACTTCAGACAGGCCTGGACGTGTACTGGCTTAAGCAGGGGGACACGTCTGGCACTGCAGTATTTGAGTCCCTGGCGGCGTAGTGTGTTACTGATGGTAACCTTTGTTACTTTGGTCCCAGCTCTCTGCAGGTCATTCACTAGGTCCCCCCGTGTGGTTCTGGGATTTTTGCTCACCGTTCTCGTGATCATTTTGACCCTACAGGGTGAGATCTTGCGTGGAACCCCAGATCGAGGGAGGTTATCAGTGTTCTTGTATGTCTTCCATTTTATAATAATTGCTCCCACAGTTGATTTCTTCACACTAAGCTGCTTACCTATTGCAGATTCAGTCTTCCCAGCCTGGTGCAGGTCTACAATTTTGTTTCTGGTGTCCTTTGACAGCTCTTTGGTCTTGGCCATAGTGGAGTTTGGAGTCTGACTGTTTGAGGTTGTGGACAGGTGTCTTTTATACTGATAATGAGTTCAAACAGGTGCCATTAATACAAGTAGCGAGTGGAGGACAAAGGAGCCTCTTAAAGAAGAAGTTACAGGTCTGTGAGAGCCAGAAATCTTGCTTGTTTGTAGGTGACCAGATACTTATTTTACCGAGGAATTTACCAATTAATTCATTAAAAATCCTTCAATGTGATTTTCTGGATTTTTTTTTTCTCATTTTGTCTCTCATAGTTGAGGTATACCTATGATGAAAATTGGAGACCTCTCTCATCTTTTAAGTGGGAGAACTTGCACAATTGGTGGCTGACTAAATACTTTTTTGCCCCACTGTATATTAAAATCCCCTACTATAATTATTCTGGTTTCAGCACTAAATCAGCTAAGAATTTGGCAAATTCGGATAAAAACTCTGAGTAGGCTGAGGGAGGACGATAAACTATAGCAAGGAAAATTGGGTTTAACCTAAGATTGCTAACATGCCCAATACTGAGGACCAGGCCCTCAAAGGAATTAAAACATGTTTTTTGCTTTACATTAACTAGTAATTTAGAATGGTAAATTGTCGCTACTCCTCCTCCACGACCAGAACTTCTGGGATTTTGATAGTTTAAATAACCAGAGGGAGTTGATTCATTTAAACCAACATAATCCTCTTGCCCTAACCAAGTCTCTGTAAGGGATATTAAATCAATCTGATTATCAATTAACAGATCATTGACTAGCAGAGACTTGGGAGTTAGAGACCTAATATTTAACAAACCACATTTCATTTTTAACTTATGAGGAGGAACAGAGGCCAAATCATTAAATTTAGAGACTTGATGTTTTAGTTTTACCAACTGTTTGTTTAATCATTCTGGGATGCTTATACATTATATTTTTATTAACTTTGGAGGGAGCAGACAATGATTCTCTGATGGGGAAGACAGGAGCTAAGTTGAAGGGTGGCGGATGAAGAGGAGCTGCAGAGAGGTGATAAAAATTTAAAATGGAGCTAGTACAACAAACAAAAATAGACAAGATAACGCTTTGACAGTGTCGTGACAGTTTACAAACTGGTACTTACTACTTGTACTAGTAACAGAACATAAAATGGTGTTTTAGGTAGTAGGTTTATAAAGGAATTTGTGTGTATTGTTCACCCTGATTGCGTTTGCCCTCGTATAACTGTGAGTAATCCTGGAAGGTGTCTGATAAGTGCACATTACTCATTTTACTTCAAACAGCACCTTACTGAAATAATTCAGTTATTCACCCATTCCTTTCGTGTGCAGTTTTCTAGGGAAGTTTAGATATACAATACTGTTTCTGTAAGTCAAATGATTTTACAGTTCCTAGGTACTGATAGTATCCTAGAAGGTGTCTGATAAGTGCACATTAGTCATTTTACTTCAAACAGCACCTTACTGAAATAATTCAATTATTCACCCATCCCTTTTGTATGCAGTTTTCTTGGGAAGTTTAGATATACAATACTGTTTCTGTAAGTCAAATGATTTTACAGTTCCTAGGTACTGATAGTGATAGGTCACTGTTAAAAAATAACAAAAATGAAGTCAACTTCATGTGAAATCCTTACAAAATGGGGCACAAAGCTTTTTGAGTTTACTTATGTGTTCAAATAAGTGCTGTCTAGTTGTTTTTTTAATCCAAGATTGCAGTTTAGATTTATTCATTTACTTATTCTTTTAGTGCAAGTTAAGCATAAGGCACCACAGACTGTTCCAAGCTCCCCCCCCCCCCTCTTTTATCCTCTGAGGTTTTTTTGTTGACCTTTTGTTTCTTTTGTCAAACCTTTTAAATACAATGCATACAAAGTAGTATTTGATAAGTTTCCCCCACTAAGAATTTGCAGCTAACTGAACATTTGCTCACTTTATTTTAAAAACATAAAAGTATTAATCAATTGCCCATATCCACACTATACTGCGCCAGTTTTTACTAGTCAGGTAGTCTGTCAGCAATGCAAGGGTTTGATTGTCAACACAATCTAATGTACAGTTTTATAATAATAATAATGAATAATAATGTATCGATTTTATATAGCGCTTTATCATATATACTCAAAGACGCTTTACAAATAGGTACATTATCCATTCACTCCAGACAGACAGTGGTAGTGGCAAGCTACTTCTGCAGCCACAGCTGCCCTGGGGCAGGCTGACAGAAACATGGCAGCCAATCTGCACCAGTGGCCTTTCCGGCCACCACCGAACATTTTTATACATTTATACACATTCATACCCAGTGTTATGGACACTGGAGGCAATGCGGGTGAAGTGTCTTACCCAAGGACACAACGGCAGGATATCTAGGGAGAGCGGGATTCGAACCGCCAACCATCCGGTTATTAGACGACCCGCTCTACCTCCTGAGCCACTGCCGTCCCGTTTTGTGCAATTTTATTTTTTAATACAGTATTATATGGATATATTGGTAAGTAAATATTTGGATTTTATGTAGGTGATGCTTCAGTTTTCACCTTTGCTTAAATGTGTACCAAATTAGAACATTAGAGGATTAAACTGTCACGTTCTGAGTGGGGGGGGGGGGGGGGGGGGAATCCACCGAGCTCAGGTTGTTTTTCTTTTTTTTTTCATATTTACACTGTGTCATTTTTGAGTTGCCATTCATCCTTAGTATGATTTATTTTCCTGTTTACATTCATTATAGTTTGCTTATTGCATTTTTGAGTTTGCCTGTCTCCATTTTTTGTCATCGTCATATTTGTATTTTGTTTTGTTCTTTCTCTCGGGGTTGACAGCTGTCAATGCCTTTCTGGGGTTGCCCAGTATGGGCGTGCCCTGCCAGCTGTCAGCCCTGATGACTTCCTCATTATTCCCAGCTGTATGTTATTGCTTTCTCCGGCCTGTTCGGATTCCCACACCGGTTGTTGATTGTGTGAGGGGTTTTGATTTCTATTTAAGGGGTGTTATTTTCATTTGCAATTGCCGCTGACTTGATGATTTTCATTCCTCTCAGCTCCGTCAGAGCCCTGCCTCGCTCTAATGTGCAAATTCTCTAAGTGTTCTTTCGTTTGTACTTTGTGTTTTTTTTAGAGGACGTTGTTTCACTTTAGGTTTGTTGTGTTTTTTCTAATAAATAGCCCAAACTCACAGTTCAGCACCTGGGTCTCATCTCTCTGCCCCGAAGGGCATTCATGATGTAAACCTTGAAAATAATTTAAGTTATAAAGGTAATTTCTTTTAACATGCTGTTGATGTGACTGCAGTTAGCAGTAGTTTAAAAATATATAGTTTTGGGCAATTAGAGAAAGCAGAAAAATGAGATGTTTTATTTAACATACTGTATATTTGACTTTTTGTATAAAAAGAGCATCCATTTTTAGCCAGTAAGTTTGTTACCTCTACAGTCTATTTTAAAATTATGAAATTTAATGTTAAAAAACTAAATCAAAAACTATTGAGTTAAAGTTTTAATTGTCAAGGTGTTCAAAATTTGTGAATTCAATCTCTAGTATCGCCCCACGCCAAAAAAATAAAGACAGACGTGATACCAGGTTCAAGTAAAAACAAGTGCAACATTCTTTAAGACATTTATTTTTTTTAGCATATGTAGCAATGTTTAGAGGTTTTATAAGTGTTGACATCCTGGTCTTTTTTTATGTTTTTTTTTTTTTTTTAAACTGACCCAGATGTGGGTATCCTGAAGGATCTAATTTCATAAACTCTGTCAAATCTCAAGTTTATCTTCAGTTGCTCTTTATTAATAATAATAATAATATTAACTAGAAAAGCACTCGGAGAGCGCAGACCTCCGCCAAGCGCCACAGTTCCCACCCATACAGTGTTTGTGTGTAGGTTTTCAGATTCCTTGACCATGAAAACATATGACTAGCAATTGGATTCACAATGATAGGGTTAGTGGTTCTGTAGTAAAAGCATTACCTCCTTGGCAGAGGTAATAAACTGAAGTGTTGCTGTTGTGTCCATCTCCTCCATGTGCAAAGTGCCAGGCTGCAACCTGTCAAGGCATACCTCATGCCTCCCTTATTGGGGGGAGGGGCTTTCACACCTGTACTGAGTACTTAAAAACTGTATTTATCGGCAGATGAAAGAAAACTGTAGCAAAAACAAACTAACAAACAAACAAAAACTAAGCAAACAGCAACTGCAACATGAACTATTTCCAACATATTTATTCAAATGTACACTTATATGGACACAATGTTGAGCCATAACTTTTTGGTATTGTGAAAATAATAAGCCAAGTAGCACCAAAAAATGGAGTGCTGTTGCTGTCAGGAAACAATGTTGGCACCAAATCACTGAAGTGATCTGCCACCAATGGGGGTAGATTGTGCTCTGCCACAAAATGAGAAAACATCACTTCTGCTAGTGATGCATTGGATTTGGAAGGCGTCGGTTCTCTCAGTGGCTGAAAATGTTCATCCATCCATCGAATTTGGCTACACAGTTTTTGTGGCGCTGTGTAGCAAAGTGCGACTTGAGGTAACAATATTAAGACAATATTAAAAATACATGGACAATACTCAACAGTATCCTTGGAAATAAAAGCAGAAATACAAGCTACCCAACTAATATTCCAAAAAATAATAAAACGACTCAGAGTGTGAATATAGCTTCACCTGCAGATGAATTTAATAATTTTTTTGTTAACATTGGACCTAAACTGGCCCGAGAAATACCCACTACGGTGCCTACAGGCGATACAATATGCAATAACACTGCTGTAAAAGACTCCATCTTCATAAAGAACACAGACGAAAGAGAGGTCATTGAAATTGTTAAATCGTTCAAAAGTAAAACATCTACTGACTGTGATGGTATTGACATGCTACTAGTCAAAACTGTTATCGAATGCATAGTGAAACCACTGACGTATATCTGTAACCTGTCTCTCCAATCAGGTATATTTCCCAATGCAATGAAAATAGCTAAAGTAATTCCAATATACAAGACGGGCGACAGAGGGGAACTCTCAAACTATAGACCAATTTCACTATTACCGCAATTTTCCAAGATACTTGAAAAAATATTCTATGAGAGAATTGACAACTTCATACTGAAGAATGATTTATTATGTGAGCAGCAATATGGGTTCAGACACAAGAGGACAACTGCATATGCCCTAATGGAATTTACAGAAAAAATATCAACAGCCATTGAAAATAAAGAGTATTCAGTTGGAGTATTCCTAGATCTTAAAAAAGCATTTGATACATCCATCCATCCATCCATCTTCTACCGCTTTTCCGGAGGTCCGGGTCGCGGAGGCAGCAGTTCAAGCAGAGAAGCCCAGACTTCCTTCTCCCCAGCCACCTGCTCCAGCTCTTCAGAGGGGATACCAAGGCGTTCCCAGACCAGCTGGGAGACATAGTCTCTCCACCGAGTCCTGGGTCTGCCCCGGGGTCTCCTCCCAGTGGGACGTGCCTGAAACACCTCAAGTGGGATTCAATATGTATATAAACGATATATGTAAAGTTTCAGAAAAAATGGACTTAATATTGTTTGCCGATGACACTAATCTGCTATGCAGTGGAAACAATTTGGAACAACTTCTGGATACACTTGGAAAGGAATTAGGAAAGCTTAAACTGTGGTTTGATTCAAACAAATTAATGCTCAATTTAAGTAAGACAAAATTTATAGTTTTTAACAACCATCACAACAACCCAGTACCCAAACTCAGTGTAAATGGTGTAGAGATTGAAAGGGTATCTAAAACTAAATTCCTTGGAGTAATAATTGATAACAAACTGTGTTGGAAGTCACATATTAATTACATTAAAGGTAAAGTATCCAAATCAATTGCAATATTACACAGAGTGAAATATTTGCTGAATCAACCCACACTATGCACCTTGTATCATTCATTAATACTCCCATACATGACATATTGTAATGAAGTATGGGGAAATACATATAAAACAAACATATATCCAGTCTTTATGCTTCAAAAGAGAGCTATTAGAATAATAAACAAAGCAGCTTACAGGGAACCAACAAACCCACTTTTTCTTAAACAAAAAACTCTCAAGTTGAAAGATCTGGTTGACTTTAAAACCGCAATAATAATGTTCAAAGTGAAGAATTTATCACTGCCCGCAAATATCCAAAAGTTGTTCCAAACAAGGGAGAGACGATATCACTTCAGAGGAACATGTATATTTCAAAAGCCTACAGTGAGAACAACCACCAAGCAACACTGTATTTCAGTGCAAGGAGTCAGATTATGGAACGATTTTGGACCTGAACTAAAATCATGTACAACGCTTGGACAATTTAAACAAAAACTAAAGGAAGAAATACTCCAAACATATTTACAAGACGACATGTAAACTCACATAAGGATTGACATTTCCAGCCTGTGTTGTGTTGTAGCTTAGTTTTCTTTTCTTTTTTTTCTCTCAGTCACATTTTGTCTTAGCTTTGTTTTAAATTGTAATCGCTCTTGTCTTGTTTTCTCTTTTTTCTCTTTTGAATTCTTGGATGGAATATGGGTGGGCAATATAAGCTGCGGCTTCAGCCATCACCCATTTCGGATAACTCATGTGGAATTGTATAGTAGAAGGAGTCTTTGTCTAATTTGACCTTGTTGTTATATTATACAGTTTCTTTTAACCTGTACTGTACTATCCGAAATAAATTCATTCATTCATTCATTCATTCATTCAAGGTGGTAAATCCCTGATGCAGTCACTTTTAGCATTAGAGTGACACATATCAGGCGCAGCATTACTGGCGCCGGGATTCCTCTCTGTTCTGGAGCCGCAGGACAAAAGAAGGTGCGATAATGGTTGCGTTGGGTTTTATTGGGTTTGCGGTCCGTGGAAAAAAGAGGATTTGGAAGCCTCCCCCGGCAGAGAGCTGGTTTTTGCGCAGCCCCTATGGCTGGCCGGGGAATTTCTGCCAAATAATCCGGCGCCGGACAGCTGCCCATGTCAGCTTTTGCAGCGTAGTGCAAACACAGGCACTCTGGTGAGCCCTGCCCACCACTGTTTTCTGTGTGCTTTTGTGCCTAAAACTTTGAAGAAGGCGGAGTTTGTGTTCATCAGACACAACGACCAGCGCCCTCTATTGCGCCTGCGCGCATGTTGAAAATGGCTGTATGTCACAGTGTTGAAAAATGCTTTAAAAAATTCCTGTATCCAGACGGTGAACCGGATCACCCCCAAAATTTAATCAGTTCTTCCTTGTACCATTTCCAACAACGCCTGAAAGTTTCATGGAAATCCGTCCAAGACTTTTTGAGTTATCTTGCTAACCAACAGACAAACAGACAGACAGACAGACAGACAGACAGACAAACAGACAAACACACAAACTCCGGCAAAAACATAACCTCCTCCTGGCTTTTTCGGCCTGGCGGAGGTAATAATAATAATAATAATAATAATAAGAAGAAGAAGAAGAAGAAGAAGTAGAAGAAGAAGAAGAAGTTTATTTATAGAGAACTTTTCACAGACAGAGTCACAAAGTGCTTAACATGGTAAAAAAAACAAAATAAAAACGCAGGCACATAAAACAATAATAACTAGAAAAGCACTCGGAGAGCGCAGACCTCCGCCAAGTGCCACAGTTCCCCCCATACAGTGTTTGTGTGTATGTTTTCAGATTCCTTGACCATGAAAACATATGACTAACAATTGGATTCACAATGATAGGATTAGTGGTTCAGTAGTTATTGACGAAAATGGCATTTTCCGTAATGGCGGTTTAGCGCCACAGTTACCCCCATACAGTGTTTGTGTGTACGTTTTCCGATTCCTTGACCATGAAAACATATGACAAGCAATTGGATGGACAATGATAGGATTAGTGGTTCAGTAGTTATTCACGAAAATGGCATTTTGCGTAATGACGGTTTTCTTGTGGACGGTGATCCGGATCACCACCAAAATGTAATCATCTGTAGGATACCCCATTTCTGACAATCTGTGAAAATTTCATGAAAATCCGTCCATAACTTTTTGAGTTATCTTGCTAACAAACAAACAGACAAACAGACAGACAGACAAACCAACGCCGATGATCACATAACCTCCCCCTTTGGCAGAGGTAATAAAAACAAGGTAAACAGTAAAAGCACATAAAAATACAATCAACACATAGTTAATTAAAAAGCCAGGCTAAAAAGGTGGGTTTTTAGTTGCTTCTTAAAAACATCAATGGAAGGTGCAGATCTAAGTTCAAAAGGTAAGGAGTTCCAAAGTCTGGGAGCAACAGCAGCAAAGGCTCTATCGCCTTTGGTTCTGAGCCTAGTGCTAGGGACTACCAATAGATTCTGATGAGAAGACCTGAGAGACCTGCTGGGCTGGTGTAGATGGAGCAGGTCACTAATATAAAAAGGCGCCTCTTCATGAATGGCTTTATAAGTAAAAACAAGAACAAGAACTTTAAAATGAGGAGATGCACATTTTCAGTTAGGCTGTCCAGACCCCAGTTTCGCTTTCGTTCTGTTAGGATGTCCATAGACTGCAGAAACTTGATATCACAGCTGTTCCCTGAAGAAATAAAGAGAATGCAATTTTTTTTTTTTAAGAAAAAGATAATTACTTATTTGTACAAGATAATCACTATGGTAGACTTTATTTGTTCTGAAATAAACATATCGCTGTGACATTCAGTTATTACTTACCGTATATTGTGGTCCAGTTCATGGCATTTCTATTACAATTCATGACAAAAATACTCAGATGGAATTGTTTAATAATGCTCACCAAACAAACTGTGTATTTGCTCATCAGGGACAAAAAAAGGGAGGACCTACGAGTAAAAGTCAGAAATATATTTATATATACAAGATGACATATAAAATCACATAAGGATTGTCATATCCAGTCTGCTTTGTGTTGCTCCCTAGTTTTTTTGTCACATTTTGTCTTAGCTTTGTTCTGAACTGAATCGCTCTTGTTCTGTTTTTCTTTTGAATTCTTGGATGGAATATGGGTGGGCAATATAAGCAATATAAACTGCGGTTTCAGCCATCACCCATTTCGGGTAACTTATGTTGAACTGTATAATCAGAGGAGTTATTGTCTAATTTGACCTTGTTGGATTTTCTTCCCCCTTTGTTATATTATTCTGTTTCTTTTAATCTGTACTTTTAATCTATCCGAAATAAATAAAGATTGATTGATTGATAAAAGTCAGAAATGTTATTTTGTATACTGCAGGTTTCTATTCTAGTATTGAAACAGATCTGATGACTTGACACAGTATAAAAACATGCCTTCATATAATTCGGGGTTATAATGAACAGTGTCCAGAAGGTATCTGCAGTCTTTGGCCATGAGAGAAATTATGAGAGCAGCATACCTGTAATATGAATGAGTGACAGTATGATTTAGAGTCACGTTATTTTATTTTAAGGGAGAAAAACCTTCTCCCCCAGGTTTTTACTTTTCTCTGTCTCCTGGGTTGATGGCCACGAGGGAGCCTCTGTCACACATTGCTCCAAACTGACCCTCGATTGCACTGCAAAATTAAGAAGTAGATTCGTTAGGGCAATTCAACCTTCAGGAAAGATTTAAAAAACTGTACAGTGTGTAGTTTGCTCACCTGGAAAAGTTGTATATGTCACACTGATAGAGAGAGATATTTTTCTCCGAGTTCTGTGGAACAAAAGCAGAGTCAGTGAACAACTTTCTGTGAGTCTCAGGGCTCAGTGGCACTTGTCAATACCTCTATCCACCTGCGATTCAGTTTCACTAGCCACACCCAGGCCTGATTACAGCCAGATCTGTTGAATCAAGAAATCACTTAAACAGAACCTGTCTGACAAAGTGAAGTCGGCTAAAAGATCTCATAAAGCAACACATCATGCCACGATCTAAAGAAATTGAAGAACAGATGAGAAACAAAAACCCAGAACAACATCTAAAGAACTGCATGCCTCACTTGTCTCAGCTTGGACACTGGTCCATGATTCAACAATAAGAAACAGACTGAGCAAAACTGGCATCCGTGGGAGAGTTCCAAGGCAAAAACCACGGCTGTCCAAAAAGAACACAAAGGCTCATCTCACATTTGTTCCAAAAACATCTTGATGATCACCAAGACTTTCAGGAAAATATTCTGTAGACTGATGAGACAAAAGTTGGGCTTTTTGGAAGGCGTGCATCCTGTTACCTCTGGTGTAAAACTAACACATCACTTCAGATAAAGAACATCATGCCAACTCTCAAACATGGCAGTGGTAGTGTGATGTTCTGGGGCTCCTTTGCTGCTTCAGGACCTGGACAACTTGCCATAATTTATTCAACCATAAATTCTACTCTCTTCCAGAAAATCCTGAAGGAGAATATCCGGCCAGCAGTTTGTGGCCTCGAGTTCAAGCGCTTCAATGTAGCTGAATTAAAACAATTCTGCAAAAAATTCCTCAACAGTGATGTAAAAGACTCATCGCCAATCATCGCCATGGGTGACACAACCAGTTATTAGGTTTAGGGGACAATTACTTTTTCACATAGGGCTAGGTAGGTTTGGATAGCTTTTTTCCCTTAATAAATGAAATTGCCATTTAAAAACTGCATTTTATATTTACTTGGGTAATCTTTGTCTAATATTAAAATTTGTTTGATGATCTGAAACGTTCAAGTATGACAAATATGCAAAAATATAAGAAATCAGGAAGGGGGTAAATACTTTTTCACATCAGTGTAAATGCATGTCACGACTCGCCGCTCATCAGCGGCTTCAGCTGCGCGCACACCTGCGCCTCGTCAGCAGCGGGCTATTTAGCCCACTCGGCCCAGTGCTGCGGTCTGGAGCCGTCTGTTCTCGTCGGCACTTCCAAAGCTCGTGAATCAACCTCAGATCACCAGCAAGATTACTACGACACGTAAGCATCCCTTACCTTGTCTCCAAAGTTCTTCACCCCTGTGCACAGGTGGACTCCCCGGCGGCGGATTTCCCCCATCATCGCCGACTCTTCTCCACCATCCACGCAGGCCCTGCAGGACGCTGTCTCCCGGGCTCATCACTTGCCAACGCCAGCCACCTGTCCCTGCAAGTAAGCAACACTCTGACTAATTATCCCTGTCTCGGTGTGGTGCCCGTTACCCTTGTCCTCTGCTTTCTCTCCATAGGGTTGTCCGGCTGAACGGCACGCTGCTCTGCTACCTGCACATCGGCGTTCACCCCAGCACATACACATACCGCATACATCCATTCAGACACACCTGCTTGCTGAATAAAGCTGTTAAATCTACCCTGAGCCTGCGTGCGTGTTTCCTGGGCCAGACATTATGTCACTACGGCTCCAGCAGAGCGGCCCAGCAGACAGCGGGCTCGCACGCCGTCTTTCCACCCTCGAGGCTCGGGTGGATTTAATAGCCCATCAACAGCAGGTGATCCTAAACCAGTTGGTTAACATTACTCACCGGTTAGACCGCCTGGACCCCCAGCAGGCGTTCCCCTCGGCTCGCCAGGGTGGGCTAGCTCCTGCCGCTCCGGTGCCCGGTCAGTCTACCTCAGGAACGCCAACCCGACTCACACCGATCCCAACCCCCGCCCGCTTCAGCGGAAAGCTCGGCGGGGCACGGGGGTTTATTATGCAGTGTGAGTCAGTGTTTCTGCACATTCCCGGGGATTTTCCCTCAGACCATAGCCGAATTGGCTACATCGGTAATCTCTTGGAGGGGCGAGTGCTAACTTGCGCTTACGCCGTAATGGCGAAGCCCAGTTACGCGAACCTCTCCTATAGCCAGTTCGTGCAGAGCTTTCTCGAGGTCTTCGATCATTCCCGGCGCGATAGCGTCCTAACTGACCAGCTCCTTGCTCTTCAACAGGGAAGCCGGTCAGCGGCGGACTATGCTATCGACTTCCGGGTTGCAGCGGAGGAGGTTGGCTGGGGTGAGGCCGCACTCTGTGGCATCTTCCTCCGCAGCCTCAGCTCGGGTCTGAGGGATGAACTGGCCAGTCGGTATCTTCCGGAGACACTGGTGGAGTTGATTTACACCGCCATTAGTTTAGACAATAGGCTGCGTGAACGGTCCACCGAGCGGAAGTTTAGCAGCCGCTCGCATGGAGGCTCCGTCCGCACGCCTCAAGACCGCCCACTGGCGTTACCTCCACCGGATTCCTCCGAGGAATCGGAGGCAATGGTGGTAGGCTGGTCAAAGCTCCCCCTAGCGGAGAAACGGCGCCGCCGGAAGTTGGGTCTCTGCATGTATTGCGGAAGAGACCAACATTCCGTGGAGCATTGCCCGGAAAAGCCAAACGGGGAGGTCCGCGAGTCACTGTAGGGGGCCTCGCGGACTCTAACCGGTCAAATCCCCTCACAAGTCTGTCCTTGCCCATCCGATTTTGTCAAAACACCACGGGGCATCTCACATACGCACTGGTGGACTCAGGAGCAGAGCAGAGCTTCATTTCTAAGAGCCTGGCAACCCAATTGGGCATTCCCTGCCACCCTCTGGCCGCTCCTCTCAGCCTGATCACCCTTTCCCGTGCGCCCCTCGGGCAAGGGACTTATCGCACGCAACCAGTCCCAGTTATAATTTCGGGTAACCACCGAGAGGAACTCACCCTTAACGTCCTGTCTTCCTCTGTGACGCCTGTCATCCTTGGGTATCCCTGGTTGCGCCTGCACAACCCTGTGCTGGATTGGCGGACAGGAAAGATCGCCGCCTGGAGTTCATTCTGCATGGGCACCTGCTTACAGTCCGCAGCCTGCGCCCCGTCTTCTCCTCCCCCGGTTAAGGACGCCACGCCTCCGGATCTCACCCTGGTGCCCTCGGAATTCCACGATCTGGGCCTCGTTTTCAGCAAGTCCAGGGCGATGTCCCTCCCTCCTCATCGGCCCTACGACTGTGCCATCAACCTCCGCCCGGGGGCTCCTCTGCCATCGGGTCGTCTTTACAGTCTGTCAGCGCCGGAGCGGGAAGCGATGGACAGCTACATCAAGGAGTCACTCAGCGCAGGTATCATCCGCCCCTCCTCGTCTCCGCTCGGCGCAGGGTTCTTCTTCGTGTCAAAGAAGGATGGGTCCCTCCGCCCGTGTATCGACTTCCGGGCCTTGAATGACATCACGGAGAAGGACCGTTATACCCTGCCGCTGATGGACACTGCCTTCCACTCCCTGCAGGGGGCGACCTGGTTCACCAAATTGGATCGTCACAGTGCATACCATCTCGTCCGGATCAGGGAGGGGGATGAGTGGAAGACAGCATTTCGAACGTCAAGTGGGCATTTTGAGTACCTGGTAATGCCCTTTGGTCTGACCAATGCCCCTGCCGTTTTTCAGCGCCTTATCAATGATGTCCTACGTGATTTCCTGGGCCTCTTCGTGTTCGTGTACCTGGATGACATCCTCATCTTCTCCAGGTCACAAGAAGAACATCAGGTGCATATGAGGCGGGTCCTGCAGCGGCTGCTGGAGAACAGGTTGTATGTAAAAGCTGAAAAGTGTGAGTTTTACGCCAAGACCACCTCCTTCTTAGGTTTTGTTATCTCACACAACCAGGTCCTACCTGACCACGCTAAGGTTAAAGCGGTGGTGGAATGGCCCACGCCGACCTCCAGGAAGCAGGTCCAGCAATTCATTGGGTTTGCCAATTTCTACTGCTGTTTTGTACCCAACTTCAGTGCCATCGTTGCCCCACTGACCCGTCTCACATCCCCTAAGAACACCTTCCGCTGGACAGAAGAGGTCGCTGCGGCGTTCCAGGCGCTGAAGACGGAGTTCTCCTCCTCCCGGGTCCTGACCCAGGTCGACCCCGCGCTGCAGTGTCTGGTGGAGGTCGATGCGTCTGATACGGGGGTGGGGGCGGTGCTGTCCCAGCGATCACCCACCGATGGGGTCAAGCGACCCTGCGCCTTCTTCTCACGGTGCCTGTCCCCGGCCGAGCGGAATTACGACGTCAGGGACAGGGGGCTTCTCGCCATCAAGCTCGCCCTGCAGGAGTGGCGCCACTGGCTGGAGGGGGCAGCTTTACCGTTCGTGGTGCTGACGGACCATAAGAACTTGGAGTATCTTTGATCTGCTAGACGTCTGAATGCCCGCCAGGCGCGCTGGTCCCTGTTCTTTGCCCGGTTCCGCTTCACCATAACCTATCGCCCCGGCTCTAGGAACGGACTACCCGATGCCCTCTCCAGGCAGTTCGCCCCTGAGACGTCGGAGGAGCCAGGCCACCCCATCCTGCCTAGTTCGTGTGTGGTAGGAGAGATTTCCTGGTCCATCAGAGGCAAGATCCGGAGGGCGCAGGAGACTGTTCGTTCTATCTTCTGTCCGGGGGGGAGGTCATCCATTGGGTCCACACCTCCAAGCTCGCCTGTCACCCTGGTGTATCTCGGCTAGTGGATCTCCTCCAGCGCTCCTTCTGGTGGCCGGGTCTGCAGAAGGATGCCGCCAACTACGTCCGGACGTGCCCTGTGTGTGCCACCGCCAAGTCAGGTAATTCTCCTCCCGCGGGTTTGCTCCAGCCTCTGCCGACCCCTGGCAGACCCTGGTCCCATATAGCCCTCGACTTTGTCACTGGTCTCCCCACTTCTAACTCCTATAATGCCATGCTGACCATCGTGGACCGATTCTCCAAGGCCGCCCACTTCGTGCCACTTCGGGGTCTCCCAACGGCGCAGGAGACAGCGGACCTCTTGGTTCAGCACGTGGTCAGACTACACGGGATACCGGTGGACATCGTCTCGGATCGGGGTCCCCAGTTTGTCTCTGAGGTTTGGAGGTGTTTTTGCAACGCCCTGGGGGCCACAGTTAGCCTCTCCTCTGGTCACCACCCGCAATCCAACGGGCAGTGTGAGCGGGCCAACCAGGAGCTGGAAGCTACCCTACGCTGCGTCACTTCCTCTAACCCGTCCTCCTGGAGCACGCACCTGTCTTGGGTAGAGTACGCTCACAACACTGCTCGGTCTTCTGCTATAGGGATGTCTCCCTTCAAGGCGTCCCTGGGCTATGATCCACCTTTGTTCCCGGAGCAGGAGGCGGAGCTGGCGGTCCCTTCCATCCAGGTGCACCTGAGACGTTGTCGGGCTCTGTGGTCCAAGACACGTGACGCGCTCTTACGCACGGCGGCGCACAACAGCACCACGGCTAACCGTCACAGGAAACCGGCCCCTGCCTACCAGGTGGGTCAACAGGTCTGGTTGGCCACTCAGGATATCCACCTCAAGGGAGAGAAGAGGAAGTTGGCCCCATGCTTTGTTGGTCCCCACACCATTTCTTTTTTTTTTTTTTTTTTTCCAATGTGTTTTTATTGAAATCAATTTCAGAAATTACAGACAAGTTGGCATAATACTTCTTGAAACAAAAAATAAAGATACACTTATTTAGCACATATACATATAGTGTATGTACAGTATATAGGATCAAATAGTGCCTCAACAAGTACTACACACTTAAGCACCAGATTTTTTTTTTTTTTTTTTTTTTTTTTTATAATATCCCCTCGAACAACACCCCCCCCCCCCCAGCTCACAAGATCAGTAGAGGAAGTACCTCAACAGGCATATAATTTGAAACAAATACACATAATAGAGTAGGAAAAAAAAATGACAAAAATATATATATATAACAAGGCACATGCTGACATAATTAGATGGGTAAGACTTTTAGATTAGAAAAGTAAGATATAAAACATTGCCATTTCTGGTAAAACCTTTCTGTGCATCCTCTTATAGTGTATTTAATTTTCTCAAGTTTTAGAAAAAACATCATGTCCTTGAGCCATAGGGAAATTGAGGGATATCTGACAGATTTCCAATGCAGCAGTAAAGTACGCCTTGCTATTAAGGATGTAAAGGCCACAATATCCCTTTGTACCGAATTCAAAACTACAGAGGAATCAGGAATCCCAAATATGGCAATAGATGGAGAAGGCAGCAGAGTCACTTGAAGAACCCTGGAGATAATTGTAAAGTAACTAGACCAAAAACTGTATAATTCCGGACAAAGAAAAAACATATGGCCAAGGTGGCAGGGAGATCCCTTACATTTATCACAACTACCATCAACTTCTGGGTAAATCTCAGAGAGTCTCAGTTTTGAGTAGTGGACTCTATATATTACCTTAAACTGAATCAAGCTAAGACGAGCACATGAGGAAGACGTTCTAATTCTGTTAATGGCATCCTCCCAAAGCTCATCAGTCATCTGTATACCCAATTCTTTCTCCCACAAATTTTTTATTTTGACACTTGATTCATCATTTAATGTTAAAGTGGAATTATAAAGCTTGGATATCAACCCTTTATGTTGTGGACCGTGTGAAACTATACTTTCCCAGGGCTGCTCAGGAGGGATAGAAGGAAAGTTAGAGAAACACTTAGAAACAAAATTACGTATTTGAAAATAACGAAACAAATGGGTGCCGGGTAAGTTATAATTGAAAGATAAATTGGTAAAACTATCAAAAAGCCCAGATGTATATAAATTCCTTATATGTTTAATACCTCTGTCATGCCAGTCTGAGAATGACGAATCTGAGAGAGATGGGGGAAACAAATGATTTTTAGTTAAAGGACATAAAGAGGAGGCAGATACAAAACCAAAGCGCCGCCTAAACTGAAACCATATTTTTAATGTGTTGAGAACCACTTGACTGTCCGTATACAAAGAGGGTTTTGTAGGCAAAGAAGAAAAAATTAATGCAGGTATTGACGACCCCCGACAGGATGATAATTCCATTCTACACCATGGGGAGCGAAAAGACTTTAACCAATAGCAGATTTTATGTATATGTGCCGCCCAATAATAAGACTGAAAATCAGGTAATGCAAGTCCCCCGCTAAGTCTACATCTTTGCAATAATTTTTTATGCACTCTAGGTGGTTTACCATTCCAGATAAAGCCACAAATTATCTTATCCAGAGAATCAAAAAAGCTTTTAGGCAGAAAAAGAGGAATTGACTGAAATAAAAAAAGGAATTTTGGTAAGATATTCATCTTGACAACATTAATCCTACCCAAGAGTGACAGAGGGAGATTTCGCCAATGCTGGACGTCAGAGGTTATTTTGGCAATAAGGGGAGAAAAATTGGCTGAAGCTAGGCTAGAGAAAGAGCGTGTCACATTTATACCAAGATACTTGAATCCTGCGGGACTAAATTTGAAGGGTATGTCAGACTGCTGAAGATCCCAGGCAGTCATGTTGATAGGAAAGCATTCGCTTTTTTCCAAATTCAATTTATAACCGGAAAAGGAACTGAAATTATTTAAAATACTCAAGACATTGGGGATAGAACTAACTGGATTTGACACATATAACAACAAATCATCCGCATATAACGACAACTTGTGTTCAGTTCCATTTCGGAAAATCCCACTAAATAAATTGGAAGACCGCAACGCAATAGACAGAGGCTCAATGGCAATAGTGAAGAGCAAGGGCGATAATGGACAGCCTTGCCGTGTGCCACGTCCAAGAAAAAAGTAATCAGAAAACATATCATTAGTTTGAACCCTTGCCTTCGGGGATGTATAGAGGAGACGAATCCAAGAAACAAATTTCTCATTGAATCCAAATTTCCTCAAAACCGCAAACAAATATTCCCACTCTACCCTGTCGAACGCTTTTTCAGCGTCTAGCGATATGACTATTTCTGATGAATCAGATGACTGTTTTGCATAAATTATATTGAAGAGAGTGCGTATATTAAAAAATAATTGTCGTCCCTTAACAAAACCGTTCTGTTCTTCAGATATAATCAAAGGGAGAACCTTCTCCAGACGGGAAGAAATTACTTTGGCTAACACTTTCACGTCAGCATTAAGCAAAGATAGTGGTCTATAAGAGCTACATAGAGTTGGGTCTTTGTCCTTTTTATGAAGTAAAACAATAGAAGCTTGTGTTAGAGTTGGAGGAAGAATACCTTGTTCTAATGATTCATTAAAGGTAGCTAAAAGTAAAGGTGCTAATTTTTCCGTAAATCTTTTATAAAATTCAATGGGAAACCCATCAGGGCCAGGTGCTTTGTTTGATTGCATTGCTTCAATTGAGTTAATTATTTCAACAAGGCCAAGTGGGGAATCCAGGCTTTTTGCAGTGTCTGAATCAATTACAGGATTCGAGAGGTCATGAAGAAATAAGTTCATGTTATGTGAATCTGTTGGGAACTCCGACGTATATAATGAGGAATAAAATGTTTTAAATGTGGCATTGATTTCATTAGGATCTGTCGTGATTATATGTTGACTATTCTGAATACTACTTATAATCCGAGAATTAGCTTGACGGCGTAGCTGATGTGCCAACAGACGGCTTGCTTTGTCGCCATATTCATAATGAGTTCCACAATTTTGTAGTAATAGCCGTTCAGCTTCTTGGGTTGAAATTAGATCAAGTTCTGACTGTACCTCTATGCGCTGTTTAAATAATTCTGGTGTAGGATTTAAGGCATAACTTTGATCAATATTACTAATAGCTAAAGTGAGTTCAGAAAACTTGGTGTGACGTCTCTTATTAGAAAGAGCAGAATAGTAAATGATTTGTCCTCTAAGGTAGGATTTAAGAGTCTCCCATAATAATGAATATGAAGTAGAATCATTTTTATTAAACAACAAAAACTCATCAATTGAATTGGAAATAAAATCACAAAACTCTTTATCTGCTAAAAGAAGAGAATTAAACCTCCATGAAGGAAGACTACGTTCATAGGCACCCAACTGAATATCTAATAATAATGGTGCATGATCAGATATTATTATACTTAAATAATCAGAGGAAACTACACAGGAATTTAAAGTACAGTCAATAAAAAAGTAATCAATCCTGGAGTAAGAATGATGCACCTTAGAAAAAAAGGAGAATTTTTTACTGGTTGGATTGCGGAATCTCCAAGGATCGACAAAGCCATTCTGTGTCATGAAATCAGAAAATGTTTGAGACATTAAAGACTTATTTAGATTACGGGGATTAGATCGATCTAATAATGGATCAAAAACACAATTTAAATCGCCCCCTAAGATTAACAAATGTGAATTCAAAAATGGTAAGCTACTTAGTAATTTATTTGCAAATTCAACATTGTCAATATTTGGGGCATATACATTGACTAACAGAACCTTTTTCTGCATCAAAGTACCGGCAACTATCACATATCTGCCGTTTTTATCAGCTATAATGTTAGTGGCTGAGAATTGTACATTTTTATTAATAAGAATAGCAACCCCCCTTGATTTAGAATTAAACTCTGAATGAAAAACTTGGCTCACCCAAGAGCAGTGCAACCGATGATGATCTTTTATCCGAAGATGGGTCTCCTGCAGAAACACTATTGAGGATTTTAAATGTTTTAAGTGGTTAAAAACTTTTGATCTTTTAACAGGATGACCCATGCCCTTAATATTCCAGCTAATGAATCGCAAAGATGCGCCTAGTAAAGCTGTACCATGGCCTATATTGGTACTAGCCATTTACATATACCAAAAAAAAAACAACCAACACAAGAACTATTGCTGTGAGCTGAGGTAAAACACCACCCACCCAAAAGAACCCCCAAAACAAATACACCCAAAGTCTCCATGTAACAAAAAAACACACCCAAAAACCAATGGAGACAGCAGTGTCACACACAAAGAAAAGTTGTTCTCAGTTAAATAGGAACAACTCGGAGGCAAAGCCGAGCAGAGAAAAAAAAAATATATATATATACCAATGGAAAACATGTCTCCTGCCAACTTCCAGAAATTGAATTATAATATGTGCAATGATTAAATTACATGCTGTTTTATACCAGTATTGTAATCTGAACAATAAAGTAAGAAAAAGTAATGATAATATTAAACTCAACAATACACTAAGAGATTCTAATGAACACTCCCAAAATAAAGCAAATAAGCGCAAATGTCCAGGTAACAGCAACAAGTCTAGAGTCCGAGCATATATAAGGATTATAATGAAAGGTTCACAGCTCACCCAGAAATCAGAGTCTTGACGTATTCCTTCGCGTCTTCCGGCAAAGTAAACTTCTTTTCAGTCCCCTGGTAAGAAATGCGTAGCTGCGCCGGGTGGAGAAGTCCATATTTGACTCCATCAATGCCACGGAGTAGCCGCTTAACCTCGTTGAATGCAGCCCGAGCCCGTGCAATCTTGACGGTGTAGTCCGGAAAGACCGACAAAGTCATACCTCCGACTTTAATCCGCTGGAGCTCTCGCGCACGCCGTAATATATCAATACAGTCACTGTGGTAGTGAAGCCTGCACACAATGGCTCGTGGTCGCTCACCCGGTTTAGGTTTAGGCTGAAGAGTACGATGAGACCGATCCACTAGTGGTTCCTTATCCAAAGAAAAAGCATTTTTCAGCAACGCAGCCACAGCAGTAGGAGAAAAAGAGTCTGGACCCTCTTCAACGCCAATAATCCTTATGTTATTGCGTCGCGATCTTGATTCTAGATCTTCACATTTGTCTTCCAGCACAGCAACCTTAGCATTGAGGCGCTCAACACTTGTTTTCATATCAGTCATGTCATCCGTATAAGCTGTGAGCGTTTCTTCCATGTCCCCCATAGTGCACGTTAGCTTAGCCAACTTAGCATCAATAGCAGCATTGACGCTCGCTAACTGTGATTTCACAGACTGTAACTCAACCTTAAGAGGTGCCAAAGCGTCTCCGATAATCTCTTGTAGCTCCTTCTTAATAATACCAGCGATGTCTTCTTTTAGAGAGGAAAGCAGCTCGATTTTCAAAGCTTCAGCGTTCAAAACAGGGGCTGGATCAACAGGTTGAGCTAGCGGCTCTGAAGTCGGGGCCTGTGAACAAGGCTTCAGGTGCGTCTGAATAGTGCGGGTTTTTCCTTTCCCCGACATTGCAAAACAATTCAAAAGTATCTCTTAAGATACACAGCGAAAAAGAGCCAAGAAAAAAACACTGGGTTTTTAGAAAACTGCACAACTGAATAACAATATTTTACGAAGTTGGCAGGAGCCACCAAAACTGCGTCCTACTCCATTGACCCCCACACCATTTCTAAAATTGTTAACCCGATGGCTGTGTGTCTGGCCCTCCCCCCTCCCTCCGCATTTGCCCTACCTTCCATGTTTCTAAAATCAAGCCCTATGTCTCCGACCCCCTCTGCCCCCCACCCGCAGCGCCGCCCACGCCTATGATGATCGACGGCCACCCGGCCTGGAGAGTCGCCTCCTTCCTGGACTCCCGGCGCCGAGGTCGCGGGCTGCAGTACTTGGTGGACTGGGAGGGATTCGGTCCGGAATGGAGGTCCTGGGTGCCCTCTTCTTGGGTGTTAGACAAAAGTCTCATCACGGAGTTCCATCAGGCGCATCCGGACAAACCAGTGCCAGGAGGCGCTGCTGGGGGGGGAGTACTGTCATGACTCACCACTCATCAGCGGCTTCAGCTGCGCGCACACCTGCGCCTCGTCAGCAGCGGGCTATTTAGCCCACTCGGCCCAGTGCTGCGGTCTGGAGCCGTCTGTTCTCGTCGGCACTTCCAAAGCTCGTGAATCAACCTCAGATCACCAGCAAGATTACTACGACACGTAAGCATCCCTTACCTTGTCTCCAAAGTTCTTCACCCCTGTGCACAGGTGGACTCCCCGGCGGCGGATTTCCCCCGTCATCGCCGACTCTTCTCCACCATCCACGCAGGCCCTGCAGGACGCTGTCTCCTGGGCTCATCACTTGCCAACGCCAGCCACCTGTCCCTGCAAGTAAGCAACACTCTGACTAATTATCCCTGTCTCGGTGTGGTGCCCGTTACCCTTGTCCTCTGCTTTCTCTCCACAGGGTTGTCCGGCTGAACGGCGCGCTGCTCTGCTACCTGCGCATCGGCGTTCACCCCAGCACATACACATACCGCATACATCCATTCAGACACACCTGCTTGTTGAATAAAGCTGTTAAATCTACCCTGAGCCTGCGTGCGTGTTTCCTGGGCCAGACATTATGTCAATGCACGATCATGATAAAATGTTGCTCAGCATTGGTTAGTGTACCTAGTTATTGTATAATTGTTAGGATTGCACCTCCGGGACAATGAAGAGGGGGACCCACATGCGAGGCGAATTTCATAAACCATATTTAATGCAGAAAACAGAACAGAAAATAATACAGCTCGAGGGCTGAGCTAAGGAAAGACACAGTTGGCTTCAAGCACAGGATGACCGGCAGGGTTACTCATGGACAACCTAACAGAAGCCTGGGGGAGATGCCAACATTAACCATAAACCAAGGGCACCGCACAGGACACAGACTGAAACACATATATATATAGACAGAAAGGATAATCACGGCAACAAGGAAAAGGTGGGCACAATTAAAGGTAATCAGAGATGCAGGGAATGGCAATAGGTACAGAAAACATGAAGGACAGAGACAAAAGGTAAAGGGATACACACAGGCCCAGGACCAAACAGGGGATGACACAGAAGACAACAACAGGAGACTCAGGGGAACACAGAGGGCAATAAATGCAAACAAATACTCATGATAAATGCAAATCAGGAGGAAAAACAGAACAAAACTGAACATAAAGCGTGGACATGATCCTGTGATCATGTCTCTCCCAGGGTGGGTGGTGGGTGTATAAGGCCAGGCGGGCCGAAGCAAATCCTACCCCACCCTACCCCGTCCCCCAAATCCAAAACAAAAACATGATTCAAAGGCACCTCAGGCTGTACTTTCAGAAACACTTATAAACACAAGTTACAATCCCTTATTTGAAACTAGAATTGCAAATAATTCATCGGAGCATCAACCTGAATGTCACATGCGAGTCTATCAAAATAAAGTCCAAGGCCCAGTATACATTACAGTGAATCAGGACGTCTACCCAAGTCCAGAGGGCCTCAAATTGAAGAACATGGTGGGTCTGGTGGCCTACCAAAGTCCATAACCCACCAGACTGAAATGCAGGGCCGGTCCAGCAGCCTACCACTGTCTCTTTGCCACCAAACTGGGGAGCAGGGTGAGACAACAGGTGGAGATCCCCTGACTTCCAGAACAACAGGTGGAGGTCTCCTGACCTCTCAAGCAACAGCTAGAAGTCTCCTGACCTCTGAAGCTACAGCTGGCAGTCTTCTGGCCTCTGAAGCTACGGCTGGAGGTCTTCTGACCCCTGAAGCTATGGCTGGAGGTCTCCTGACCTCTGAAGCTGCAGCTGGCAGTCTCCTGGCCTCTGAAGCTATGGCTGGAGGTCTCCTGACCTCAGAAGCCATGGCTGGAGGCCTCCCGACCCCTGAAGCTATAGATGGAGGTCTCCCAAACCCTGGGACATCGGCTGGAGGTCTGATGACCTCTGAAGCTACAGCTTGAGGTCTTCCGACCTCTGGGACATCAGCTGGAGGTCTCACGACCTCTGGGACATTGGCTGAAGTGTGGTCCTCCTGCGACCCCATCGTCAGCTTGGCCACCTTGGGCGATGGAGGAAAACAAGAGGTCAATGAGGCCACACCACAGTCATTAGTAGCAGAAACTGGTGGGGAGGACTCAGCAGCTGGTGGAATGTGCACTTGGGTCCTCCATCAGGAGCAAGATAAGTCTTTACAAAAATTGTGTTTGAACATAAATGAAAAGGTACTTGCCTTAACTCCTGGTATCCTGCTGCCGGGGTGACCACCTCACGATCAGGAGCTGGAATGGTGGGCTCTGAGTGAGATACAGGTGGAACAGGTACTGGAGCTGGAAGGCGCCGTGGAGCAGGAACTGGAACTGGAAGGCGCCATGGAGCAGATTCTGGAGCTGGGTGGCACCGTGGAGCACGCTCTGGAGCTGGGAAGTGATGAGGAGCTGGTACAGGAACTGGGGAGTGATGAGGAGTTGGTACTGGAGCTGGAATATCCATTGCCAGCTGGTTCCAACACAGCTGGGACACATGCTCTGGAAGGAGCGACGGTTTGTAGTCCAGCATAAGCTCCTTCTGGGCGAGCACAGCCTGTCGGCATTCTTCCTGCTCGTCCTCGTCAACCAGGCACTGAGGCGCCAGTGTCGCAAACCTAATCCGGCATACCACTGGGTTCTCAGGAACTGCGGGCTCTTCCAAAACAGCAGATTCCTCCCAGATCATTCAGTTTCCACCTAGTATTGGCAGACACTCAGAAAAAAACCAGAGTGGACACAGGATATGCAGGTGAGGATGGAGGGAAGGAAGCAGTGGCAGCAGAAACGGCAGCAGATAACGTTGGAGAGAGCTCAGGTAGTAATTAGCTGCTGCTTAGCCCCCTTACCAGCAACAGAGCAACACCTTTCTGTGGCAGATGTTAAAAAATGGAAAGGTACCTGCCTCTGTTCCTGCTCTGTCGCCACGGGGAAGTCGCATGAGTCCTCCTGGGAAAAGCTGGAGCTCATCTGATGAAGAGCTGGAGTCTGAGATACGTGACATCAAGGGGAGTGGCATCTCCCAGTGCCTTTCTTCCACCTGGACCCACCAAACGCCAACCGAGATTCATAAACCATTTCCTCGGCGGCAGACTCCCCAGGGGATAACAGTGGTGGGAGGGCTTCTGGTTCCAGCAAGGAGGAGATGGTGGGAAATGGTGGTAGCGGAGGGAGGGTGAGATTCTGTACCTGGGGTGAGAGTGCACGCTCAGCCTGGCTGCGAGCAAGTTGGTGACTTCACCTCAGCAGAGCATCTCCTTCTCCCGGGAACAGCTGCTCCGAGTGCCGGCAGCCATGTCCTCAATCATAGCCACCACTGCCAGATAATCCCGACTCCACTTTTATCTCCTCCTGTTTTTGCCCGCTGGGTCCTGGACTGGCAGTGTCCTTCTGTTAGGATTGCCCCTCTTGGCCAATGAAGAGGAGGACCCACATGCGAGGTGAATTTCATAAACCATATTTAATGCAGAAAACAGAACAGAAAATAATACAGCTTGAGGGCTGAACTAAGGCAAAACAAGGCTGGCTTCAAGCACAGGATGACAGGCAGGGTTACTCATGGACAAATTAACAGAAGCCTAGGTGAGACGCCAACATTAACCATAAACCAAGCGCACCGCATAGGACACAGACTGAAATACACATATATAGACAGAAGGGATAATCATGGCAACAAGGAATAGGTGGGCAAAACTGAGGGTAATCAGAGACGCAGTGAATAGCAATAGGTACTGAAAACATGAAGGAAAGAGACAGAAAGTAAACAGATACACACAGGCCCAGGACCAAACAGGGGATGGCACAGAAGACAACAACAGGGGACTCAGGGAAACACAGAGGGCAATAAATGCAAACAAATACTCATGATCCACTCCAGCGATGGATCCACTCCAGTTCGCCTACCAGCATGGCATTGGGGTGGAGGATGCGGTGATCTTCCTCCTTCACCGTTCTCTGTCCCACCTGGAGAAGCCCGGGAATATGGTGAGGATCATGTTCTTTGACTTCTCCAGTGCTTTCAACACCATCCAACCGATGATCCTGAAGGACAAGCTGCTGCGCGCAGGGGTGGACCAGCACCTGTCATCATGGATCCTGGACTACCTCACGAACCGGCCTCAGTTTGTGAGAACCCGGGACTGTGTGTCCGACACGATCATCAGTAGCACGGGGGCCCCCCAGGGAACGGTGCTGGCTCCCTTCCTGTTCACTCTTTATACTGCGGACTTCTCACACAACACAACACACTGCCATCTACAGAAGTTCTCTGATGACTCTGCGATCGTTGGCCTCATCTCCAATGGAGATGAAGCTGAGTACAGAGGGCTTATCCAGGACTTCATGGACTGGTGCCATCGGAACTGCCTCCAGATCAACGCGAGGAAAACTAAGGAGCTGGTGGTGGACTGCCGCAGGCATGGGCAGCCCCTCACAGTACCAGTAAATATACAGGGAACAGACATCGAGATGGTGACATCCTATAAGTACCTGGGTATTCATCTGAACAATAAACTAGACTGGTCACACAATACTGATGCACTCTACAAGAAGGGACAGCGCAGGCTGTTCCTGCTGAGGAGACTCAGGTCTTTTGGTGTACAAGGGGCGCTGCTGAAGTCATTCTATGACACGGTGGTGGCATCAGCCATCACTTTTGGAGTGGTCTGCTGGGGCAGTGGCATTACTGCAGCCGATAGGAAGAGACTGAACAAACTGATTAAGAAAGCTAGCTCTGTCCTGGGGCAGCGCCTTGATCCGATGGAGGAGATAGGAGAGAGAAGGACGGTGGCTAAACTGTCATCTCTGCTGGAGTCCGAGTTCCACCCTATGCAGGACATACTGAATGCACTGAGGAGCTCATTTAGCAGCAGACTACATCATCCCAGGTGCACAACCGAGAGGTTTCGTAGGTCCTTCCTACCAACGGCTGTCAGACTGTACAACCTAAGCAGGGCTGCTCGCAGAGATAGCAAAAAGACGTAACAAACTAATAGTTTTTTGAATGCAAAAGATGCAATAGACTTACACAATGGTCCCCTCCGGCATACAACTAGGAACATACCGGTCGCTATGGAGGGTGAGAATATGTATGGGCACATAATCATACCATGTAGGATAACTAAGTAGACGGTTATGCTGTTTCATTCCATCTAGCAACAATGCTCTGCACTGTGTGTGTTTATATATTTACATATTTATTCCATCTAGCTACAATGCTCAGCACTGGGTGTGTTTATATATTTATATATCTACATATTATTCCATCTAGCTACATTGCTCCGCACTGTGTGTGTTTATATACTTGCATATTTATTCCACCTAGCTGCAATGCTCCGTACTGTGGGTGTTTATATATTTACATATTTATTCCATCTAGCTACAATGCTCTGCACTGTGTGTTCATATATTCATATATTTATTCCATCCAGCTACAATGCTCTGCACTGTGTGTCTGTGTGTGTGTGTATATATATATATTTTATAGTAATACGTACATATGTATATTAGCTGCTCTTGCTTGCTTGTTTTTTTCTTGCCTTCTGATTGTTGCTCTGAGTGTTGCTATCCCTGTGCTGTTGCAATCCTGGAATTTCCCCGTTGTGGGACTAATAAAGGCTTATCTTATCTTATGATAAATGCAAATCAGGAGGAAAAACAGAACAAAACTGAACATAAAGCATGGACATGATCTTGTGATCATGTCCCGATTATGACAATAATATCTTGATGAAAGCTAACGGGCCAGTTATTCCTCCAGTAATAGGATACACAATATATTGCCAACAGTATGGACATCCCTCCAAATGACTGAGCACCAATGCACAAAGCAAGGTCCATAAAGACATGGATAAGCATGTTAGGTGTGGAGGAACTTGACTGGCGTGCACAGAGCCCTGACCTCAACCCAATAAAACACCTTTGGAATGAATTAGAGTGGAGACTGCGAGCCAGGTTGTCTTTGTGGCGGCAAAGAAATAATAAACTGCGAACTGAGAGTTTTAAGTAGAGTTTATTAAATCACACCGCCGTCACAGGATCTCCGCTCCAGCCCATAGTGTGAGCAGGCTGGAGCGGGATTCCTCAGGCTCTCAGAGAAGAGACACAAAGTGTGTGTCTGCAGCAGCAGCTGAAGAATGAGAGAACGAGTTACAGAACATGTGCAGTATTTATACCCAGTTACACACAATACATGAAAGGGCATTCCCAGCAGTTGGTATGGCATTTGCATTTGAGAGACACAGTAAGAACAGGATGCATGAACACAATGCATGAATGGCACATTAACATCTCAGTACATAGCCGGAAAAAGCCAGAAGGAGCGAGGCTGCCTGTAGACATCAATACACACATTTCACTGTTAAGTTAATTGCTCTAGTCAAGCGCTGTGTCTGTCCCAGTCTGCTGTGGGAATTACGCCACAGTCTTGTCCAACATCAGTTCCTGACCTCACAAATGCACTTCTGGAAGAATGGTAAAAAAAAATCCCATAAACACCCTCCTAAACCTTGTTGAAAGCCACCCTTAGCAGCTATAAAAGCTTCAACTCTTCTGGGAAGGCTTTCCACAGGTTTAGGAGTGTGTTGATGGAAATTTTTGACCATTCTTCCAGCATAACCCGAATATTAACAAACATATGTAATTCATCCACCTTGTAAACCTTTGCTCCGGGTATGGCAGACACTTTCTCTTCAGTATATGTCATGTTGTTCTCCTCGAAAAACTGTCGAATTCCCTTTTCTGATATCTCCACAACAACCACTGAATGGCCCATGTCTGCTTGCCTGAGAATTAGATATATAGAAAAGGTTCTTAAAAGGAACCCATAGTTTTACTTTTAGAGAATATGTGTTGAATATAGGCTGTTGGTTTTTTGAAAGATTTACAGAGGTCTTTCATACCACTTCATATCCGCAGCTTTTCCACAGAGAGGGAAGAAGAACTTAACTCCAGTTCATCCATTCAGAACTTTATCGAGATGAAGTCTCCAACATCCTGATGAAAAATAAGAGGAACAATGATAAAACATAGAAGTCTCAACATTTCAAATGGCAACATTTGCATTATTTCTCCTAAATTTCTCAACTGTATAACAAATGCTACTTTCAAATGTGCAGTCTCAGAATGAGTGTGTATCTGCTGGAGTAACACAACTTTGATGGTTGTCTATATTCACACTGAAAATACGGTAGGTGCTTTGACTCTGTTGGGGCAGGTGTGCACATAGTCTTGTCAGGTCACATATACATTAGGAAAACCTCTGTATTATCATTTCCTCATCAGAAAGGGTAGATGAAAGTGGCGTCTTTACTTGTGCACTTGAAGCTCATGGAAGCCAATATAATTAGTTTCCCAGTCATCCTCCCACTCTCCCAGCTGTTTGACCCTCTTCGCCTGTGGTTCCAGCATGCTGGTTAAGTTTGTCCAACTCAAACTGAAAGGAGATAACAAAGAACAGCAGACAGAGAGAGAACAGTGACGTGATTATCATCCACGCTTGTGGCTGGAGACAGGGGTGTTGAGTCTGGGAATATATAATTTGCTCAGGGTTATGTTTTGCATATTTAACCAAACAGTTTTAGCAGAGTTAGAAAACAACTGTCATTCAGTCACTGGTACGTGGTGGTGAAAGAACAATCAAGTGCATGGTTAAAGGTCATAGAGTCACAAGCATATTCGGTGTAGAAATTGCCAAAAATCCCATGTAATGATATTATCCCAGTGAAGCGGCATGAAATAAAGCAGCGTGTTGAAGGGTTTTAAGTAGAGTTTATTAAATCATACCGCCTTCACAGGATCCCCGCTCCAGTGCATAGTGAGAGCAGCCCGGAGCGGGGTCCTCAGGCTCTCAGAAAAGAGAGACACACAGTGTGTGTGTCCAGCAGCAGCAGTAGAAGTGAGAGTGAGAGAAAGAACATGGATTTCAGTGCAGTATATATACCCAACTCAGACAATACATCAAAGGGTATTCCCAGCAGTTGGTATGATCAAAGAGATTGCAGAACAGGCATGAGACATTTGCATTTGAGAGACATACATAACAATAGGCAGATTGCTAGCCTCTGCTCCAGGTGCAGGACAAAGAGGTTACAAGGCACATCTACATATTGATCTCAGTCTCTAGGTCACAGTAAGGACAGGACGCATGAACACTATACATGAATGGCACATTACATCACAATACATGAATGGCACATTACATCTCAGTAGTGCAGCGGGAAAAACCAAGAGAAGCGAGCTGACTGTCCTTAATCTGTTGTGGGGGTTAACCGAACCGCCACACCAGTACTTGGCCAAGATAAATTATTTATCTCACGAAACACTGAATATTGTAATACCATAAATTGCCAGATATTGGTGCCTCTGATCAACACAATATCATCACAGCAATATTACACTGTACGTAACAACTTTCCCCAAACCCCGGTTTTAACTATTTTTAAGTCCAAGAGCGTACCTTTCCTGAATGAAGAAAACTAAACAAACATTTGATCAGCAGCAGCAGAGTTGATTGATGTACATCAGAATCAATCGATACTTGTAATATGACTTTGATTCAGTTACCTGTGTTTAGTCTGTCAGGCAACCTGTGTTGAGTCTGTAAGTCTGCAAGAGCTCAGAGCTTGAGGGTTTACGGTAGAGACTGGTGATACTGTGTTCGAAATGTCCACTCGTTCACTGCAGAATGAATTACATTTAACTGGCAGTCAACTGAAACGCACTTTGGAATTTTGCCAAAGTCCAGAGTGACAGAGCACTGAGAGCCGTCACTCCCCCGTCTACTTCCTGCATATGGGAACTTTGTGGTTTATATTAATCATATATCCCATAACCTACATATGTATAAGCATGTGAGAATGTTTGGTGATTACATATGTACAGCGACTTCACACCTCAGAACAGGACAAGAGGTCTCAACCGCCAGCGAAGATCAAAGAGCATCCGAGGCGCTGCGGTGGAGACCAGATCGATCGCCCTGACCACCCAAGGTCAGGTGGAGGAGTACGAGGACAAAGGAGGGGGATTAAGATAATGCGGGATGTCAGCTTTGATATGCATGTCTTTTGTTATGTGTAGGTATAAGTATGTAGAGCTGAATGTGTTCGCTCTCTTATTCTACTTCTGCTTCTGCACTGAGATGAGACTTGTTAGAGGAGCGAAGCTGATAATAAACTTTGGTTTATAAGTCACATCGCCTCGTTATTCCAAGCTCTTCTACACTGGTGACCAGACGTGAGGATGGAACAGAGACGTTCTCCCGTGATTGACTCATCGGAGGCGACCCAGGCAAGCGCCGGCGCCCATGCAGACAGGGGAACGGATGGAAGATGTTCCCCCACAGCAGAAGAGAGGGCTCAACCGAGCACCAGCCCCGCCGTGAGAGCAGAAGAAAGGCGCTCTCACCCGGCGGACACATCAAGGACGGCCCACACAAGCGCCGTCACCATCAAGCTGCCAGAATTCTGGCAAGAAGGCCCGAGCTCGTGGTTCCAGCAAGCTGAGGCTCAGTTTGCACTGGCGGGCATAACGGCGGACAAGACGAAGTTTTATCACATCGTCGCCAAACTCGACGCTGCCACGTCAAGATGCGCGCGGAGCATAATCCGACAGCCGCCCACCTATGACAAATATAGAGAGCTGAAGGCGACCATCATCAAGAACTTCGTCCCCTCAGCCGAGGAGAGAGCAGAGAAGATCCTGGCGATCTACGGCCACAGAGGATGCAGACCCAAGGCCCTCATGGAGGACATGCTGCAGCTCAAGGAGGAGGACAATGACAACTTCCTCTTCCAACACATCTTCCTCAGCACTCTGCCGCCACACATGAGAGGGACGCTGATCAACATGCGGTGCAGTACCCAGCAGGACTTCCGCGCACTGGCCCGAGAAGCGCAGCGACTCACCAACGCCTGCGGGGAACAGGTGGCCACAGCAGCATCCGCAGATGCCCAGAGCAGCGGAGAACCACAGACAACCGAGCAGAGCCCGCCCACCATGGCGGCAACACGACCAAGACGCAGCAGGCGGAATGACATCTGCTATTACCACCACCGTTTCGCCAAGGGGGCGTACAAATGCGTTCCCCCCTGCAAGTTCAAAAGATCGGGAAAACGCCAAAACCGAGAACCATTAACGGCTGCGGTTCTCGGCGAAAAAAATAAACTTCTTTATGTGACTGACAGACACACCGGCAAACAGTTCCTAATTGGCACTGGAGCGCAACTGAGTTTTATCATGCCCTCCCACGCAGACCGGGCCATGGGCCCCCGGGGCAATGGAGCGATGGCAGCCAACGGCTCCATCATCGACACTTATGGTGAAAGGAACCTGCCCCTCTGCATTCATGGCCGCAACTACAGATGGACATTTGTTGTAGCGGCGGTGAGTTTTAACTTGTTGGGCGCGGATTTTTTGTGTGCACATGGGCTATTAGTCGATCTAGCAAATAGACGCTTGGTTAATGCACTGTCATTTGCTTCTATTCCCTGCTCAGCTCGAGTTTCTCCACCACCCGTGCAGGCCAGCGTCACTACAGCAGGAGGTAAGTTTGATCAACTCCTCACCCAATTTCCAGCACTCACAATTCCCAAATTCTCAGCTACAGTGGCAAAGCACGGGGTTGAACACTTTATTCCCACAACGGGCCCACCCGTATTCGCCAAAGCTCGGCGCTTAGACGCGACCAAGCTCGCCATAGCTCGGGATGAGTTTACCACCCTTGAAAAACTAGGCATTATCAGACGCTCAAAAAGCCCCTGGGCATCACCACTACACATGGTCCCGAAATCCGACGGTTCTTGGAGACCGTGCGGTGATTACCGCAGATTAAACAATGCGACAACGCATGACCGCTACCCAATTCCTCACATCCAACATTTTTCACTACATCTGGCGGGTGCGTGCATTTTTTCTAAAATAGACCTGGTCCGTGGCTATCACCAAGTCCCCGTTCGAGCGGAAGACATTCCTAAAACAGCTGTAATAACCCCCTTCGGTCTTTTTGAATTTTTGCGGATGCCTTTTGGCCTCAGAGGCGCTGCTCAAACCTTCCAGCGGATGATGGACGCGGTATTACGCGACCTCCCTTTCGTGTTCGTCTACCTCGACGATATGCTGGTAGCCAGCTCGTCGGAGGGAGAACACGAACAGCATCTCACTATGGTTTTTCAGAGACTAGAAGAGCACGGGTTAATAATCAATCCAGCCAAATGCAAATTCGGCGTGCCACAAATTGATTTTTTGGGACACAGAGTTTCACCGAAGGGGGCAGCAGCTGGTGGCTTGTCAAGAGACTGCAAACCAAGTCTACCTACGGGTACAAATAAGTAACAAAAAAAAAAAAAAGTCCCACTGCCAGACAAAGTTTGCGCAGTAAAAAGTTTTCCACGGCCACAAACGGTCAAATCGCTGCAAGAATTTTTGGGAATGGTTAATTTTTACAACCGTTGACTCCCCCATGCAGCTCAACTCATGCAGCCCCTATATGACGCGCTCAGAAAACAAAAGCCTTCCAACGCGGTCGAATGGACCCCGGAGCGCGAACGCGCCTTCGCGGAAGTAAAAAGTGCCCTAGCTAACGCCACATTGTTGGTTCACCCTGATCCCTCGGCCCGCATCGCGCTAACCACAGACGCTTCAGACCTGGCCATAGGGGCGGTTGTAGAACAACACGTTGGCGGAACCTGGCAACCTTTGGCATTTTTCAGCAAATCGTTAAACCAAACTGAGCGTAAATACAGCACTTTTGACAGGGAGCTACTAGCGCTTCATTTATCCATCCGCCACTTCCAGTTCTGGTTAGAGGGGCGGCGTTTCACGGCTTTTGTAGACCACAAACCGCTCACCTTTGCGATGGCTAAAATTTCAGAACCATGGTCAGGCAGGCAACAAAGACAGCTAGCTGCAATTTCAGAGTTGACCACAGACATTCGACATGTGGCAGGCAAACTTCACGTGGTAGCAGACTGCCTCTCTCACGCTGTGACATCGCCAGAGCGCGAGCAGACAGATTATACTACCTCAGCCGCAGAACTCTTCGCCAACGCGGACACATACGCAGCCCCAATCCACGTAGGGATAGATTACGCAGCCATGGCGGAGGAGCAAAGTAGTGACGCAGACGTGCGCGCACTCCTGTCTGGACCAACAGGGGTAAGGCTGGAGGAAAGAGGTTTACGCGACGGTGTACCCCCCCTAATATGCGACATTTCAACCGGCCGACCTCGCCCGGTAGTCCCAGCTGCATGGCGCCGCCGTATTTTCGACTCAATTCACTCCCTCGCGCACCCGGGTGTGCGCGCCTCGGTTAAAATGGTCGCCGAAAAGTTTGTGTGGCCCAGCCTGCGCAAAAACGTAAAAGAATGGCCAAAAACTTGCATGTCTTGTCAGCGCGCCAAAATACACAAACACACAAAAGCCCCTCTAGAGCCTTTTCGAATCCCAGCTAGAAGGTTCGACCACGTTCATGTCGACCTCGTGGGACCACTACCTTCCTCCCAAGGGTTCACACATCTGTTAACAATGATAGACCGTACTACGCGCTGGCCTGAGGCGGTCCCTCTGGCGTCAACCACAGCGGAGGAAGTCGCTCGCGTTTTTTTGACAAACTGGGTGGCACGTTTCGGCGTCCCATCGGACATCAAGTCCGATAGGGGGCCTCAATTTGTCTCGGAGCTTTGGTCAGCCATGGCCAGCAGCTTAGGAGCGACAATTCACCGCACCACCACTTATCACCCTCAGGCTAATGGGTTATGCGAGCGCTTTCACAGATCTTTAAAGGCCGCCCTCAGAGCCTCACTAACGGATACAAATTGGGTGAATAAACTTCCCTGGGTTTTATTGGGGTTGTGTGCTGCGCCTAAAGAGGATCTAGACGCCTCCCCAGCAGAATTAGTTTTTGCACAACCTCTCAGACTCCCAGGTGAATTTTTACCAGAGAACCCAGAGCCCGGGCATCTTCCAGCCCTGAGGCTTTTAGGCAGCAATGGACCTGACACTCTCCCCGGACCGGCACATCACTCTTTTCCACGGGTTTTTGTCCCCCAAGCTTTAAAAAACGCTGAATTCGTTTTTGTTAGCCATGAAGCTTTAAAACCAACCCTCCGTCCACCATACGATGGACCATTCAGAGTGCTGGAACCTGGTGATAAGCATTTTGTGCTTGATTTAGGGGACAGAAAAGAAACAGTCAGCATTGACAGACTTAAACCTGCCTTCTTGTTGAGAGACGAACCTGCACGGTTGGCGAGAGCACCTCAGCGAGGTAGACCCCCCAAGAGAAAAGACTCAACCCCCCTGCAGGGAACAAATAATCACTCTCCTCCCCAAGCTGCAGATTCCTTACAGGAAGGTCCCACCAAGACGCCCAAGCGGACCCACAGCAGATTCGGGAGAAGATTAAAACCCAGACGGCACAGAGACTGATGCAAACTACTCAACAGTTGTTCACTAATTGTGCTGTGACAGTTTAAGACTGACTTGTGATATTACTACGCTGTTATGATTACCACTGAATTCTCTACAGGAGCATAGCTGCTGGAAAGTTTCTTCCTTGTCAGGAGGTTTAGCAGTTAGTATGTCATAGTAATTATCTTAAACTGTGAATTTTTTATTATTGTCCTTTTCTTAGTTGTTTGGGGGGGGCTGTGGTTTATATTAATCATATATCCCATAACCTACATATGTATAAGCATGTGAGAATGTTTGGAGATTACATATGTACAGCGACTTCACACCTCAGAACAGGACAAGAGGTCTCAACCGCCAGCGAAGATCAAAGAGCATCCGAGGCGCTGCGGTGGAGACCAGATCGATCGCCCTGACCACCCAAGGTCAGGTGGAGGAGTACGAGGACAAAGGAGGGGGATTAAGATAATGCGGGATGTCAGCTTTGATATGCATGTCTTTTGTTATGTGTAGGTATAAGTATGCAGAGCTGAATGTGTTTGCTCTCTTATTCTACTTCTGCTTCTGCACTGAGATGAGACTTGTTAGAGGAGCGAAGCTGATAATAAACTTTGGTTTATAAGTCACATCGCCTCGTTATTCCAAGCTCTTCTACAACTTAATTCAAAAAAATCTCCATTGGAGTGAATGGCAATAGAGAAATTATCTTTCGATCCTGATCTAGTTTTGCCACTACACGTAATTTTTTTTCTCAATTTAAAAGATAATTTTCCACTTAAGTTGTAGGTCATATAATAAAAGAGTAACAACGCTGGAAACCACCAGGACCATCCAGGTCACATTTTCTCTTGTCAGAGAATAACAATTTCTTCCATCTTTCAATGTCCCATGTTTTGTGTTCCCTTGCAAAGTTCAAACAGGTAAGTTTGTGGTGTGGGAGGAGTCGTGACCTTACAATATGCTTTTTGTTTTTTAAACCCTTCTTTTATAGAGGTGCATCTCAGTAAATTAGAATCTCATCAAAAAGTTATTTTCTTGAGGTAATTCAATTCAAAAAGTGAAACTCGTGTATCGTATTTAGATTCAGTACACAGAGTGATGTACTTCGACATTATATTTTTTTAAATTTTGATGATTATGGCCTACAGCTAAAAAAAAAAAAAAAAAAAAAAATCAGTTTGTCAAAAAATTTCATTACAGAAGATCAATTTTAAAAAGTGGATTTTTAAAGGAAATATTGGCCTCCTGAAAAGTATGTCCATGTACACACACAATATTTGGTTGGGGTTCTTTTGCATGAATTACTGCATCAGTGTGGCGTGGAGGCAATCAGCCTGTGGCAGTGCTGGGGTTTTATGGAAGCTCAGATTGCTTTAATAGCAGCCTTTGGCTCATCTTACCCTTGACAATACCCCATAAATTCTCTATGGGGTTTAGGTCAGGGAAGTATGCTGGCCAATCAAACAGAATGATACCATGGTCATTAAATCAGGTATTGATACTTTTGACAGTGTAGGCAAGTCCTGCTGGAAAATGAAATCAGCATATCCATAAAGCTTATCAGCAGAGGGAAGCATGAAGTGCTCTAAAATTTCCTGGTAGATGGCTGTGCTGACTTTGGACTTGATAAAACACAGTGGACCAACATGAGCAGATGACATGGTTCCCCAAATCATCGCTGACTGTAGGAACTTCACACTGGACTTCAAACAAGTTGGATTTTATGCTTTTCCACTCTTCCTTTAGACTGTGGGACCTTGACTTCCAAATGACAGAACTTGGCGCCTTATTTTGGCAATGATGTCATCTGCTGCTGTTGGTCCACTGTGTTTTATCAAGTTAAAAGTCAGTGCAGCCATTTATATCTATTTAGCTGATCTTTTGTACAGTATATAAGTAGCATGTTCATAACAGCATTTTTTAGCCTGTAAATTTGTTACCTTTAGTCTGTTTTAAAACTATGAAATTTAATGTAAAAAAGCCCACTAAATCAAACAACTATTGAGTTAAAATTTTAATTGTCAAAGTGTTCAGATTTTGTGAATTCAATCTCTAGTATCTCCCACACCCAAAAAATAAAGACAGACACCATAACTGCCAAATATTTCAAGAAAAACAAGTGCACATTTTTTTAAGCACGTTTATTTATTTTTTAAGCATATGTGGTGATGTTTTTAAGGTATTACAAATTTTGGCATTCTGGTCATTTGTCATGATGTGAGTTTCCCAAAGAACCTGATTTCCTAAACTCTCAAATCTCAAGTTTGTCTTCAGTTGTTTTTTAAAGTGAGGGGATGCACATTTTCAGTTAGGCTGTCCAGACCCCAGCTTCGCGTTCGTTCTGTCAGGACGTCCAGGGACTGCAGGAACTCAATATCACAGCTGTTCCCTGAAAAAAAAAAAGAGGAAGTGCATACATTTTTAATAAAAGATAATAACTTGCATGCACAAGATAAAAAAAATGATCATTATTCAAGACTATATGCACCGTCGTAAAGATATCAATGTGACATTCAGTTATTACTTACCGTATATTGTGGTCCAGTTCATTGCATTTCTATTACAGTTCATGACAAAAATACTCAGATGTAATTGCTTTAATAATGCTCACCAAACAAACCTTGTACTTGCTCATCAGGGACAAAAAAGGGAGGACCTACAAGTAAAAGTCAGAAATGTTATTTTGTATACTGCAGGTTTCTATTCTAGTATTAAGAGAGATCTGATGACTTGATACAATATAGAAACATACAGCTGTGGACAAAATTTTGTACCCCTCTGTTAATGAAAGAAAACTCACAATAGTCACAGAAATAACTTGAATCTTACAAAAGTGGTAATAAATAAAAAGTCTATGAAAATTAACCAATGAAAATCAGACAGTGCTTTTGAATTGTGGTTCAACAGAATTACTTTAAAAAACAAACTCATGAAACAGGGCTGGACAAAAATGATGGTACCCTTAACTTAATATTTTGGTGCACAATCTTTTGAGCCAATCACTGCAATCAAACGATTTCTGTAATTGTTAATGAGACTTCTGCACCTCTAAGCAGGTATTTTGGCCCACTCCTCATGAGCAAACTGCTCCAGTTGTCTCAGGTTTGAAGGGTGCCTTCTCCAGATGGCATGTTTCAGCTCCTTCCACAGATGTTCAAAAGGATTTAGATCAGGGCTCATAGAAGGCCACTTTAGAATAGTCCAATGTTTCGCTCTTAGCCATTCTTGGGTGTTTTTAGCTGTGTGTTTTGGGTCTTTATCCTGTTGCAAGACCCATGACCTGCGACTGAGACCAAGCTGTCTGACACTGGGCAGCACATTTCTCTCTAGAATACCTTGATAGTCTTGAGATTTCATTGTACCCTGCACAGATTCAAGACACCCTGTGCCAGATGCAGCAAAGCAGCCCCAGAACATAACAGAACCTCCTCCATGTTTCACAGTAGGGACAGTCTTCTTTTCTTGGTATGCTTCATTTTTGCGTCTGTGAACATAGCGCTGATGTACCTTGCCAAAAAGTTCCAGTTTTGTCCCGTCTGTCCATAGGACATTCTCCCAGAAGCTTTGTGGCTTGTCAACATGCAGTGTGGCAAATTCCAGTCTGGCTTTTTTATGATTTGTTTTCAGCAATGGCGTCCTCCTTGGTCGTCTCCCATGGAGTCCACTTTGGCTCAAACAACGACGGATGGTGCAATCTGACACTGATGTACCTTGACCTTGGAGTTCACCATGAATGTGGTTAGAGGTTGTTCTGGGCTCTTTTGTTACCATTCTTCATCAAGTTTCCTCCTGCGGCCATGTCCATGGAGGTTGGCTACAGTCCCGTGGATCTTAAATTTCTGAATAATATGTGCAACTGTAGTCACAGGAACATCAAGCTGCTTGGAGATGGTCTTATAGCCTTTATCTTTAACATGCCCTGTGATGGGCTGGCGATCTGTCCAGGGTGTACCCTGCCTCTTACCCAAAGATGCTGGGATAGGCTCCAGCCCCCTCGCGACCCTAAAAGGATTAAGCAGAAGATGAATGAATGAATGAATGAATGAATGCTTGTCTATAATTTTCTTTCTAATCTCCTGAGACAACTCTCTCCTTTGCTTCCTCTGGTCCATGTTTAGTGTAGTAAACACTACGTTACCAAACAGCACAGTGACTACTTGTCACCCTTTAAATAAGCCGACTAACTGATTACAAGTTTGTAGACACTGTGATGTTAATTAGAGGACACATCTTGGTTGAACATGTCCCTATGGTCACATTATTTTCAATCTTTTCGAGGGGTACCATCATTTTTGTCCAGGCCTGTTTCATGAGTTTGTTTTTTAAAATAACTCTGTTGAACCACAATTCAAAAGCACTGTCTGATTTTCATTGGATAATTTTCAAAGAATTTTTATTTATTACCACTTTTGTCAGATTCAAGTTATTTCTGTGACCATTGTGGGTTTTTCTTTCATTAACAGAGGGGTACCAACAATTTTGTCCACATGTGTACCTTTATATAATTTGGGGTTGTATAGAAGAGTGTCTAAAAGGTATCTGCAGTCTTTGGCCATCAGAGAAATTATGAGAGCAGCATACCTGTAATAAGAATGAGTGACATAGGGCAGACATGTATGGTTTAGAGTCATGTTATCTTATTTTAGGGGAGAAAAAAAACTTTCTCCCCCAGGTTTTTACTTTTCTCTGTCTCCTGGGTTGATGGCCACGAGAGAGCCTCTGTCCCATATTGCTCCAAACTGACCCTCGATTGCACTGCAAAATTAAGAAATAGATTCTAACTAACTAACTAACTCTAGTCACAAAGACCACTCAAAGCGCTTTCACTAATACTAACCCTCTATTCTAAGGGCCTATAGGAAACAGATATCTAGGGACAATTTAGAACAGCCAATTAACCTAACATGCATGTCTTTGGATTGTGGGAGGAAACCGGAGCCCCCGGAGTAAACCCACGCAGCACAGGGAGAACATGCAAACTCCACACAGAAAGGTTCCTAATTCAGCCTTTAGGAAGGATTAAAAACTGCACAGTGTGTAGTTTGCTCACCTGGAAAAGTTGTATATGTCACATTGATAGAGAGAGAGATTTTTCTCTGAGCTCTGTGGAACAAAGGCAGAGTCAGTGAACAACTTTCTTTGAGTCTAAGGGCTCGGTGGCACCTGTGAATAGCTCTATCCACCTGAATTTGAATTGAATTGAATTTATTTATTTATTTCGGATAGTACATTACAGGTTAAAAGAAACTGTATAATATAACAACAATGTCAAATTAGACAAAGACTCCTTCTACTATACAATTCCACGTGAGTTATCCGAAATGGGTGATGGCTGAAGCCGCAGCTTATATTGCCCACCCATATTCCATCCAAGAATTCAAAGGAGAAAAAGAGAAAAACAAGACAAGAGCGATTACAATTTAAAACAAGGCTAAGACAAAATGTGACTGAGAGAAAAAAGAAAACTGAGCTAGTCTAAGTTAAGCGGTTACTATTCAAAAACAAATCTAAGACATAATGTCACAGAGAAAAAAAGAAAAAAAGAAAAACTAAGCTACAACACAACACAGGCTGGAAATGTCAATCCTTATGTGAGTTTACATGTCGTCTTGTAAATATGTTTGGAGTATTTCTTCCTTTAGTTTTTGTTTAAATTGTCCAAGCGTTGTACATGATTTTAATTCAGGTCCAAAATCGTTCCATAATCTGACTCCTTGCACTGAAACACAGTGTTGCTTGGTGGTTGTTCTCACTGTAGGCTTTTGAAATATACATGTTCCTCTGAGGTGATATCGTTTCTCCCTTGTTTGGAACAACTTTTGGATATTTGCGGGCATTGATAGATTCTTCACTTTGAACATTATTATTGCAGTTTTAAAGTCAATCAGATCTTTCACCTTGAGAGTTTTTTGTTTAAGAAAAAGTGGGTTTGTTGGTTCCCTGTAAGCTGCTTTGTTGATTATTCTAATCGCTCTCTTTTGAAGCATAAAGAGTGGATATATGTTTGTTTTATGTGTATTTCCCCATACTTCATTACAATATGTCATGTATGGGAGTATTAATGAATGATACAAGGTGTATAGTGTGGGTTGATTCAGCAAATTTTTCACTCTGTGTAATATTGCAATTGATTTGGATATTTTACCTTTAATATAATTAATATGTGGCTTCCAACACAGTTTGTTATCAATTATTACTCCAAGGAATTTAGTTTCGGATACCCTTTCAATCTCTACACCATTTACACTGAGTTTGGGTACTGGGTTGTTGTGATGGTTGTTAAAGACTATAAATTTTGTCTTGCTTAAATTGAGCGTTAATTTGTTTGAATCAAACCACAGTTTAAACTTTCCTAATTCTTTTCCGAGTGTATCCAGAAGTTGTTCCAAATTGTTTCCACTGCATAGCAGATTAGTGTCATCAGCAAACAATATTAAGTCCATTTTTTCTGAAACTTTACATATATCGTTTATATACATATTGAATAATAATGGTCCCAAAACTGAACCCTGTGGGACTCCACAGGTGACCTTCAGTAACTCTGAGTTTTTGTTGCTAACACATACATACTGATATCTATTCTTTAAGTAACTACTTAACCAGGACAGTGCTACCCCTCTTATACCACAGTTTTGTAATTTCTTTAATAATAGATTGTGATCTACTGTATCAAATGCTTTTTTAAGATCCAGGAATACTCCAACTGAATACTCTTTATTTTCAATGGCTGTTGATATTTTTTCTGTAAATTCCATTAAGGCATATGCTGTTGTCCTTTTGTGTCTGAACCCATATTGCTGCTCACACAATAAATCATTCTTCAGTATGAAGTTATCAATTCTCTCATAGAATATTTTTTCAAGTATCTTGGAAAATTGCGGTAATAGTGAAATTGGTCTATAGTTTGAGAGTTCCCCTCTGTCGCCTGTCTTGTAAATGTGAATTACTTTAGCTATTTTCATTGCATTGGGAAATATGCCTGATTGGAGAGACAGGTTACAGATATACGTCAGTGGTTTTACTATGCATTCGATAACAGTTTTGACTAGTAGCATGTCAATACCATCGCAGTCAGTAGATGTTTTACTTTTGAACGATTTAACAATTTCAATGACCTCTCTTTCGTCTGTGTTCTTTATGAAGATGGTGTCTTTTACAGCAGTGTTATTGCATATTGTATCACCTGTAGGCACCGTAGTGGGTATTTCTCGGGCCAGTTTAGGTCCAATGTTAACAAAAAAATTATTAAATTCATCTGCAGGTGAGGCTATATTCACACTCGGAGTCGTTTTATTATTTTTTGGAATATTAGTTGGGTAGCTAGTATTTCTGCTTTTATTTCCAAGGATACTGTTGATTATTGTCCATGTATTTTTAATATTGTCTTTGTTTTTTTCCAGTTCTTTACTGTAATAGTCTCTTTTACTACATCTTATTATATATGTTAACTTATTTTTGTATGTTTTATACCGTTGCTCTGTTTCTTTTGTCCTTTTCTTTAGGAAAGCTTTATATAATAAATTTTTCTTTTTACACGCCTTTTGTAGTCCTTTGGTTAACCATGGTTTGTCAGCAAATTTGTGTTTAAGCTTTTTTTTAACTAATGGGCAGTTTTTTTCATAAAGACTGGTTACAATGTTTATAAATGTGTCATAGGCTTCATTTACATCTGATACATAGACTTCTGTCCAGTCTTACTTCAGCAAGTCCTCTTTAAAAGAGCTGATTGCATTTGATGATTTGTGTCTGAACGATTTTGAAATTTTTTCTGGGTTGGGCCCCGTGTGGCCATGGATAAGTGCAAAGGTTGGCAAGTGGTCGCTTATATCATTTATCAATAATCCACTTTCTATTTTCTTATCGAGAACATTGACAAACAGGTTGTCAATAAGTGTAGCAGAGTGAACTGTGATTCTACTGGGATGTGTTATTGTGGGATATAGACTCATGCTGTACATAGAGTTCATGAGCTCTGTAACTACATTTTGTTGATGTGGATTCAGTAGATCAATATTGAAATCTCCACAAATTGCTACCATTTTCTTACTAGTATTATTATTGTACAGCTCGACTAATTTATCTCTGAATGTCTCAATGCAAGTTCCCGGCGTTCTATATATGCAGCTTATGATTAGATTTTTTGTTTTGTATAGGTCAATCTCAACAGTAACACATTCCAAAATCCCTGGTAGTGCTGAGGACATTTCATTTACAAGCTTACATCTATATAGGTCATCAATATACAGTGCAACACCACCACCCTTTTTTTGAGATCTGTTAATGTAAAACATCTGATATCCCTCTATTGCCATCAGGGGAGCCTGGTCTGCATTAAGCCAGGTTTCAGAGACTGCAATAGCTGTGAATTTTCTGTCTAGCTGTTTTAAATAGTCCTGAATCTGTGAGAAGTTTTTGTTGAGACTTCTGCTATTGAAGTGTATTATTGACAGTTTACCATCTATTTGCACTTGACTTTTGAATTGCTTTTCAGTGTAATATTCACAGTGGTTATGAATATTATTGAAAAAGTGGTTATCAGGATCAATATCATTCTCCATCTCTTGTGGTTTATGTTCAGCATAGTGGCATATTTTTAGAGTTTGAGTTTCCTCACTCTGTGTTTCATAGTCAGTGTTCATTTGTATTTATCTAAGTCAGTAACATCTTTGATCATTATACTCTTTGCTTGGTCAGGTGTTCCATTTAGTTTAATCCAAATTCTACAATTTCTTGTCCATGTTGTCTGTATCTTATTTTGTTTTTTTAGCATCCGTGCCTGCCGTGCTAATTCAGCGTTTTTTTTTTGTCAGGTGTTCATTTAGGTAAACTTGAGTTTCCTTTAGTTTTTTGGCCTGCCTCAGTATGTCATTTTTCACCCTCCTGTTCACAAAGCGCATCACAATTGATTTCTTTGTTTTGTTATCTTTCTTCGGTAAAGCATAACAGGCTGAGATCGCATTGGCTTCTACCTTAATGTCTTTATCATTAAGGAACTGAAGCACTTGGTTTTCTAGGGACATTGATTCACTTATGGAAGCATGTTCACCATTCAGTCCTGTTGTGGCATGGGCGTATGACTGATATCTGATGTCTAGTCCACTTATAACTAGGTCATCAATGCGAGAACCTTGTTCAAGATCCTCGACGCGTTGCTCCAAAAGATGCCCGTGTTGCTCCAGGTCCATAATTTTTTTGTCTTTTTCTTTTATTATTGAATGTAGAGCTTGTACCTCTTCTATTAGGTTTATTATTTTGGCCTGTTGGTTAGTCATTTTGGCCAATTCTTCTAACACAAAGTTCAGAGATTTTTTAATTTCTTCCATTTCCTCTTTTTTGGGTGGCATTTTACTGACCTGTGAATAGAAATAAACAGGGAATCCGGCTAGGCCTCAACTAGCTTGGCTGCTACTGGATCTGTCGCAATGGAGCTCCTGCGCAGCTTCTCCGCCAAGTGACACTGTACAGCTCCGCAGATCACCGCCTTCTATCGCCGCCACCTGCCTCCGTCTACCTGGCCAGTTATGCCGCACACCGCCGGCGCAGCCAAGATCCACCGATCACCGCCACTCGTCGCCATCTGGCTGGGTGGCTCCTCCGCTGGGCCCCGTCACCGCCAGTTATGCCGCACACCGCCGGCGCAGCTGAAATCCACCGATCACCGCTGCCGATCGGTGGCCGATCACCACAGCTCGCTGCCGTCTGGTTGGGTGGCTCCTTCGCTAGGCCCCGTCACCGATCGCCGTCTGTCTGGTAGTTCCTCGGCTGGGCCTCGACTCAGGCCACTGTCCTGCTGGATTCAGGTGGCCCCCGTCTCTCACCAACGCCGCGCCCGAGCTTCCAATCGCCGTCTCGGTTGGTTCGTCCGGTAAGCCCTCACCGGGGACTGAGCCGCTTCGTGTCGGAATTAGGTGACGCACCGGGGCTAGTGTTAAGCTAGCAAGCGTTAGCTTGGCAAAAGCTTCAGATTGAGCGCAGCAGTTCAGCCCGATTAAAGGGGCATTCCGACGGGATTCTGACGGGGGTGGAAATTCAGCCCGTGGGTGTCCGTCACGAGCGCCGATCGCTGTTTAGGTACTTTTAATGGGAAGAAATCAACGACTTTGTCTCAGCGTTGAAAAAGTGTCGCCATCTTGTTTATTACCTCTGAAGCAAAACTAACTTTTTCAAAAAATTCCACCTGTCCACACTTGCATACCCATTGCATGCCACATTAAATTGACATGCTTGTTAATGAGCTTCATTTGGAAATGTTTCAAAAATGTAATTAGGAACAAGAGCGACCTCAGAACATGCATGCATGATCATGACAAAATGCTGCTCAACTTCAATTAGTGTGCCTGGTTACTGCATAATATTTTAATAAATGCTAATGGACCAAGTCATCATTCCCCCAATAAAAAATATATACATTTATTCTTTGGTTCTTCCTCTTTTAAAGGAAAAATTCAGTACAAATCTTCCCCATGAATTTGGAGAATCAGAATAACCCTTAATATTAACAAACATAAGCAATTTACCCACCTTGTAAACCTTCGCTCCAGGTATGGCAGACACGGGCTCCTCAGTATAGGTCATGTTGTTCTCCTCGAAAAACTGTCGAATTCCCTTTTCTGATATCTCCACCCCGACCACTGAATGACCCATATCTGCTAGCCTGAGAACCACATAAATGGAAAAATGACTTAACAGGAACCCACATTTTGAAATAGAGAGAATATGTGTTGACTATAAGCTGTTGATTTTTTGAAAGATTTACAGAGGTCTTTCATACCACTTCATATCCACAGCTTTTCCACAGAGAGGGAAGAAGAACTTAACTCCGGATCGTCCATTCAGAACTTTATCCAGATGAGTCTCCAGCATCCTGATGAAAAGAAGACCCATGATAAAACACACAAGTCTCTACATTGTAAATGGCAAAGGCTGTGGTATTTATCATAAATTTCTCAACTGTATAACAAACATAAACATCGACTCTTACACCCACTCAGTCCTGGACCATATCAACACCACTAATGACAGCGTCACCACGGAAAGACAGATCACCACGTACCCAAATCAGAAGCCGTGGATGAACAGAGAAGTGCGGCTTCTGCTAAAGGCACGTAACAATGCCTTTAGATCTGGTGATGCACAGGCCTACAGTTCATCCAGGGCAGATCTGAAGAGGGGCATCAAGAAGGCCAAGCACAGCTACAAGCTGAAGGTGGAGGAACATTTTGGGGACTCTGACCCCCGACGCATGTGGCAGGGCATTCAAGCTATCTCTGATTATAAGCCCAGCAACTCCATACGTATAGCCATGACTGTGCCCTTTCTCAATGAGCTAAATGACTTCTATGCTCGTTTTGACAAGGACAATAACGAAAAGAACATCAATTTCCCACCCTCTGACGACCTCCACCACCTCACACTCACCCACACTGACGTCCGTAACGCACTGAGTCATGTCAACGTACGGAAGGCTGCTGGCCCTGACGGCATTCCTGGGCGTGTGCTGAGGGCATGCGCTGAGCAGCTGGCAGGGGTCTTCACAGACATCTTCAACCTGTCCCTGGCCCAGGCCGTGGTACCAGAGTGCTTCAAGACCACTTCAATAGTACCAGTGCCGAAACATTCAACACCATCGTGCCTAAATGACTATCGCCCTGTGGCACTGACGCCCATAGTCATGAAGTGCTTTGAGCGACTGGTCTTGGCACAGCTCAAAAAATTCCTGCCCCCTACACTGGACCCTCACCAGTTTGCCTACCGGAGCAACAGGAGTACAGAGGATGCGGTTTCTACAGCGCAGCACTATGTACTTTCACACCTGGATGACAAGAACACCTACGCAAGAATGCTGTTTGTTGACTTCAGCTCAGCATTCAACACAGTTATCCCCTCCAAGTTGATCACTAAACTTGGGGACCTGGGAATCAGTACCTCCACCTGCAACTGGATCATGGATTTTCTGACCAACAGACCCCAGCATGTTAGGTCAGGCCCCAACCGTTCTTCCGTCATCACACTCAACACTGGTGTACCACAGGGCTGTGTGCTCAGCCCATTCCTCTACTCCCTCTTCACCCATGACTGCAGGCCTATGTATGGATCCAATTCCATCATAAAGTTCGCAGATGACACCACGGTGATTGGACTCATCAGGGACAACGATGAGTCAGATTACAGGGCAGAGGTTGAGCACTTGGCTACTTGGTGCGCTGACAATAACCTGCTCCTTAACACCAGCAAAACCAAGGAGCTCATAGTGGACTACAGGAAGGAGAGGGGAGAGACACATGACCCCATCCATATCAATGGCATAGCTGTTGAACGTGTCCCCAGCTTCAAATTCCTGGGGACCCACATCTCGGAGGACCTGTCCTGGTCAGTTAACACCACCAGCCTGATCAAGAAGGCCCATCAGCGCTTCTTCTTCTTGAGGACACTGAAGAAGAACCATCTGTCAACTGACATCCTGGGCAACTTCTACCGCTGCGTGATAGAGAGTACCCTGACCAACTGTGTCACAGTCTGGTATAGGAGCTGCTCTGTTGCTGACCATAAGGCGCTGCAGCGGGTGGTGAAAACCGCCCAACGCATCACAGGGACTCCACTTCCAGTTATAGAGGACGTCTACAGGAAAAGATGTCTGCGCTGGGCACGCAGCATTCTTAGGGACTCCAACCATCCTGCTCATGGACTGTTCCAGCTTCTCCCCTCCAGAAGGCGTTTCAGAAGCCTTCGGACTAGAACCAGGAGGTTTAGGAACAGTTTCTTTCCAACAGCTGTCACGTTATTGAACTTAGTTCCCCGCTGACTCTCTTACCATCCTCACCTGTACATAACTGCCCATCTAACTTATTGTACATTATTTGCACATAACAGTACTCTTAACTTTCTGCACTGCTGCATATATTTGCATATATTTGCTTAAATTGCACACACTGTTAATTACCGTATATACTGCACTGCTGTCCTTTGCACTTCTGATTGGATGCTAAACTGTGTTTCATTACCTTGTATTCATACATGTGTAATGACAATAAAGTTGAATCTAATCTAATCTAATCTAAATGCTACTTTCAGATGTACAGTGTCAGAATGAGTGTGCATACGCTGGAGTAACACAACTTTGATGGTTGTCTATAGTCACACTGAAAATACGGTAGGTGCTTTGACTCTGTTGGGGCAGGTGTGCACATATGCTTCCCGCAGTCTTGTCAAGTCACATATGCATTAGGAAAACATTTGTATCATCATTTCCTCATTGAAAGGGTAGACAAAACTGGCGTCTTTACTTGTGTACTTGAAGCTGATGGAAGCCAATTTGATTACTTTCCCAGCGACCCTCCCACTCTCCAAGTTGCATGACCATGTTTGCCTGTGGTTCCAGCATGCTGGTCAAGTTTGTCCGACTGCAGCTGGAAGGAGACGACAGAGAGCAGCAGACAGAGAACAGTGGAGTGATTAACATCCATACCTGTGGCTGGAGACGGGTGAGAATGCTGCTCAGGATTATGTTTTGCATATGAGCAAGAGGAGAATTTAAACAAACAGTTTTAGTCAATTCAGTCCATAGATTAAGGCCATAGAGCAGCAAGCATATTAACTGTAGAAACTGTCAGAGACTCCATGTTATATTTTCCAAATACTTGGGGGCCACACTAATTTATCATATATTGTGATGTATGCGAGGTTTACACAAGAAGAGGAGCAGATGGCTGCGACAAAACAGTCTTTATTGAAGACACAACACTGAACACAGACAGGAGGGGAGGTCATTCTCCCAGACCTCCATTTCAATAAGGGTTACACAGACACATAATCATTCCTGTTCTATTTCTACCTATAACACTGCTGGGTCATTATAACGCAGTTATAATTACCCAGCAGTATAATGACACAGTAATAACAGTTTAATACACACAAAATTAACGTCCTCTGCTGCCAAAGCATGCTGGGGAAATTCCTGCCCCCCATAACACAGCCCCGACGTTACACTGCCCCCCCCCCCGGACTGGTTTCTGTCCCAAGAAAAATGAAAGTCCAACTCAAAAGTCCAACACGAATCCGTCCAGGTGTCGGGGCGGCGTCCATTGCTGACGACCAGCACGTACAGGCCTGCCAGTGTCCATCTGTGTCTCGGTCGGAGTATCTGGTCGGGGTGAAGGCTCCGGCTCGACCACCAGCGGGGCGGATGGCTGGTACGGGGCGAGACGGTCACGGTGGAGGACCACGACCCGGTCCTTTTTCTTAAGCCTCACCCTGTACACCACATCTGTCAGTCTCTGCAGAACCACGCACGGTCCCGACCAATGGCTCGTCAATTTTGATGACCGTCCTCTTTTCCTCTCCAGGCAGAAAACCCAGACTCGATCTCCTGGTGCAAAGTCCCTCCCCTGGCAGCGGGAGTCATATACCCACTTCTGCCGACTCCCCGCTGCTGCCAGGGCCTCCCAGGCGGGCCACTGGCCCGCGTCCGGCCACTGCCGAACCCGGGAAATGACCGGATCTCTGTCCTGCTCGCTCTGCAGCTGCTGCGTGCCGAGGGCCTCTGTGACGTCATCGCTGGGGGGAGCTGTCTGATTATCCGAGGGGAACTGTGTGCCGCTGTGTTATTCCTGCTCACAGTGGTCCAGAGAGCAGCAGCCCGTGGGACAGCCTGGTCTCGATCCTTTGCACGCTGGCAGTGACGACAGTCCAACAGCTCCCATAGCTGGCGTGTCTGTCCCAATTCCAGCCCACTGCAGCTCTGCTGGAACAATTCCTCGACCACCTGCTGCGTTCCTGCTGACTCGTTGACCCACTCCATCACCCCCCTTCCCGCTGTCCCTGTCTGTGCTCGTGCTCCCTCTGCTCGTGCTGGTTGCGCCATTGTGTCCAGTCCTCGCGGTGACCCGCCTGGTCCGGTCCGTCCTGGCGGTCCCTCGATCGCGCAGGCATCCGGGTTCCTTCCCTGGGTCCTGCTGCGGAGCGTGATGGTCCGGGTTCCCAGCTGGAGGGACGGTCTGGCGGTGTCAATCTTCACGCTCCACGCTGCGAGCAGATCGAGTCCAATAATGCAGGGGTCTTCAATGTCAGCCAGCCAGAACGGGTGGTTTGTGTTCTGGCCAGCCACTCCCACCACGAGAACTCTTCGCCCTCCCAATCTGGTGCACTCACCAGTAGCTGTGGTGATGCAGCGCCCGGTGCGTTCCCACCCCTGCGGTGCTGTCTCGCCCGTGCCTGGCAGCCCACCGGGTTGGACCAAGGAGATGGTAGAACCAGTGTCGATCAGGGCCCAGATCGGCGTGTTGTCCAGGCTGCCCTGTAGGTATATCCCTGGCGAGCTTCCAATTCGGCCCACACGCGGTGACAGCTCATCGGTTTGTCGTGGGGTGGGTGCAGGGCAGCACCGCGCAATGTGTCCTGGCTCCCTGCAGCGGAAGCAGCCTTCCTCGCGCCACCACAGCCGTCTTCTCCGTGGGTGCGCTGCCATGATCTGCTGTAGCTCCTCCTCCTCCTCGCTCTCAGCCGTGGTCCGGAAGGCTCTCTGTCTCGGTGCCAATGTCTCGGCCGTACAATTTATCAGTGGCTCCACCCGCTCCGCTTCTGCCACCGCAGTCTCCCAGTTGCTTGCGGCGTTAATCCGGATGTGGCTCTGGAGCTGGGCCGGGCGGAGACCCCGGATGAAGTTCCGGAGGGCGAGCTTCTCCACTACCTCCGGTTCGAAATCTGGGTAGCTGCGCCGTGTCAGCAGCCGTATGTCCGCTGCACAGGCTCCTAGGCTCTTCCGGCTGCCTCGCCGACAGTTGGCCAGCTGTTCCTCTGTGTGCTCAGCGTTGGCCGCTCTCCCAAACCACCTCCGGATTGCTCCTTGTAGCGCTGGCCAGCTGCGGGGTTCCTCGGGCCGGAGATTGGACAGCGTGCGGAGAGCCCTTCCCCCCAGGGCCAGCGCGACCTGCACGGCGGTCTCTTCAGGTGGCCAGCCGTTCAGCACAGCAGCCAGCTCGATCTGGACCAGGTAGTCGTCCAGCAGGGTTTCACTGTTGAAGCGGGGAATCTTGGCCCGCTGCCGGATGGGTGGGACGGTCGATCAGTCGATCTCGGTTGATCGCCGCTCCTGGTCGCTGTGGAATCGCTGGCCCGTCCTGCCCTGAAAAGGGCGGGGAGCGGGGCTGGTTTGCTCCGCTCAGCCCGCCCTGCCTTGAAAAAGGCAGAAGGCGGGGCACGCTGGTCCCGTTGGGTCCGCTGCTCCGTTCATCCTGGCGAGTAACGCCGGGGGTCGGTGTCTCAGCTCTGTCGTCCGTTTCCAGCTGAGCGATGAATCGCTCCAGCTGCTGGATCTCCGCTCGGATCCTGGCTTCCATCTGCTCCATGTCCCACTTCTGACACCAGTGTGACGTATGCGAGGTTCACACAAGAAGACGAGCAGATGGCTGCGACAAAACAGGCTTTATTGAAGACACAATACTGAACACAGACAGGAGGGGAGGTCATTCTCTCAAACCTCCGTTTCAATAAGGGTTACACAGACACATAAACATTCCTGTTCTATTTCTACCTATAACACTGCTGGGTCATTATAACGCAGTTATAATGACCCAGCAGTATAATGACACAGTAATAACAGTTTAACACACACGAAATTAACGTCCTCTGCTGACAAAGCATGCTGGGAAAATCCCTGCCCTCCTTAACACAGCCCCGACGTTACAATATCACACTATATCAATTTTGCCCCCACTTATGCTAGTCCAGCAAAAGCTAGCGGTACTCAAATGCTTTCCAAGCAGTTACATGAAATGGTCAGTCAGAGGGCAACTCATATGATGATAATGCATATAAAGTTGTGTGTGTGTGATTGTTCATTAACACGACACAAGCACAATCGGTAAATCAAAGCTGCTGCTCACATGGCGTTTATCTAAGAAGTCACTGGTCCAGCTGAACTTTTGCATTTGACATCCCCTGACACTGTGGAAAAAGCAAGCTGGAAACTTGCATAACAACTAAAGAAAAAGCTCCCCCCGAGTGGAGCAGATATATCGCTGCTTTAACCATACAAATACAAACGTCACTGAATTGTTTTAAACTTGAATAAAAACGACAGAAGCGGGTACTTCCCTACTATAGAGTTTTTGCATATGACGTCAGGGGGCGTGCCGCACTGGCCCAGCCAGAGTGTGCCGCCATATTGGATGGCAAGAAACAACAGCAGCAGCAGGGTGAAACAAACAACATAGCTCACATGTACCTACAAACTCGGCAAAATGGTGTACTCCTGTTGTTCCCCCTGATAAGGGGATAAGCGGGGAATTAAATGGCCGGTGTGAAATGCAAAAAAAAAAAAAAAGTTGGATTTTTGAATAATTACCTTCACTGACGTAATCTCTCGCTTTCTCATAACGGGCTGCACGGTGGCGCAGTGGTTTAGCACTGTGGCAGCACAGTTTACCCTCGGCCGGGGAATCGCGGGGATCATGAGACCGTGGGCTCGATCCCAGCTCGATCCCAGCCCCCGACCAACAGTGAGCTGTGTGGAGTTTGCATGTTCTCCCCGTGTTGCGTGGGTTTACTCCAGGATTTCTCCGGTTTCCTCCCACATACCAAAAACATGTAGGTTTAGGGCGCTCGCACACGCAGCGACCGGCAGCCGGTGGCTTGTCACCAGACTGCAAACCAAATCTACCTACGGGTACAAATAAGTAAAAAAAAAAATAAAAAAAATTTCTGAGTCGGGTCTGGTTTGGGGGCGCCTCTCTGCTTGCTACAAAGGACAATGCACACATGAAAGGGGAGAAAACTATTGTAAATGTGCATAAAATCAGGTACGTTTTAAGTACGTGGAGAGCCTTTAAAAAAAAAAAAAAACACGCAGCGCACTTCACTCACCTCCGAGTCCGACGAGCTGCTGTTGTTTTCCGACTCGTTCACCAGCGAGGACTTCACATCATCCACATCCCTTTCCGCTGACACGTTTTCCAATATCTTTTCCTCCTGCCCCCCTTCGTCTTTGAAAGATATCATCTCATTGTTTGCCCCCAAATCATAAGCTGAGCAGATTACTGGCAGTCATTGTTCTGCTAATTGCTCCAGCTGTGAGCTCTGCTTGTCCGTGGCTGTGGGGGTTACCCCACACCTGCCACCTCCGTTCAACTGAGGCATTTCGGCACACCAGAGGAGCACACGGGAGCAAGATTAAAAACACTTGTCTGCTGTTATGACTGCTGACAATGACTCCACTGAATCTGACACAGACATCGCAGACACAGTGTCAGAGGCCACAGTGTCAGTTGTTGAAGAGGATGATAGGGATGTTATTATGTCAGGCTGTGACTGTGTGTTCTCCTCACTCATTCTGATCGCTAAACAGTACAAGTTACGCCTGGGTTGTCACAGTGCAACTACTGCTCTTGCCATCCAAGATGGCGGCACCTACGGCGTGTTTATGTTTACCCCCGCGAGTCACGTGAATTTTATGAGCCTACACAAAAACTCAAAAACTCCATACACAACAGTTTAATAACGAAAGTCAGAACCCGACTTACCTCACAATGGCCTGGCTTAAAACTAACCACAACATGTTAGATAGGAAATACAAACACCACATTTTAACAACTGTTGTGTCCAGTGGCGTACCTGTGCAGAATGAAGAAAACTAAACTAATATTTGATCAGCAGCAGCAGCAGCAGCTGAGTTGATGTACCCCAAAATCAATCGATGCTAGGTAATGAGAATTTGATTTTTTTTACCTGTGTTCAGTCTTTCAGGCGATCTGTTTGACGCATTGTTTGCTGGTCCAGAAGCCAGAGTGACAGAACACCGCCGAACACATTGCCTGACAGACCTGACTGAGGAACATAAATACTCATCTGAACATAGTGTGACGTATGCAGGGTTCACACAAAGAAAATGGAGCAAGATGGTTGTGATCAACGGGCTTTATTCACACACTCCCCAACACCCACACTCTGAGCATAGACAGGAGGGGAGGTCATTCTCCCAGACCTCCGTTTATATCACGGTTACACACACATAATAAATCTTGCCTATGAAATACTGCTGAGTCATTATAACGCAGTTATAATTACACAGCGGTATAATAACTCAGTCATAACATTTAATACACACATACAATAACGTTCTCTGCTGGCAAAGCATCCTGGGAAATCCCTGCCCCCCTTAAAATGGCCCCAACGTTACACTGCCCCCCCGCCCCGGACTGGTTTCTGTCCCCAGAAAATTCAAAGTCCACTTTCAGAAATCCAACGCTAGTCAGCCCGGTGCCGGGGCGGCATGCACGGGCCATCTGAGTCTCAGTCAGAGTATCTGGTTGGGGTAGGGTTCCGGTTTGGCCACCAGCGGGCGGATGGACACATCTGACAGCCTCTGTAGGACCACGCACAGTCCCTTCCCTGGCAGCGGGAGTCCCAAGCCCACTCCAGCCGACTCCCACCGCTGCCAGGTCTCCCAGGCGGCCGCTGGCCCGCGTCCATGCATCCAGCCCTTGCTGCGCCTGGGAAATGGCCGCATCTTCGTCCTGCTCGCTCCGCTGCGTCGCTCCTGCGCCCAGGGCCTCCGTGATGTCACCGAAAGGAAAAGCATCGGGTGGCGGTAGGACACGCACAGTTCCTCCTCTGGCAGCGGGAGTCCCATGACTCCCACCGCTGCCAGGACCTCCCAGGCGGCCGCTGGCCCGCGTCCATGCATCCAGCCCCTGCCGAGCCCGGGAAAAGACCGGATCTGTCCTGCTTGCTCCGCTGCTGCTGCGCTCCAAAGGCATCTGTGACGTCCCCGGCGGGGGAAGCATCTGCAGGAGGCGGCTTTTTCCCGTCCATGCCACCTCGCTCTAATTTAATGTTGGCGAGGGGCCAGTTTCCCGTGGGGTGGCGCGGGGCAGTACCGTGCGATGTGCCCCGGCTCTCCGTAGCGGAAGCACCCTTCCTCGCACCGCGGCCATCTCCTCCGTGGACGTGCCGCTGTGGTCTGCCGTAACTCCTCCTCCTCCCCCTCGCTGTCAGCCGTGGCCTGGAAAGTTCTTGGTCTCGGCATTGACGCTTCAATGGTGCGATTCATCAGCGGCTCCACCCGCTCTGCTTCTGCCACTGTAGTCTCCCTCGTGCACGCGCTGTCGTGGCTCCTCCTCCCACTCGCTTTCAGCGCGGCGACCAGCTCGACCTGGGACAGGTGGTCATCAAACAGGTTCTCGCCGTTGTAGCAGAGAATCTTGGCCCGCTGCCGGATGAATGGGACGGTCACGTCCCGGTTGATCACCGCTCCTGATCGCCCTGGAATCGCCAGCCCCTCCTGCCCTGAAAAGGGCGGGAAACGGGGCTGGTTTGCTCTCCTCGGCCCGTCGGGTCCGCTGCTCCGTCCATTGCAGCGAATCTCTCCGGGGGCCGGCGTCTCAGCTCTACGCTCCGTCCCCAGCCGAGCGATGAGCCGCCCCGGCCGCTGGACCTCCGCCCGGATCCTGGCTATCATCTTGCTCCATATCCCACTCCTGACACCAGTGTGACGTATGCAGGGTTCACACAAAGAAAATGGAGCAAGATGGTTGTGATCAACGGGCTTTATTCACACACTCCCCAACACCCACACTCTGAGCATAGACAGGAGGGGAGGTCATTCTCCCAGACCTCCGTTTATATCACGGTTACACACACATAATAAATCTTGCCTATGAAATGCTGCTGGGTCATTATAACGCAGTTATAATTACACAGCAGTATAATAACTCAGTCATAACATTTAATACACACAGACAATAACGTTCTCTGCTGGCAAAGCATCCTGGGAAATCCCTGCCCCCCTTAAAATGGCCCCGACGTTACAATAGGTTACTTCTGGTTTGGGAGGAGCCTAATGTTGCATTCAGCCATGGTTGAAATACAGGTCTTACTAACAAACTCACTAACTAAGCGTTAAACTTTCAGACTTTCACCAACAAGTATTTCGTTACTGGACCCTCTTATACAAACACATTTTTCCCCCACATCACTGGAACAACAGGTATATTTTGTGCAATAAGAAATCATTGTTTTGGAGAACCTGGATGGAAAAGGGTGTATGGTCTGTGTTTCACCTGCTGGATAATTCAGGATTTTTTTTGTTTGTTTTTTTAAGTTATAAAGATATTTGCTCCAAGTGTAAATTTAATTTCCCATAAAATGAATAAAATAAACTAAATAAAGCAATCCCGGTTCCATTCAAAACAATGATTCGACAAATTTGTATTCATTCTAATGCTGTGGTAGATGTCACATCATTGTGCACTGAGGGCATCAAAATGTCTAAATGTTACGTTTATTCGAGTCAACTAAAGAGGAATATATCCTCCAAGAATACTCAAAAGAAAAGGCTGGGATGATAAGAAAACGATAATTACATGACCGCCAGCAAGACACAGTCCAAGGACAGATAAGTTTTTCAATTCAATTCAATTCAATTCAATTTTCAATTCAGTTCAGCTTTATTTATATAGCGCCATATCACAACAAAAGTCATCTCATAGCACTACCAAATGCCGGGAAAACCCCACAATTGCAGAAAGACCCCAGCAATCAGACGATCCCCTGTGAGCAAGAACATAGCGACGGTGGAGAGGAAAAACTCCCATTTAACAGGAAGAAACCTCTAGCAGAACCAGGCTCAGGGAGGGGCAGTCATCTGCTGTGACTGGCTGGGGGTGAGGGGATAGAGAGGATGAAGAGAACAGACATAAACAGCATGAACGGTGAGAAGCCAAGTACATTATTGGAGGTCACCCGTCAGTCTGAATCTATTAACAGCAACACAAAAGGGGGGTTAAGAGACATAAGATCCCTCCCTAATCGTAGGCTATATTGAAAAGGAAGGATTTTACCCTGTTCTTAAAAACAGAGATCGAGTCTGACTCCCGGACCCAGAGTGGTAACTGGCTCCACAGAGAAGGAGCTTGATAGCAGAAGGCTCTGCCTCCCATTGTACTTTTGGAGATTCTGGGTATTACAAGTAATCCAGCATTTTGGGAGTGTAGTGCTCTATTAGGATGATAGGGTAATATCAGATCTTTTATATACAAGGGGGCCTGATTATTAAGAGCTTTGTAAGTGAGAAGAAGGATTTTAAACTTAATTCTAAACTCTATGGGAAACCAATGAAGGGAAGCCAGAACCGGGAAGATATCTCTCTTTCTAGAACCAGTTAAAACTCTTGCAGCAGCATTTTGGATCAACTGAAGACTTTTAAAGATATTTTAGGACAACCCGATAATAGCGAGTTACAATAATCTAATCTAGAGCTGACAAAGGCGTGGATCAGTTTCTCAACATCATTCAGAGACAAGATGCTCCTAATCTTGGCAATATTGCGCAGATGATAGAATGCAGTCTTAGAAATAAATTTAATATGTGAATTAAAGAAGAGATCTTGATCAAAAATAACTCCAAGGTTCCTCACAGAACTATTCAGAGTGAGAGTAGTGGCATTCAAATTAAGAGTATGATTTGGAAAGGAATTTATAAGTTTTTTTGGACCAACAAGAATGACTTCAGTCTTATCTGAATTGAATAGCAGGGAATTACAAGTAATCCAAGTTTTGATTTCCTTAAGACAGGCTTCTAACTTGGCTAATTGATTACTATCATCTGGCTTCACTGACAGGTATAATTATGTGTCATCTGCATAACAATGAAAATGTATACAGTGCTTTCTAATGATGTTGCCTAATGGAAACATATATAAACTAAAAAGAGTAGGGCCTAACACAGATCCCTGTGGAACTCTATGACTGAGCTTTGAGTTGGAAGAAAACTCATTATTGACATGAACAAGCTGGAGCCTATCAGACAAATAAGATCTAAACCACTGCAGTGAAGTTCCATTAAGTCCAACACAGTGTTCTAATCTATCTAGTAGAATATTATGGTCGATAGTGTCAAAAGCTGCGCTAAGGTCTAAAAGGACAAATACAGAAACAAGTCCATTATCAGATGCGATGAGGTCATTCCTTCACTAAGGCTGATTCTAAACCCAGATTGAAACTCTTCAAATAAACCATTTCCCTGCAAGTGATCAAATAATTGTGTAGCAACAACTCCTTCTAAGATTTCTGAAATGAAAAGCAGATTAGAGATTGGTCGATAGTTAGCTAAAACTCCTGGATCCAGTGTTGGCTTTTTCAGTAAGGGTTTAATTACAGCAGTTTTAAAAGCCTGCGGTACATGGCCTAATGTTAAAGAAGAATTGATTATTTGAAGAATACGGCTGCCAATAAATGGGAAGACTTTTTTAAATAACCTGGTAGGAATAGGATCTAAAAGACAAGTTGAAGGCTTGGATGAGGAAATTATTTTATCTAACTCTAAAAGGTCAATTGGAGTAAACTTTTCCAAACAGATATCAATTGAAGGAGTTGTAGTAGATGCTGTATTTAAGTTAACGGTGGGAAGAATCTGACTGATTTTATCTCTAATAGATGAAATTTTATGATTGAAAAAGTTCATAAAGTCCTGACTAGTAAGCTCTAAGGGAATGCAAGGATTGACAGAGTCAGAGCTCTTTGTCAGCCTGGCTACAGTGCTGAAAAGAAACCTGGGATTATTCTTGTTCTCTTCTATTAATGCAGAGTAATAACTTGTTCTAGCTTTTCTAAGAGATTTTTTTATAAATTAAAAGATGATTTCTCCAACCTGAATAGTTTTCATCTAAATTAGTGGAACACCATTTTCTTTCTAATTGACGAGTCTTCTGTTTTAAGCTATGAGTTTCTGTGTTAAACCAAGAGGTTAGAAATCTCTGATTGGACTTTTTCTTTTTTAAAGGGGCCACCAAGTCTACAGTCTGATGCAGAGAAGCTGTAACATTGTCTACCATGCTATCAATTACAGAAGGTGCAAGCTCTCCATAGCTTATTTCCAATGTGTTAACATATGGCATAGAGGAAACAATCTACATAAATTTGGTAAACACATCATCTGAAAGACATCTGCTGTAGTAATATTTTTCTTTAGGAATCAAATAGTCAGGAATAGTGAAATCAAAAGTTAACAGACAGTGGTCTGACAGTACAGGATTATGAGGAGACTACCAGATTTTTTATTTCTATGCCATATGTCAGAACAAGGTCCAATGTGTGGTGGAGATAGAGGGTAGAATTTTCTACTTTCTGAGAAAACCCCATCGAGTCTAATATTGAATTAAATGCCTTATTAAGACAGTCACTATCTACATCTACATGTACAGTGGGGCAAAAAAGTATTTAGTCAGCCACCAATTGTGCAAGTTCTCCCACTTAAAAGATGAGAGAGGTCTCCAATTTTCATCATAGGTACACCTCAACTATGAGAGACAAAATGAGAAGAAAAAAAAATCCAGAAAATCACATTGAAGGATTTTTAATGAATTAATTGGTAAATTACTCGGTAAAATAAGTATTTGGTCAATAACAAAAGTTCATCTCAATACTTTGTTATATACCCTTTGTTGGCAATGACAGAGGTCAAACGTTTTCTGTAAGTCTTCACAAGGTTTTCACACACTGTTGCTGGTATTTTGGCCCATTCCTCCATGCAGATCTCCTCTAGAGCAGTGATGTTTTGGGGCTGTCGCTGGGCAACACAGACTTTCAACTCCCTCCAAAGATTTTCTATGGGGTTGAGATCAGGAGACTGGCTAGGCCACTCCAGGACCTTGAAATGCTTCTTACAAAGCCACTCCTTTATTGCCCGGGCGGTGTGTTTGGGATCATTGTCATGCTGAAAGACCCAGCCACATTTCATCTTCAGTGCCCTTGCTGATGGAAGGGGGTTTTCACTCAAAATCTCACGATACATGGCCCCATTCATTCTTTCCTTTACATGGATCAGTCGTCCTGGTCCCTTTGCAGAAAAACAGCCCCAAAGAATGATATTTCCACCCCAATGCTTCACAGTAGGTATGGTGTTCTTTCTCCTCCAAACACGACAAGTTGAGTTTTTACCAAAAAGTTCTATTTTGGTTTCATCTGACCATATGACATTCTCCCAGTCCTCTTCTGGATCATCCAAATGCTCTCTAGCAAACTTCAGACGGGCCTGGACGTGTACTGGCTTAAGCAGGGGGACATGTCTGGCACTGCAGGATTTGAGTCCCTGGCGGCGTAGTGTGTTACTGATGGTAGCCTTTGTTACTTTGGTCCCAGCTCTCTGCAGGTCATTCACTAGGTCCCCCCATGGGGTTCTGGGATTTTTGCTCACTGTTCTCATGATCATTTTGACCCTACAGGGTGAGATCTTGCATAGAGCCCCAGATCGAGGGAGGTTATCAGTGGTCTTGTATGTCTTCCATTTTCTAATAATTGCTCCCACAGTTGATTTCTTCACACCAAGCTGCTTACCTATTGCAGATTCAGTCTTCCCAGCCTGGTGCAGGTCTACAATTTTGTTTCTGGTGTCCTTTGACAGCTCTTTGGTCTTGGCCATAGTGGAGTTTGGAGTCTGACTGTTTGAGGTTGTGGACAGGTGTCTTTTATACTGATAACGAGTTCAAACAGGTGCCATTAATACAGGTAACGAATGGAGGACAGAGGAGCCTCTTAAAGAAGAAGTTACAGGTCTGTGAGAGCCAGAAATCGTGCTTGTTTGTAGGTGACCAAATACTTATTTTACTGAGGAATTTACCAATTAATTCATTAAAAATCCTTCAATGTGATTTTCTGGATTTTTTTTTTTCTCATTTTGTCTCTCATAGTTGAGGTATACCTATGATGAAAATTGGAGACCTCTCTCATCTTTTAAGTGGGAGAACTTGCACAATTGGTGGCTGAATAAATACTTTTTTGCCCCACTGTATATTAAAATCCCCTACTATAATTATTCTGGTTTCAGCACTAAATCAGCTAAGAATTTGGCAAATTCGGATAAAAACTCTGAGTAGGCTGAGGGAGGACGATAAACTATGGCAAGGAAAATTGGGTTTAACCTAAGATTGCTAACATGCCCAATACTGAGGACCAGGCCCTCAAAGGAATTAAAACATGTTTTTTGCTTTACATTAACTAGTAATTTAGAATGGTAAATTGTCGCTACTCCTCCTCCACAACCAGAACTTCTGGGATTTTGATAGTTTAAATAACCAGAGGGAGTTGATTCATTTAAACCAACATAATCCTCTTGCCCTAACCAAGTCTCTGTAAGGGATATTAAATCGATCCGATTATCAATTAACAGATCATTGACGAGCAGAGACTTGGGAGTTAGAGACCTAATATTTAACAAACCACATTTCATTTTTAACTTATGAGGAGGAAGAGAGGCCAAATCATTAAATTTAGAGACTTGATGTTTGAGTTTTACCAACTGTTTGTTTAATCATTCTGGGATGCTTATACATTATATTTTTATTAACTTTGGAGGGAGCAGACAATGATTCTCTGATGGGGAAGACAGGAGCTAAGTTGAAGGGTGGCGGATGAAGAGGAGCTGCAGAGAGGTGATAAAAATTTTAAATGGAACTAGTACAACAAACAAAAATAGACAAGATAATGCTTTGACAGTGTCGTGACAGTTTACAAACTAGTACTTACTACTTGTACTAGTAACAGAACATAATCGGGATTGGCTTGGGATCGTCACTTCCTTGTGGTAACGTATCGCCACTTCCTGTTTTGCTGTCTGCCTGTGTGGTTTGCTCTCCAGCCACTAGCTATGGCTACTAGCTCTCTTTCCTCTCCTCCTCTGGTGTGCTCTCTCTGTCAGATGTTTAGCTACACCTCTGCCTCTTTTAGTGATAACGGTAAATGTAATAAATGTTGTCTTTTTGAGGCGCTCGAGGCGAGGTTGTCTAATTTGGAATCCCGGCTCCGCTGCATTGAAACACCGTCTGCGCCAGTTACTCTTGACGGACACCCATTAGCTGCAGCGGAGCTAGCTAGCATAGCTAACCCCGTTTGCGGTCCCCCGGCTCTCCTCAGCAGTGAGGAGACTGGGTGGGTGACGGTGAGAAGGAAGCCTAGTCGCAAAGCCCCGGTACACCACCAACCTGTTCACGTTTCTAATCGTTTTTCCCTGCTCAGCGACACACCCGCTGAGGAAAAAACTCTGATCATTGGCGACTCTGTAGTCAGAAACGTGAACCTAGAGACTCCAGCGGCCATAGTCAAATGCATTCCTGGGGCCAGAGCAGGCGACATCGAGTCAAATCTGAAAATGCTGGCTAAAAGTAACTGTAAATATTCCACAATTGTTATTCACGCCGGCATTAATGACATCCGTCTCCGGCAGTCGGAAGTCACGAAACTTAATATAGAATCGGTGTGTGACTTTGCAAAAACGATGTCTGCCACTGTAGTATTCTCTGGGTCCCTCCCCAATCTGACCAGTGATGACATGTTTAGCCGCTCGTCATCCTTGAACCGCTGGCTGTCTGTGTGGTGTCCTAAAAATGACGTGGGCTACATTGACAATTGGAGCTCTTTTTGGGGAAAACCTGGTCTTATGAGACGAGACAGCATTCATCCCACTTTGGATGGTGCTTCTCATTTATCTAACAATCTGGTATCTTTTTTATCCAAATTTCAAAAATCCTGACTACTCAGAGTTGGGACCAGGAAGCAGAGTCGCAGTCTTACATGCCTCTCTGCAGCTCCTCTTCATCCGCCACCCCTCAACTTAGCTCCTGTCTTCCCCATCAGAGAATCGTTGTCTGCTCCCTCCAAAGTAAATAAAAATATAATGTATAAGCATCCCAAAGTAATAAAGCAAAATACTGGTAAAAGTCAAATTAAACATAAAGCCTCTAAATTGAATGATTTGGCCTCTGTTCCTCCTCATAATTTAAAAATTAAATGTGGTTTATTAAATATTAGGTCTCTAACTCCCAAGTCTCTGTTAGTCCATGATCTGTTAATTGATCATCAGATTGATTTAATTTCCCTTACAGAGACTTGGTTAGGGCAAGAGGATTATGTTGGTTTAAATGAATCAACTCCCTCTGGTTATTTAAACTGTCAAAATCCCAGAAGTTCTGGTCGTGGAGGAGGAGTAGCAACAATTTACCATTCCAAATTACTAGTTAATGTAAAGCAAAAAACATGTTATAATTCCTTTGAGGGCCTGGTCCTCAGTATTGGGCACTTTAGCAATTTTAGGTTAAACCCAATTTTATTTGCCATAGTTTATCGTCCCCCATCAACCTACTCAGAATTTTTATCCGAATTTGCTGATTTCTTAGCTGATTTAGTGCTGAAATAAGATAAGATAAGATAAGATAAGCCTTTATTAGTCCCACAATGGGGAAATTCCAGGATTGCAACAGCACAGGGATAGCAACACTCAGAGCAATAATCAGAAGGCAAGAAAAAACAACATCTACTAAACATATGTCCATATTACTATAAATATATATATATAGACACACAGTGCAGAGCATTATGGTTGGTTGGTGAATGTGCAGCAGAAAGTCTAAGCTCTCTCTCCGCGGATGCAGCGGGCCAGCTGGAAGTCTTTGGGCATGATGGTGACCCCCTTAGCAAAGAAGAGACCACCAGGTGGGCCTCGCTGGTCTCCTGCAGAGCCATGACGGCGAAGCTCAGGAAACGCGGGACGGTCTTGAAGTCCTGAGCGATCTCCCTCACCAGGCGCTGGACGGGCAGCTTACGGATGAGCAGCTCCGTGGATTTCTGGCAGCGACGGATCTCTCTCAGAGCCACGGGCCTGTGGCGGCGAGGCCTCTTCACTCTGCCGGTGGCCAGAGCGCCTCTCCGAGCAGCCCTGGTGGCTAGCTGTCTCCTGGGGGGCTTCTTCCTCCAGTAGATTTTACGGGCAGTCTGCTTGGTTCTTGCCATCGCTCTTAATCTGATAGAATAATTATAGTAGGGGACTTTAATATACATGTGGATGTAGATAGTGACTGCCTTAATGTGGCATTTAATTCAATATTAGACTCGATTGGGTTTTCTCAGAAAGTAGGAAATTCTACTCATTACCTCCACCATACATTGGACCTTGTTCTGACATATGGCATAGAAATAGAAAATCTTGTAGTGTCTCCTCATAACCCTGTACTGTCAGACCATTGTCTGTTAACCTTTGATTTTACTATTTCTGACTATTTGGCCCCTAAAGAAAAATATTATTACAGTAGATGCCTCTCAGATGATGCTGTTACCAAATTTATGCAGATTGTTTCCTCTATGCCATGTGTCAACACAACGGAAATAAGCTATAGACAGCTTGCTCCTTCTGTAATTGATAACATGGTGGATAGTGTTTCAGCTTCTCTGCATCAGACTCTAGACTTGGTGGCCCCCTTAAAAAAGAAAAAGTCTAATCAGAGATTTCTACCTCCTTGGTTCAACACAGAAACTCGTAGCTTAAAACAGAAGACTCGTCAATTAGAAAGAAAATGGCGCTCCACTAATTTAGATGAAATCTATTTAGCTTGGAGAAATCATCTTTTAATTTATAAAAAATCTCTTAGAAAAGCTAGAACGAGTTATTACTCTGCATTAATAGAAGAGAACAAGAATAATCCCAGGTTTCTTTTCAGTACTGTAGCCAGGTTGACAAAGAGTCAGGACTCTGTCAATCCTAGCATTCCCTTAGAGCTTACTAGTCAGGACTTTATGAACTTTTTCATTAATAAAATTTCATCCATCAGAGATAAAATCAATCAGATTCTTCTCACAGTTAACTTAAATACTGTCACTACCACAACTCCTTCTATTGATGTCTGTTTTGATGAGTTTACTCCAATCGACCTTTGTGAGTTAGACAAAATAGTCTCCTCATCCAAACCTTCAGCTTGTCTTTTAGACCCTATTCCTACCAGGTTATTTAAAGAAGTCTTCCCACTTATTGGTAGCTTTATTCTTCATATAATCAATTCTTCATTAACTTTAGGCCATGTACCGCAGGCTTTTAAAACGGCTGTAATTAAACCCTTACTCAAAAAGCCAACGCTAGATCCAGGAGCTTTAGCTAACTATAGACTAATCTCTAATCTCCCTTTCATTTAAAAAATCTTAGAAAGAGTTGTTGCTACGCAATTATTTGACCACCTGCAGGGAAATGGTTTACTTGAAGAGTTTCAATCTGGGTTTAGAATCCATCATAGTACTGAAACAGCCTTAACGAAGGTCACTAACGACCTCCTCATTGCATCTGATAATGGACTAGTTTCTGTACTTGTCCTTTTAGACCTTAGTGCAGCTTTTGATACTATCGATCATAATATTCTACTTGATAGATTAGAACACTATGTTAGGCTTAATGGAACTTCGTTGCAGTGGTTTAGATCTTATTTATCTGATAGGTTCCAGTTTGTTCATGTAAATAATGAGTTTTCTTTCAACTCAAAGCTTAGTCATGGAGTTCCACAGGGATCTGTGCTAGGCCCTACTCCTTTTAGTTTATATATGCTTCCGTTAGGCAACATTATTAGAAAGCACTGTATACATTTTCATTGTTATGCAGATGACACACAATTATACCTGTCAATGAAGCCAGATGATAGTAATCATTTAGCCAAGTTAGAAGCCTGTCTTAAGGAAATCAAAGGTTGGATGACTTGTAATGTCCTGCTATTAAATTCAGATAAGACTGAAGTCATTCTTGTCGGTCCAAAAAACCTTAGAAATTCCTTTCCAAATCAAACTTTCAGTTTGGATGCGGTTACCCTTTCTCTTAATAGCTCTGTGAGGAACCTTGGAGTTATTTTTGATCAGGATTTGTCCTTCAATTCACATATTAAATTTGTTTCTAAGACTGCCTTCTAACATTTGCGTAATATTGCCAAGATTAGGAGCATCTTGTCTCAGAGTGATGCTGAGAAACTGATCCACGCTTTTGTTAGCTCGAGATTAGATTATTGTAATTCTTTATTATCAGGCTGTCCTAAAACATCTTTAAAAAGTCTTCAGCTGATCCAAAATGCTGCAGCAAGAGTTTTAACAGGTACTAGAAAGAGAGATCATATCTCTCCGGTTCTGGCCTCCCTTCATTGGCTTCCCATAGAGTTTAGAATTAAGTTTAAAATCCTTCTTCTTACTTACTAAGCTCTAAACAATCAGGCTCCTTTTTATTTAAAAGATCTGATACTACCGTATTATCCTAACAGAGCACTACGCTCCCAAAATGCAGGATTACTTGTAATACCTAGAATCTCCAAAAGTACAATGGGAGGCAGAGCCTTCAGTTATCAAGCTCCTCTCCTGTGGAATCAGCTGCCAATTTGGATTCGGGAGTCAGACTCGATCTCTGTTTTTTAAGAATAGGGCTAAAATCTACCTTTTTGATTTAGCCTACAATTAGGGAGGGATCATGTGTTTCTGAACCCTCCCTTAGTTATGCTGCTAATAGGTTTAGTCAGCCGGGGGACCTCCAGTAATGCACTGGGCCTCACTCCTTTCCTCACTCTCTATGAAATATTTTTTTTGCTGGTCATTAACATTTGTTTGTTCTCTCCCATAGATTGAGTCCCCATCGTGCTGTTTGCTCTCTACATGTCTGTCCTTATCTTCTTCTCTATCCCCTCACCCCCCAGCCAGTCGCAGCAGATGACTGCCCCTCCCTGAGCCTGGTTCTGCTGGAGATTTCTTCCTGTTAAAAGGGAGTTTTTCCTCTCCACCGTCGCCAAGTGCTTGCTCACAGGGGATCGCCTGATTACTGGGGTCTTTCTGCAACTGTGTGTAATGTGGTGATCCTCACGGATCACCAAGAGACGCCACAGAGTTCACCAGAGAGTTTGGCTCAGATGTTATTTATTTTCAGACGTGACAAAACACAACTATGAACCCATAAGGGCAAACACACACAAGAACGAGACTTGGGCTCGTAGGGCTAACCCAGCCGCTACGAGCTAACTGTGACAAAACTATGATGACGAACCTGACATGAAGGTCTCACGGCACTCTCAAACATGACGAGGCGTAGACCCAGACTTGACTAAGAAAATGAGACGAGACGTTGACAGAATGTCGACTGATACTCCTGCGTCTTACCGTCGTCAGTGCTGGGCTTAAAAGGGCAAAGCACTAACGACAGTAATGACAATCAGCTGACCGGCCGTTGACAGGCGGAAGCCCCACCGAGCACTTTCACAATAAGAGTCCGGCGGGGCCAGAATACAGCCCGCAGCTGTCAAGGCCGGCAGCGAGAATAACTTAGCCCGAGCGCGATCAGAACCGGCGCTCGGGTCATAACAGTATCCTCCCTCCACGGGCGGACTCCGAACGCCCCAAGGACCCCCCTGTTGGGGGACAGGTGCGGAGGGAGAGAAACCAACCCATGAACAAGACAAAAAAAAAACACCATACAAGACAATGACAAGACTAAGAAAAAAAAATGTACAAGGAAAAACAAAAACCAGAACTACAGGTTCAGAAAAAAAATTAAATGCAAGAATAGAGCATGCTTGCTCATACCAGACTTAAACATGAAACAAAAACAGCACTACTCGCTCATACCAGACTATACAAAACAGAAACAGAGCATTACTCGCTCATACCAGACTACATGAAACCAAAAACAAAAAACAGAGCACTACTCGCTCTACCCAGACTATACATAAGCCAGCAGGGCAACTGCAAGACATGAGCACTAGATACAAAATAACTAGGACAAAGAGAAAAAAAAAAGCACAAATAGAGAGACAAACCCAGGCCCACTACCACCCCCCGACAGTTTATGTCGACCGAATGGTCAAAGGAGGCGGACCAGGCGGCTCACCAGAGTCCAAAGTCTCGCACGTCCGCTTCTCCGGTGGTCGAACTAGGTAGCCCCATGGCACACACAACAGGTTGGGTGGCCGAACCGAGGCGCCGAACCGGCGAAACAGTCTCTCCGGCGGCCGACCCGTGTCCCTCAGCCACCAGTCCAGGGCATCAACAACCCGCAGCGGCCTCCCCGACGAGAACAAAACAACCGGGGCGAGCGAACAGGGACCCCCATGGCCCCCGGCGATGACGAACAGGGGCGGTGATTCTGAGGGGATTGATGAGCAGGACGAGCCAAGAATCCACTCCGCGAAGAAGGGTCTGCAGCTCCTCCTCCACCAATGGACCATGCTCGCGCTGCATCACCGCTAGACCCAGATTGGGTCCCAGCTGCACCCACGTTGGGCCCCGATTGGGCCAGAACCGCACCCACGGTGGACCCCGATTGGGCCTCCGACGAACCCACGTCGGACCCCGATTGGGCCGAAACCGCCCCTGCGGTGGGACCCCATTGGGCCTCCGGTGCAGCTCCGCTGACGAACTCCACCCCCGAACCTGGGACCTCCACCTCGGTGACACCGACCCGTTCCCCACCGGCGACACTAAAACAAAGCTCGGGGACAGGAAAGCCGGGATCAGCATCACCGGTAGCAACGGAACCCAGCGAGACGAGCTCGGGCGCAGCAGACGGCTGCTCCTCACTCATCTCCCCGAGAGGCAGGCAGAAATGCTCAACAAAAGAGGACAGAGACATAAGAGGGAGCACTTGCCTGCACTCGGGTTCCGTTGCCACCCAGGACTCTGATGATCCGGGTTCAGGGCGACTCTCATCAGCTGGCTCAGACTCAGCTGCGTCGGGCTCCGCAGCTGGCACGATGACACCTGCAGCCTCAGGTTCCTCCCACACTGTTGTCCATGCCGACGACCCGTATGGCGTGGGGGTAGGGAACCCTTGACCCACTGGCTCGGACCGCTCCAGCGAGGAGACCCGGGGACGCTTCTTCGTCGACTCAGGCTCCGGGCCGCAGTCCGCTCCTCTCCTCCGTCCAAGACGTGACTGCAGGGCCGGATGCAGGCTATCCAGCACTGCAGGGGCCCTCTTCGTCCGGCGACGCTGGCCTGGCGTCGCGGACCGCTCAACGGGGGAGAACACAGAGGCAGTAGGTTTAATAATTTCATCCACAGCAGGTGGAGGGAGCTCGGGGGGCTGCGAACCCCGAACTCCGCCCCCAGGAGTCAGACAAGGCAGATCATTATTAAGATGTGACAAACAAACGATCACTTGCCTTCCTCCTGGGGCAGAGATGGTTCCTGCTGTGGGGGACGTCGTTCCTCCTTCTCCCCACTGGATGGCGACAGAGGGCCCCCAAGGAAAATGAGGTGGGGCCGCTCTCGGAGATTCGCTGACGGAATACGCCGGCAGCGAGTCCAGCCGGGGATTCTGCTGAGGGTTGCCCGTGCCGTTACGCCGACGTCCTCGTCGGCCCCCAGACAGCGCGTACTCCTGGACCTGCTCCGGGACGGGAACGGGACACCAACGCGGGGAGCGAAGATGCCTCCTCCTCTGCTTACCGCTCTCTTCCTCCTCCAGCCCACGAAGAACCTCGCGCTGCGCGGCGAGTTCCTCCCACCTCGATATCACCTCCGGATGATCGTTGTAGTCGAGGGGAAGGCTGTCCAGATACTCCTCAGCGACGCCCAGATGCCAACGCATGTAACTGGAGGTGTCGTCAAATGTAGCGGCGAGGAGCGCCCCATCGGCGTATTCCAACACGCTCGCTAGCTCCTGGTCCAGACGCCGACCGCGGCCCCTGGAAGACGGCATTCTCCAGACGTTGACACCCAAACGAGAAGAAACAACAGTCCAATAAAGGCACAAACTCCTGGTGAAACGGCGTCTCGATGTGGCGCCTCCGTTTAGGCGACCTGGCAGGAGTATACTGTCATGTGGTGATCCTCACGGATCACCAAGAGACGCCACAGCGTTCACCAGAGAGTTTGGCTCAGATGTTATTTATTTTCAGACGTGACAAAACACAACTATGAACCCATAAGGGCAAACACACACAAGAACGAGACTTGGGCTCATAGGGCTAACCCAGCCGCTACGAGCTAACTGTGACAAAACTATGATGACGAACCTGACATGAAGGTCTCACGGCACTCTCAAACATGATGAGGCGTAGACCCAGACTTGACTAAGAAAATGAGACGAGACGTTGACAGAATGTCGACTGATACTCCTGTGTCTTACCGTCGTCAGTGCCGGGCTTAAAAGGGCGAAGCACAAACGACGGTAATGACAATCAGCTGACCGGCCGTTGACAGGCGGAAGCCCCACCGAGCACTTTCACAATAAGAGCCCGGCAGGGCCAGAATACAGCCCGCAGCTGTCAAGGCCGGCAGCGAGAATAACTTAGCCCGAGCGCGATCAGAACCGGCGCTCGGGTCATAACACTGTGGGGGTTCCCCCTACAGTTGATAGTGCTATGAGATGACTGTTGTTGTGAAATGGCGCTATATAAATAAAGTTGAATTGAATTGAATTGAATTGAAAATGGTGTTTTAGGTAGTAGGTTTATAAAGGGATTTGTGTGTATTGTTTACCCTGATTGCGTTTGCCCTTGCATAACTGTGAGTAATCCTGGAAGGTGTCTGATAAGTGCACATTACTCATTTTACTTCAAACAGCACCTTACTGAAATAATTCAATTATTCACCCATTCCTTTTGTGTGCAGTTTTCTCGGGAAGTTTAGATATACAATACTGTTTCTGTAAGTCAAATGATTTTACAGTTCCTAGGTACTGATAGTATCCTAGAAGGTGTCTGATAAGTGCACATTACTCATTTTACTTCAAACAGCACCTTACTGAAATAATTCAACTATTCACCCATCCCTTTTTTGTGCAGTTTTCTTGGGAAGTTTAGATATACAATACTGTTTCTGTAAGTCAAATGATTTTACAGTTCCTAGGTGCTGATAGTGATAGGTCACTGTTAAAAAATAACAAAAATGAAGTCAACTTCATGTGAAATCCTTACAAAATGGGGCACAAAGCTTTTTGAGTTTACTTATGTGTTCAAATAAGTGCTATCTAGTTGTTGTTTTTTTTAATCCAAGATTGCAGTTTAGATTTATTCATTTACTTTGTAGCGCCCATAATGGTAACATTATGTAGCTCACTTATTTCACTGCAGAGACCCAAGCATAGAAGGACTTTAAGCTTGCGGTGTGTATTGACATCACGCCTTAGATGGACAATGAGTCTGGACCACCTGCGGACTTGGGAGGAAGTCAGAGGATCTTGAGCGAGAGCCTGAAAGGACTGTATGACCTCCTGGGGTCAGACAGAAGAGCAAAGAGGACTTTGAATAGAAGGATTTGACTTGATTGTGTGATTCTGTGTTTGATGTGTGGGTATAAATGTATGTGGGTTTACCGCAGCTCTTCCTCTTTTTTCCTGACTGAGAGAGAGAGAGCTGGGGACTTGAGATGAATAAACCATACTGAGAAATTATCCAGTCTCATCATTTCATGATCCCCACATTGGTGACCAAGACATACGATGCCGGGAGAACGTTACCCTGACCCGGACTCACCGGAGACCGACCACACGAGCACAGGCTCGATTAAGCTCCCTGAGTTCTGGCAAGACGACTCGCACTCATGGTTCCAACACGCGGAATCGCGGTTCGTACTCGGGGGAATATCAGCAGATGACACCAAGTTTCATAATGTCATCGCAAGACTCAACAGCCGCACAGCTCGATGTGTGCGGAGCCTGGTGCAGCAGTCGCCCGCTGCTGGCAAGTACGACGCGCTGAAAGCCGCCCTCATCGAGAGTTTTGTGCCATCAGCCGAGATGAGGGCCAGGCAGCTTCTGGACCTGCGCGACAGAGGAGGACGCAGAGCGACCGACCTCATGGAGGACATGCTGCAGCTGATCGGGACAGACAACGATGCGTTTCTGTTCAAACACATCTTCTTGAGGACCCTCCCAGCACACATGAGAGGTACCCTGTCTGGCATGAGGTGTGTGAGCCAACAAGACTTCCGCGCGCTGGCCAGGGAAGCACAGCGGCTCCTCGACGCCTGCGACGAGCAGGAGACTTCCGTGGCAGCAGCAGACCTCGGCGCGGCGGCCGGAGGCAGTGAGGAGCCAGAGGCAGCAGGAGCAACCTCAGCGACGATGGCAGCGGCGCGTTCCCGAGGCAGAGGAGGGGACGGCCTCTGTTTTTACCATCGACACTTCGCTGAGAAGGCGCACAGATGCATCCCGCCGTGCAGTTTCAAGAAACAGGGAAACGCCCGGGCCAGGGGGTCGTTAGAAGCTTCGACTCTCGGTGAACAGAACAAGTTGCTTTATCTAACTGACGCGGGCTCTGGGCGGCAATTCCTTGTGGACACCGGAGCCCAGAGGAGTTTCATCACCGCGACCTATGCGGATCGTGTGGCGGGGCCTCGCGGAGACGGAGCAACGGCAGTGAACGGCTCGTCGATCAAAACGTTCGGGGAAAGGACTCTACGCCTGTCCTTGCACGGCCACACCTATGAATGGACCTTCATAGTAGCGGCGGTGAGTTTCAACATGTTAGGCGCTGATTTTTTGTGCTCACATGGCTTGTTAGTGGATCTGGTTAATAGACGCCTAGTAAATGCACTCTCCTTTTGTTCTATCCCTTGTGCAGCTCGAGTGTCCCCGCCGCCAGTACAGACCAACGTCGCCACAGCAGGCGGTAAGTTTCACACTCTTCTAACCCAGTTCCCAGCACTCACAGTTCCCACGTTTTCAGCTAAGGTTGCGAAGCACGGGGTGGAACACTTTATCACCACAAGTGGCCCACCAGTTTTTGCGAAAGCTCGGCGCTTGGATGCAGCTAAGCTCTCCATTGCGCGCGAGGAGTTCGCCAACCTGGAAAGGTTGGGCATAATTCGCCACTCGAAGAGCGCCTGGGCCTCCCCGCTGCATATGGTGCCTAAGGCTGACGGCTCGTGTAGACCTTGTGGTGATTACCGCAGGTTAAACAATGCCACAGCGCAGGACCGCTACCCAATCCCGCATATCCAGGATTTCTCAGTGCACTTAGCGAAGGCGCGCATTTTTTCTAAAATAGACCTGGTCCACGGTTATCATCAGGTCCTGGTTTGACCAGAGGACATTCCCAAAACAGCGGTAATAACCCCGTTCGGACTTTTTGAATTTTTATGCATGCCTTTTGGCCTTAAAGGCACCGCGCAAACTTTCCAGTGAATGATGGATGCCGTGTTGCGCGACCTCTCTTTCGTTTTTGTCTACTTGGACGATATTTTAGTCGCCAGTGCCTCCGAGGAGGAACACGAAAAACACCTCACCACGGTTTTTCAGAGGTTGGGAACGCACGGGTTGATAATCAACCCAGCCAAGTGCCATTTTGGCGTAGCGCAAATCGATTTTTTAGGACACCGCGTCTCCCCAGAGGGAGCAATCCCTCTGCCGGCCAAAGTACGCGCAGTGGCGGAGTTTCCCCAGCCACAAACGGTCAAAGCATTGCAAGAGTTTTTAGGAATGGTAAATTTTTATAACCCTTTCATACCCCACGCAGCGCAGCTTATGCAACCGTTATACGCCGTGCTTAAAAAGCAGAAGCCCTCCAATGTGATTGAGTGGTCCCTGGAGCAGGAGCGCGCATTCACAGAGGTTAAAAAAGCACTGGCAGACGCAGCGCTGCTGGCTCACCCAGACCCATCAGCCCGCATAGCGCTAACCACCAACGCATCAGATGTGGCCATAGGGGCCGTTGTAGAGCAGCAAGTTGCCGGGGTTTGGCAACCGCTCGCTTTTTTCAGCAGGTCCTTGCGCGATGCTGAGCGGAAATACAGCGCGTTTGACAGGGAGCTGCTAGCGCTCCGCCTGGCCATTCGCCATTTCCAGTTCTGGCTGGAGGGGCGACGTTTCACCGCGTTTGTCGACCACAAACCGCTCACTTTTGCAATGTCCAAAATTTCAGAACCGTGGTCAGGACGGCAGCAGAGACAGCTGGCCGCAATTTCGGGATTTACCACCGATATTCAGCACGTAGCCGGTAAACTCAACGTAGTAGCAGACTGTCTCTCACGCGCGGTAACAGCGCCTGTCCGCGCGGAAGCGGGTTGTACTACCGCAGACGCGGGGCGGGGTGACAGTGCGGACGCGCACGCAGCCCCTGTTCACGTGGGGATAGATTATGCAGCCATGGCAGCGGAGCAGAGCGGAGATGCAGACGTGCGCGCGCTCCTGTCTGGACCAACAGGGTTAAGGCTGGAGAGCAAAAGTTTACAAACCGGTTCACCCCCTCTAATCTGCGACGTATCCACCGGGCGACCGCGCCCGGTGGTACCAGCCGCGTAGCGCCGTCGAGTTTTTGACGCGGTGCACTCCCTGGCGCACCCGGGAGTACGCGCTTCGGTGAAAATGGTAGCAGAGAAGTTTGGCTGAGCCTGCGCAAGCACGTGAAAGAGTGGGCGAAAGCCTGCATGGCTTGCCAGCGGGCCAAAGTCCACAGGCACACGAAGGCCCCTTTAGAACCGTTCCACATTCCGGCTAAGAGATTTGATCATGTGCACGTAGACCTAGTGGGCCCCCTGCCGCCATCACAAGGGTTCACACATCTCTTGACAATGGTGGACCGAACCACGCGTTGGCCGGAAGTGGTCCCGTTAACGTCGACCACAGCGGCAGAGGTGGCTCGCGCTTTTTTAACAGCCTGGGTAGCGCGGTTCGGGGTTCCGTCGGATATTACATCCGATAAGGGACCTCAATTTGTGTCGGAGCTGTGGTCAGCAATGGCCAGCGGCTTAGGAGCGGCAGTCCACCGCACTACCGCTTATCACCCCCAGGCCAACGGTTTATGCGAGCGTTTTCACAGGTCTTTGAAGGCAGCCCTCAGAGCGTCGCTCACGGATGCAGATTGGGTAAACAAACTACCATGGGTTTTATTGGGGTTGCGTTCGGCACCCAAAGAGGACTTAGATGCCTCACCCGCAGAATTGGTTTTTGTGCAACCTCTCAGGCTGCCCGGTGAGTTCCTACCAGCCCATGCGGCACCAGGGCGCCCCCCGGTGCGGGGACCTCTGATTGGCACGGGAGCAGAAATGCTCCCGGGCCCCGCTCATCACACTTTTCCGCGTGTTTTTGTTCCCAAGGCTTTACAAAACGCTGAATTTGTTTTTGTCAGGCACCACGCTCAGCGACACAGTCTCTGCCCACCATATGACGGTCCATTTCGAGTGCTGGAAACCGGGGAGAAATATTTTGTGCTAGATTTGGGGGGCAGGAAAGAAACAATCAGTATTGATAGATTAAAGCCTGCCTTTGTGTTGCACGACTAGTCTGCACGACCGGCGAGGACGCCTCGACGCGGCAGACCACCCAGGGAATGGCCCCTGGAGCCCCCACAGGGGACAAGTAACCTTTCTCCCCCTCATTCCACAGATTCGCCGCAGGACAGCACAACACAGGCTGTGAAACCTGCGTACAGCAAGTTTGGGAGGAGGTTGAAGCCCAGACTACGGGCAGAGTAATGTGTGTTTCAATCAAACTGTGTAGGCCGTGCTGTAAATCCCGCAGGTGGGGGGTGACATATGCTGTATTGCCATTAGGATACGGTTATCGGGTGTGTCCATTCTTTGGCGTTTGGGGGGGAGTGATGTAGCGCCCATAATGGTAACATTATGTAGCTCACATATTTCACTGCAGAGGCCCAAGCATAGAAGGACTTTAAGCTTGCGGTGTGTATTGTCCTCAGATGGACAATGAGTCTGGACCACCTGCGGACTTGGGAGGAAGTCAGAGGATCTTGAGCCTGAAAGGACTGTCTGACCTCCTGGGTCAGACAGAAGAGCAAAGAGGACTTTGAAGTGATTAAGTGTAAATAGAAGGATTTGACTTGATTGTGTGATTCTGTGTTTGATGTGTGGGTATAAATGTATGTGGGTTTACCGCAGCTCTTCCTCTTTTTTCCTGACTGAGAGAGAGAGAGCTGGGGACTTGAGATGAATAAACCATACTGAGAAATTACCCAGTCTCATCATTTCATGATCCCCACAACTTATTCTTTTAGTGCAAGTTAAGCATAAGGCACCACAGACAGTTCCAAGCTTTTTTTTCCCCTTTTATCGTCTGAGGTTTTTTTGTTGACCCTTTGTTTCTTTTGTCAAACCTTTTAAATACAATGCATATAAAGTGGTATTTGCTAAGTTTCCCCCACTAAGAATTTGCAGCTAACTACTGCGCCAGTTTTTACTAGTCAGGTAGTCTGTCAGCAATGCAAGGGTTTGATTGTCAACACAATCTAATGTACAGTTTTATAATAATAATAATGAATAATAATGCATCGATTTTATATAGCGCTTTATCATATATACTCAGACGCTTTACAAATAGGTACATTATTCATTCACTCCAGACAGACAGTGGTAGTGGCAAGCTACTTCTGCAGCCACAGCTGCCCTGGGGCAGGCTGACGGAAACGTGGCAGCCAATCTGCGCCAACGGCCTTTCCGACCACCACCGAACATTTTTATACATTTATACACATTCATACCCAGTGTTATGGACACTGGAGGCAATGCAGGTGAAGTGTCTTGCCCAGGGACACAATGGCAGGATATCTAGGGAGAGCGGGATTCGAACCGCCAACGATCCGGTTATTAGATGACCCGCTCTACCTCCTGAGCCACTGCTGTCCCGTTTTGTGCAATTTTATTTTTTAATACAGTATTATATGGATATATTGGTAAGTAAATATTTGGATTTTATGCAGGTGATGCTTCAGTTTTCACCTTTGCTTAAATGTGTACCAAGTTAGGACATTAGAGGATTAAACTGTCACGTTCTGAGTGTGTGTGTGTGTGTGGGGGGGGTCCACCGAGCTCAGGTTGTTTTTCTTTTTTTTTTCATATTTACACTGTGTCATTTTTGAGTTGCCATTCATCCTTAGTATGATTTATTTTCCTGTTTACATTCATTATAGTTTGCTTATTGTATTTTTGAGTTTGCCTGTCTCCATTTTTTATCATCGTCATATTTGTATTTTGTTTTGTTCTTTCTCTCGGGGTTGACAGCTGTCAGTCCCTTTCTGGGGTTGCCCAGTATGGGCATGCCCTGCCAGCTGTCAGCCCTGATGACTTCCTCATTATTCCAAGCTGTGTGTTATTGCTTTATCCGGCCTGTTCGGATTCCCACACCGGTTGCTGATTGTGTGAGGGGTTTTGATTTCTATTTAAGGGGTGTTATTTTCATTTGTAATTGCCGCTGCCTTGATGATTTTCATTCCGCTCATCTCCATCAGAGCCCTGCCTCGCTCTGATGTGCAAATTCTCTAAGTGTTCTTTCATTTGTACTTTGTGTTTTTTTAGAGGTAGTTGTTTCACTTTATGTTTGTTGTGTTTTTTCTAATAAATAGCCCAAACTCACAGTTAAGCACCTGGGTCTCATCTCTCTGCCCCGAAGGGCGTTCATGATGTAAACCTTCAAAATAATTCAAGTTATAAAGGTAATTTCTTTTAACATGCTGTTGATGTGACTGCAGTTAGCAGTAGTTTAAAAATATATAGTTTTGGGCAATTAGAGAAAGCAGAAAAATGAGATGTTTTATTTAATATACTGTATATTTGACTTTTTGTATACAAAGAACATCCATTTTTAGCCAGTAAGTTTGCTACCTCTACAGTCTATTTTAAAATTATGAAATTTAATGTTAAAAAACTAAATCAAATAACTATTGAGTTAAAGTTTTAATTGTCAAGGTGTTCAAAATTTGTGAATTCAATCTCTAGTATCGCCCCACACCAAAAAAATAAAGACAGCCGTGATACCAGGTTCAAGTAAAAACAAGTACAACATTCTTTAAGACATTTATTTTTTTAGCATATGTAGCAATGTTTAGAGGTTTTATAAGTGTTGACATCCTGGTCTTTTTTATGTTTTTTTTTTTTTTTAAACTGACCCAGATGTGGGTATCCTGAAGGATCTAACTTCATAAACTCTCTCAAATCTCAAGTTTATCTTCAGTTGCTCATTAATAATAAAAAATAATAATAATAATAATAAGTTTATTTATAGAGCACTTTTCACAGACAGAGTCACAAAGTGCTTAACATGGTAAAAAACAAAATAAAAACACAGGCACATAAAACAATAAAAAAACAAAGTAAACAGTAAAAGCACATAAAAATACAATCAACACATAGTTAATTAAAAAGCCAGGCTAAAAAGGTGGGTCTTTAGTTGCTTCTTAAAAACATCAATGGAAGGTGCAGATCTAAGTTCAAAAGGTAAGGAGTTCCAAAGTCTGGGAGCAACAGCAGCAAAGGCTCTATCGCCTTTGGTTCTGAGCCTAGTGCTAGGGACTACCAATAGATTCTGATGAGAAGACCTGAGAGACCTGCTGGGCTGGTGTAGATGGAGCAGGTCACTAATATAAAAAGGCGCCTCTTCATGAATAGCTTTATAAGTAAAAACAAGAACAAGAACTTTAAAGTGAGGAGATGCACATTTTCAGTTAGGCTGTCCAGACCCCAGTTTCGCTTTCGTTCTGTTAGGATGTCCATAGACTGCAGAAACTTGATATCACAGCTGTTCGCTGAAGAAATAAAGAGAATGCAATTTTTCTTTTAAGAAAAAGATAATTACTTATTTGTACAAGATAATCACTATTGTAGACTTTATTTGTTCTGAAATAAACATATCACTGTGACATTCAGTTATTACTTACCGTAAACTGTGGTCCATTTCATGGCATTTCTATTACAATTCATGACAAAAATGCTCAGATGGAATTGTTCAATAATGCTCACCAAACAAACTGTGTATTTGCTCATCAGGGACAAAAAAGGGAGGACCTACGAGTAAAAGTCAGAAATGTTATTTTGTATACTGCAGGTTTCTATTCTAGTATTGAAACAGATCTGATGACTTACCACAGTATAGAAGCATACCTTCATATAATTCTGGGTTATAATGAACAGTGTCCAAAAGGTATCTGCAGTCTTTGGCCATGAGAGAAATTATGAGAGCAGCATACCTGTAATATGAATGAGTGACATAGGGCAGACATGTATGATTTAGAGTCACATTATCTTATTTTAAGGAAGAAAAAACCTTCTCCCCCAGGTTTTTACTTTTCTCTGTCTCCTGGGTTGATGGCCACGAGGGAGCCTCTGTCCCACATTGCTCCAAACTGACCCTCGATTGCACTGCAAAATTAAGAAGTAGATTTGTTAGGGCAAGTCAACCTTCAGGAAAGATTTAAAAAAACTGTACAGTGTGTAGTTTGCTCACCTGCAAAAGTTGTATATGTCACAATGATAGAGAGAGATATTTTTCTCCAAGTTCTGTGGAACAAAAGCAGAGTCAGTGAACAACGTTCTCTGAGTCTCAGGGCTCAGTGGCACTTGTCAATACCTCTATCCACCTGCGATTCAGTTTCACTAGCCACACCCAGGCCTGATTACTGCCAGATCTGTTGAATCAAGAAATCACTTAAACAGAACCTGTCTGACAAAGTGAAGTCGGCTAAAAGATCTCATAAAGCAACACATCATGCCAAGATCTAAAGAAATTGAAGAACAGATGAGAAACAAAAACCTAGAACAACATCTAAAGAACTGCATGCCTCACTTGTCTCAGCTTGGACACTGGTCCATGATTCAACAATAAGAAATAGACTGAGCAAAACTGGAATCCATGGGAGAGTTCCAAGGAAAAAAACCACGGCTGACCAAAAAGAACACAAAGGCTCATCTCACATTTGTTAAAAAAACATCTTGATGATCACCAAGACTTTCAGGAAAATATTCTGTAGACTGATGAGACAAAAGTTGGGCTTTTTGGAAGGCGTGCATCCTGTTACCTCTGGTGTAAAACTAACACATCACTTCAGATAAAGAACATCCTGTAAACTCTCAAACATGGCAGTGGTAGTGTGATGTTCTGGGGCTCCTTTGCTGCTTCAGGACCTGGACAACTTGCCATAATTTATGCAACCATAAATTCTACTCTCTTCCAGAAAATCCTGAAGGAGAATATCCAGCCATCAGTTTGTGGCCTCAAGATCAAGCCATTCAATGTAGCTGAATTAAAACAATTCTGCAAAAAATTCCTCAACAGTGATGTAAAAGACTCATCGCCAATTATCGCCAAGGGTGGCACAACCAGTTATTAGGTTTAGGGGACAATTACTTTTTCACATAGGGCTAGGTAGGTTTGGATAGCTTTTTTCCCTTAATAAATGAAACTGCCATTTAAAAACTGCATTTTGTATTTACTGTACGTGGGTAATCTTTGTCTAATACAGTGCTTCTCAATTATTTTTTTGCAAAGCCCCCCTAGGAAAGAGAAAATATTTCGCGCCCCCCCCCACTCGCCGCGGTGACTATAGCCCCATTTCCACCAGTATCGCCTGGGCTTTACTTTTTTTTACTTGTTTCGGTTTTTCGCCATTTCCACCCAAGTCCTCACGGTTTAACCGTTACGATTTTCGTGCCTGTTCAGAGGCAGGGTACAAGTGAGCGAAAAGCGAGGTGTGAATTGACGTCAATCGACTGCTAAACGCTGATTGGTCAGGGCGTAACGTCACCAAACGCGTCCGTTTTGTTTTCTGTTGAAGCTACACGTCCGCCATTTGTAATTTCAGCGAGTAACCGCGGTGACTGGATTCAAAATTGTGTTTTCATATAACGATGTCCACGCGCAAGTTTATTCCATGAACAAACGAGGAGGTGCAGACTTTTCTGTCCCTCGTAGCCGATGACTACATCCAGAGCGAGTTGGTGGGGCAACTTGCAATGAAAAAATATACCAGGAAGTGTCCGGCCTGCTATTATTTGCAGAGAATTTGGACTCGACACGGCCACGGAATTGGAAAACGGTGACGGTGAGTGTTGTTTTGTTATTGTCCGTCTTCTTGCCTTTCGGTCAAAAGCGCACTTTATTTTAGCAATAAAGAAAGTTGTTTGATTGTGGGCAATTGTGGTGATGGCTAGCCCGCTAATAGCTAGCTACCTCTGTACCTTGCTGCTACCTGGCATCAATCTGCTGAATCGCGCTTTTATTTCAGTATTCACGTGAACAAAACGCTGACGTAAGCTTATTGTATTCTGGTTAAAAAGTTTTGTGTTTGCGGTACATGTTGCACTTTGTTTGTGAGCTTTATTGTGTGTTTTTTTCCTTCTATACACAGTTTTCAAATCCCTTGGGTCCGCCTCACTGGACTGCCCCGGCATCTCCCAGTCAAGTGCTGGTAAGGCACAACAAACTGAAAATTACCACCCGGTTGTTTTTATATGTGATTGTTTTCTATAGACGCATAACAAGGAATTTAAAATGTCTTTCTACGTTTATAAAAATACTAGATTCAGGGGTGTTCATAGCCACAGTGGCCCAGTGTTATAGGTGTGTTGGTGGTGAAATACTGTTGTATTTTCACAAAAAAAAAGGAGCACATGTACAGACTTCAAATCAAAATGCTTGATTGAAATTCTTCAAGTCAGCTAACACTATTAACCCATTCTGATTTATGAGGCCACAGTACAAAGAAATTCTTTTAAAAATAACACATTAAATCAAAATACTTTTTACAATTAATCCTTTTTGAAATGAAGGGGGGTCTAACCACATCACCACAGAAGTTATAGTCCACTCTACTGAGGGGCAACAACATGACAGTTGAGCTGAAATACAGCAACGAAGCATCCCACCACAGGCTTTCAACAGTTTAATTCCATAATATTTTTTCTGACATGTTTTGATCCGGTGTTATCTAAATACAATGACTTCTGTCTTTCATATAGGCAAGCTGAAAAGCAGCAACATTGCAGACCTTGCATCACTGATGGCCCAGAATCATGCTGAGGAGATGCGGATCCATGAAAGGATGCTCGAACAGCGCGAAAGACACCTGCAGTTAGCCGCATTAAGAAGGGATGAGCTGACAGAGACGGCTTCCTTCCACGGAGCCTTCCTAAACCATTTTGGCAGTCTGGTCGAAGTACTGAAAGCTCCCCATTTGTTGACATGTTTTGGGAATATTTGTAATGTAATAAAATGTTAGTCTTTTGGATAAAAGTGTGGTTTGTATATTATAACACTGGATGATAAAGGCGAATAATTACATACACATTCCATTGCCTCATATGACCCTAATCCTGCTGTTCAGCCATAAAGGTGTCAAGATTTTTAATGGTAATGTAATTGTTATTGTTAAATTTAATAAATATTACCACTGCTGTATCCATTGCTCTACATTGGGTACAGTTTTTAAGTAAAATTGTAAGCAGTTGCACAGGTGTAATTTACATTCAGCAGTAGACACTGATAAAGGTGAAAGTCGAATTGGGTAAAAGGTAAGTACATGTGAATTGAATGTTATATCGGCATTCCAAATTCTGAGAATTCCAATAAATTATAAGCAGTCTAGTATAATATAAAGCGAAAATACCCATACATGTAAACCCAAGTATAACATTTTTGATGTTGTAAACGTTGACATGTATATGATAAACCTATGCGATTGTGATTCAATAGATCCATAGTGATCTTTGGTTTGAAAAAGAAAATTATAATTTGGTGTTGGCAGTGTGACAATGTCAGTGTATTTAGTAGGATTAAAAAAAGTTTCATCATAAAATTTCTAGGTTCATTGGCAATTCCATCAAACCAAAAGTGAGTTGTCTAACTGCAGCATATTTTTTTTTTGAGTCATTTCTACGTTGTTTTAGTGTGTAATTAGCCACCACTGAACAGATAACCCTTATAAATAACAATAGATTGTACAATGATACTCAAATGATACACAATACAAAAAATGGGCCTAGATTTGGATTGGCTTTTTTATAATATTTTTAATTATTTTGTAAGTTAAAGTTAACTGGAAGTATAACAAGTTTCCACATATAATTCCAAGGTCAATTGGCAATTCCATCAAACCAAAAGTGCATTGTATAGCTGCTGCTTTTTTTTGGGAAGTCAGTTTATCATCAGTGTATCATTATTACACAATATACAAAATGGGTCTAGATTTGGATTGGCTTTTTTTATAATATTATAAATTATTTGGTAAGTTAAAGGGGTTTAGGATTAAGCTTCTGCATAATTTTAAATTACCCCGGTGTTTCAGCATTTAATTAACCGTCTGTTAACATTTAACCGTTTTGAACAACAGAGGCGACGTAGTTTAAAAGTGCACAACATTTTATTTAAAAAACACGTTTGACATATGTATGCACATGAACACTGAACAAATGAAATGATCTCTGAATGATCTCTGCTTCATATGCAGCTGCTTCAGATTCCTCCTGGGCAACCGCTATTCTCCTCTCCTGCTCCAGCGTGTGTTGTCTCAATCCACGTCGTCTTCTCCTGTAAAATTCTCTTGTCTCGTTAAAGACATTCATTGTGTTAAAAACCGTGGAAATCCTCCGCTCGTAATCCGCTATTTTTTTCTGTGTTGTTGAGGAGTCAGTCTCGTCCTTTATACGTCAGCAGTGTAGCGCCACCTCGATCCCGCCCACCCCAGCAATTCTCGGCTTTCCACGGTTGTGATGGAGGCGCAGCCGCGGGAGAAACAAGTAGAAAAGAAAAGAGTAGCGCAGAACTATATAGTGGAAATGTGGCTTAAAAATAAGATCATTATCTGTAAAAATTGTATAAGTATACCTAAAAATGTATCCTTTTTAACATTAACAAAAGAAAAAAGCAATATAAATCAACTTTCAACAAATATTAACTTTATTTTGCCACACAGAAACCCTGTTATAGTCTAAAACAGAAAAAAAAAAAACTTAAAGTGCATCAAAGTGCCTGAAATAAAAAATATGTCAATCTTTATTTAAACTAGAAACATTTTTGATCAACTGAACCATTTGATGCTGAGAAAAATAATTCAGTCAATAAATAATATTAAATGTAAATTGATCTGGAACATTAACACAGGAGCACCAATATATTTAACATTTTAGTCTGGACTTCCGGTTATGGCGGCCGCCTAGAAGGACACGTATCACTCTGCTCTGCTCCTGGAAATAAAAATTCGGCAAATAACTCTCTCATTCGGAACAGAACTTTTCCCAGCGTTTGGGTGAGGATATGCCGGTGAAGACTAAGGCTGGGAAATCAGGAGGGGGGAAAATTGAATCGCCGAAGCAGTCCAAATTAACGGACTTTAAAGTTTGTGGCGCAGTAGAAAAAGCTGCGGATATGGCGGATGAAACTAGCGGTGATGCGGTAACTGCTGACGATGGCGGCACAGGTGCAGTGCTGGCTGCCATTAGCTCAATGAGAGCAGACTTTTCCGCTAAACTTGATGGGATTATGGCAGCGTTGGATGCAATGAGAAAGGAGTTGGGTGACTGCGTGGAGCGAGTGACGCAGGCGGAGCTTCGTGTCTCAAGTGCGGAGGATGAAATTAGCGGACTTCAAATAAAGGTGCGCACTTTGGAAAAAAAAAATAAAGATCTGGGAAATAGCGTTCTGGATTTGGAATCTCGGTCCAGACGGAACAACCTGAGGCTGGTGGGTTTACCGGAGGGAGCCGAAGGTCGTGATTCATGCTCCTTTTTGGAGGGGTGGATCCCGGAGGCGCTGAACAACGCGGAGCTAAAATCATCAGTCGTCTTGGAAAGCTCCCACCGAATTGGCCCACCGAGAGGTAACAAGGCAGCACCGAGGACGTTAATTATGAAGTTTCTCAGCTACAGAGACAGGATGACGATCTCCAACGTGGTGCGGGCCAAAGGAGAAATTAAATATCAAGATCAGCAGGTGTGGTTCTACCCAGATTTGGCCTCAGGAATCCAACAATTAAGGAAGCAGTTTGACCCCATCCGCAAAGAACTGCGCAACCTTGAGATTCGTCATGGAGTGATTCACCCTGCAAGACTTCTGGTCACATATGAGGGCAGAACACACATCTTCAAGACCCCCGAGGAGGCGCAGGAGCTCATCAAGAAGATCCAGGAAGAGACTGGTGGGAGCTAAGCATGAACAGAATATAGGGTAGAATATTTGAGCATTTAACTGATTAGAAGCATATAACAAGATTACAAAATATAGATTGTATTACATATTAAAAAAAAAAAAAGTACAAAATTGATAAAAAATTTTGGAGTTAAATTGGAAAATTACAGAAGAGAGTTAATGTTACGTTATTAAAAGCAGTAGAGTTAGGGTGATTGGGAGGATGAAGGAGTGGCTTTGGCTGATCCTCGTGGGTGTGGAACGGTCGATGGCTATATCGGGAGACGGAATTTTTCTTTTGCTTTTGGGGGGATTGCCACAAATGTGGGAAGGGGGAATTTGTTTGTGTGGAGTTTGTAGGGTGAATGTTCAACCACTCATTTTTTTGCTTTTCTGTTTGAGCATGTTTACACTGCTAGGTAATCCCAAACTCCCTATTGATCATAAATCAAAGCGTTAATCTTAACTTAACTTCATGGAATTGCAGAGGTCTACAAAATTTAAAAAAACTTAAACAAGTTATGAATAAAATAAAAGACATGGGTTCAAAAATTGTGTTTTTACAAGAAACTCATCTAATAGAGGAAGATCTAAAAAGAATTAGGAGTAGATGGCAAGGAAATGTTTTCACCTCATCATTTTCATCCCGAGCCAGGGGAGTTATGACTCTCATACATAAATCAGTCCCATTTCAAGTGAAAAATGTAATTGGAGACAAATTTGGAAGATATGTAATCATTCAAGGATCTGAGCTATTAGAAAACATAAATTTGGTGAACTTATATGGTCCCAATATAGATGATCAAAAGTTCTTTGCTAATTTATTTCTTATCTTATCATCACTTACAGGGCGACATATAATAGCAGGGGATTTTAATTGTACATTGAATCCCGGTATAGATAGATCAACAGGACTGGACTGTACGCACAATGGATGTAGGATGACCATTAATCATTTTATGAAAGAATTGAAATTGATAGATATATGGAGAGAAATGAAACCACAAGTTAAAGCATACTCTTGTTATTCCAATACCTACAAGACATTCTCACGTATAGATTATTTTTTGATCTCCACAGAATTAAGGTCCAAGATTCAAAACTGTTTTTATGATAACATCGTGATCTCTGATCATGCACCCTGCTGTCTAATATATGTAGATAAGAAATTGACAAAGGAACCAGGTAGATGGCAATTTCAGCATAAATGGCTTCAGGATGAGGAATTTGTTAAATACATAGAAAAACAGATAGATGAGTTCTTTGACATCAATACTACACAAACATCAGCATGTGTAAAGTGGGAGGCTTTCAAAGCTTTTATTAGGGGACACATTATTAGTTATACAGGTTCAAAATCTAAGAAGACTCGAGAGGAGAGAGTCCAACTGGAACATAAAATAAAAATTCTTCAAGAAAGAGTATATGCAGGAAGAGATCCAAGGTTGGAGAACGAATTACTGATTTTGAGAGCTGAATATGACAAAAAATCAGCGAATAGAGCTGCCTCGAGTCTTCTAAGATTGAAACAATCTTTTTATGAACAAGGTGAAAAATCAGGAAAGTTATTGGCGTGGCAGATTAAACAATTAGAATCTAAAACACCAATTACCAGTATTATAAGTAATGGACAGGTAGTTATAGATCCTTTAGAAATTAATAGAGCCTTTAGAGATTACTATGAAAAATTATATGATACCAAAAATGAATCTGACTTAACAAAACTACATGGGTTTCTGAACAAACTATTTATACCGTGTATTCCAAATGAAAATAGGGAGATACTGGAGTCTAAAATTAGTCAAGAAGAAGTTGGACTAGCTATTGATAATATGAAATCAGGAAAAAGTGCAGGACCAGATGGTCTTCCAGTTGACCTTTATAAAAAATTTAAAAATAAATTAACAAAACCTTTTTTGGAAATGGTTTTAGAAGCATTTCAAAATAGTAATTTACCATCATATATGAATAATGCCTTAATTATACTGTTGCCAAAACCAGGTAAGCCCTCTAATAAATGTGAAAATATGAGACCAATAAGCCTATTAAATGCCGACCTTAAGATAATCTGTAAAATTTTAGCAAGACGAATACAAGAAATTTTACCAAATATTATTAATCGAGATCAGAATGGCTTTATAAAGGGAAGACAAGGCTTCCATAATGTAAGAAGACTTTTTAATATTATTTATTCTAATAAAGAAGCACCGGATACAGCTCTCTTATCACTGGATGCCGAAAAAGCCTTTGATAGAGTTGAATGGCCCTTTCTTTTTGAAGTCTTACAAAGGTTTGGACTTGGAAATAATTTCATAAAATGGGTTCAGATAATATATAATAATGCTACTGCAGAAATCCTAACAAATAACAATATTTCAAAATCAATAAAAATCAATAGAGGATGTCGACAAGGCTGTCCACTTTCACCTTTACTGTTTACTATGGCAATTGAACCTTTAGCGATGGCGATACGTCTACAGTCACAAATATATGGAATTAAAGTTGGACCAACAGAACATAAAATCTCCCTGTATGCTGATGACATAATTTTGTTTATGTCGAATCTTAAAAAATCAATTCCGACCTTGTTGAATTTAATAAAGAATTTTGGGGAAATATCAGGATATAAAATAAATAAAACTAAATCTTCAATATTAATGCTAAATGAGACCCAGAGAAATTACCCAGCCCCTGAGGTAAATCAATTCAATGTTGTAAATCAGTTTAAATATTTAGGAATCCAAATTGTGCCTAAGCTAGAATCAATCGCCAGTGTCAATTATGAAGCCTTAATGACAGATATTGATGAGTTACTTCAGAGATGGATGTCACTACCAATGTCGATGATCGGGAGAATTAATATACTTAAAAGTAATATCTTACCTAAAATACTTTATTTATTTCAATACATTCCCTTACCACCACCTTTAGATCTATTCTCAAGAATAAAAAAAAAGTTAGTGGAATTTATATGGAACAACAGGAGGGCTAGATTACGTCTGTCTTTATTATATTTACCATTTGATCGTGGAGGTCTGAAATGTCCAAATTTTATGTTGTATTATTGGTCGGCACAACTGAGGTCTATGACATATTATTTTTCATCAAATGATCTCCCTCACTGGACTGAAATGGAATCATACAATTTGCCTTTACCTCTTCCCATATTCATATACTCAGATTCGGCAAAAAAATTACAAAAACAAGTTAAAAATCCATTTGTAAAGCATATGATCAAAATATGGTGTGAAGCTAAAAACTATTTAAAAGAACCACAGTTATTGTCACAATTTAGTCCAATATGGGGTAATCAATATTTTAAACCAGGGAGAGCGGACGCTGTATTTAAAGTATGGAATTTAAAAGGGATACAAAAGATTCAGGATTTATATTTGCCATGTGCAGAAAACATAATGTATTTTGAAGAGCTGAGGATCAAATTTAATCTCAATAGAACACATTTTTTTAAATATCTTCAACTTAGAAACTTTATTCGATCAAATCAAAATAAAGCTCTCACTCGACCTATCTATTCAGCCTTGGAAAAAATGTTGATGAAAGATAGTAAAAGAAAGGGTATTATTTCAGAGTTTTATAACTCATTGACACTATTTTCAAGTGAAAATTCACTGAAAAGATTAAACTACTGGAAAGAAGATCTGCAAACTGAAATTTCAGAGGAACAATGGGAATTGGCTTGTACAGAAGCTCAAACCAAATCAATAAATGTACGCCTTAAATTGATACATTTCAAATGGTTAATGCGGATGTATGTTACACCGGAGGAGTTAAATAGATATAATAAAAATATACCAGATACATGCACAAAATGCATGGAAAGTAAAGGAACTCTATTTCATTGTGTATGGGAATGTAGATTAATAAGAATGTTTTGGGAAGAGGTGAGGGTAACAATTGAAAAAATAATCTCAAAACAAATCATATTGAATCCTAAACTGTTTTTGTTGGGTCTGTACCCAGAAAAGCATAATTTTAATAAAAGTGAAAGAACATTCATAGACCTCAGTTTGCTTAATGCCAAAAAATGTATTGCACTATTATGGAAAAAGACTCATAGACCAGATGTGACTCAGTGGTTAAGACAGATGTTAACAAACCTTCCATTAGAAAGAATAACATATATACTGAAATCAAAGGAAATTGTGTTTGAGAATATATGGAGACCTTTTATTGATTATGTAAAAAATTTAAACATAACTCTTGAAGAAGAAGGTGAATGATGTGTGTGGACCTTGTAAATTCCAAACTGGTGAACATAATATGTATACTTATGTATTGGATTGTCTAGACTAAACAGAGGAGCATTGTTGAAGATTTGATTTTGTTGGTGGTTGTTGGTGTTTTTTAGTGCATTTTTTTTTTTTTGTAGTACTTTAGTGTTAGTGTTTGATTGTTTGTATCATGTTTGTTAAAAAAAAAAAGGTTCAATAAAGATATTGTGGAAAAAAAAAAACATTTTAGTCTGAAGAAAAAGGTATAAAACATTGTGCTGATTTTTTTCTAAATCACATTAATGAAGTAAGGTTTTTTGCACTGCGCAATTTGGTGCGCCACTTTAAATGATGCTAAAAGTGCTCGCTGGTTTACTGATGTAGCGTTCACAAAGCGGGATGATTGTTGGCCGTACTCCGCACGTTTTCGCTGAAAAAAATCAAGCGGCTTATCAACGTGTTGAAGATGTAATGTCTGTAGGTGACGTCTTAATTTATTTGGCTTCATGCTGTCCGCTGCCAACATTTTCAGACACAGTAAACACACCGGTCTTTCCTCGTCTCCCACCGTAGTCCCAGTGAAGCCAAGCGCTAGATAAGCTTCGTCATATTTCCTCGTCTTAGCTTTTGGGAGACTTTCATTTGTCTCTTTACCTCTGTCTCTCTCCGCCTTTCTTTTCATTACTGTTAAATATTTCTCCATGGTGTCTCTCGAGGGGTTTGTTGACAGCAATTTAAAAAGTTTTCAACTCCTGCACAGACTTTGACAATGAGAGCGCCACTGCACCACCTGCTGCCGTGGATGTACAATTACACTTTATACGGCAAAAGCAAAGCCTGTTCCCCGGGGTCATACGCGCCCCCCCCCCCCCGGCATTGCACCGCGCCCCCAAAGGGGGACGCGCCCCAGTATTTGAGAAGGACTGGTCTAATATTAAAATTTGTTTGATGATCTGAAACGTTCAAGTATGACAAATACGCAAAAATATAAGAAATCAGGAAGGGGGCAAATACTTTTTCACATCACTGTAAATGCACGATCATGATAAAATGTTGCTCAGCATTGGTTATTGTACCTAGTTATTGTATAATTGTTAGGATTGCACCTCCGGGGCAATGAAGAGGGGGACCCACATGTGAGGCGAATTTCATAAACCATATTTAATGCAGAAAACAGAACAGAAAATAATACAGCTCGAGGGCTGAGCTAAGGAAAGACACAGTTGGCTTCAAGCACAGGATGACAGGCAGGGTTACTCATGGACAACCTAACAGAAGCCTGGGTGAGACGCCAACACTAACCATAAACCAAGGGCACCGCACAGGACACAGACTGAAACACATATATATATATAGACAGAAAGGTTAATCACGGCAACAAGGAAAAGGTGGGCACAATTAAAGGTAATCAGAGATGCAGGGAATGGCAATAGGTACAGAAAACATGAAGGACAGAGACAAAAGGTAAAGGGATACACACACAGGCCCAGGACCAAACAGGGGATGATACAGAAGACAACAACAGGGGACTCAGGGGAACACAGAGGGCAATAAATGCAAACAAATACTCATGATAAATGCAAATCAGGAGGAAAAACAGAACAAAACTGAACATAAAGCGTGGACATGATCCTGTGATCATGCCTCTCCCAGGGTGGGTGGTGGGTGTATAAGGCCAGGCGGACCGAAGCAAATCCTACACCACCACCCCCCGAATCCAAAACAAAAACATGATTCAAAGGCACCTCAGGCTGTACTTTCAGAAACACTTACAAACACAAGTTACAATCCCTTATTTGAAACTAGAATTGCAAATAATTCATTGGAGCATCAACCTGAATGTCACATGCGAGTATATCAAAATAAAGTCCAAGGCCCAGTATACATTACAGTGAATCAGGAGGTCTACCCAAGTTCAGAGGGCCTCAAATTTTTTTTTTTTTTTTGTTACTTATTTGTACCCGTAGGTAGATTTGGTTTGCAGTCGGGTGACAAGCCACCGGCTGCCGGTCGCTGCATGCGCGAGCGCCCTAAACCTACATGTTTTTGGTATGCAGGAGGAAACCGGAGAAATCCCGGAGTAAACCCACGCAACACGGGGAGAACATGCAAACTCCACACAGCTCACTGTTCGTCGGGGGCTGGGATCGAACCCACGATCTCATGATCCCCGCGATCCCCCGGCCGAGGATAAACTGTGCTGCCACAGTGCTAAACCACTGCGCCACCGTGCAGCAGTGAAATTGAAGAACATGGTGGGTCTGGTGGCCTACCAAAGTCCATAACCCACCAGACTGAAATGCAGGGCCGGTCCAGCAGCCTACCACTGTCTCTTGGCCACCAAACTGGGGAGCAGGGTGAGACAACAGGTGGAGATCCCCTGACTTCCAGAACAACAGGTGGAGGTCTCCTGACCCCTCAAGCAACAGCTAGAGGTCTCCTGACCTCTGAAGCTATGGCTGGAGGTCTCCTGACTTCTGAAGTTGCAGCTGGCAGTCTCCTGGCCTCTGAAGCTACGGCTGGAGGTCTCCCGACCCCTGAAGCTATGGCTGGAGGTCTCCCAAACCCTGGGACATCGGCTGGAGGTCTCCTGACCTCTGAAGCTACAGCTTGAGGTCTTCCGACCTCTGGGACATCAGCTGGAGGTCTCACGACCTCTGGGACATTGGCTGGAGTGTGGTCCTCCTGCGACCCCATCATCAGCTTGGCCACCTTGGGCGATGGAGGAAAACAGGAGGTCAATGAGGCAACGCCACAGTCATTAGTAGCAGAAACTGGTGGGGAGGACTCAGCAGCTGGTGGAATGTGCACTTGGGTCCTCCATCAGGAGCAAGACAAGTCTTCACAGAAATTGTGTTTGAACATAAATGAAAAGGTACTTGCCTGAACTCCCGGTATCCTGCTGCCGGGGTGACCACCTCATGATCAGGAGCTGGAATGGTGGGCTCTGAATGAGATACAGGTGGAACAGGTACTGGAGCTGGAAGGCGCCGTGGAGCAGGAACTGGAACTTCAAGGCACCATGGAACAGATTCTGGAGCTGGGTGGCACCGTGGAGCACGTTCTGGAGCTGAGAAGCGATCCAGCTGGTTCCAACCCAGCTGGGACACATGCTCTGGAAGGAGCGACGGTTTGTAGTCCAGCATAAGCTCCTTCTGGGCGAGCACAGCCTGTCGGCATTCCTCCTGCTCGTCCTCGTCAACCAGGCACTGAGGCACCAATGTCGCAAACCTAATCCGGCAGACCACTGGGTTCTCAGGAACTGCGGGCTCTTCCAAAACAGCAGATTCCTCCCAGATCATTCAGTTTCCACCCAGTATTGGCAGACACTCAGAAAAAACCAGAGTGGACACAGGATATGCAGGTGAGGATGGAGGGAAGGAAGCAGTGGCAGCAGAAATGGCAGCAGATAGCGGTGGAGAGAGCTCAGGTGGTAATTAACTGCTGCTTAGCCCCCTTACCAGCAACAGAGCAACACCTTTCTGTGGCAGATGTTAAAAAATGGAAAGGTACTTGCCTCTGTTCCCGCTCTGTCGCCACGGGGAAGTCGCATGAGTCCTCCTGGGAAAAGCTGGAGCTCATCTGATGAAGAGCCGGAGTCTGAGATATTTGACATCAAGAGGAGTGGCATCTCCCAGTGCCTTTCTTCCACCTGGACCCGCCAAACGCCAACCGAGATTCATAAACCATTTCCTCGGTGGCAGACTCCCCAGGGGATAACAGTGGTGGGAGGGCTTCTGGCTCCAGCAAGGAGGAGATGGTGGGAAATGGTGGTAGCGGAGGGAGGGTGAGGTTCTGTACCCGGGGTGAGAGTGCACGCTCAGCCTGGCTGCGAGCAAGTTGGTGACTTCACCCCAGCAGAGCATCTCCTTCTCCCGGGAAGAGCTGCTCCGAGTGCCGGCAGCCATGTCCTCAATCATAGCCACCACTTCCAGCTAGTCCCGACTCCACTTTTTTCTCCTTCTGTTTTTGCCCGCTGGGTCCTGGACTGGCAGTGTCCTTCTGTTAGGATTGCCCCTCTTGGCCAATGAAGAGGAGGACCCACATGCGAGGTGAATTTCATAAACCATATTTAATGCAGAAAACAGAACAGAAAATAATACAGCTTGAGGGCTGAACTAAGGCAAAACAATGCTGGCTTCAAGCACAGGATGACAGGCAGGGTTGCTCATGGACAGATTAACAGAAGCCTAGGTGAGACGCCAACATTAACCATAAACCAAGCGCACCGCACAGGACACAGACTGAAATACACATATATAGACAGAAGGGATAATCATGGCAACAAGGAACAGGTGGGCACAACTGAGGGTAATCAGAGACGCAGTGAATGGCAATAGGTACAGAAAGCATGAAGGAAAGAGACAGAAAGTAAACAGACACACACAGGCCCAGGACCAAACGGGGGATGACACAGAAGACAACAACAGGGGACTCAGGGAAACACAGAGGGCAATAAATGCAAACAAATACTCATGATAAATGCAAATCAGGAGGAAAAACAGAACAAAACTGAACATAAAGCATGGACATGATCACGTCCCGATTATGACAATAATATCTTGATGAAAGCTAACGGGCCAGTTATTCCTCCAGTAATAGGACACACACTATATTGCCAACAGTATGGACATCCCTCCAAATGACTGAGCACCAATGCACAAAGCAAGGTCCATAAAGACATGGATAAGCATGTTAGGTGTGGAGGAACTTGACTGGCGTGCACAGAGCCCTGACCTCAACTCAATAAAACACCTTTGGAATGAATTAGAGTGGAGACTGCGAGCCAGGTTGTCTTGTCTAACATCAGTTCCTGACCTCACAAATGCACTTCTGGAAGAATGGTAAAAAAAAAAAAAAATCCCATAAACACCCTCCTAAACCTTGTGGAAAGCCACCCTTTGCAGCTATAAAAGTTTCAACTCTTCTGGGAAGGCTTTCCACAGGTTTAGGAGTGTGTTAATGGAAATTTTTGACCATTCTTCCAGCATAACCCGAATATTAACAAACATATGTAATTCATCTACCTTGTAAACCTTTGCTCCAGGTATGGCAGACATTTTCTCCTCAGTATATGTCATGTTGTTCTCCTCGAAAAACTGTCGAATTCCCTTTTCTGATATCTCCACGCCAACCACTGAATGGCCCATGTCAGCTAGCCTGAGAATTAGACATATGGAAAAGGTTCTTAAAAGGAACCCATAGCTTTACTTTTAGAGAATACGTGTTGAATATAGGCTGTTGGTTTTTTGAAAGATTTACAGAGGTCTTTCATACCACTTCATATCCACAGCTTTTCCACAGAGAGGGAAGAACTTAACTCCAGTTCATCCATTCAGAACATTATCGAGATGAAGTCTCCAGCATCCTGATGAAAAATAAGAGGAACCATGATAAAACACAGAAGTCTCAACATTTCAAATGGCAACATTTGCATTATTTCTCCTAAATTTCTCAACTGTATAACAAATGCTACTTTCAAATGTGCAGTCTCAGAATGAGTGTGTATCTGCTGGAGCAACACAACTTTGATGGTTGTCTATATTCACACTGAAAATACGGTAGGTGCTTTGACTCTGTTGGGGCAGGTGTGCACATAGTCTTGTCAGGTCACATATACATTAGGAAAACCTCTGTATCATCATTTCCTCATCAGAAAGGGTAGATGAAAGTGGCGTCTTTACTTGTGCACTTGAAGCTCATGGAAGCCAATATAATTAGTTTCCCAGTCATCCTCCCACTCTCCCAGCTGTTTGACCCTCTTCGCCTGTGGTTCCAGCATGCTGGTTAAGTTTGCCCAACTCAAACTGAAAGGAGATAACAAAGAACAGCAGACAGAGAGAGAACAGTGACGTGATTATCATCCACGCTTGTGGCTGGAGACAGGGGTGTTGAGTCTGGGGATATATAATTTGCTCAGGGTTATGTTTTGCATTTTTGCGCAGCGCCTATGGCTGGCCGGGGAATTTCTGCCAAAGAATCCGTCGGCGGACAGCTGCCCGTGTGAGGTTTTGCAGTTGCACGCTGGCGGGCCCAGGCCAGCAGTGTTTTCCGCGTCCTTTTGTGCCTAAAACGTTGAAGAACGCAGAGTTTGTGTTGCAGACACGACGACCAGCGCCCTCCATTGCGCCTGCGCACATGTTGAAAATGGCTGTATGTCACAGTGTTGAATGAAAAATGCTTTAAAAAATTCCTGTATCCAGACGGTGAACCGGATCACCCCCAAAATTTAATCAGTTCTTCCTTGTACCATTTCCAACAACGCCTGAAAGTTTCATGGAAATCCGTCCAAGATTTTTTGAGTTATCTTGCTAACCAACAGACAAACGCCGGCAAAAACATAACCTCCTCCTGGCCTTTTCGGCCTGGCGGAGGTAATAATTATCTTTCGATCCTGATCTAGTTTTGCCACTACACATAATTTTTTTTCTCAATTTAAAAGATAATTTTCCACTTAAGTTGTAGGTCATATAATAAAAGAGTAACAACACTGGAAACCACCAGGACCATCCAGGTCACATTTTCTCTTGTCAGAGAATAACAATTTCTTCCATCTTTCAATGTCCCATGTTTTGTGCTCCCTTGCAAAGTCCAAACAGGTAAGTTTGTGGTGTGGGAGGAGTCGTGACCTTAGAATACGCTTTTTGTTTTTTAAACCCTTCTTTTATAGAGGTGCATCTCAGTAAATTAGAATCTCATCAAAAAGTTATTTTATTGCAGTAATTCAATTCAAAAAGTGAAACTTGTGTATCGTATTTAGATTCAGTACACAGAGTGATGTACTTCAACATATTTTTTTAAATTTTGATGATTATGGCCTACACCTAAAAAAAAAAAAAAATCAGTTTGTCAAAATTTTTTTAAAGGAAATATTGGCCTCCTGAAAAGTATGTCCATGTACACACTCAATATTTGGTTGGAGTTCTTTTGCATGAATTACTGCATCAGTGTGGCGTGGAGGCAATCAGCCTGTGGCAGTGCTGGGGTTTTATGGAAGCTCAGATTGCTTTAATAGCAGCCTTTGGCTCATCTTACCCTTGACAATACCCCATAAATTCTCTATGGGGTTTAGGTCAGGGAAGTATGCTGGCCAATCAAACAGAATGATACCATGGTCATTAAATCAGGTATTGATACTTTTGACAGTGTAGGCAAGTCCTGCTGGAAAATGAAATCAGCATATCCATAAAGCTTATCAGCAGAGGGAAGCATGAAGTGCTCTAAAATTTCCTGGTAGATGGCTGTGCTGACTTTGGACTTGATAAAACACAGTGGACCAACATGAGCAGATGACATGGTTCCCCAAATCATCGCTGACTGTAGGAACTTCACACTGGACTTCAAACAAGTTGGATTTTATGCTTTTCCACTCTTCCTTTAGACTGTGGGACCTTGACTTCCAAATGACAGAACCTGGCGCCTTATTTGGGCAATGATGTCATCTGCTGCTGTTGGTCCACTGTGTTTTATCAAGTTAAAAGTCAGTGCAGCCATTTATATCTATTTAGCTGATCTTTTGTACAGTATATAAGTAGCATGTTCATAACAGCTTTTTTTAGCCTGTAAATTTGTTACCTTTAGTCTGTTTTAAAACTATGAAATTTAATGTAAAAAGCCCACTAAATCAAACAACTATTGAGTTAAAATTTTAATTGTCAAAGTGTTCAAATTTTGTGAATTCAATCTCTAGTATCCCCCACACAAAAAAAATAAAGACAGACACCATAACTGCCAAATATTTCAAGAAAAACAAGTGCACATTTTTTTAAGCACGTTTATTTATTTTTTAAGCATATGTGGTGATGTTTTTAAGGTATTACAAATTTTGGCATTCTGGTCATTTGTCATGATGTGAGTTTCCCAAAGAACCTGATTTCCTAAACTCTCAAATCTCAAGTTTGTCTTCAGTTGTTTTTTAAAGTGAGGAGATGCACATTTTCAGTTAGGCTGTCCAGACCCCAGCTTCGCGTTCGTTCTGTCAGGACGTCCAGGGACTGCAGGAACTCAATATCACAGCTGTTCCCTGAAAAAAAAAAAAAAAAAAAAAAGAGGAAGTGCATACATTTTTAATAAAAGATAATAACTTGCATGCACAAGATAAAAAAAAATGATCATTATTCAAGACTATATGCACCGTTGTAAAGATATCAATGTGACATTCAGTTATTACTTACCGTATATTGTGGTCCAGTTCATTGCATTTCTATTACAGTTCATGACAAAAATACTCAGATGTAATTGCTTTAATAATGCTCACCAAACAAACTGTGTACTTGCTCATCAGGGACAAAAAAGGGAGGACCTACAAGTAAAAGTCAGAAATGTTATTTTGTATACTGCAGGTTTCTATTCTAGTATTAAGAGAGATCTGATGACTTGATACAATATAGAAACATACAGCTGTGGACAAAATTGTTGGTACCCCTCTGTTAATGAAAGAAAACTCACAATAGTCACAGAAATAACTTGAATCTTACAAAAGTGGTAATAAATAAAAAGTCTATGAAAATTAACCAATGAAAATCAGACAATGCTTTTGAATTGTGGTTCACCAGAATTACTTTAAAAAACAAACTCATGAAACAGGCCTGGACAAAAATGATGGTACCCTTAACTTAATATTTTGGTGCACAACCTTTTGAGCCAATCACTGCAATCAAACGATTTCTGTAACTGTCAATGAGACTTCTGCACCTCTCAGCAGGTATTTTGGCCCACTCCTCATGAGCAAACTGCTCCAGTTGTCTCAGGTTTGAAGGGTGCCTTCTCCAGATGGCATGTTTCAGCTCCTTCCACAGATGTTCAAAAGGATTTAGATCAGGGCTCATAGAAGGCCACTTTAGAATAGTCCAATGTTTCGCTCTTAGCCATTCTTGGGTGTTTTTAGCTGTGTGTTTTGGGTCTTTAACCTGTTGCAAGACCCATGACCTGCGACTGAGACCAAGCTGTCTGACACTGGGCAGCACATTTCTCTCTAGAATACCTTGATAGTCTTGAGATTTCATTGTATCCTGCACAGATTCAAGACACCCTGTGCCAGATGCAGCAAAGCAGCCCCAGAACATAACAGAACCTCCTCCATGTTTCACAGTAGGGACAGTCTTCTTTTCTTGGTATGCTTCATTTTTGCGTCTGTGAACATAGTGCTGATGTACCTTGCCAAAAAGTTCCAGTTTTGTCTCATCTGTCCATAGGACATTCTCCCAGAAGCTTTGTGGCTTGTCAACATGCAGTGTGGCAAATTCCAGTCTGGCTTTTTTATGATTTGTTTTCAACAGTGGTGTCCTCCTTGGTCGTCTCCCATGGAGTCCACTTTGGCTCAAACAACGACGGATGGTGCGATCTGACACTGATGTACCTTGACCTTGGAGTTCACCATGAATGTGTTTAGAGGTTGTTCTGGGCTCTTTTGTTACCATTCTTCATCAAGTTTCCTCCTGCGGCCATGTCCATGGAGGTTGGCTACAGTCCCGTGGATCTTAAATTTCTGAATAATATGTGCAACTGTAGTCACAGGAACATCAAGCTGCTTGGAGATGGTCTTATAGCCTTTACCTTTAACATGCCCTGTGATGGGCTGGCGATCTGTCCAGGGTGTACCCTGCCTCTTACCCAAAGATGCTGGGATAGGCTCCAGCCCCCCCGCGACCCTAAAAGGATTAAGCGGAAGATGAATGAATGAATGAATGAATGAATGCTTGTCTATAATTTTCTTTCTAATCTCCTGAGACAACTCTCTCCTTTGCTTCCTCTGGTCCATGTTTAGTGTAGTAAACACTACGTTACCAAACAGCACAGTGACTACTTGTCACCCTTTAAATAAGCCGACTGACTGATTACAAGTTTGTAGACACCTGTGATGTTAATTAGAGGACACATCTTGGTTGAACATGTCCCTATGGTCACATTATTTTCAATCTTTTCAAGGGGTACCATCATTTTTGTCCAGGCCTGTTTCATGAGTTTGTTTTTTAAAATAATTCTGTTGAACCACAATTCAAAAGTACTGTCTGATTTTCATTGGTTCATTTTCAAAGAATTTTTATTTATTACCACTTTTGTCAGATTCAAGTTATTTCTGTGACCATTGTGGGTTTTTCTTTCATTAACAGAGGAGTACCAACAATTTTGTCCACGTGTGTACCTTTATATAATTTGGGGTTGTATAGAAGAGTGTCTAAAAGGTATCTGCAGTCTTTGGCCATCAGAGAAATTATGAGAGCAGCATACCTGTAATAACAGTGAGTGACATAGGGCAGACATGTATGGTTTAGAGTCATGTTATCTTATTTTAGGGGAGAAAAAAAACTTTCTCCCCCAGGTTTTTACTTTTCTCTGTCTCCTGGGTTGATGGCCACGAGAGAGCCTCTGTCCCATATTGCTCCAAACTGACCCTCGATTGCACTGCAAAATTAAGAAGTAGATTCGTTAAGGTAATTCAGCCTTTAGGAAGGATTAAAAACTGCACAGTGTGTAGTTTGCTCACCTGGAAAAGTTGTATATGTCACATTGATAGAGAGAGATATTTTTCTCTGAGCTCTGTGGAACAAAGGCAGAGTCAGTGAACAACTTTCTCTGAGTCTAAGGGCTCGGTGGCACCTGTGAATACCTCTATCCACCTCTGAAGCAAAACTAACTTTTTCAAAAAATTCCACCTGTCCACACTTGCATACCCATTGCATGCCACATTAAATTGACATGCTTGTTAATGAGCTTCATTTGGAAATGTTTCAAAAATGTAATTAGGAACAAGAGCGACCTCAGAACATACATGCATGATCATGACAAAATGCTGCTCAACTTCAATTAGTGTGCCTGGTTACTGCATAATATTTTAATAAATGCTAATGGACCAAGTCATCATTCCCCCAATAAAAAATATATACATTTATTCTTTGGTTCTTCCTCTTTTAAAGGAAAAATTCAGTACAAATCTTCCCCATGAATTTGGAGAATCAGAATAACCCTAATATTAACAAACATAAGCAATTTACCCACCTTGTAAACCTTCGCTCCAGGTATGGCAGACACGGGCTCCTCAGTGTAGGTCATGTTGTTCTCCTCGAAAAACTGTCGAATTCCCTTTTCTGATATCTCCACCCCGACCACTGAATGACCCATATCTGCTAGCCTGAGAACCACATAAATGGAAAAATGACTTGACAGGAACCCACATTTTGAAATAGAGAGAATATGTGTTGACTATAGGCTGTTGATTTTTTGAAAGATTTTCACAGGTCTTTCATACCACTTCATATCCACAGCTTTTCCACAGAGAGGGAAGAAGAACTTAACTCCAGATCGTCCATTCAGAACTTTATCCAGATGAGTCTCCAGCATCCTGATGAAAAGAAGACCCATGATAAAACACACAAGTCTCTACATTGTAAATGGCAAAGGCTGTGGTATTTATCATAAATTTCTCAACTGTATAACAAATGCTACTTTCAGATGTACAGTGTCAGAATGAGTGTGCATACGCTGGAGTAACACAACTTTGATGGCTGTCTATAGTCACACTGAAAATACGGTAGGTGCTTTGACTCTGTTGGGGCAGGTGAGCACATATGCTTCCCGCAGTCTTGCCAAGTCACACATGCATTAGGAAAACATTTGTATCATCATTTCCTCATTGAAAGGGTAGACAAAACTGGCGTCTTTACTTGTGTACTTGAAGCTGATGGAAGCCAATTTGATCACTTTCCCAGCGACCCTCCCACTCTCCAAGTTGCATGACCATGTTCGCCTGTGGTTCCAGCATGCTGGTCAAGTTTGTCCGACTGCAGCTGGAAGGAGACGACAGAGAGCAGCAGACAGAGAACAGTGGAGTGATTAACATCCATACCTGTGGCTGGAGACGGGTGAGAATGCTGCTCAGGATTATGTTCTGCATATGAGCAAGAGGAGAATTTAAACAAACAGTTTTTGTCAATTCAGTCCATAGATTAAGGCCATAGAGCAGCAAGCATATTAACTGTAGAAACTGTCAGAGACTCCATGTTATATTTTCCAAATACTTGGGGGCCACACTAATTTATCATATATTGTGATGTATGCGAGGTTCACACAAGAAGAGGAGCAGATGGCTGCGACAAAACAGTCTTTATTGAAGACACAACACTGAACACAGACAGGAGGGGAGGTCATTCTCCCAGACCTCCATTTCAATAAGGGTTACACAGACACATAATCATTCCTGTTCTATTTCTACCTATAACACTGCTGGGTCATTATAACGCAGTTATAATGACCCAGCAGTATAATGACACAGTAATAACAGTTTAATACACACAAAATTAACGTCCTCTGCTGCCAAAGCATGCTGGGGAAATTCCTGCCCCCCATAGCACAGCCCCGACGTTACACTGCCCCCCCCCCGGACTGGTTTCTGTCTAAAGAAAAATGAAAGTCCAACTCAAAAGTCCAACACGAATCCGTCCAGGTGTCGGGGCAGCGTCCATTGCTGACGACCAGCACGTACAGGCCTGCCAGTGTCCATCTGTGTCTCGGTCGGAGTATCTGGTCGGGGTGAAGGCTCCGGCTCGACCACCAGCGGGGTGGATGGCTGGTACAGGGCGAGACGGTCACGGTGGAGGACCACGACCCGGTCCCTTTTCTTAAGCCTCACCCTATACACCACATCTGTCAGTCTCTGCAGAACCACGCACGGTCCCGACCAATGGCTCGTCAATTTTGATGACCGTCCTCTTTTCCTCTCCAGGCAGAAAACCCAGACTCGATCTCCTGGTGCAAAGTCCCTCCCCTGGCAGCGGGAGTCATATGCCCGCTTCTGCCGACTCCCCGCCGCTGCCAGGGCCTCCCAGGCGGGCCGCTGGCCCGCGTCCAGCCACTGCCGAACCCGGGAAATGACCGGATCTCTGTCCTGCTCGCTCTGCAGCTGCTGCGTGCCGAGGGCCTCTGTGACGTCATCGCTGGGGGGAGCTGTCTGATTATCCGAGGGGAACTGTCTGCCGCTGTGTTATTCCTGCTCACATTGGTCCGGAGAGCAGCAGCCCGTGGGACAGCCTGGTCTCGATCCTTTGCCCGCTGGCAGTGACGACAGTCCAACAGCTCCCGCAGCTGGCGTGTCTGTCCCAATTCCAGCCCGCTGCAGCTCTGCTGGAACAATTCCTCGACCACCTGCTGCGTTCCTGCTGACTCGTTGACCCGCTCCACTGCGATCCCCCCCCTTCCCGCTGTCCCTGTCTGTGCTCGTGCTCCCTCTGCTCGTGCTGGTTGTGCCGTTGTGTCCAGTCCTCGCGGTGACCCGCCTGGTCCGGTCCATCCTGGTGGTCCCTCGATCGCGCAGGCATCCGGGTTCCTTCCCTGGGTCCCGCTGCAGAGCATGATGGTCCGGGTTCCCAGCTGGAGGGACGGTCTGGCGGTGTCAATCTTCACGCTCCACGCTGCGAGCAGATCGAGTCCAATAATGCAGGGGTCTTGGATGTCAGCCAGCCAGAACGAGTGGTTTGTGTTCTGGCTGGCCACCCCCACCACGAGAACTCTTCGCCCTCCCAATCTGGTGTGCTCACCAGTAGCTGTGGTGATGCAGCGCCCGGTGGGTTCCCACCCCTGCGGTGCTGTCTCGTCCGTGCCTGGCAGCACACCGGGTCGGACCAAGGAGATGGTAGAACTGGTGTTGATCAGGGCCCAGATCGGCGTGTTGCCCAGGCTGCCCTGTAGGTATATCCCTGGCGAGCTTCCAATTCGGCCCACACGCAGTGACAGCTCATCGGTTTGTCGTGGGGTGGGTGCAGGGCAGCACCGCGCAATGTGTCCTGGCTCCCTGCAGCGGAAGCAGCCTTCCTCGCGCCACCACAGCCGTCTTCTCCCTGGATGCGCTGCCATGATCTGCCGTAGCTCCTCCTCCTCCTCGCTCTCAGCCGTGGTCCGGAAGGCTCTCTGTCTCGGTGCCAATGTCTCGGCCGTACAATTTATCAGTGGCTCCACCTGCTCCGCTTCTGCCACCGCAGTCTCCCAGTTTCTTGTGGCGTTAATCCGGATGTGGCTCTGGAGCTGGGCCGGGCGGAGACCCCGGATGAAGTTCCAGAGGGCGAGCTTCTCCACTACCTCCGGTTCGAAATCCGGGTAGCTGCGCCGTGTCAGCAGCCGTATGTCCGCTGCACAGGCTCCTAGGCTCTTCCGGCTGCCTCGCCGACAGTTGGCCAGCTGTTCCTCTGTGTGCTCAGCGTTGGCCGCTCTCCCAAACCACCTCTGGATCGCTCCTTGTAGCGCTGGCCAGCTGCGGCGTTCCTCGGGCCGGAGATCGGACAGCGTGCGGAGAGCCCTTCCCTCCAGGGCCAGCGCAACCTGCACAGCGGTCTCTTCAGGTGGCCAGCCGTTCAGCGCAGCAGCCAGCTCGATCTGGACCAGGTAGTTGTCCAGCAGGGCTTCACTCTTGAAGCGGGGAATCTTGGCCCGCTGCCGGATGGGTGGGACGGTCGATCGGTCGATCTCGGTCGATCGCCGCTCCTGGTCGCAGTGAAATCGCCGGCCCGTCCTGCCCTGAAAAGGGCGGGGAGCGGGGCTGGTTTGCTTCGCTCAGCCCGCCCTGCCTTGAAAAAGGCAGAAGGCGGGGCACGCTGGTCCCGTTGGGTCTGCTGCTCCGTTCATCCCGGCGAGCAACTCCGGGGGTCGGTGTCTCAGCTCTGTCGTCCGTTTCCAGCTGAGCGATGAATCGCTCCAGCTGCTGGATCTCCGCTCGGATCCTGGCTTCCATCTGCTCCATGTCCCACTTCTGACACCAGTGTGACGTATGCGAGGTTCACACAAGAAGACGAGCAGATGGCTGCGACAAAACAGGCTTTATTGAAGACACAACACTGAACACAGACAGGAGGGGAGGTCATTCTCCCAGACCTCCGTTTCAATAAGGGTTACACAGACACATAATCATTCCTGTTCTAATTCTACCTATAACCTACTGTATATTATAGGTTATAGGTATATTCTACCTATATTATACTGTGTATAATGACACAGTAATAACAGTTTAACACACACGAAATTAACATCCTCTGCTGGCAAAGCATGCTGGGAAAATCCCTGCCCCCCTTAACACAGCCCCAACGTTACAATATCACACTGTATCAATTTTGCCCCCACTTATGCTAGTCCAGCAAAAGCTAGCGGTACTCAAATGCTTTCCAAGCAGTTTTTTTTTTTATTACTTATTTTGTACCCGTAGGTAGATTTGTTTTGCAGTCTGGTGACAAACCACCAGCTGCCGGTCGCTGCGTGCGCAAGCACTCCTTAACTCCCTAACCTGCATGTTTTTGGCATGTGGGAGGAAACCGGAGAAATCCCGGAGTAAACCCACGCAAACACGGGGAGAACATGCAAACTCCACACAGATCACTGTTGGCCGGGGGCAGGGATCGAACCCACGATCTCACGGTCCTCGCGATCCCCCGGCCGAGGGTAAAGCTGTGCTGCCACAGTGCTATCCACTGCTCCACCGTGCAGCCCTTTTTACATGAAATGGTCAGTCAGAGGGCAACTCGTATGATGATAATGCATATAAAGTTGTGTGTGTGTGATTGTTCATTAACACGACACAAGCACAATCGGTAAATCAAAGCTGCTGCTCACATGGCGTTTATCTAAGAAGTCACTGGTCCAGCTGAACTTTTGCATTTGACATCCCTTGACACTGTGGAAAAAGCAAGCTGGAAACTTGCATAACAACTAAAGAAAAAGCTCCCCCCGAGTGGAGCAGATATATCGCTGCTTTAACCATGCAAATACAAACGTCACTGAATTGTTTTAAACTTGAATAAAAACGACAGAAGCGGGTACTTCCCTACAATACACAACAGTTTAATAACAAAAGTCAGAACCCGACTTACCTCACAATGGCCTGGCTTAAAACTAACCACAACACGTTATAAAGAAAATACGAACACCACATTTTAACAACTGCCGTGTCCAGTGGCGTACCTGTGCAGAATGAAGAAAACTAAACTAATATTTGATCAGCAGCAGCAGCAGCCGCAGCCGAGTTGATGTACCCCAAAATCAATCGATGCTCGGTAATGTGAATTTGATTTTTTTTTACCTGTGTTCAGTCTTTCAGGCGATCTGTTTGACGCATTGTTTGCTGGTCCAGACGCCAGAGTGACAGAGCACCGCCGAACTCATTGCCTGACAGACCTGACTGAGGAACATAAATACTCATCTGAACATAGGTTACTTCTGGTTTGGGAGGAGCCTAATGTTGCATTCACGTCATGGTTGAAATACAGGACTTACTAACTAAGCGTTAAACTTTCAGACTTTCACCAACAAGTATTTCGTTACTGGACCCTCTTATACAAACACATTTTTCCCCCACATCACTGGAACAACAGATATATTTTGTGCAATAAGAAATCGTTGTTTTGGGGAACCTGGATGGAAAAGGGTGTATGGTCTGTGTTTCACCTGCTGGATAATTCAGGATTTTATTTTTTATTTATTTTTTTAAGTTATAAAGATATTTGCTCAAAGTGTAAATTTAATTTCCCACAAAATGAATAAAATAAACTAAATAAAGCAATCCCGGTTCCATTCAAAACAATGATTGGACAAATTTGTATTCATTCTAATGCTGTGGTAGATGTCAGATCATTGTGCACTGAGGGCATCAAAATGTCTAAATGTTACGTTTATTCGAGTCAACTAAAGAGGAATATATCCTCCAAGAATACTCAAAACAAAAGGCTGGGATGATAAGAAAACGATAATTACATGACCACCAGCAGGACACAGTCCAAGGACGGATAAGTTTTTCAATTCAATTCAATTCAATTTTCAATTCAATTCAGCTTTATTTATATAGCGCCATATCACAACAAAAGTCATCTCATAGCACTACCAAATGCTGGGAAAACCCCACAATTGCAGAAAGACCCCAGCAATCAGACGATCCCCTGTGAGCAAGAACATAGCGACGGTGGAGAGGAAAAACTCCCATTTAACAGGAAGAAACCTCTAGCAGAACCAGGCTCAGGGAGGGGCAGTCATCTGCTGTGACTGGCTGGGGGTGAGGGGATAGAGAGGATGAAGAGAACAGACATAAAGAACATGAATGGTGAGAAGCCAAGTACATTATTGGAGGTCACCCGGCAGTCTGAATCTATTAACAGCAACACAAAAGGGGGATTAAGAGACACAAGATCCCTCCCTAATCATAGGCTATATTGAAAAGGAAGGATTTTACCCTGTTCTTAAAAACAGAGATCGAGTCTGACTCCCAGACCCGGAGTGGTAACTGGTTCCACAGAGAAGGAGCTTGATAGCAGAAGGCTCTGCCTCCCATTGTCAGGCTGTCAGACTGTACAACCTAAGCAGGGCTGCTCACAGAGATAGCAAAAAGATGTGACAACCTAATAGTATTGAATGCAAAAGACGCAATAGACTTACACAATGGTCCCCTCCGGTATACAACTAGGAAAAGACCGGTAGCTACAGAGGGTGACAATATGTATGGGTACATAATCATACCATGTAGGATAACTAAGTAGACGGTTATGCTGTTTCATTCCATCTAGCTACAATGCTCCGCACTGTGTGTGTTTATATATTTATTCCATCTAGCGACAATGCTCCACACTGTGTGTTTATATATTTACATATTTATTCCATCTAGCTACAATGCTCCGCACTGTGTGTTTATATATTCATATATTTATTCCATCTAGCTTCAACGCTCCACACTGTATGTGTGTTTATATATTCACATACTTATTCCATCTAGCTACAATGCTCTGCACTGTGTGTGTTTATATATTCATATATTTATTCCATCTAGCTACAATGCTCCGCACTGTGTTTATATATTTATGCATTTATTCCATCTAGCTACAATGCTCCGCACTGTGTGTCTATATATTTATATGTACATATGTATACTCGCTGCTCTTGTTTTTTTTCTTGCCTTCTGTTTGTTGCTCTGAGTGTTGCTATCCCTGTGCTGTTGCAATCCTGGAATTTCCCCATTGTGGGACTAATAAAGGCTTATCTTATCTTATCTTATTGTACTTTTGGAGATTCTGAGTATTACAAGTAATCCAGCATTTTGGGAGTGTAGTACTCTGTTAGGATGATAGGGTAATATCAGATCTTTTATACAGTATATAAGGGGGCCTGATTATTAAGAGCTTTGTAAGTGAGAAGAAGGATTTTAAACTTAATTCTAAACTCTATTGGAAGCCAATGAAGGGAGGCCAGAACCGGAAAGATATTATCTCTCTTTCTAGAACCAGTTAAAACTCTTGCAGCAGCATTTTGGATCAACTGAAGAGTTTTTAAAGATATTTTAGGACAACCCGATAATAGCAAGTTACAATAATCTAATCTAGAGCTTCCAAAGGTGTGGGTCAGTTTCTCAGCATCATTCAGAGACAAGATGCTCCTAATCTTGGCAATATTGATGATAGAAGGCAGTCTTAGAAATAAATTTAATATGTGAATTAAAGAACAGATCTTGATCAAAAATAACTCCAAGGTTCCTCACAGAACTATTCAGAGTGAGAGTAGCGGCATCCAAATTAAGAGTATGATTTGGAAAGGAATTTCTAAGTTTTTTTGGACCAACAAGAATGACTTCAGTCTTATCTGGGTTTAATAGCAGAAAATTACAAGTCATCCAGCTTTGATCTCCTTAAGACAGGCATCTAACTTGGCTAATTGATTATAATCATCGGGCTTCATTGACAGGTATAGTTGTGTGTCATCTGCGTAACAATGAAAATGTATACAGTGCTTTCTAACGATATTACCTAACGGAAGCATATATAAACTAAAAAGAGTAGGGCCTCACACAGATCCCTGTGGAACTCCGTGACTGAGCTTAGAGTTGGAAGAAAACTCATCATTGATGTGAACAAACTGAAGTCTATCAGACAAATAAGATCTAAACCACTACAGCGAAGTTCCATTTAGTCCAACACAGTGTTATCATCTATCAAGTAGAATGGCATGATCGATAGTATCAAAGGCTGCACTAAGATCTAAAAGGACAAGCACAGAAACAAGTCCATTATCAGATGCAATAAGGAGGTCATTAGTGACCTTCACTAAGGCTGTTTCAGTGCTGTGATGAACTCTGAACCCAGATTGAAACTCTTCAAATAAACCATTTCCCTGCAAGTGGTCAAACAATTGCACAGCAACAACTCTTAATTAGGGTTTTTAAGGGTTTAATTACAGCAATTTTAGAAGCCTGCGGTACATGGCCTAATGTTAAAGAAGAATTGATTGTTTGAAGAATACGGCTGCCAATAAATGGGAAGACTTTTTTAAATAAACTGGTAGGAACAGGGTCTAAAAGACAAGTTGAAGGCTTGGATGAGGAAATTATTTTATCTAACTCTAAAAGATCAGTTGGAGTAAACTTATCCAAACAGATATCAATTGAAGGAGTTGTAGTAGTTACTGTATTTAAGTTAACGGTGAGAAGAATTTGACTGATTTTATCTCTAATAGATGAAATTTTATGATTGAAAAAGTTCATAAAGTCCTGACTAGAAAGCTCTAAGGGAATGCAAGGATTGACAGAGTCCTGACTCTTTGTCAGCCTGGCTATTGTGTTGAAAAGAAACCTGGGGTTATTCTTATTCTCTTCTACTAATGCAGTGTAATAACTTGTTCTAGCTTTTCTAAGAGAATTTTTATACATTAAGAGATGATTTCTCCACGCTAAATAGAATTCATCTAAATTAGTAGAACACCATTTTCTTTCTAATTGACGAGTCTTCTGTTTTAAGCTACAAGTTTTTGTGTTAATCCAAGGGGTTAGAAATCTCTGGTTAGACTTTTTCTTTTTAAAAGGGGCCACCAAATCTAGAGTCTGATGAAGAGAGGCTGTATCACTATCTACCATGCTATCAATTACGGAAGGAGCAGACTCTCCATCTTTTATTTCCGTTGTGTTGACCCATGGTATAGAGGAGACAATCTGCGAAAATTTGGTAACGTCATCTGAAAGACATCTGCTGTAGTAATATTTTTCTTTAGGAGTCAGATAATCAGAAATAGTGAAATCAAAGGTTAACAGACAATGATCTGACAGTACAGGATTATGAGGAGACACTACCAGATTTTCTATTTCTATACCATAAGTCAGAACAAGGTCCAATGTGTGGTCGAGATAATGGGTAGAATTTTCTACTTTCTGGGAAAACCCCATTGAGTCTAAAATTGAATTGAATGCCTTATTAAGACAGTCACTATCTACATCAACATGTATATTAAAATCCCCTACAATAATTATTCTATCTGATTTCAGCACTAAATCAGCTAAAAATTCAGCAAATTCGAATAAAAACTCTGAGTAGGCCGAGGGAGGACGGTAAACAAAGAAAATTGGGTTCAAGCCAAGATAGCCAACATGCCCCACACTGAGGACCAGGCCCTCAAAGGAATTAAAACAGGATTTTTGCTTTACATTAACTTGTAATTTAGAATGGAAAATTGCCACTACTCCACCTCCACGACCAGAACTTCTGGTATTATGATAGTTTAGATAACCAGAGGGAGTTGATTCATTCAAACCAATACAATCATCTTGCCCTAGCCAAGTCTCTGTGAGGGATAATAAATCGATCTGATGATCAATTAATAGATCATGAACTAGTAGAAACTTGGGAGTTAGAGACCTAATATTTAATAAACCACATTTAATTTTTAAATTATGAGGAGGAACAGAGGTCAAATGATTAAATTTAGAGACTTGAGGTTTGATTTGAGTTTTACCAACATTTTGTTTAATCACTTTGGGATGTTTATACATTATATTTTTATTAACTTTGGGGGGAGTAGACAAAGGTTCTCTAAGGGAGAAGACAGGGGCAAAGTTGGGGGTGGTGGATGAGGAGGAGCTGCAGAGAGACGTGTATTTATCAAGTTGTGTTGTTTTTGTCTTAGGTTATAGGGAGTCAGGTTATGCAGCATCTCAGGAAGAGACAGTGAATAAACATGGGAGAACAAGGCCCAGGGAGTTCCTGGCAAGATAGCAGGAAGGAGTTAGGGACATAGGGGGTTGAATGCAGTGTAATGTAAATGTCATGCTGTGTGATGAGTAATGCCATGAAACGTGTGAAGAGAGAGTTCAGTGAAGAGAGGAGAGCTTGTTGAAATCATTCATTCTGTTCTGTACTTGTGAGATGTGAAGTGTGTAATAAACCATCTGTCCATGAATCTGCCTCTTATTTGACACACTCCACACTGGTGACCCTAGACGAATTATGGAAAATGACGCAAGAACCCCGGAGCCGGTCCGGTCGGGAAACCCCAGCGACGCAGCAGCCATCCCACAGACAGCCCGGACTGGAGCCCCCAGCAACGCGTGTGCGGTTTCAGTCAAACTACCGGACTTTTGACAGCACAACCTGCGCTCTTGGCTCCACCACACCGAGGCCCAGTTCGCCCTCTGGGGAGTAACGGCAGACGACACCAAGTTCTACCATGTGGTAGCAGCGCTGGACACCCGCACAGCCCAGCAGGTAGCGAGCCTGCTCGATCAGCCTCCAGCCCACAGCAAATACGAGGCGCTCAAGGCTGCGCTGACCCGGCGCTACACGCTCTCGGACTGTGAGAGAGCGGAGAGGCTCCTGGGGCGGACCAAGTTAGGAGATGGTTTGGCCGTCGACCTGATGGAGAAGATGCTTGCGTTAATGGGCACGGACAACGGGCACTTTCTGTTTGCCCACCTTTTCCTCCGGAACCTTCCAACGGAGGCGAGAGCGGTTCTGGCCAATTCGCCGTTGCTGGCCACGCGTGACTACCGTGAGCTAGCCCAGGAGGCAGACCGGATCATCCTCACCACCAGGGTGGTCAACGCGGCGGCGGCGGAGCCCAGCGAGACGACCAGAGGAGGCGAGGAGCTACCGACGGTAGTGGCAGCAGGGGCCAAGGAGCGCCAGAGAAACACGCTCTGCTTCTACCACCGCCGCTTCTGAAAGAACGCGCGCAGATGCGCGCCACCATGCCAGTTCAAGCGCTCGGGAAACGCCAAGGCTGGCAGTTGGTAGCAGCTGCGACCGCCGGGGAAGAGAACAAGCTGCTCTACGTGACGGACTCGTGCTCGGGGAGACGCTTCCTTGTTGACACCGGAGCCCAGAAGAGCGTCATCCTACCATCTTACGCTGACCGGCTGGCAGGACCTAGCGGCCCCGAACTTGTGGCAGTAAATGGCTCGGAGATTAAGACGTTCGGTGAGAGAACACTGGCCTTATCTCAACATGGCCACTCGTATGAGTGGACTTTTATCATAGCAGCACTGTGTTGCCCGATCCTGGGTGCTGATTTTCTGTGTGCGCATGGTTTACTTGTGGATGTTGCTAACAGACGCCTGGTTAATGCACTGTCCTTTGAATCTCTCCCCTGTATAGCTCCAGGGACCCGGCCAACAGCACAAGCCAACGTCACAGCTCCAGGCGGTAAGTTCCACGCACTGCTCACTCAGTTCCCAGCACTCATGGTCCCAACGTTTTCGGCGGCCATCGCGAAGCACGGGGTGGAGCACTTTATCACCACCACCGGGCCACCCATTTTCGCAAGACCTCGGCGCTTGGATGCAGCTAAACTGGCCATAGCGCGCGAGGAGTTCACCAACCTGGAAAGGCTGGGCATCATCAGGCGTTCGAACAGCCCATGGGCATCCCCGCTACACATGGTCCCTAAGGCTGAGGGCTCGTGGTGACCGTGCGGTGATTTCCGCAGGTTGAACAACACCACAGCACACGACCGCTACCCGATTCCCCACATACAGGACTTTTCCGTTCACCTCGCCGGAGCACGCATTTTTTCCAAAATAGACCTGGTCCGCAGTTATCACCAGGTCCCAGTGCGCGCGGAGGACGTACCCAAAACAGCGGTAATAACTCCATTCGGTTTATTCGAGTTCCTGCGCATGCCATTCGGGTTAAAAGGCACGGCACAGACGTTCCAGCGCATGATGGATGCAGTGCTGCGCGATCTCCCGTTCGTGTTCGTCTACCTGGACGATACCCTGGTAGCCAGTGCGTCCGAAGACGAACACAAAACCCACCTCAGGACGGTTTTCCGGAGGTTGGAGGAGCACGGGTTAATAATCAACCTGGCGAAATGCCAGTTCGGCGTGACGGAGATTGATTTTTTGAGGCACCGCGTCTCTCCGGAAGGAGCGATCCCATTGCCCAACAAAATGTGCGCCATAGCGGATTTTCCCCGGCCTCAGACGGTCAGGGCGCTGCAAGAATTTTTGGGGATGGTGAACTTTTATAACCGTTTCCTTCCCCGCGCGGTGCGGCTCATGCAACCATTGTACGCCGTGCTCAAGAGACAGAAACCTGCGGATGGGGTCAAATGGACCCCGGAGCGAGAGCGGGCATTCTCGGAGGTTAAAGTAGCCCTGGCAAACACCGCACTGCTGGCGCATCCGGACCCGGCAGCCCGGATAGCACTCACCACCAACGCTTCAGACATGGCTATAGGGGCTGTCGTGGAGCAGCGTGTCACCGGGGCTTGGCAGCCGCTCGCCTTTTTCAGCAGAACTTTGCGCGACAGTGAACGTAAATACAGCACGTTCGACAGGGAATTGCTGGCCCTCCACCTGGCCATACGCCACTTCCAGTTCTGGCTGGAAGGGCGCAGCTTCACCGCGTTTGTGGACCACAAGCCACTAACGTTCACGATGGCCAAGGTTTCAGAACCGTGGTCGGGCCAGCAGCAGAGACGGCTGGCCGCGATCTCAGAGTTTGCTACCAATATTCAGCATGTGTTGGGTAAACTGAATGTGGTGGCGGACTGCCTCTCGCGCGCCGTGGTGGCTCCAGTCTACGTGGGAATAGATTACGCAGCCATGGCCGTGGAGCAGATTAGCGATGCAGACGTGCGCGCGCTCCAGTCTGGACCAACAGGGTTAAGGCTGGAGAGCAGGGTACTGCAAGACGGCATGCCCCCCCTAATCTGCGATGTCTCCACGGGACGCCCGCGTCCGGTGGTCCCTGTCGCATGGTGCCGCCGCGTGTTTGAGTAGGTTCACACTCTGGCGCACCCAGGAGTGCGCGCGTCGGTCAAGATGGTGGGAGAGAAGTTTGTGTGGCCGAGCCTACGCAAACAAGTAAAAGAGTGGGCTGCGGCCTGCGTGGCGTGCCAACGAGCCAAGGTACACAGACACATGAAGGCTCCCTTGGAGCCGTTTCGGGTACCGGCTAAGAGGTTTGACCATGTTCACGTGGACCTCGTGGGCCCCCTCCCACCATCACAGGGGTGCATGCACCTCCTGACAGTGGTGGACCGCACCACGGGCTGGCCAGAAGCAGTCCCGCTGGCGGCAACCACCTCCACGGACGTGGCTCACGCTTTTTTAACAGCATGGGTGGAGCGTTTGGAGTCCCGTCGGACATTACGTTCGACAGGGGCCCTCAGTTTTTTTCTGACCTCTGGCCCGCGATGGCCCGCAGCCTGGGTGCTGCAATTCATCGCACAACCGCATACAACCCACAGGCCAATGGGTTATGCAAGCGTTTTCATAGATCACTGAAAGCAGCACTCAGGGCTTCCCTGACGGATGCAAATAGGGTGGACAGGTTGCCGTGGGTTTTATTGGGGTTGCGCTCCGCGCCAAAAGAGAATTTGGAAGCTTCCCCGGCAGAGCTTGTTTTTGCGCAGCCCCTACGGCTGCCCGGGGAATTTCTGCCAGATAATCCTGCGCCGGACAGCTCCCCGTCTCAGCTTTTGCAGCGGAGCGCAAACACAGGCATGCTGCCGGGCCCGGCCCACCACTGTTTTCCGCGTGCTTTCGTGACTAAAACTTTGAAGAACGCGGAGTTCGTGTTCATCAGACACGACGCCCACCACCCGCCATTGCGCCCACCCTATGATGGCCCGTTCAGAGTGTTGGAAACAGGGGACAAACATTTTTTGCTAGACTTGGGAGGTTGGCGGGAGAAAATTGGCATAGACAGACTCAAACCCGCCTTCGTAGCAGCGGACGAGCAAGTGCTGTTGGCTAGGGCCCCTCGGTGTGGAAGACCCCGTCGGAGAGCTCCCCAGGGAAGCGATCCACCAGAGCAGCCACATGGACAGAGCGAAGTTCCCCCCCCCTCGCCACGGCCCACCCGCAGTCAGACACACTCCCAGCAGCCCCCCACCGGCACAGCAGTGCCACGGAGGCAGTAAACCCCAGTTACAGCAGATATGGGAGGAGACTGAAGCCAAGAGAGCGTGTGGACTGATGTTCTATCTAAGATGCTGGGGGGGGGGGGGGTGTTATAGGGAGTCAGGTGATGCAGCATCTCAGGAAGAGACAGTGAATAAACATGGGAGAACAAGGCCCAGGGAGTTCCTGGCAAGATAGCAGGAAGGAGTTAGGGACATAGAGGGTTGAATGCAGTGTAATGTAAATGTCATGCTGTGTGATGAGTAATGCCATGAAACATGTGAAGAGAGAGTTCAGTGAAGAGAGGAGAGCTTGTTGAAATCATTCATTCTGTTCTGTGCTTGTGAGATGTGAAGTGTGTAATAAACCGTCTGTCCATGAATATGCCTCTTATTTGACACACTCCACAAGGTTATAATATTTTGGGTAACGGGAGACAGACGCAATCTCTGTAGGGTTATAAATCGAAGACTGATCCAAACAGTGAGAATTATTTGGATTAATGGGATTAATATGAGAAGTGGAAACAAAAAAGGGCTGTTGGCAGACCCAGGAACTTCAGAGTGAGTTAACGCACCAAATCCCAGTCACTGCATTAAAAAACGCTGAATGGAATAGAAGATAAGATAAGATAAGATAAGCCTTTATTAGTCCCACAACGGGGAAATTCCAGGATTGCAACAGCACAGGGATAGCAACACTCAGAGCAACAATCAGAAGGCAAGAAAAAAAACAAGCAAGAAAGAGCAGCTAATATACATATGTACATATTACTATAAAATATATGTATACACACACACACAGACACACAGTGCAGAGCATTGTAGCTGGATGGAATAAATATATGAATATATAAACACACAGTGCAGAGCATTGTAGCTAGATGGAATAAATATGTAAATATATAAACACCCACAGTACGGAGCATTGCAGCTAGGTGGAATAAATATGTAAATATATAAACACACACAGTGCGGAGCAATGTAGCTAGATGGAATAATATGTAGATATATAAAAACACAGTGCGGAGCATTGTAGCTAGATGGAATAAATATATAGATATATAAATATAAACACACCCAGTGCTGAGCATTGTAGCTAGATGGAATAAATATGTAAATATATAAACACACACAGTGCAGAGTATTGTTGCTAGATGGGATGAAACAGCATAACCATCTACTTAGTTATCCTACATGGTATGATTATGTGCCCATACATATTCTTACCCTCCATAGCGACCGGTATTTTCCTAGTTGTATGCCGGAGGGGACCATTGTGTAAGTCTATTGCATCTTTTGCATTCAAAAAACTATTAGTTTGTTACGTCTTTTTGCTATCTCTGCGAGCAGCCCCCTGCTTAGGTTGTACAGTCTGACAGCCGTTGGTAGGAAGGACCTACGAAACCTCTCGGTTGTGCACCTGGGATGATGTAGTCTGCTGCTAAATGAGCTCCTCAGTGCATTCAGCATGTCCTGCATAGGGTGGAACTCGGACTCTAGCAGAGATGACAGTTTAGCCACCGTCCTTCTCTCTCCTATCTCCTCCACCGGATCAAGGCACTGCCCCAGGACAGAGCTAGCTTTCTTAATCAGTTTGTTCAGTCTCTTCCTATCGGCTGCAGTAATGCCACTGCCCCAGCAGACCACTCCAAAAGTGATGGCTGATGCCACCACCGTGTCATAGAATGTCTTCAGCAGCGCCCCTTGTACACCAAAAGACCTGAGTCCCCTCAGCAGGAACAGCCTGCGCTGTCCCTTCTTGTAGAGTGCGTCAGTATTGTGTGACCAGTCTAGTTTATTGTTCAGATGAAACACCCAGGTACTTTATAGGATGTCACCATCTCGATGTCTGTTCCCTGTATATTTACTGGTGCTGTGAGGGCTGCCATGCCTGCGGCAGTCCACCACCTGCTCCTTAGTTTTCCTTGCGTTGATCTGGAGGCAGTTCCGATGGCAACCAGTCCACGAAGTCTTGGGATAAGCCCTCTGTACTCAGCTTTCATCTCCATTGGAGATGAGGCCAACGATCGCAGAGTCATCAGAGAACTTCTGTAGATGGCAGTGTGTTGTGTTGTGTGAGAAGTCCGCAGTATAAAGAGTGAACAGGAAGGGAGCCAGCACCGTTCCCTGGGGGGCCCCCGTGCTACTGATGATCGTGTCGGGACACACAGTCCCGGGTTCTCACAAACTGTGGCCGGTTCGTGAGGTAGTCCAGGATCCATGATGACAGGTGCTGGTCCACCCCTGCGCGCAGCAGCTTGTCCTTCAGGATCATCGGTTGGATGGTGTTGAAAGCACTGACGAAGTCAAAGAACATGATCCTCACCATATTCCCGGGCTTCTCCAGGTGGGACAGAGAACGGTGAAGGAGGAAGATCACCGCATCCTCCACCCCAATGCCATGCTGGTAGGCGAACTGGAGTGGATCCATCGCTGGTTCCACCAGGGGGCGGAGGTGAGCAAGGAGCAGTCTCTCCAGGGTCTTCATCAATCTCCAAGAACAGATTGTCCCTTAAAACACGTGCACCAAGTCTATTAGGGTGGATGCCATCAGGCCTCATAAGTGACGGGCGGTTCCAAAACAGGTTGAAATTGTCAACAAAACCAATGTTAAAAGAAGGACATGTAGAACACAACCAAGTATTAAGACTGAGAGTTCTGCTAAAATAATTGCAACCTCGTATGAGAGGCGCCAAAGGCCCAGAGATAAATGCACGTCTGCCACAGTTCATTAGAGTGGATACACATAAGGAGTTGTTCAGAACCCCTTATAAGAACTCCTTCTACAAAGATCTAGAGTGATGATAGTCAAGTCAGTGGCGGTAATGCACCTGTAAGCTGGTTGCCAACCGCCAATCAAATCTAAAAGAAGAAGATATCATACATGATGTGTAGTGAGTGGGTAGTGTGTGTCTTGCCGTACCTGCGCTGGGTGTGATGTAAGGCGGGCTGCAGCACTACTATAAATAGTTCCATGTGTGTTCAATAAAGGGAGTTTGCTGTATGGCATAACAGACTCCAGTCTCTGATTTACCGACATAACATTTTGGCAACGAGAGTGTGATGTATGGAGTATGTGTGTCCTGTGATGCCGTGGCCACCCAATGTATGAATGTAAGGACACTCCTGATCGAGGTTCCTGATAGACCCCAATAGGAGAACAGCTCTGATTGCTGCTGAACTGAGTCACTACCAACATTGATATTGCTGCACTGAATCAAGACCAGGCTCCTAGATAAGGGCTCTTTAACAGAGGAAGGGATGGGCTACACATTCTTCTGGAGGGGTTACCCCTCAGGAGAACAACATCTGCATGGTTTGTAGGACTGGCCATCAAAAACACCCTTCTACCAAGACTCAGTGAAACACCTGTTGGCATTAGTGAGAGACTGATGACACTCCGTATCCCCCTGGTTAAGAATTGCTTTGCTACACTTCTTAGTGCCTATGCACCGACCCTGCCATCGGAGAGTGAGGCAAGGATTCCTTCTACCAGTACTGGATGAAACTCTTCGCCGGATCCTCAAGAATGACAAGATCTTCTTACTTGGAGGATTTTAACGCCAGAGTGGGTCAGAACAATCAGATATGGAGTGGGAATGGGGAGTGCTTGGGCAGACACGGAGTTGACCAGGGCTAAACGCAAATGGAGTGAGATTGCTCACTGTGTGCTCTGAGCATAACCTGACCATAACCAACACCATCTTCCAGGCAAAAGGGCAAATACAAAACATCATGGATTCACCCTCGCTCTAAACTGACTGGCACCTGATTGATTACATCATTGTGAGGCACAGTGAGCATCACAGATGTGCCCACATCACCTCGTTCCATGAGGAGGTGCAGAATGCTGGACAGTATCACCCGGCTGATCGTGGCCAAGATCCACATGCAAGTGCGCCCCCCCTTTGCGACTACAAGGACCCAAAAGGAGGAAACTTGATTGCTCCAGCTGGGCAAATCTGGATGTAGAAATGACTTCATCGCTCCTGGTTGAAGAAGAACTAGGTGGGTGGAGCATTTCCTCAGTCTGCCTGAGAAGACCATGGACCAGAAGTGGGACTTCATCACCTCGGCTCAGCATTCCTTATAAAATCATGGAGCGCCTAATACCTGCAACGTATTTTCCCCAGGATAGAGGAAATTCTAAGTGTGGATCAAGCAAGTTTCCGCAAGGACCGCAGCACAGGAGAGCAAGTACTGGCCCTAACCACCTTCATCGAAAATGGTTTCAAGAGCAGACTGAAGACAGGGGCTGTGTTTCTCGATCTTACAGCCGCCTATGATACGGTCTGGCACAAAGGCCTCCTCCTGAAACTTACAAAGGCGATCCCTGACTGGGCATCAGCAATTATAAAAACCCTGCTGACCAACCGAAGGTTCAGAGTCTACCTCGGTCAGAACACAAGCGAACTCAGAACTCAGAAAAGATTTATTGCCAAGTACATTAACAGATAACTGATAACAGATCACTGATAACATACGAGGGATTTGACTTGACACAGAAAACGACCTGCATTTCCGGTGACACGGCTGCATCTGTGAACACGCCTGTCAACAGAAGGGTACAGGATGCATGGGAAGAAAGGATAATACAATAGGAAGGAGCAAAAAAACCATTGATTTTCAGAATAGTGGATACGTTGCAGTATTAGGCGCTCCATGATTTTATAAGGAATGCTGAGCCGAGCTGATGAAGTCCCACTTCTGGTCCATGGTCTTCTCAGGCAGACTGAGGAAATGCTCCACCCCACCTAGTTTCTCAACCAGGGAGCGATGAAAGTCATTTCTTACATCCAGTAAGTCACTTCACTTTCAGAATAGATTTTCAGAATAGTGGTCATATATGATCAATATTATGATTACAAGAAAAAAAAAGCCCTCAATGCACAGTCAGCAGACAAAAAAGTTCACAAGGACACAGAGAGAGCAGTGAGTGAATCATCTTTATCATCAGTTTGTGAATCAGTATGAGTGTAATGTTGAATGTAGGTGTTTGTATCAGTTAAGAACAACAAGGACTCTTTGGCAGGAGGTGTTTTGTCTAGCTGCTGGCATTGTCCTTGAGCCATGCAGCTGCCTGTCCGAAAGGCCGTGAGCTCAATGTTTTGAAAACAAAAAGCTGCAGATCATCTGGAGGATTTGTGTGAGGGAAGTCAATTTCGTCGAATAGTACTGATCTCAGAGAGAAAAAAACTTTATATTCTCTTACAGATTCAGTACTTAATCCTTCAGTGCTGGAACGTTGAATCCTTCATGATGGCTCTGAGCGTATTCATGATGTAATCCACCTTCCTAGACAGTTCTCCCATTTGCCGCTAACAGAGTCCTCTCCATTTATCAATTTGATGGTTGAACCTCGCCTGGCCAGCATTTTGATAGGTTGTGTCCATCTTCATCAATTTTCGGTACACCAGGACAATCCCAGATCCAATCAGAACGATCCCAATCACCATTACTACGAAGACGTACAAATCTTCTACATCTTCGATGGAAAGATCAGACAGGCACAAGAGTTTCCAATTACTTGTTTCCCGTAAATAGCCCGCAGCAGCCGTTCCTGCGGGGCAAACAACCTCCCCCGGGGCACTTTTCCTCGTTGAAAAAATAGTGTCAATTGCGTTCAAAGCCCAGCTTATTAATTCCATAATTTCTTTCAATAATCAGCAGTAAAGACACGCAGACAGACGACAGCAAGCTGGGATCCAGTTAGTTAGGGAAGGAGGAGATAAGTCAGAGCAGGAGAGAAGAAAAAGGCGTCTGCTCTCTTTGGAGGGCGGAAGTGAAGGACATGGAGCGCATGGAGAACGCAGAAAAACGGACTCCCACAAGGCTCAGTTCTAGCTCCAACCCTGTTCAACCTCTATATAAACGACCTGCCCACTACAAAATCCCGCAAATTCATCTATGCAGACGAAATCTGTTTGGCAGTCCAAGCACCAGACTTTGAGCCACTGGAACGGGTGCTCACCGAAGATCTTGCCAAACTGGACCAGTTCTGCAAAACCTGGCACCTAAAACCAAGCCCAGCAAAAACCATCTCCAGTGTATTCCATCTCCACAGTGTAAAAGCTGCCAGAGAACTAAACATCCACCTGAGCGGACTTAAGCTTAAGCATGCCTCGAATCCAACCTACCTTGGAGTGACCCTTGACAGGACTCTATCCTTCAAGGAACATTTAAAGGGGACGGCTACTAAGGTGAAGGCATGAAACAACCTGCTCTGCAAGCTCGCTGGTGCAAAATGGGGGGCAGCAGCCTCCACCCTGCGCACCTCAGCACTGGCTCTTTCATACTCTGTAGCAGAATATTGTGCCCCTGTCTGGTCTAGGTCATCCTACACACACCACGTAGACACCCAGCTCAACACAACCATGAGAACCATAACTGGGACAATCCACTCAACACCACTCCCCTGGCTCCCTGTACTGTCAAATATAGCCCCCCCACACATCCGGCGAGCAGCACTAACTCAAAGGATGCTTCAAAAAGCCAAAGATTCTCCTCACTTACCAATCTATGCAGATATCTACACCCCACCCACTGCCCGACTTCCATCCAGACGGCCGATTTGGAAAAACCCTCCCCCAGCTGACTTCACCATCCAGACAGCTTGGCAAGAGGAATGGGAGACCAAGGAGGTCCCAAACAAACACCTGGGGACAAACCCCAACCAACAGGTCCCGGGCACCAACCTCCCAAGGAGACAGTGGTCTACACTCAATCGCTTCAGGACTGGACATGGTCCCTGCTTGGCCAGCCTTCACAGATGGGGCAGTAGCCCTAGCCCACTGTGTGCATGTGGAGAGGAGCAAACAATGGAACACATCATAGAGGCTTGCCCGCTCCAAAGACTGGAAGGAGGATTACACACTCTCCATACGGCAAACCAGGAGGCAACTGTTTGGCTTGAGGACTTTGCATTCGCTAAATAAATAAATAAAATCAGCTCAGCTCTTTGTGAGGCAGCAGCCCAAACGATTGGCTATAAGAGAAAGAACCACCAAGACTGGTTTGATGACAACTGGGACACCATCCATGACTTGTTGGAGGACAAGCACAGAGCACATCAGGCAACCTCAAGGAACCCCTCATCCATTATCATCAGGCATCAGTGGCAGAGAGCTCGGCGGGATGTACAAAGGGCTACTCAGACAATGCAGAACGAGTGGTGGACAAAAAAGTCACATGAAATCCAGGCCTTTGCCGCTAAAAATGACATGCATAATTTTTATAATGCTGTCAAGAAGATTTACGGCCCAACAAATCGCTGCATCACTCCCCTGAAAACAGCAGATGGGCTGAGAATCCTAAAGGATCAGCCTAACATCTTGCTGAAATGGGCTGAACACTTTAGTACCCTGATTAACCAGGACTCAAATGCAGACCCCACTGTTCTCGACGACTTGCCTACCCTTCCTCCGATGCAAGACCAGGATCAGCCCCCAACCTTCCTGGAGGTTCTATCAGCTACCCGCTCTCTCAAAAACAACAAGTCCCCTGGTAATGACAACATCCCTGCCGAGCTGTTGAAACAAGGAGGCTACTTGTGTACAAAAACCCTGCACAAGTACATCACCAAGGTCTGGACTGATGATAACATCCCACAACAATGGAGAGACGCCACAATTGTCACCATTTATAAAAACAAGGGTGACATGGCTGTCTGCGGCAACAGCAGGGGTATTTCGCTCCTTGCTGTTGCTGGTAAGGTCCTGGTGAAGGTGATGCTTCACAGGCTGATCAACAACATCACAGAATCAGTGCTGCCTGAATTGCAATGCAGTTTCAGAAAGGGCAGGAGCTCAGTGGACATGATTTTCACAGCTCGGCAGCTGCAGGAGAAATGTCGGGAGCAACACCAGGACCTGTTCATGGCCTTTGTCGATCTCTCCAAAGCTTTCGACACTGTCCATAGAGAACTCCTATGGGAAGTTCTTCCTAAGTTTGGCTGCCCCAGTAAGTTTGTCAATATCCTCCGCCAATTTCATGATGGTATGACTGCTCGGGTAACTATAGGAGGACAGGAATCTCCTTCCTTCCCCATTTGTACAGGGCTTAGGCAGGGGTGTGTATTAGCACCAGTACTTTTTAACATCTTCCTGCTCTGTGTCACCCAGCTTGTCCACAAGGAGATTGAGGACAGCAGCGGTGTAACAGTGGACTTCCGTCTAGATGGCAACCTTTTTAATATAAGGAGGCTCCAGGCAACCACCAAACTGCAAAGGGTGAGAGTCATTGAGCTACAGTATGCAGATGACTGTGCTCTGGTATCTCATAGCCCACAAGATCTCCAGTCTGTTCTTACTGCTGCGGTGAAAGCATACAGCAGGACGGGACTGACGGTGAACACCATCAAAACAGAGGTCGTCTGCCAATGGAGCACCACTATCCCATCTACTTCACCTACCTTCACTGTTGCTGGTGAACAGCTGTCTGTTGTTCCATCTTTCAAGTACCTGGGGAGCATCCTCTCTGTAGACAACACCATTGACAGTGAGGTCCAGAACAGGATCAGGCAGGCATCAGCTTCTTTTGGGAGACTCCGGCGTCGGGTCTTCCAGAACAAGAACCTCCATCTCCAAACAAAGATCTCTGTTTACCAGGCAGTCTGTGTCACTACTCTCCTCTACAGCTGTGAATCCTGGGTGACTTACAGCCGCCACATTAGGGATCTAGAGCGGTTCCATATACGCTGCCTTCAGCGCATCCTGGGAATCACCTGGCGTGACCATGTGCCTCATTCTGAGATACTCTTTAAGACCAGCTGTAGGAGTATTGAGGCAACAATCACCCAGCACCAGCTACGCTGGCTGGGACATGTGGTGAGGATGCCCCCAAACCGGCTGCCGTGTTATATGGCCAACTACACCATGGTCGACGCTCTGCTGGAGGGCAGAAGAAGCGCTACAAGGACCAGCTAAAGATGGCCTTAAAGAAGTGCAGGATCAGACCTGAGGCTCTGGAGGAGGCTGATGCTGACCGGAACACCTGGCGACAGCAGTGCCTTGTGGGGACCTGTATGATGGATGAGGACAGAACAGCCAGGAGACAGGAGAGAAGACTGAGGAGGAATGCACCTGTAGCCCCTGCTGCCACTACTACAACTTTTACATGCCCTACCTGCAACAGGACATGTGGGTCCAGGATAGGACTACACAGCCATCAAAGGACTCACCGATAGAAGTGGACGTCATCATCGGACTCGATGGACAACCGCAAAGCAAGGCCACCCAAGGGGTGATGTCAGGCGGGCACGCCCCACCATGTATATAAGTGTGTGTTCTCCACATTAAAAGTTCAGTTGGCTACATGGAGACTGGACTCCTGCCCACTCATTTCTCAGATATAACAATGACGACGAGGAGAAAAATGTGTGTGTGCTGGCTACCTCCACCACTACTGCCATTTCTGGAACACGCAGGTGAGCCGGTGATCCCGTGGCCGGAGTGGAGACAGGATTTTGAGGAGTACATCAGAGCGCTGGGTCTCCTTTGGATTGGCGGGAGACAGCGCCGGGCACTCCTGGTCCACAACCTCGGCACAGAGGGCAGAAGGATCCTTGACACGCTGGGTGAGGAAATGTGCTATGAGGATGCCGTCGAGCGGATGGCAGGGCACTTTGCAGAGCAGACGAGAACCAGGTGGCTGCAGGCGTGGGAGCCATGAGCACCGGGAACGGCGGAGACAGTTAGCTACGGGATGCTAACAGCCTGTTCCATGCCTATGGGCAAGCTAGCTGTTGAGCTAACTGCGCACCAAAACGAGGCTATGGGCACCAAGCTGGGCACCAAGGAGGGGCTGGGACAAAGTGTAGAAAAGTCCCCAGTCACTCAAGACAGCGAGCCACCTGTGGAGTCCAGCCTGGTGCAGGACCACAGCGGTGATGGGTCGGACAGCGTGGTGCACGAGGACGGCAGAGAGGAGCGGTAGCAGGAATCAACCTCACAGCTGGTGGCTTAGGACCCCGGGGAAGAACAGCGACAGGCGGGTGTGGAGACGACATAGCGGAGCGCCTGGGTCAAAGGCGTTGGGAGCAGCGACGAGGTGCCTGAGTCAGACAGTGGAGACGACGAGAGTGACACTGAGGGCCCAGAGGGAGAACTGGCACAGCCCGGTATGGTGACGACGGAGCAGGACACCTGGTACGTGAGTGCTGGATGCAGTGGCGGGGTGTCTGGATCAGAGAACGACAGAGACGAGAGCAATGCTGTAAACCCCGGGAGTGAGCAGCAGCAGCTGTGCACCATGGAGGTTGGGCAGTGTCTCAGTGCTGGAGCTCCATGCTCCTTGGACAAGGGTGCTGGGTGGTATGGCGAGGTGCCCGAGGCGGCGGACAATGCCGGAGAACAGGCTTTGGTTTTCCCCGAAATGTGGCCATGGGGAGCCGGAGCATCTGGAGCCATGACGCCGGTGTGTAAGGCAGTCGGGAACGGTCTAGCAGGTACGGAGAGATGGCGCACCGGACAACAACACTGTGGGCCCAGAGGGAAGAAGCGCCTAATGGCGGGAAGGGATATTTTCGCCGGGGAGGGGGGCTTCGACCCTGGGGGCAGGCAGCGGCCAGGAGCACAGATGCCGTGGGGCTGCCCGGGTCCCCCGGAGCTGTTTGGTAAATGGTGGCTACCCAGGGACTGTGGAATGACTTCAAAACAAATACATCTTGTGTAAATATCTGAATATATTTATTTTGTGTATATATTTGATGCTGGTGTGCATGTGAGTGAGCATGAGTAATATGGGATTATTTATGCATTTAAGAGACATGGTCCAATTTCAGTTGTTCTTTGTGTGAAATTGATAGGTTGTTTTATTACAGTGTATTATTCCCCATGTTCTTAGCGCGTGACTCGGCTTCCAAATTTGGGAGGTTCAATGGTTTGTATGGTTTTGCATTTTTCTAAAGGGGGGGAGAATATGATGTATGGAAGTATGTGTGTCTGTGATGCCATGCCCACACAAGGGGTGACGTCAGGCGGGCATGACCCACCATGTATATAAGTGTGTGTTCTCCACAATAAAAGTTCAGTTGGCTGCATGAAGACTGGACTCCTGCCCACTCATTTCTCAGATATAACAGAGAGAAAACCATGGAGGCGTGTGGGCTACCTTCACCTCTATCGCAGTTCTTGGAGTGTCCCAGAGAGCCAGCGATCCCGTGGCTGGATTTGATAGTGATGCTTGGGGGATACATTGCTGGGCTGGGCCTGGGTAGACTCGACAGGGACCAAGGACGGGCATGTCTGGCCTGTTGTCTCCGGCGTGGAGGGTCAGAAAATTCTCTGCGTGTTGGGAGAGACAGAGCTTTGTGCGGATGCTGTCAGGCAGCTGGCTGGAGATTTTGCCGAACGTTCAAGGGACAAGAAGCTGGAGCTGTGGGTAGCGAGACAGGAACTAAGCTAGTGAGCTCGGAGGAGCTAAAGACTCAGTCTGTGGCAACGGGATGGCTAGCCACAACGTTAGGTGCACGCCAAAACCGAGCTACATGCTACCAGCTGGGTATCCAGGGGGGACCAGAGCCCCTGGTTACCGATGACAGCAAGCCAGCCGAGGAGCTCAGCACGGTGCGTGACTGTAGCACTAGTGACGTTGACGGCGCGGTGAGTAGCGACAGCAGAGAGGGAGAGCAGTGACCGGACTCAACTGAGTCTTCCCCGCAGCTGGAGCCCAGGCAGCAGGAGAGCTGGAGCAAGCAGGCTGAATACCCCGGGAAGCAGTAACAACAGCTGGGCGCAGAAGCAGCGCAGCGGAGTGCCTTGGACGAGGGTGCTGGGCGCAGTGGCGAGGTACCTGGGTCGGTGAGTGACGCCGGCAAGAGTGATGCTGTGAGCCCCGGGAGAGAGCAGCGACAGCCGGACACAGAGGCAGCGCAGTGGAGTGCCTTGGATGAGGCTGCTGGGAGCAGTGGTGAGGCGCCTGGGTCGAGGAGCAGTGCCGATGAGCGAGCTTCGGTTTTCCCCGGAGTTTGGCCACAGGGGGCCAGAGTGTTTGGGGCTACAACAGCAACAGCTGCAGCGGTACTGAAGGCGGTCAGGGCGGACCGACAGGCACAGAGGGACTGCACGCCGGGCAGCAGCACCCCGGGTCCAGACGAGTGAAGCGGTCGGTGAGGAGAAGAGACATTCTCGCCGGGGAGGTGTGCTTCGACCCCGGGGGCAGGCAGCTGCCAAGACCACGTATGCTGTGGGGCTGCCCTGGACCCCCGAGCCAGTTTTACCCTTGGCTGCCCATGGACTGTGGTGTAACGGGAATAATTTTAATGTGTATATGTAAAAACCGTGTGGGATGTGAGTGTGTTGATACAGGATTATTTTGTGTATTTTTTATAAAATGATAATTTTAGTTGTTTTTGGGTGAATGTGTTAGGCCATTCTGTTCACTGTTTCCCGTTATTTCCCTTAGTACATGATTCGGGTCCTAAATTGGGGTGGGTCTGAATTGTGTGTATGTGTTTTACACTTTTGTAAAGGGAAGGGGAATGTTGTGTAGTGAGTGTGTATCGTGTGTGTCTTGCCGTACCTGCCCTGGGTGTGACGTCAGGCGGGCTGTGGCACCACTATAAATAGTTCCGTGCGTGTTCAATAAAGGGAAGCTGCATGGCATAACAGACTCCAGTCTCTCATTTTCTGACATAACAATACCCACTACTGCCAAAAGCTAAAGAAGTGACATTTAAAATTTTAAACGATATATATCCTAATAATTTTTTACATGAAAAATTTAATTGGGAAGATAAATGTTGTAATTTCTGTAAAAATTAAATTAAAACAGTTGACCATGTTTGTTTATTTATTTATTTATTTATTTTTTACCTGTGTGGACCTGTTGAGTTCTGGTCTTCATTTCAAAATTGGCTTCAAAGAATATACATCCAATCTATTAATATGAATGTAATGAAAGTTGGAGTCTTTTGACTAGATAAAAATTTGGAATTTTTGGTGAAGAATCTGCTTGTTTTGGCTAAACATTTTATTCACAAATGCAGGTATAAAAACATTAAACTGTGGAAGTTGTGTTCAATGACGAGACTTGAGTTTATTCCTCAGGTTCGGCTTTATTGCAGAACACAATCATCCAACATTCTCAAAAGCAAGAAGAGGCAGAATCATGTTACATCACATTCTTATACCTCCGGGGGATTAAGAACTCAAGTCACATGGTGCTTCTGCAAACATTTAATCATAATGCAAGTCTCTGAAGATTCACCATTGTCTCTTATTCTCTGGTGTTCCGGGGATCCCCCCAGGGCCTCCTCTCTGGGACAAGGGTCCGACTTCACACCTTCTCGACATCTCCTGTCGGCCCCCGCCGATCCAGACTCTTTGTTCCTCCAGACGTGAAGCCCCAATCCACATAAGCCATACATTTGTGGGAGATATGAACCAGACATATGTGCCACACTCTTGTGGGAAATATGAACCAAACATATGTGCCAACATGACCCCCCCCCCCCAAACGTCTGCATGGGACAAACATACTCGTAAATGCATAACATAAAAGACATCACCACATAACCAACAATCAATCCCCCAATCTCTTAGGTCTTAACTTCCTGCCGAATCTGCTGTAAGCCGGCCTCGCTGCGTCTGCAGCGTCTCCTCGCACCTGGGGATTAGATTTGTTAGCACATCTCTGTGGGAGCTCTGGAGCATGCCTTCTCGGTGGCCTGCCCCGGCGGGGGGCTTTCGCCAACTGCACGTGTTCATCAGCCAGAACAAAAGCGGGCTTGAGTCTGTTTATGCAAATTAGCTCCCTTCTGCCCCCCAAATCTAGCAAGAAATGCTTCTCATTTTTTTCCAGCACCCTGAACGGTCCACCGTAAGGCGGACGCAGCCGTGGGTGTTGTGCATCATGTCTAACAAAAACAAACTCTGCGTTTTTTAAAGCCTCTGGCACAAACACGCGTGGAAAACTGTGATGCACTGGGCCAGGCAGCGTGTTTGATCCTGTGCCGCTCTGCAACAGCTGAGCGGGGGGACAGTTTGGCGCAGGATTTTCCGGAAGAAATTCCCCCGGCAAACGGAGAGGTTGTGCGAAAACTAACTCCGCTGGGGAGGCCTGCAAATCCTCCTTAGGTGCAGAACGCAACCCCAATAAAACCCATGGCAGTTTGTCCACCCAATTTGTATCCGTGAGCGATGCTCTGAGGGCTGCTTTCAATGACCTATGAAAGCATTCACATAAACTGTTGGCCTGCGGGTTATACGCAGTAGTGCGGTGTACCTTCACCCCTAAGCTGCGGGCCATAGACGACCACAGTTCGGAAACAAATTGAGGGCCTCTGTCGGACGTTATGTCCGACGGAACTCCAAAACGCGCGACCCAAGTTGTTAAAAACGTGCGCGCAACCTCTTCCGCCGTTGTTGACGCCAGAGGTACCGCTTCCGGCCAACGCGTGGTGCGGTCCACCATCGTCAAAAGGTGTGTGTGCCCTTGAGACGAGGGAAGCGAGCCCACCAGATCAACATGCACATGATCAAAACGCTTAGCCGGGATGTGAAAAGGCTCCAAAGGGGCCCTCGTGTGCTTGTGTATCTTAGCCCTCTGGCACGCTACACAAGCTGCTGCCCATTCCTTGACCTGTTTGCGCAACCCCGGCCAGACAAATTTCTCCCCCACCATCTTGATCGATGCGCGCACCCCCGGGTGCGCCAGCGAATGGACCAAGTCAAAAACGCGGCAGCGCCACATGGCTGGAACCACGGGACGAGGCCATCCCATGGAGACATCGCATATTAAGGGGGGCATACCTATTTGCTGCACCCTGTGCTCCAGCCTTAACCCTGTTGGTCCAGACTGGAGCGCGCGCACGTCCGCGTCACCAGCCTGCTCTGCAGCCATGTCTGCATAATCCAAACCTACGTGGACCGGGGCTGCGCGCGCTCCCGCGTCACTGCCCTGGCCCACAGCCACTGAGTCTGCCCCCACGTGGCCTGGCGTTGCCACAGCACATGAGAGACAGTCTGCCACTACATTGTGTTTACCTGCGACATGCTGGATATCGGTGGTGAACTCCAATATTGCGGCTAGCTGTCTTTGCTGTCGGCCTGACCAAGGTTCTGAGATCTTGGCCATCGCAAAAGTTAACGGTTTGTGGTCCACGAAAGCGGTGAAACGACGCCCTTCCAGCCAGAACTGGAAATGGCGGATGGCCAAGTGTAGGGCTAAAAGCTCCCTGTCAAACGCACTGTATTTACGCTCGTTATCGCGCAAGGATTTGCTAAAGAACGCGAGCGGCTGCCAGGTCCCTGCCACACACTGTTCAATGACCGCCCCCACCGCTAAATCAGAAGCGTCAGTGGTGAGCGCCAGACGGGCTGTTGGAACCGGGTGCGCTAACAAAACGGCGCTTGCAAGGGCTGATTTGACCTGGGAGAAAGCGCGCTCCCGCTCCGGAGACCATTCGACCTTATTCGTGGGTTTTTGTTTTTTTAGTGCCGTGTACAGTGGCTGCAAGAGCCGCGCTGCGCTCGGAAGGAACCGGTTGTAAAAATTAACCATTCCTAGAAACTCCTGCAGCGCTTTTATCGTTTGAGGTCGGGGGAAATCTGTTATTGCGCGCACTTTCTCAGGCAGGGGAACAGCTCCTTCTGGCAAAACACGATGCCCCAAAAAATCGATTTGCGCCACCCCGAACTGGCACTTCGCTGGGTTAATTATCAACCCGTGCTCTGCCAGTCTCCGAAAAACCGCTGTGAGGTGGGTTTCGTGTTCGTCCTCGGACGTGCTGGCTACCAATATGTCGTCTAAATAGACGAACACGAAAGGCAGGTCGCGTAAAACTGCATCCATCATGCGTTGGAAAGTTAGCGTGGCGCCCTTTAACCCAAACGGCATGCGCAAAAACTCAAAAAGCCCAAACGGAGTTATTACCGCGGTTTTGGGAATATCCTGCGCGCGCTCGGGGACTTGATGGTAGCCGCGCACCAAGTCTATTTTAGAAAAAATGCGCGCCCCCGCCAAATGAACTGAGAAATCCTGGATGTGCGGAATCGGGTAGCGGTCGTGTGCCGAGACGTTGTTCAACCTGCGGAAATCGCCACAAGGTCGCCACGAGCCATCAGCCTTTGGGACCATGTGTAACGGTGAAGCCCAGGGGCTGTTCGAGCGTCTAATTATGCCCAGTTTTTCCAGGTTGGCAAATTCCTCGCGCGCTATTGCCAGTTTAGCTGAGTCCAAGCGCCGGGCTTTTGCAAAAACGAGCAGCCCAGTGGTGGTGATAAAATGCTCCACCCCGTGTTTGGCCACTGTCGCCGAAAACTTTGGGACTGTGAGTGCTGGAAAGTGAGTGAGCAGAGCATGAAACTTACCACCCGCAGCTGTGACGTTGGCGTGTGCAGTCGGCGGGGCCACCCGAGCTGTGCAGGGGATAGAATGAAAAGACAGTGCATTAACCAGACGTCTATTAGCAAGATCAACCAATAAACCATGTGAGCACAAAAAATCAGCCCCTAACATGTTAAAACTGACTGCCGCTACAATAAAGGTCCACTCAAATGAACGGCCCTGTAAGGACAGAAGCATGGTCCTCTCACCGAAGGTCTTAATCGCTGAGCCATTCGCTGCTGATACTGACACCCAGGGAGCTTTAGACGGCATCAGCCGTTCCGCGTAGGTAGGCGTGACGAAACTCAGCTGGGAGCCTGTGTCCACGAGGAATTGTTTCCCCGAGTGTGCATCTGTCAGGTAAAGCAGCTTGCTTTCTTCTCCGAGGGACGCAGCTGCTACCGGCCCCCGGTCTTGGCGTTTCCCTGACGCTTGAAGCGGCACGGTGGGAGACGTCTGTGTGCCCTCTCCGCAAAACGGCGGTGGTAGAAGCACAGGCCGTCTTCAGCTCTGCGTCGCCTGACGCCTGTCGCTGCCGTCGTCGGTTCGTCTGGCGCCGCCACCACTGGCTCCAAACCATCTCCGGGCGCCGTCCTCTGCTCAGCTGCCGCGGCCGAAACCGCGCTCTGCTTGTGGGCGTCGACGAGTCGCTGCGCCTCCTTGCTGAGCCCATGGTAGTCCCGCTTGGCCAATCGGGGTGAGTCTGCCAGGGTCACTCTCACTGCTGGCGGCAGAGTCCGGAGGAAAAGGTGGGCGAAAATAAATTCGCCATCCTCGGAGTCTTTCAGCCTCAGCATCTTCACCATCAGGTCCGCAGGTCTGTCATTCTCCGACTCCGTCAACGCTAGGAGCCCCTCTGCTCGCTGTTGTACCGAGGGGGTGAAATGGCTGATCAGCTCCTCCTTCAATGAGCCATACTTGTCGGTGTCCGGTGGGTGGTTAACCAGGTCTTCCACCCTCTGGACCGTGTGACTGTCCAACTTCGCTACCACATGGTAGAACCTCGTTTCATTCTTTGAGATTCTCCGGAGGTTGAACTGCGCCTCGACCGCGCTAAACCAGGAGCGCGGGCTGTGCTGCCAGAAATCGGGCAGCCGGAGCGTGGAGGCAGCCATCAGGCTGGCCTCTGATGAGCTCCGCTCGGGAGAATTCTCTCTGCTCATTCTTCGTCGTGGGTCACCAGTGTGGAAGTTGTGTTCAATGACGAGACTTGAGTTTATTCCTCAGGTTCGGCTTTATTGCAGAACACAATCATCCAACATTCTCAAAAGCAAGAAGAGGCAGAATCATGTTACATCACATTCTTATACCTCCGGGGGATTAAGAACTCAAGTCACATGGTGCTTCTGCAAACATTTAATCACAATGCAAGTCTCTGAAGATTCACCATTGTCTCTTATTCTCTGGTGTTCCGGGGATCCCCCCAAGGCCTCCTCTCTGGGACAAGGGTCCGACTTCACACCTCCTCGACATCTCCTGTCGGCCCCCGTCGATCCAGACTCTTTGTTCCTCCAGACGTGAAGCCCCAATCCACATAAGCCATACATTTGTGGGAAAAATGAACCAAACATATGTGCCACAAAACCACATTTTAATGGTTGGAAGAATGATCTAAACAACTCAAGATCACTACAATATTTGATGGACACAAAGGCCCAGAAACTGCTGTCCTTATTGGATTCATATATGTTTATAAACCAAGAACTCACAGTTGATGTTTTCAGTTTTTCTCTTTTTTTTTCCTGTTGTTTATTTTTTCTCAACACTTCTGTTCACGAACAAAGGTAAATTGTAATCGAAATGCCTATTTGGTTTGTATTTGTATTGTAAATAAAGTTCATTTAAAAAATATTAACTCTAGCTAGCTAATACAACTTTCCTTTAAGGTTATTTAAAACAAACAAACAAACAAACTGTAAAATCATACTTTACTAGTTTTATTGTATGACTTTTTTCTCTTAAGAACTGAAAGACTACTTTTACTCCAGTACATTTTGTATTAGATAGGCTACTTTTTGAGTTACTTTTACAAATGTGCTTGATTATTTATATTGCAATACCTTGTTCTTTCCAGAATGACTACATCTTAGTCACTTCATTCCCTTTCAAATCAGCACTGAAATTTGTTTCTTCAGCTCTGTCTCAGGAAATATTACAGTTCACTGATTTATATGATTTCTTAAAGGGTGCATTGTACAGGAAAGTGGTGGAAGTACTGTCAAAAAATTACAAGGAAAGAATTGCAAATTTATGTGGAAAGATTCGCAAATGTATAAGAAATAAGGTGTAATTTTACAAAAAAAAGTTTTACATTTATGAGAATAAAAACAAAAAAGGAACAAAAAAAAGAAGAAAAGTTAAGATTCATGAGTAAAATGTTGCAAAATGATGTTAAAATTTATGCCAACTTTTCCAAACTGGCTAGAGTGAAGTATTACTTGCTATTTATTAAATAATTGTTTTAGTTCTTAAGTTTTTACTTTTACTCCAGTAACTTTTTCATGACTACCTTTACTTACACTTAAGTAGCTCATAAGGTAATGCTACTTAAGTACCTACAGTTTCTGGCTACTCTACCTCCAGTAATAGATATTATTTTCAAAGGTGTAAGCCAATTACTGATTAACTATTTAGCTTACATTGTGGAGAGTGTGAAATGAGGAGGCAAGGTTACGAGCAGACAAAGTTTATTACACTCTCCCATCAGTCATACTCAAAAAGCATGAACAGCTAAGCACAGCTTCTCCTTTTATATCCACAGCTCGTCTCACATCTCCACGACACTTCACATCACAAGGCATGACATTTCACATCACAATACATTCACCCTTGACCCCCCACAGCTCCTTCTTCCTGCCAAACTCCCCATGATCTCCTTGCTATTGTCCACCTCTCTTTGTTCTCTGCATCCTGACTGGGACGCTGTCTGCCGACTCACCCAAGGTCCTACACCCCCCCCCCCCCCGACAGAGTTTCAGTCCACATGCCTTTTGTCTTCTCCCATATCTGCTGTAACCGGGGTTTCTGTGCCGGCGGGGTGCTGCTGGAAGGTGTGTCTGACTGTGGGTGGGCCGTGGCGAGGGGGGAAGAAACTCCGCTTTGCCCGTGTGGCTGTCCTGGTGAATCGTTTGCCTGGGGAGCTCTCCATGGGAGTCTTCCATGCTGAGGGGCCCGAGCCAGCAGCACTTGCTCGTCCGCCACCACAAAGGCGAGCTTAAGTCTGTCTATGCATATTTTCTCCCGATGCCCTCCAAAATCTAACAAAAAATGCTTGTCCCCTGTTTCCAGCACTCTGAACGGGCCATCATAGGGTGGGCGCAATGGAGAGCTATGGGCATCGTGCCTGACGAACACGAACCCCTCGTTCTTCAAAGTTTTCGGCACGAAAGCGCGTGGAAAACAGTGATGGGCCGGGCAGCGTGCCTGTGTCTGCACTCTGTTGCAAACGCTGAGACGAGCAGTTGTCTGGTGCGGGATTATCTGGCAAAAATTCCCCGGGCAGGCGCAGTGGCTGAGAAAAAACAAGCTCTGCAGGGGAAGCCTCCAAATCCTCTTTTGGTGCGGAACGCAACCCCAATAAAACCCACGGCAACCGGTCTACCCAATTTGCATCTGTAAGCGAAGCCCTGAGCGCCGCTTTCAGTGACCTATGAAAATGCTCACATAACCCATTGGCCTGTGGGTTGTACGCGGTTGTGCGATGAATTGCGACACCCAGGCTGCGGGCCATAGCGGACCACAGGTCGGAAACAAACTGAGGGCCCCTATCGGACGTGATGTCCAACGGGATTCCAAAACGCGCCACCCATGTTGTCAAAAAAGCGCGCGCCACACCCGCGGACGTGGCTGCCGCCAGCAGGACTGCTTCTGGCCACCGTGTGGTGTGGTCCACCACTGTCAGGAGGTGCGTGCACCCCTGCAATGGCGGGAGGGGGCCCACGAGGTCCACGTGAATGTGGTCGAATCTTTTAGCCGGTATACTAAACGGCTCCAAAGGAGCCTTCGTGTGTCTGTGTACTTTGGCTCGTTGGCACGCTACACAGGCTGCCGCCCACTCTTTCACTTGTTTGCGCAGGACTGGCCACACGAATTTCGCTCCCACCATTTTGACTGATGCGCACACTCCTGGGTGCGCCAGAGCGTGAACTGACTCGAATGCGCGGCGGCGCCACGCGACCGGGACCACCGGGCGCGGGCATCCCGTGGAGACGTTGCAGATTGGGGGGGGGCTGCCGTCTTGCAGTACTCTGCTCTCCAGCCTTAACCCTGTTGGTCCAGACTGGAGCGCGCGCACTTCTGTATCGCCAACCTGCTCTGCGGCCATGGCTGTATAATATATCCCTACACAGACCGGGGCCACCACTGCGCACGAGAGGCAGTCCGCCACCACATTCAGTTTACCCGACACGTGCTGATTATCAGTCGTAAACTCTAAGATCGTGGCCAGCTGCCTCTGCTGCCGGCCCGACCAAGGTTCCGAAACCTTGGCCATCGCGAGCGTCAGCGGCTTGTGGTGCACAAACGCGGTGAAGTTGCGCCCTTCCAGCCAGAACTGGAAGTGGACCTTCCAACTTCTGGAAAACCGTCCTGAGGTGGGTTACGTGTTCGTCCTCAGATGCACTGGCTATCAGGATATCATCCAGGTAGACGAACACAAACGGGAGATCGCGCAGCACCGCGTCCATCATGCTCTGGAACGTCTGTGCCACTCCTTTTAACCCGAATGGCATGCGCAGGAACTCGAACAAGCCAAATGGAGTTATTACCGCTGTTTTGGGTATGTCCTCCGCGCACACTGGGACCTGGTGGTAACCACGGACCAGGTCTATTTTAGAAAAAATGCGTGCTCCAGCGAGGTGAATGGAAAAATCCTGAATGTGGGGAATAGGGTGGCAGTCGTGTGCTGTGGCATTATTCAACCTGCGGAAATCCCCGCACGGTCGCCACAATCCCTCAGCCTTAGGGACCATGTGTAGCGGGGATGCCCATGGGCTGTTTGAACGCCTGATGATGCCCAACCTTTCCAGGTTGGCAAACTCCTCGCGCGCTATGGCCAGTTTAGCTGCGTCCAAGCGCCAAGGTCGTGCGAAAACGGGCGGCCCGGTGGTGGTTATAAAGTGCTCCACCCCGTGTTTAGCGATGGCCGCCGAAAACGTTGGGACCGTGAGTGCTGGGAACTGAGTGAGCAGTGTGTGGAACTTACCGCCTGGAGCTGTGACGTTGGCTTGTGTTACTGGCCCGGCCCCTCGAGCTGTACAGGGGAGAGAGTCAAAGGACAGTGCATTAACCAGGCGCCTGTTAGCAACATCAACCAGTAAACCATGTGCACAAAGAAAATCAGCCCCCAGGATATGGTAATTCAGTGTTGCTATGACAAAAGTCCACTCGTATGTACGGCCATGTAGAGATAAGATCAGTGTTCTCTCACCAAAGGTCTTAATTTCTGAGCCGTTTGCTGCCAACAGCCCGGGGCCGCTAGGTTCTGCCAGCCGGTCGATGTAGGTCGGCAGGATGATGCTCTTCTGGGCTCCGGTGTCCACGAGGAAACGCATCCCTGAGCGCGAGTCCGTCATGTAGAGCAGCTTGTTCTCTTCACCGGCGGTCGCAGCTGCTACCGACTTCCGGCCTTGGCGTTTCCCGAGCGCTTGAACTGGCACGGTGGCGCACATCTGTGTGCGTTCTCTCCAAAGCGGCGGTGGTAGAAACAGAGCGTGTCTCTCTGGTGCCCCTTGGCCCCCGCTGCCGCTACCGTCGGTGGCTCCTCGCCTCCTCTGGTCGTCTCACTGGGGTCCGATGCAGCCGCGTTGACTGTGAGGGCTCTGGTGGTGAGGATGATCTGGTCTGCCTCCTGGGCTAGCGCACGGTAGTCACGCACGGCCAGCGACGGCGAATTAGCCAGAACCGCTCTCGCCTCTGTTGGGAGATTCCGGAGGAAAAGGTGGGCAAACAGGAAATGCCCGTTGTCCATGCCCATTAACGCCAACATCTTCTCCATCAGATCGACAGCCGAACCATCTCCCAACTTGGAACGCCTCAGGAGCCTCTCTGCTCTCTCGCAGTCCGAGAGCGTGTAGCGTCGGGTCAGCGCCATCTTGAGAGCTTCATATCTGTTGTGGGCTGGGGGCTGGTCGAGCAGGCTCGCTACCTGTTGGGCTGTGCGAGCGTCCAGCGCTGCAACCATGTAGTACAACTTGGTTTCTTCTGCCGTTATTCCCCGGAGGGCGAACTGAGCCTCGGTTTGGTGGAACCAAGAGCGTGGGTTGTGCTGCCAGAAGTCCGGTAACTTGACTGAAACAGTGCACGCGTTGCTGGGGGTTCCCGTCCGGGCCGACTCCAAGGTTCCTGCCTCGTGTTCCATCATACGTCCAGGGTCACCAGTGTGGAGAGTGTGAAATGAGGAGGCAAGGTTACGAACAGACAAAGTTTATTACACTTTCCCATCAGTCATACACAAAAAGCATGAACAGCTAAGCACAGCTTCTCCTTTTATATCCACAGCTCGTCTCACATCTCCACGACACTTCACATCACAAGGCATGACATTTCACATCACAGTACATTCACTCTTGACCCCCCACAGCCCCTTCTTCCTGCCAAACTCCCCATGATCTCCTTGCTATTGTCCACCTCTCTTTATTCTCTGCATCCTGACTGGGACGCTGTCTGCCAACTCACCCAAGGTCCTACAACATTAAATTAAATAGGAATTTAACTGAGGGCATCTACCAGAGTAAGCTACATCCTCCAAAATGACCATAAGTTTGGATTATGGCATTTCAGACTGGAAATGATGGTGGAACTACCACAGAGCCCACATGGAGGGGCCAATCTACAACTTAGAGTGTAAAATAATAATAATAATTTGATTTAACAGGAAGACTGTCAGTGTCTTCTGACATGAACAGAGATGTCCCAGAAGATTACAGATATGGAGCCTTATTAAGAGTATTTGTACTCACAAATTTAAAGTGATACTCTGTACTGATAACACATGTGAAGACAGCTGCAACACCCTTTGCAGAACAGAAATGATGTCTGCTTTTTGACTGATCAGTAGAGCAGTATAAGATAAAGACAAGGAAAAAATCCAGGATATGCTGCAACAGGCAGAAAAGTAAAGGTGCATCAAGTACCTGGTATGGGTACTTAGAACTGTGAAAATGTGTATTCAGTCTGGGAAAAAGCACTGTGGAGTCCAGGATTCATATATGATACAAACCAGGTATTTAAATTAAATCTGGTCTTGTTCTTCTATTCAGACAAATAGAACAAGACCAGTTCAATCACTAAGAAGACAAAATGGACTTGTTTGCGGTATCAGATTTGATAATCATTTCTTATTTCTGCTAATGTATCAAAATTTTAGGTAACAAAATCCCAAATAAACATTTATTAATAAACATTTTAGAGAACAGTGTAACAGTGTAGGGGCGAAAGACTAATTGAGCCATCTGGTAGCTGGTTTCTTCCGAGTACAGGAAAAATAGGAAAAAGTCAGGTTTCTTTAAAAATAAATAAATAAATAAATAAATGTTACTACACCCCTGCTTGGCTGACATTATAAAGTTTGACCACTGAATGAGTCATTAAAACTTGTTGATACAATATAAACACACCCCTATATTAATATTGTCCTGTAAATCTTCCAAGTGTCTATGTGGACCAGCCAGTACTGGGCCGCTTCAAAATGAAAAAGAAAAATAAGAGTTTTATATGTTCATTATTATTCGTAGTCGCTGTGTTGGTAGCAGTATATTAGTGGAAGTATATCAGTATACACAAATACAGTTAATAACAATTTAAATTATATAGTTAAGCAGAAATTGGCTAATAACACTAAAGCATTCAAGATATTGTGATTTTCTCTTACATATTTAGTTCTTGTGTTCAAAATGAAATCATGACTTGTGACAGCTGTCACTGTAATCCTCGGGAAGCCTCTGGACTGTTGCACAGTGATTATTGTCAGCTGGCCTGCTTGTTTCTCTGCACACTGGGTTTATTTCGGATCCAAACGTAAGATATTCTTCCATATGGAGACGATGGTCAGAAGGGAGAGGAAGGAAGGAGGAAAGGAGGAGCGTGTTCCGGACACAAGGGGGCGCCAGTGTTTCACAGAAATCCTTGTGTCTCAGTAAGAGGCCTCCCTGTCTAAAGCAGCTGTATTTCTCCTGATATTACACACCCTTCAAAATTTGTCACAGATAGCCTATATAGGGAACATTATGCTACATCACCATAATATATTTGCTGTAGTTTATAAGTCAGTGAAAACAGCTTTGTACTGCTGAGTCCCATAACCCCAGTCTAGTGGGTGCCATGATATCATGATGCTGTGGAGGCACGGTGTTGGACTTCTTCACCCAGGGAACAATGGAGCAAAAGAAGAGGTGTCACTGGGGGGTTCAGAGGGGACAGTAAGGACGAAGGGAGGAGTAAATGCTGGAGAGAAGTATGTTGGAGTGGAGCCGGTGTTATGTTATGTTAATGTGCCACACAATCCTTTGTTAATCAACAATGTATGATGGTCGGAAGCTCCTGGTCTCCATGCATGGGAATAAAGATATAAAAAGGGGAATGCACGGAGACCTTGAGGCTTCAGCGCAGTCGAGCTGTTGCGCTGGAGTGCTGTTTGCTGTTATGTTGTTGGAGAAAGAATAAAGCCTTGTGTCCTTCAGCTCGTTGCCTCGCCTATCCCTTTCTCCACAATGGCACCTTTATTTGTCCCTGTTTTCTTATTGTGTAATAACGTGTTAATAAACACTTTTTCCATATAACAGACAACCTTTTTTTTTCTTCTTCTTCTACAAAACTGACAGAAATACTGAAACACTGTCCCACTGACCTCACGTAAACTTACTATCTGACTGTGTTTACAGTGGAACAGTGGAAAACGTGTTTTCCACAGAGAAGGCAAGATTTCTATCCGCAGCCGCCATAAACAGCGGGGCAGCGTCTTAACCCTCCGTGTGAGACGCTCCTGCGTGTAGATCGATTCAGACCCCGTGCGTAATTCGGCGTTTCCAGGGGGGGCTCCAGCCGCGCCGGGTCGCATCCAGATGTGCGCGTTTTTCTGTACGGCGCGACGAAGGCAGCGAGGAGCCTCCTGGACCAATCAGCGCAGCCCGGGGGCGGGTCGTGCGCGGTCCGTTGTGGATGTGGAAAATGGACAAATCATCACGCACATTCATCACTCACATCCCGACGGGGAGTCCTGGGACCTGCACGCCGAAGTGACTGGCAAATGCCTGGCCGTGGCGTGAAGCGGAAAATCACCGGCGGAGAGGCGGAGGAGGAGAACGCGGTTCGGCGGCACCCGGTAAGGGCGAGCTCTCCGCGGGCAGCGCAGCGGGGCTCGGGACTGGCTGATCGCGGCTACGTTTGGAGGATGTGCTCGCCGTAATTGCATCGGCGCGGTTGCACGTATGAGGAGGCGGCTGGGCTGGGACGCGTGACACCGTCCTGCAACGCCACCTCAGTTTCATTTTTGACAAAGGCTCCTCTGGAGGGACAAACCCAGCCTGGCGAGGTGGCGTTCGCTTAAAATACGAAGAGACGCTTTCGAAATCGCCCTACGCGAACCTTTTTAGGCTGTGGCACGTGTTTTGAGCAGAGTAACAGCGGGCAGTAAAGTGCGATTTTACACCTTTTAACTAAAAATAATAATAAAAAATGGAGCGCTGTTTGCGTAGCGCCCCGCAGCGCACCTTGTGACACGATGCTTGTTGAGGAGCGGATCACAAGTGTTTGGAGCGGCCAAACCATCAAAGCCAAGTGCAAAGCTAAAACACCCATGGTAGGCTACACTACCAGCTGTGGAGCGCTGGAGCCTAAATAAAATCCGAGTTTAGCTGCACCCAAATCCACCTCCGAGACTCCCAGCTTTCTTGGAAAAATCCGGGGTGATGATGATGATGATGATGATGATGGTCATGATGGTGATGATGGGAGGTCCTCGGTGCATGCTGGATGATAAAGGAGAACCCATCTAGGAGTGAGGGGGCTCTGGGGAATTTGGAGGGCGGTTGGGGGTGTGTGTGGGGGGGAGACGGACACACCGCCTTCACGATATTTTTACGGATGCGCGGTTGTTTGTTGTGCCTTAACTAATCATGCTGCCAGCTGTAAATCTGGAAGGAAGGCAGGCAGACAGGAAAGAAGGAAGGAAGGAAGGAAGGAAGGAAGGAGGCAGACAGGAAGGAAGGAAGGCGCTAGCTCAAGTAGGTTCATTTTGTCTTCTTTTAATTATTTAAATTTATCTTGTAAGAACAAAAGGTAAAGAAGGAAGGCGCTGTTCAACAGTTTAGGTGCGCAACCCTTAAGTCTCGATTCTGCTTCGGGGGAGATTGGAGATCTGGATGAACCTGCTACACCTGCAAGTTGCACCACTGTTATGTGAAGGATTTTAAGGACAGGTTTGCACCCACTGAGGGATCATTTGTTTGTCCCACTGAGCAGATGAGGCTGTGGTTGGGGGGGTGGGGGGTGCACATTGCACATTGCACATTGCACCCCTGCAGCCAGCATCCAAGAATCCGAGGCTAAGTAATGTCGTTCAGCTGTCACACCCATTTCCGCTTGCAAGAATACTTGGCAGCAGCATCAAAGCCTTTTATATAGGATGTGAATAATATTTGGCATATTTACTTTTGACTGAGATTGTGAACAGACCACAAACAGGCTGCTGATATCAGGGATCAGAAGACTGCATCACATCATATAATGCCGCCACCTCTTAAGCTACTGCAGTACATATTCCATACTGAATTCAAATTAATAATCTTCAACTAAGGAAAAATCATCATTTTTTTTTATTCTGGTTCCTGTTTGTAGCTCTTGTTGCATGAGCTAAAAGCTCAGCAAAGACCAGAAAAATTACCTGCTTTCACATCCAGCTAAGTGCTCCGTGTATTAATGAATCCCAGAGAAACAAACAAGGCTACCGGAGTTCATTGCAACAATTAATTACAAGTCTCTTGTTATTTTTTTTGATGGGGAACAAAACATGTTGGGTTCACTGATCCCAAATAAAGTGCTGTCATTATCATGGAGGCGTGGAAGAATGCTCTCAGGGGGGGCTGAATCTTGACAGCAAGCTGTATGTGCATGGACTTCATCTGTTTTATGAATGCCTTTTTCTTTTTTCTCTTTGTAAAGGTTCTGTAATACCTTTCCTGGTGATTAAGAAGTGCATAAATCTTGTCGAAGCGCTGGCCCAGGCAGGCCGTATAAATGTTTCAGAGATAGTGGGCATTTTCATCAGACATTCATTAGAGCTACCGAATTTGTGGTACACTGTGTAACCTTTCAGAGGTATTATCTCTGAAAGGTCACTCTCCCCTGTTATCTTCATTTTCCATGTGTAAAATGTGTATAAAGGCCCCATATGGTGCATTTCCCAGGGCTTAATTTCAATTTTGACATCCTCAAGGGCATGTAGTTTTAAAAAGCAAAAAAACATTACTGTGTTGATTTCTGTGTGTCTGTAAAGTTCCGTCTGAAACACTCAGTTTTCAGTCTGTTTATAATGATTCCCTAATCTGACTGGGTAAAGGTGTTTTTTTTTTTTTAAGTGGGGCAATCACAAGTATGGAGGCAGTCGGGGTGTGTTTGTTTTGCCAAGTTGGAGAACGGAAGGCAGAGTTTGTTGAAATGATGTCGTATTATAGTGGAAGTACGAACTGCTATTTTCAAGGTAATGTGTGTTTCTTGGAGAAATAATAAGAGTTTTAACATTTTACAGGGGTCACTGGCTGAAAAATTGTGTTTATGTAGGCTTTAACCTTCTGAAATGGATATATTCGTCATGTGATTATCTAAAAAATATCAAAACTCTCACTTCTCTTTAGAAAAACACAGCCTTTATATAATTTCTGCCTGATTAGCCGTTTTAACTCTTCCAGTGTAACAGGGCACAGTATACCGCTAGTCCAGACTATACTTGGGGTTAAAGCGGCCTAGGCTAGATTATACCCCGGGTATATTATGGTCTAGGCCAATTTATACCCCCATGATATCAGCAGTGTTGAGTGATATACACAAGAATTACTTCATTTTTTTATCGCCCGCTGGTCCCAAAGGGAGGTAGATCGTAGATCCACAGGGGGTACTTTAGGATGAGGTAGAAGCAAGTCACAACCTTGCAGCATCACCATTTCAACTTGTGTTGAAAGTGCAGATTTGAAACTCTCTCCCAGTTTTTAAATTGTGTTGATAGGGGAAGTAAAACCACAGTTATGATAAACGATTTCCCTCATGTTTTTCCGAATATTTTCATCACGTTTGATGTACGTTTGGAGTGGCAAAAAAACTTTAAAAACGGAAAGTGAAACTGAATGTGCGGATTCTAAACGCTGTGTTTGTTTGACGTTGACAGACAATGTAAAACACTGAGATATGGTTTTAATATTACTGTAGAAAAATATTTACCTGTGAGTAAAAGTGGGATGGGCAGGCATGCCATTTATTTTGATATACAGTGGATCCGGGAAGTATTCACAGCACTTCACTTTTTCCACATTTTGTGTTACAGCCTTATTCCAAAATAGAATAAATTCATTTTTCCCTCAAGATTCTACACACAACACCCCATAATGACAACGTGGAAAAAGTTTTTTTTGAGATTTTTGCAACTTCATTAAAAATAAAAAGCTAAGAAATCACATGTACATAAGTATTCACAGCCTTTGCTCAGTACTTTGTTGATGCACCTTTGGCAGCAATTACAGCCTCAAGTCTTTTTGAATATGATGCCACCAGCTTGGCACACCTATCTTTGGGCAGTTTCGCCCATTCCTCTTTGCAGCACCTCTCAAGCTCCATCAGGTTGGATGGGAAGCGTCGATGACCAGCCATTCTCAGATCTCTCCAGAGATGTTCAATTAAATTCAAGTCTGGGCTCTGGCTGGGCCACTCAAGGACATTCATAGAGTTGTCCTGAAGCCACTCCTTTGATATCTTGGCTGTGTGCTTAGGGTCGTTGTCCTGCTGAAAGATTAACCATCACCCCAGTCTGAGGTCAAGAGTGCTTCGGAGCAGGTTTTCATCCAGGATGTCTCTATACCTCTGTACCTTTCCCTCTATCCTGACTAGTCTTCTAGTTCCTGCTGCTGAAAAACATCCCCTTAGCATGATGCTGCCACCACCATGCTTCACTGTAGGGATGGTGCTGGCCTGGTGATGAGTGGGTGCCTGGTTTCCTCCAAACATGATGCCTGGCATTCATGCCAAGGAGTTCAATCTTTGTCTCATCAGACCAGAGAATTTTGTTTCTCATGGTCTGAGAGTCCTTCAGGTGCCTTTTGGCAAACTCCAGGTGTGCTGCCATGTGCCTTTTACTAAGGAGTGGCTTCTGTCTGGCCACTCGGCCGTACAGGCCTGATTGGTGGATTGCTGCAGAGATGGTTGTCCTTCTGGAAGGTTCTCTTCTCTCCACAGAGGAACGCTGAAGCTCTGACAGAGTGACCATCAGGTTCTTGGTCACCTCCTTGACTAAGGCCCTTCTCCCCCAGTCGTTCAGTTTAGACGGTTGACCAGCTCTAGGAAGAGTCCTGGTGTTCCGAACTTCTTTCATTTATGGATGATGGAGGCCACTGTGCTCATTGGGACCTTCAAAGCAGCAGAAATTTTTCTGTACCCTTCCCCAGATTTGTGGCTTGAGACAATCCTGTCTTGGAGGTCTACAGACAATTCCTTTGACTTCATGCTTGGTTTGTTCTCTGACATGCACTGTCAACTGTGAGACCTTATATATAGACAGGTGTGTGCCTTTTCAGATCATGTCCAATCAGCTGAATTTACCACAGGTGGACTCCAATTAAGCTGTAGAAACATCTCAAGGATGATCACTGGAAACAGGATGCACCTGAGCTCAATTTGGAGCTTCATGGCAAAGGCTGTGAATACAGTATGTACATGTGATTTCTTGGTTTTTTATTTTTAATAAACTAGTACATACCCGTGCATACCTGTCCATGTCAATAGAAACCAAGTATAAGCAAGTATTTCTGCATGCCCGTTGCTGAAGGGTCTCCTCCTGTCTCAGACGGCTGTGTTGTTCACGGTCATGCCTGCGGCGTACTGCTGGAACCTGAGGTGTTTCATGTTCACGGCATCTTTTCTGACATGCAGCAGTTCTCCTCATTCTATTGCTCTCCATTTTTTGGGTCTTCTTCTTCGTTCAGACCACTGGTTGAGGGATAGGTGCGTCATAATTCTAGTTCATGGGCAGGATCATGAAAATAGATCTGAGCAAAAAGTGGCTTTCGACCCTGTTCAGGAAGGCCCGTGCATGCCCGTAGAAACCAAGAGCACCCAGAGAAAATCAGCGCTTTGCTTGGCATTTTACACATTTGTAGTGTAGACTGGCATTCTTCAAGGTTACACATTTTTACTGTGTCAGCACCTCTTTAAAAACGACATTGCTGAGAAAGCGACACTTTTGCTTCCTACAAACGTGACAAGACACAGAGATTTCTTGCATATGACATCATAAAGACACATTAGTCTCTAGGCATCTTGAGTGATGGTCTATATGACATCATAAAGACACATTTGTCTATGTGCCGTCATATAGACATCATATCTTTATGATGGCATCGCGAGTCCTATGATGCCTTGAGTTCATAGGACGTACTATGACGATCAGGCAGAGATCATAGGCCGTCCTATGATGTCCTATAAACGTGACAGACACACAGACACACACAGATTTCTTGGTTTAATAGAGTGAATTGCAAAAATCTAAAAAAAAATTTTTTTCACATTGTCATTATGGGGTATTGTGTGTAGAATTTTGAGGAAAAAAATGAATCTATTTTGGAATAAGGCTGTAACATAACAAAATGTGGAAAAAGTGAAGCGCTGTGAATACTTTCTGGGTGCACACTGTATGTGTCATTTTACAAAACAGAAAAAAGTAGTCAGATCAGCTGATAATAACGTAAGGTAACGTAACATAGTGACGTCATGACGTAGTGACGTGTTGTGTTGCAAATATAGTGTGTAAATACAATCAAAACCTCTTTACACAAGAGGGGTATAGTCTGACCGAGGCTCTTTTACACCCCCGGGTATAGTTTGGCCTGGGCCAGTTTATCCCCGGGTTTAATCTGGGCAGGGGTTAATCCCAGTCTTCACACACACACACACACACACACACACACACACAACTCTATTATTGGCCAGCCTTGGTGTCTGTCAGCAAATGTGTAGCCCAGGCTTCAGAGTAAACAGTGGTACTAGAGTTAGCTTACCGAGCATGGTTTAAATTATTATTTTCTTGAGCGTTCAGTCACCCTAATAGACGTCTGTTTCCACCTGGCTCACTAATCTACAGTCAGTAATATATCTCGCATCATTCTGACTTGTTTTGTTACATTTTTTGCTGTGATGCTACATCAAACTGTTAGCATTGTTTTCTCTAACCAAGACCGAAGGTCGCCAGCAGAAGCTAGCAGTTTAGCCACTCATTCACAAGTGTTTCCGTGCTTATCGTACTCCAGGAACCAGTCATATTCCGAAAGCACACACCCCTGTCCACCAGTGATGTGTTATTTCATTCATTCGTTAAGACAAATTTACGTCATTTGGCTCAGGCTGTGTTAGCTACCCGAGCTAGGAGCTAGCCAGCTAATATTAGCAGTAGTGACCAAAAAGGGAAGGTAGTTAACTGTGGTTCTTGGGCATTGAAAGGGGCATGCACTGAAATGAGCTGTTCTGAGTAAAGCTGCAAAAATGATTCACATTTGTGCTGCAGTAATTAAATAAAGAAAATTTGAACAAAATATGTAAGATCTGTGGGAGCTATCAACATGCGGAAAAAGAGTAGTCGATGACTCCTTTAACAGTCCACATGCAACCCATGGCCGTATTTTATAAGTTTAAAACCCATGAAAACACAATTTTAATTCACCTTGAGTGGATTAAAAATAACAACTGAGAATCTTTTCAAGCCCCATTCTGCAGAGAACTGCTGCTCTGTCTGGAAATGCAGGTAGACGGAGTTAATTGACCTCTGCCTGGAATGCTCCTTGTCTTCCTTATCCCAGGGTCAGATCATATGTCTTCCCACGTCTTGTCAAGGTCAGATTGTTTATAGGCCCATCTGATTAGAGCTCTGTGATAGGACTGCCTGCAGGCTGAAGCCGCCCAGATAAGACGGGCTGCAGGCAGGAAGAAGCACTCCGAGCAGGACCTGCTAATAAGCCAGATGGATTTGGCTGCATGCTCTTTCTGCTGTGTGCTGTAAGGCGCACAGGCGGCCACCCCGGACTCGCAGCAGCATACTGTGCCATACCCGTGACCTCAGTAGGCTTTTCTTCCCCCTTTCTGCTCACAGCAGTGTGCCATTGTTGCTGTGATCTCAGTGTGAAATCCCCACATATCCCCTGCCCCCCTTTCCAGCTCCACAAACAGCACTGCCAAACTCAGAGACCGAGCCTGAACATCCTAATAATTGTTCCTGCCCATCTTGTTCATTCTGCTAATTAGCCCTTGTGGCGTTGGAGTGCAGCATATTGTTGAGACATAATTAATCAAGCGGGCTTGTAATTATGCGGGGTCTGGAACATGAGCGTATTTGGGATTTTGGTTGCATCGCAGGGCGTTCAGCTTGAGGTAAACATCTTATTAGCTGTGTCAGAGTACCCCAACCCAAGCAGAGCAGCGTGGTTTTATTAAGCTGGAGAAGAATGCGCCGGGTATCCATGATTTTAAAATATGCTCATAAACGAAACAGTGCTTGATTAGGTTCATGGCCATTATGGTTCTGTGGTGGTCGAGTTAATGGAAAAAATGCTTTAGTGGCAGCAAGAGAGATTATGTTTATTCAGTAAAAAAAAAAAAGTTCAGCACAGGCCAAAACACATGCGTGTCTCAACTTATATATGCATATGTGTGTGGGAGTATAAAGGGCACCTCAATTTCAAAGGGCAGCTAGTAGGTGAGAACAGAAAATAGAATATGGATCACATCTCAAGCCTTTAATTCAGGGCTGTCAGGGGGAGACGTCCCCTCACAGTCCGCCTGCTATGACGGGAGAAAAACACTCCAGCTCGGGCTTCACACATCCACTGCACCCCTGCACTTTTCTCAGTGCGCCTCACAGAAGTTGTTTTTAAACACTGTGAACTTTGTGCAGTTTCAAGGCGGACCTTTTCCGCAGTCGGTCTTTGTAGCACGGAGCACACAGCAGGAAATTGTCAGTTTCAGACTCTGTCGCGCTTATGACAAACTCCCTCTGTGGGTTGGGTGAGGGTGCTGCCTGAAGAGAGCAGGCAGGAGGGAGTTCAAAAGATGCCATCATGACATCATGCGAAGTTTATGGTAAGGGTTCATCTTCATCACATGTCTGCATTCTCATATGCATTTTATCTAGCTAGAAAAGTTCAGGGATGTAGTGCTCTGCTAGCTCACTATACAAAATTATATCAGTAGGAACACACCTAATGAGCATACACACAATTTTCTAACAAATCAATCCTCCAGATGCTAAATAGTAAAGGCACTCAAGGTATGATTTCACGGTTGCGCAGGTAACATTTCAAGCTAGTGCTGTCAGGCAATTAAAATTTTAAACCATCATCAAACCAGCATCAAAGGATGCCCATAGTTAACTCTCGATTAATCACACTTTAATCGCACATGTACTGATATGTAAATGTAAGGCTGAACTTGACATTCAAAAGGGCATTTTCTTTGTTCATTTCAGCCTATGGAGGCTTTTTTCACGGTTTGCTGCATAGCATTCCTGATTTTCCCAAACTGTGGCATGGGTCGAGGGCCTTTAGGGTAGTATCTTACTGGGCTGTGACAGCTGCTGACTAGTCGGAGGTAAAAAAAAAAATACTTGTGACAGATACGCAAACTTGCAACAATTTTCACTTGAAATCACACTGAATTGGCACTTATGACACATTTGTGAACATGGCCTATCTTGCACATGCAATATCAGTGTGCTAAATGATGTGTATGATGTCATATGAGGAAAAAAAAAGAATTCAGTACACAGGGGAAAACACACGCACACACTCAGGAAAAACAATTATTTGCCTACAGATTTGATTTCTTGGCAGATTTAATTTTAAATTAAAGCTGCAAGCAGCTGTAAGCGGGCCCTCACCCCCCCGCGCACCTGTGGACCCTGCCGCCCGTTGGACCCAGCTGGCTCAGAAAATTTCCTGTCGTAACGGCAAGCGCTGTGTGAATAATAAAGAAAAACATTTGATGCAGTACTTCCGTGAGCAGCAGGTGGCGCTGTAAGTTTTGTCAGTCATTTTTATGTAGGTGCGTGCAGAGTGGGACTAATATACTGTAAATCATATAAAATTTGGTGAAAATCAGACAAAGTTTGTCCAAGTTAGAAGTGTCCGTTGTTCTAACCACTAGGTGGTGCTGTAACTTTTGTTCATTATTTTTCTATAGGAGCGTGCAGGATGGGACTATTATCCATCATAGAAAATTTGGTGAAAATCAGACAAAATTTTTCAAAGTTACAACTGTCCGATGTTCCATGGCGAGGAGTCAACCTATGCCATGTCACCATGGCAACACTTACATATGTGTTGTTGACCCATATGGGATTACAGATGACAGTCACCTCTACCTATGTTCCATATTTCATGACTGCAGGACCTTCCCAACCCTCCCAATAAGATCACAGATTGAATGGCAAGGAGGGGGTGTCCATGGTAACTGCAGTAACGCCATGCTAAAGTTGATAGGCAGTTAGGATCATCCCTGTCGTTTGATGAACCTCAGAAAATTTCACGCCATTTTGGCAAGTGGGGCGTGAGTAATAAATAAAACAGTTTTAAGCAATTCTTCCTTTAACCACTCGGTGGCGCAATACCTTTTGTCAATTATTTTTATATAGATGCGTTCGGGGGGGGGGGGGGGACTATTATCCATCATGGAAACTTTGGTGGACATCGGACAAGATGTGCTCGAGTTACAGCTGTCTGATGTTGTAAGGGGCGGAGTCAAACTTCGCCATGGTGTCGTGGCCACACCTTTTGAGATTGCGACTCACATTTGATAACTTTTAATGGCCAATTCCTATAGATGCCGCCATGTGAAAATGAGCTCAATGGGAGCAGGCCCCTAGGAGGAGTTTGTTCAAATGCAAGGGGGTGGTTTTTGGCCAAACTGGAGGTGGGGCGGATTTGAGGCAAGATGGCGGACTTCCTGTTGGACATAGGTAAGGGCCAAAATTATGTTTTTTGCATGTTTTGAGGTGGTGCACACCTCACCCGAATTCCGTGTCTGTACAGCAAACTTTATGGTCGCCGGTCTCCATTGACCTTGGACGTTTGGCTCCGCCCACAAAAATTGGGGTGGGGGGGGGGATATATTTTTTCCAGTTTATCGAATTTTTCACTGGGTCTGAGGTGTGTGTGAAAAAAAAAATCGTGTTTTGATTAATGTTCAGAGGGTGAAAAATGTGATTGTTTAGGCAGAAGAATAGTAATAAACACAGTGGATACAATAGGGCTCTCACCCACTGACTCTGTCAGTGGCTCAGACCCTAATTAAGGCTGCTTGTCCACTGAGCTTGTATTTTCCTGCTCTGGGTGTCTGTTTTCTGTTCATTTGCTATGTAGCCCAGTGCTCTTCAGTGGCACACCTCTCTAACCAGCTAATCAGAATCAGGCTAAAGGTATGTCATGGTCAGTATTTAACAGCAAAAGCTTGGAGGGGTGTATGTTTTCTCACCTGTTTGGTGCAGTTTAGTGTAGTTAGTGGCGAGTTTTGAGTTTAAATGTGTAAAACCTGACGGCAAGCTTTGAGTGTCCGGTCAAGCAATTGCTAGGATACAGGCCAGAGACTTTTTTTTTTTTAAGAGCGCCTGCACAATTTCTGCTTACCAGTTGGGAAGGGCCTGTGGATCTTCTTTGCAGTTTTGCTGAATTAACTCTTGCAAAGTTGTATCTACAGTTCTGTGTCAAAATTGAGAAGGGTTAAAGACAGGTTTGAGATACCCACGATGACTCTGTGAGTATTTTGAGAGAAAAATTGTTGCACAAATTTATTGAACATGTTCAAAATTCCTGTGACACAAGAAGTCTGCCCTGCGACTCTAGACTTTGGAAACTTCCTTTCAAATGGCATTCTCCACCTAGTCGTGAGCTGTCGCAGTTCAGTGAGACACTACCCTAAGTACATGTCACAAAGCGCCCGTTTCACAGGCGAAACAAGACACCAAGCGCCTTCTGTGAGTTTGTAACATTTATTAAAGGAAAGACGCACATACAAATGACAAAACACTAATAACAGAACGGGAAAAACCCGTGCTGGAGGAGAGTGGAGCTTGCGACCAGGGGGAACAGAACAGCCCGGGAAAAACGGCTGAGGCGCTCAAGGACGCTGGGGAACCAGAGACGAATACAGCCGGAGCCCACCCGGGGAACAGCGGGGCTCGACGGCTGAAGGAATTAAGGGAAGGGAATATTACCTGGTCGGAGCTCAACGCGATGTCCTCAACGGCGACGGTAGACAAAACACTCAGACTGCAGCACAACATCTGAGGACGTCTCAGTAGGGCGCAACAACAGAGAAGGTTGTCGTGCCCTTTAAATACCCGTCTCATGATGGTTAACAGATGTGGGTCCTTGAGTTGAGAAAATAACAGAATGAATAGCAGCTGTGCAGCTCCGAACAGTTTGACAGCCGGAAGCTGCACAGCGCTGTCAAAATAAAACACAAACCGGAAACCAAAAACATACAAACACAACAGAACCCAAAATGTACATAATACTACAGATACACAATGACAAGAATTAAACAGGAACCAAGTACAGCTGACATGACAACAAAGAAACAAGCAGACAGAAAACACTAAACTAGACAGGGAACTGGGCACGGCACCCATCCGTGCCCCAGGATCATGACAGTATGGACGCCATCAGGGTCCAAAGTACACGTCCTCTTGTCCATTTACGGCAAAATAGCTGCGTCAAATGTGGTGGTGTGTTAACTCGTTATTATCGTGTTTTCTTTGACAGCGCAGACACAAGGACTTCAATGGCAGATGAAGGGGTGGGTAATTTTTTTCTCATCTTCCTTTTATGGACACAGTTGATTTAGCAGCTCCTGCTTCCTCCATTCCAGCAAGCAGACTGTCCTGGTCAGTTCACAACAGGTGTCATCTTCATAATACTGGTGTGCATTCACTGGTCTCACAAGGAAATCGGTCTATCACAAAATGTCTGTTTACATCAGACTTCAGAAAATTTTGAGTTTATTTAATTAAGTATATCAAACCTAAATGCTAATGTTTTCTTGGTACACATGTAGAAGAGGCTAGTTTTCAAAATATGAATGTAAAGACATTACACTCTCTGGTCTTCCTTGTATGCTGTATTAAGAGGCCATGAGTGGATGTAGCAAGTTTAATTTAAGGACTTATGACTGAAAAAGGTTGGGACTCACTTGTTAAAACAACACACGCTACGCCGGGCAGCTATCTTTTAGACCTCAGTCTCGTTGTCACATCTCTCAGGCCTGTAATAACAGAGTCCCGGGTTTAATTTTAGCCAGACCGAGCCTTTCACCTCACCGCAAGATTTGTGTTTTCTTCAGAATGCTTTATTTTGCTGAACTAATATGTCGCCAGTAAAAACACACATGCCAGATGTGCGTTTAAGTATAGTTTTGACATATACAGACACACAAAGCCACAAAAAAGCCACTGAAAGAGCCGGCATTTGTACAGGCCATTCAGCCGAGATTTGTGGCACTGTATGGCTGACTTTGATCCTTCAGGTAGATGGTCTAACCATATCATTTAGGAAGGGATGGGATTCTCATTTTACCCGACGTTTGGCCCATCCCGTGTCAATTTAAACTCTGCACTACATCTACCCAAATGATTTCAGACATAATAATGCTGCTGCTGCTGCTTCTCCTACAGTGGCAATGACTCTGCTACCCAGAGAATGACTGGAATGGTAGTGGATTTCATTGGAACATTTACAGTGTCAGTCACGCTCAGCAATGGTGCTGTGGCCAGAACACAGCAAATTGTACAAATAAGGGAAAAACCAATCTGTCACTGAGTGACAGAAAACTCTTTACACAGACATACTGTATATAGCCATTCTGATGGGAGAGAAACACAAATTGACAAACTCCGAATTTCTCCCAGCCATCATCACAACATCCATTTCAGAGCGAGTCACTATTTATTTTCTATCAAAGCCTATGTAACCACAGCCGAATAAGCTGCTGCACAAACACAATTTGAGGAAGACATGGGATGACAAATCTCAATTCCATTTTCCTGAATGATTTAATAGTGTTGTTCTAAGAAAAACTGCAGCAGGTAAAAATGATTAAGGGACGCCCAAAAGGCCATCAGACAGAGCGGGGTGGAACAGGAAGAGTAGGGACTGAGCCCAGCTTTTGTATTGATTTTAATGTTCCACTGCTCCATGTTTTTCTCTCCTGCCAGTCTTCCTTATTCCCTTAATTTGAGCCCTCTGACCTCTCTTGTTGTTTAGTCAAGAGGAACTTTTATGTTAAAGGGGCAGAAATCATCTCATTTTATGTCATACTGTATTTTTACTGTGATATTGTTTTACAGTACAAATATAGTATGAAAAGGCATTTCGGGGTGTCTCATCCAAAAAATGGGGGCACTCCTAAATACTAAAAAAAGTAAAGTTATATACAGTAGTGCAAATTTTACTACTTGGTATATCTATTTTTAGATTAATATCTGCTGTAAACACTCAAGGAGATATTTAATTCCCTGTACATTTCTACAAAATTATCAGCTGGCACAGAAACCATGGTCCTCACCATTCATTATTTATTTACATGACACAAGGCCAATGACGAAAAATGATTTCCATGGAAAAAAAAATAATCTGTTCAAATTAAGTAAATCTGCAAAAATCTGAAAAAGGCTTTTCTTTCAATGGATAAAACATTAAAGCACCATTCAAATAAAGATAATAAAGAGTCCTTCTATCTCACCCTCATCTGAGTTAGAGAGCACTGCCTCTTTCGTCCCTGAGTACGACTCTGCTGCCCCACCTTCTTGAGCGTCTGGTGGCCTTATCCAGGACAGATGGGGCTCACTGGTGTCTCTGTTGGGGGAAAATTAAAATCTGTACCTTCAGAGAAAATGCTCTCCAGAAGAGCAGGTCAGAGGTCAAAGAGGTAGGTGCTAGAGCACCACCTGGGGTCTATCCATGCACATGCGTGCATAAAAGGATATACTGTATATTGTTGCACCTGCTGAATGTGGTGTGATGCGTCTAGTGTGTTGGTGAAGTGTTTGCTTTTCTTCTCACTTTCACTCTCAGCCAACATCGCCAGATAGCAATATTTTGCGAAAAAGGGAGCTCTCCTTCCGGTATATTAGCCTCTCAACAGCTAGTCCGATATGACACCTCCACATAGTAGCAGATGGTAACTGGGCACCATGAGGCCCCAGGCAAAGTTCAAACGGGTGCAGGGAAGGTCGGGTCCATTAGCTTTGGATGGTAGCTCACCTACAGTAGAAAGAAATCTCTGATTCCAAAACCCAGTTGGTGGTAGCTATTAGTCTATCGAGACAGCCACCAAGGAGTGGAGCCCCTAAGGCAGTTGCTGTGACTGTTAGTCACCCTTCTGTCAGCTCCTGCAGCCAACCTGGTACCAAACGTACTACTCTGCATTTCTTTGGACCATACTAGTGAGGAAGAGAGGGGGATTCTGGAGTCTGGGCAGCCTAGAATCTCCATACATTTTGCATCAAAGACGTCACTTCAGAAATGACCTAAATAACCAGTCCATTGTTCCTCAGGACAGAAGGAGGTGATGATATATTGAAGTAATAAAATAGGACCCATATTGATATAATAACCTTCTAATATGTTCAAATTGTCCTTGTCAGCTAGAAATGTAGACTTCTCTTGCTGCACATGTTCTTATATTTTCAAGGATCAACGCTCTCACTAGTGCATTGTAAACCTGAAATTCTTGTGAATGTTCATGCATTTATGGTAAGAGTAAATCTATAAATAAAGAAAATAGCCTTCAGCTGAAGATCACAGACAATAAATGTCTTAAAAAATGGGTTTGATAGTGTAAAAACCTTTAGTACTGCTGCAATTTCTAGGATTTATTGGCCATACAGCTGCAAATATGCAAATGTTAATGATGTGAAACCTTGTGTGGAATGAAACTGCTAGGTGCTTGCTCTTTACCACAGCTTTGATTTTAATTTAAAAAAAATCATACACTTTTTTCTTTTTGCATCACAGTTTCAGTACACTCTGATTGACCCTCTCTAGAAGTAGATTTCCACTCAAGGCGAGTGGATGATCAAAGAACCGTTGGCCTTACATAGTGTGTTCTGCATGTCTTAAATCAGATGGTTTTTTTTCCTCTCTTCAACCCTCTCAATGTTTCAGAGGGCAGAACAGGACTAACTGAACAAGAAAAATGGTGCTGAACCATGCATTACTGTACTTCTAAATGCAACACTGCAGCAATGGCAAAAGGAGAGAGGAAAAAATAAAAAAGGAGCAAATGATTTAAAGAGAAGGAAACACACGTAGATGGAAAACAAATGGTGAGAAGTGGAACGCTGACTCCAGCCCTCACCTTTCCTTGAACCCATCCTTACACCATCAGGCCCCTCTATTCATTGAGCCTTGGATGCTTTTTTTTTTTTTTTCCAGTCTTAGTCACTCAACCACAATCTTTGATCCACAGCAGAAGGACTCCCACCACTTAGAGCCACTTGCCTGTGTTTATGGGTGTGGGTCTAATCATGACCCCAAGATTATGTATTTATCATTATTGTTTATTACTCTCAGTCACTGGACACCTTGTCCTTGCATACATCATGGGATGAATTGCTGCTTCTTGAATGATTCTGTTCATTCGTAAAATTGTCCTCATATTCCTTCACTTGTTGTAGCTTTTCGTAAATCAATTCATTTTGGTGCACTGAGACACTTATTTTTTAAATTAGATTTACGAAAATATTTTTAGAAGGGCTTTTCAGATGTACTGTGCTTAAGATATTTTCACTACTGTTAGTCCAGCAACAACAAAGAGACCACAAGGGCCATAAAATCAATGCATATATCCTCGCGGTACTCTTTGTTAGGCATCTTGGTGTCCTTATGTGAAATGACTTGGCATTAGATTAGATAAAGCAACTGAATCAATTCTTCATGCCCATCATCATTACCATCAGTCTAATGATATCCTCCATCACTTTTCTATTACACCTTTGTGCCATCACTATCAATTATCCCCGCAGCCACAAATCACCAGGACGTGTCTCCCGCCGGAGTGTGTCCCAGGAAGACTGGGGTCTAATACTGTGCGTTGGTGGCAGAGGGGCTATAAAGCATGCGGAAAATAAAGAAAGGAAAATCAATGCCTTAACTAAAGAATTAGGTGAATTATTGATGAAGGGCATGTAATGGGATCCCAAGTGTCTGTTTCTTTGCAGCTTGGACTGCCTGCTGCTCGGATTGCGGTAGCCAGGGAAATGCCCACTAAAATCTCCACAGGCAGATTAGCTGACCTGAATTATCTGGGGCACTGTGGCTGACGCTTGTGGCGGTGACGTTCTCGGACTCATATGGGTGGTGTTTTGGCTATTTATGCTGTCAAACACTGTTAAACTAATTGTATTGTGACATTTTACAAAGTCAGTAACTTGTTTAATTTAATCTATATTTTCTCCTGTGTGTTGTGCTTGCTGACTATAAAATGCAATATTTTCTCACATCACTTAGATGGTAAAGTGTTTTGATTTAGTGGTTTGCAAAAGGTTTTTATGTCTTGTGCACCATTATCAATTATATACACTGATCAGGCATAACATTATGACCACCTGCCTAATACTGTGTTAGTCCCTTTTGCTGCCAAAGCAGCCATGACCTGTCGAGGCATGGACTCCACTAGACCTCTGAAGGTCTATTGTATTATCTGGCACTAAGATGTTAGCAGCAGATCTTTTAAGTCCTATAAGTTGCAAAATGGGCCTCCATGGGTTGGTTTGTTCAGCACATTCCAAAAATGCTCGATTGCATTGAGATCTGGGGAATTTGGAGGGCAAGTCAACATCTCAAACTTGTCGTTATGCTCCTCAAACCATTCCTGAACCATTTTTGCTTTGTGGCACGGCACATCCTGCTGAAAGAGGCCATGGCTATCAGGGAATATGGTTTCCATGAAAGGGTGTACAGTACAACCCTGCTAACATTTTGGGGCCAGATACCACAGCATACTTTCAGGGGTCTAGTGGAGTCCATGCCTCGATGGGTCAGGGCTGTTTTTGCAGCAAAACGGGGACCAACACAGTATTAGGCAGGTGATCATAATGTTAAGATAAGCCTTTATTAGTCCCACAACGGGGAAATTCCAGGATTGCAACAGCACAGGGATAGCAACACTCAGAGCAACAATCAGAAGGCAAGAAAAAAAGCAAGCAAGCAAGAGCAGCTAATATACATATGTACATATTACTATAAAATATATATATATACACACACACAGACACACAGTGCAGAGCATTGTAGCTGGATGGAATAAATATATGAATATATAAACACACAGTGCGGAGCATTGTAGCTAGATGGAATAAATATATAGATATATAAATATAAACACACCCAGTGCGGAGCATTGTAGCTAGATGGAATACATATGTAAATATATAAACACACACAGTGCAGAGCATTGTTGCTAGATGGAATGAAACAGCATAACCGTCTACTTAGTTATCCTACATGGTATGATTATGTGCCCATACATATTCTCACCCTCCATAGCGACTGGTATTTTCCTAGTTGTATGCCGGAGGGGACCATTGTGTAAGTCTATTGCATCTTTTGCATTCAAAAAACTATTAGTTTGTTACGTCTTTTTGCTATCTCTGCGAGCAGCCCTGCTTAGGTTGTACAGTCTGACAGCCGTTGGTAGGAAGGACTTGCGAAACCTCTCGGTTGTGCACCTGGGATGATGTAGTCTGCTGCTAAATGAGCTCCTCAGTGCATTCAGTATGTCCTGCATAGGGTGGAACTCGGACTCCAGCAGAGATGACAGTTTAGCCACCGTCCTTCTCTCTCCGATCTCCTCCACCGGATCAAGGCGCTGCCCCAGGACAGAGCTAGCTTTCTTGATCAGTTTGTTCAGTCTCTTCCTATCGGCTGCAGTAATGCCACTGCCCCAGCAGACCACTCCAAAAGTGATGGCTGATGCCACCACTGTGTCATAGAATGTCTTCAGCAGCGCCCCTTGTACACCAAAAGACCTGAGTCTCCTCAGCAGGAACAGCCTGCGCTGTCCCTTCTTGTAGAGTGTGTCAGTATTGTGTGACCAGTCTAGTTTATTGTTCAGATGAACACCCAGGTACTTATAGGATGCCACCATCTCGATGTCTGTTCCCTGTATATTTACTGGTGCTGTGAGGGGTTGCCCATACCTGCGGCAGTCCACCACCAGCTCCTTAGTTTTCCTCGCGTTGATCTGGAGGCAGTTCCGATGGCACCAGTCCACGAAGTCCTGGATAAGCCCTCTGTACTCAGCTTCATCTCCATTGGAGATGAGGCCAACGATCGCAGAGTCATCAGAGAACTTCTGTAGATGGCAGTGTGTTGTGTTGTGTGAGAAGTCCGCAGTATAAAGAGTGAACAGGAAGGGAGCCAGCACCGTTCCCTGGGGGGCCCCCGTGCTACCGATGATCGTGTCGGACACACAGTCCCGGGTTCTCACAAACTGTGGCCGGTTCGTGAGGTAGTCCAGGATCCATGATGACAGGTGCTGGTCCACCCCTGCGTGCAGCAGCTTGTCCTTCAGGATCATCGGTTGGATGGTGTTGAAAGCACTGGAGAAGTCAAAGAACATGATCCTCACCATATTCCCGGGCTTCTCCAGGTGGGACAGAGAACGGTGAAGGAGGAAGCTCACCGCATCCTCCACCCCAATGCCATGCTGGTAGGCGAACTGGAGTGGATCCATCGCTGGTTCCACCAGGGGGCGGAGGTGAGCAAGGAGCAGTCTCTCCAGGGTCTTCATCAAGTGGGACGTCAAGGCCACCGGTCTGTAGCTGTTCAGGTCTTTGGGGTGGGAAGTTTTTGGTACAGGTACCACACAAGATGTTTTCCACAGCTGTGGTACCCTCCCCAGCTTCAGGCTCAGGTTGAAGATGTACGTCACAATCCCACACAGCTGGTCTGCACAAGACTTGAGGAGCTTTGCGCTGATGCCGTCCGGTCCCGACGCCTTCCTCGCCTTGATCTTCTTCAGCTCCGTCCTCACCTGGGTCCTGGTCAGGGTCAGGATGGGGGGCTGTGTGTTGGGAGTGGGGGGGTGTTGGTGGAGTGGGGAGTGGGCAGCAGGACTTGATTTCTTTAGAGGCAGCAGTGGTTGTTGTGCAGTCAGCGGGGAGGGCGGTTGGTCAAACCTACTGAAAAACAGATTCAGGTTGTTCGCCCACTCCCTGCCCCCCGTGGCCTGGGGGGAGGTATTCTGGAGCCCCGAGATGGTTTTGAGGTTTCTCCAGACCCCGTTGATGTCGCTCTGTTGCAGCTTGTCCTCCATCTTCTTCCTGAAGCTGTCCTTGCCTTCTCTGATCTTTCTCCTCAGCTCCCTCTGTACGGACTTCAGCATCTCCCTATTCCCCGACCTGAAGATCCTCTTCTTCTCTCTCAGAAGTGTTTTTATCTCAGGGTTGATCCAGGGTTTGTTGTTTGAGCAACACCGTATGGTCTTGGTGGGAACGGATTTGTCCACACAGAAGCTGAGGTAGTCCGTGAAGGTGTGAGTGAGGCCATCGATGTCCTCACCATGTGGATCGCAGAGCTGCTTCCAGGCGGTGGCTTCAAAACAGCCCTTTAGAGTGTCCATTGTCTCCTCAGACCATAACTCCACTGTACGCATGGCCGGAGGTTGTCTGTGCACTAGGGGTTTGTACACCGGCCGGAGATGAACCAAGTTGTGATCCGATCTCCCGAGTGGGGGGAGTTGTGATGAGGTGTACGCCTCCTTAGTGTTTGCGTAGAATAAGTCCAGTGTTTTATTGTCTCTAGTGTGGCATGTGACATACTGGGTGAACGTGGGTAGAATGGGAGACAGTGAAACATGGTTGAAATCGCCTGAGATGAGGAGAAGAGCATCTGGGTGTTCTGTCTGCAGCCTGCTGGTTACTGAATGGATGACGTCACGCGCTGTCCCAGCGTTCGCCGTCGGATTTGCATAAACAACAATGCAGATCACGTGTGAGTGTTCTCTCGGGAGATATGTAGGCCGCATGCTAACAGCTAGCAACTCAATGTCTTTGCTGCAGTGTCGTTGTTTAACAGTGATATGTCCCGGTCTGCACCAGTTGTTGTTAACATACATTATCACTCCACCGCCCCTAGCTTTGCCACTGTCTGGTGTTCGGTCTGCCCGTATCATGTGGAAACCCTCCAGCTCAATGTTAGCATCTGCTGCTAGTTCAGTTAGCCACGTCTCAGAAAACAAAAGGAGAGAGCACTCCCGATATGTGCTATCGTAACGGCAGATAGCCGCTAGCTCATCTACCTTTCCCAGTAACGACCGTACATTTCCCATGACAATAGATGGAAGGGAGGGTCTGTACCTTATATTTTTTGTTCTCCGCCTTACTCCAGCCCGGCAGCCGCGGCGTTTTCTCCTCAGTTCTCTGTTATGCCTGATTGATGTAATATACATTATTATGTTTCATCATACTGACATTTAGGGGTTGCAGGTAATGTATTTATTATTAAAAGTTCATACATCACACTGACATAAGCCCAATGCATCAAGTTTATGTCGGGAATACATCTTATACAGGTCATTTGCACATTGGGGACTTAAAATGTTAACTTTTCACCTGCTCTCTTTGGAGGTCACTGCAGCATATCATCATCTGATATTATGGTGATCCACATTTTTGATTTGGCAAGGATTTTATATGTTCTTTGGTATGACCTGGGTGTGAACCCACAACTTTCCAACTGTGATGCAGATGCTCTATACCAGTGGTCCTCAACCTTTTTTGCACCATGGACCGGTTTAATGTCAGACAGTATTTTCAGGGACTGGCCTTTAAGGTGTGGCAGATACAGCCGTGGACAAAATTGTTGGTACCCCTCTGTTAATGAAAGAAAAACCCACAATGGTCACAGAAATAACTTGAATCTGACAAAAGTGGTAATAAATAAAAATTCTATGAAAATTAACCAATGAAAATCAGACAATGCTTTTGAATTGGGATTCAACAGAATTACTTTAAAAAACAAACTCATGAAACAGGCCTGGACAAAAATGATGGTACCCCTAGAAAAGATTGAAAATAATGTGACCATAGGGACATGTTCAACCAAGATGTGTCCTCTAATTAACATCACAGGTGTCTACAAACTTGCAATCAGTCAGTCGGCCTATTTAAAAGGTGACAAGTAGTCACTGTGTTGTTTGGTGACATGGTGTGTACCACACTAAACATGGACCAGAGGAAGCAAAGGAGAGAGTTGTCTCAGGAGATTAGAAAGAAACTTATAGACAAGCATGTTAAAGGTAAAGGCTATAAGACCATCTCCAAGCAGCTTGATGTTCCTGTGACTACAGTTGCACATTCATTCATTCATTCATTCATTCATTCATTCATTCATTCATCTTCTTCCGCTTAATCCTTTTCGGGTCGCAGGGGGGCTGGAGCCTATCCCAGCATCTTTGGGCGAGAGGCAGGGTACATCCTGGACAGATCGCCAGTCCATCGCAGGGCCAACACAGAGAGACAGACAATCATTCATTCTCACAGTCATACCTAAGGACAATTTAGAATCCCCAGTTTTGATGCCAATTAACCTAACTTGCATGTTTTTGGCATGTGGGAGGAAACCGGAGAAGTCCCGGAGTAAACTCACACAGACACGGGGAGAACATGCAAACTCCACACAGATCACTGTTGGTCGGGGGCTGGGATCGAACCCAGGATCCCCAGGCCAAGGGTGAGTTGCTGTGCTGCCACAGTGCTAACCACTCCGCCACCGCGCTGCCCACATTATTCAGAAATTTAAGATCCACGGGACTGTAGCCAACCTCCCTGGACGTGGCCGCAGGAGGAGACAGATAATACGAATGGTAACAAAAGAGCCCAGAACAACCTCTAAACACATTCGTGGTGAACTCCAAGGTCAAGGTATATCAGTGTCAGATCGCACCATCCGTCGTTGTTTGAGCCAAAGTGGACTTCATGGGAGACGACCAAGGAGGACACCACTGTTGAAAACAAATCATAAAAAAGCCAGACTGGAATTTGCCAAACTGCATGTTGACAAGCCACAAAGCTTCTGGGAGAATGTCCTATGGACAGACGAGACAAAACTGGAACTTTTTGGCAAGGCACATCAGCTCTGTGTTCACAGACGCAAAAATGAAGCATACCAAGAAAAGAACACTGTCCCTACTGTGAAACATGGAGGAGGTTCTGTTATGTTCTGGGGCTGCTTTGCTGCATCTAGCACAGGGTGTCTTGAATCTGTACAGTGTACAATGAAATCTCAAGACTATTAAGGTATTCTAGAGAGAAATATGCTGCCCATTGTCAGACAGCTTGGTCTCAGTTGCAGGTCATGGGTCTTGCAACAGGATAATGACCCAAAACACACAGGTAAAAACACCCAAGAATGGCTAAGAGCAAAACATTGGACTATTCTAAAGTGGCCTTCTATGAGCCCTGATCTAAATCCTATTGAACATCTGTGGAAGTTGCTGAAACGTGCTGTCTGGAGAAGGCACCCTTCAAACCTGAGACAACTGGAGCAGTTTGCTCATGAGGAGTGGGCCAAAATACCTGCTGAGAGGTGCAGAAGTCTCATTGACAGTTACAGAAATTGTTTGATTGCAGTGATTGCCTCAAAAGGTTGTGCAAGAAAATATTAAGTTAAGGGTACCATCATTTTTGTCCAGGCCTGTTTCATGAGTTTGTTTTTTAAAATAATTCTGTTGAACCACAATTCAAAAGCATTGTCTGATTTTCATTGGTTAATTTTCATAGACTTTTTATTTATTACCACTTTTGTCAAATTCAAGTTATTTCTGTGACCATGAGGGGTACCAACAATTTTGTCCGTGTGTGTAAACACAACAAAAGAACATGATACGACCGGCATAAAAACTGTGGTATTTTCTAAATATAATAATAAACGTGAATCCACTGTGTACTCGTTTGCAACTTTAGCAGTGTTCTCTTAACATCGCGACAACAACAACATAACATGCCTTCAAAATAAGATCCACCACAAACGCAAATATAAAGTGCATGAAAAATACAACTCACCACAACGCTGAATCAGTGGGAGCCCTGAGCTTGTTTCTCTGCAACGAGATGGTCCCATCTAGGGGTAATGGGAGACAATGACACCCGAAGTGTGTTGCTTATGTCCAGTCTACTTCGTAATTTTGTTTTGGTTGCTGTCACTGCAGAAAACCCCGCTTCACACAGATAGGATGTCGGAAATGGCAACAGGGTTTTCAGTGCTGTTGTGGCAATCTCAGGGTATTCAGCCATGACTTTAATCCAGAACACCGGCAGAGCTGTTGTCTTGAACATACTTTTAAGGCCACCGTCATTTGCGATCTCCAGCAGTTGATCTTCTTCTTGCACACACATGTTGGATTCACCTGGTTTGTTGAGAAATGGGTCGCACATCCATTCTTTGGCAGTTCGTGTATTTTTTGTCGTTGGGAAGTAGCGCTCAAACTCTTTTAAAAGCAAAGACAGGTGATCGTGCACCAGCTAGGAGAATGAAGGCTCGGGCTCAGTCTCTTCCAAAATCCCCGCTAATGTTTGAAACATGTCAAATATACCTCCATTCACACGCGGTCCCCACAAATCCAATTTGGCTTTCAATGCAGCTACTTTATCTGCCAACTTGAAGACAGTTGTCATTTTCCCCTGAAGTGACAGATTGAGCTCATTGAGCAGGCTGAATATGTTGCACAAGTAAGTGAGTTTTGCGACCCATTCCTCGTCACTGAAATGTGCTGCCAGCGGTGACTTTTTTTCTGAAAGAAATCTCTGCAGCGGCTCTCGTAATGTCTGCCATCTAGCAACTGCCTTTAATTTTAGCAGTAACGTATCACGTCACCGAGACAAGCGTCTTGGCGTGCGTCAAGAGTGAGCCATAGACGAATGTAACGGAGAGAATCCAGTAATTTTTCAAAATAAAACATCATTCAGACTCAGATAATAAATGAAACGGACGTAATGTAAGTTATTTATTTTTTCTGTGTGGCCCGGTACTAAATGGCCCACGGACCGGTACCGGTCCGCGGCCCAGGGGTTGGGGACCACTGCTCTATAACACTAATCATAATTTAGTAGTAGTGTTTCTTACCATAAATGACAAAATGTTTGCAGTCTTAAAGATCCAACCTGAATAAATAAATGTCATGATTAACATTTGACTGTGGAATACTGGAGTGCTGGCCTAGTGGTGGAGCATCCACCCCACAGCCAGAAGGTCGTGGGTTCATGACTGGGTCAGGAAGAGTATCCGGCATAACATCTTTGCCAAGTCAAATATGGGAATCATCATGATATCAGATGATGATACTCTGTGGTGACCCCAAAAGGGAGCAGCTGGAAAAAGATTAACATTTAACTGCAGAGTGATTGCAGCTGCTATAGCATTGATATATCATTTAAATATCAGCTGAGGATCCAACCTAATGCCAATGTGCAAATGACCTCTGTAAAGCTACGGCCACAAAGATTCTTACAAACGACAGGTTCGTAAGTCTCCCAGTTCCTACAAATTCTGGAGTTCGCAGGCATTCATGGAGGGGGGCATAGTTTCTTATGGCTGCTGTTCAGTTCGTAAGAGCAACTAAATGGTAAATGACATTCACTTATATAGCGCTTTTATTCTCATCTCTTGATGACCAAAGCGCTTTACAGATCCTGCTATCCACCCATTCACACACACATTCACACACTGATGGCGGCATGCTACCGAACATGGCGCTTCCAGACCCACCAGGAGCAATTACTAGAACTAGAGGCATTCTTGAGAAATGAAGTGCTTTTCTGTCGTACAATGGCCCTAGAGTTCTTACGTTCTTTGTAAGGGTGCCTCGGGCTCTTCCTATGACTTACTTACTCCCATCTTACTAAAATTATTTTGCAACTCACAGCACTCTCAAGTCATTGGTAGGAAGCTCTTATGGCTTTTGGCCCATTTTGTTAGCACAAATGTTGCACAAATGACTTGTTTCCTCCCTATGAGTGCCTCACTACCACCTTATGCACGCTGTACGAATCTCCTTATGAACAGGGATTCTTAAGATGTTCTCAACAACAACTTAAGGTGTACTTACGGCCAACATCTTGCGTAGATCTGACGTTACTCCTAAGGCATTCGTATGGCCGCCCTACGATGAGGGGTTTTCATGGGGCGTTCGTAGAAATCTTGGACAAGACCATCGACCTGGCCACAAACTTGCAGACGGTCTACAAACGCTGGATTCTCCTACGGCCACCTTAAGAAGGCTATGCGAAATAGTCCAAAAATGGTTGATACGGTGTTCGCAGTCGCTTGTAAAGGTATTTGTGACCATAGCTTAAGATGCATTGCCAACGTCGGTGTGAAATATGTGTGGTGTCGGGGTCTTCATATCTCAACAACTGTCAATATTAAAAGTGTCTTTTTCATTTAAAAAAAAAATCCATCCTCTGGAGCAGTCACAGTAGCGTCAAAACGTTGTCAATCATTTTTTCCATTCAGACTAAATGCAATGATCAGTAGGCCTTGCAATGGATGCACATTTAATACATTGCCTCCCTCAGAGTTTTCAACTTTTCAGAAAAGCTTGTAGTGAGATTTAGAGGGAATTGTGCTTGGGGAAACTGGAGGGTAGAGATGAATTGAGTGTGCATGGGCACAAACACATAGTTTTTTTTTCCCCAATGCACGCACTTCTGTACCTCAGAATAAGTTCTAGGACATGTTCAGTTTGCTTTATTTAAGGACTGTGCTGACTGAATTTGTAAGGTAAGTTGATCTTCTGGATGAGACAAGTTTACCTAACATTAGCGATCAGTCACTGCTGGACTGATCACTGCCTTATCATCTCCAAACTCAACCTTCACGTCCAGCCAAAGAGAAGACCACAAAGGGCAAAAGGTCATCAAGCGACTCAATGTAACAAAACTGAAAGACGCTGATATTGTCCAAAACTTTCAGTCAGTCATGAACAGTAATCTCTCAGGCTCACATACAACCTATGACAATATCGAAGAAGCTTGGACCTCCTTCAGGGATACCGTTCACTCTGCTGCACCTTGAAACTATTGGTCCAGCCATTAAAAACCATCAAGACTGGTTTGACGAAAATGACACCGTAATCCAGGAATTGCTGGAAGAAAAGCACCGACTACTGCTAGCCAGCCTGAACAACCCCTCTTGCCCAGCAAAAAAGACTGCCTTTAACAACATCCGCAGCCAGATACTGACAAAGCTACGTATCATGCAAGATGCTTGGCTCAGTGACAAGTCAGACGAGATCCAAGGTTACGCAGACAAGCAGGATACCAAAAGATTCTATGATGCTCTGAAAGCTGTCTGTGGACCTCAGTCTTGTGGGTCATCCCCCGTCCTCGGACCTGATGGAACAACCCTCCTCATTGAGAAGAAGCAGCTACTGGAGAGAGGGGCCGAGCACTTTGATAGTGTACTCAACTGCCCCTCCACTATCAATGATGAAGCAGTTGCACATCTTCTTCAAGTCCCGCTGAACAGGGAACTCGACAATCGTTCAACAGCTGAAGAGGTGAGGAAAGCTGTCAAGCAAATGTCCACAGGGAAATCTCCAGGAGCAGACACTATCCCTGCGAGGTTTACAAAGCAGGCAGTCCAATCTTGTTCGACCAGCTCATCTGCCTCTTTCAGTACATGTGGGACAAAAAACAGTTACTCCAAGATTTTAGAGATGTTACAATTGTTCACATCTACAAGCGCAAAGGCAACCGCCAGTCCTGTGATAACCACCAAGGAATCTCCCTTCTCTCCATAGCTTTCAAGGTCTTAGTTCGTGTGCTGCTCAACGTCCTGTTACAACATCTGGAGCAGGGTCTCCTCCCCGAGAGCCAGTGTGGCTTCCGAGCAGGACGAGGAACAATTGACATGATATTTGCTGCCCGTCAGCTTCAGGAAAAGTGCATAGAGCAGCACTGTGACCTCTATACCACATTTGTGTACCTGACTAAGGCCTTTGACACCATCAGCAGAGAAGGACTGTGGAAAATCATGAGCAAGTTCAGCTGCCCCGACAGGTTCATCGCCATCGTCCACCAGTTCCATGAGGTCATGACTGCACGCGCTCTAGATGATGGTGAGCCATCAGATGCTTTCCCTGTGACCAACAGTGTCAAGCAAGGCTGCATTCTTGCCCCAACACTTTTCAGCATGATGCTCAGTGCCATGCTGACTGTTGCATTCAGAGACTACAAGGCTGGTATTAAAATTAGATACAAGTACAATGGGAGACTATTCAATCCAAGACGTCTACAGGCTGTCACCAAGGTGGAGGAACCTGTCATCCGAGACTTCCTCTTTGCGGATGACTACGCCCTCAATGACAGTAGTGAGCAAGAGTTGCAACTGGAGATGGACAGTTTCTCTACAGCATGCAACGACTTTGCCCTTACCATTAGTACCAAGAAGACCAAAGTGATGCTTCAGCCAGCCCCAAACAACTCATACCAGGACCCAAGCATCACGGTCAGTGGATAGACACTTAAGCCTGTTGAAAATTTTACTTACCTTGGCAGTATGCTCTCCGATTCAGCCAACATAGATGCTGAAATCAACAACAGAATCTCCAAAGCCAGCAGTGCGTTTGGATGGCTCAGGAAGACGGTTTGGGAGAAAAAAGGGATCTGTCTTGTTGCTAAACTCAAAGTCTATAGAGCAGTAGTCCTTACTACTCTCCTGTGTGGTTGTGAAGCCTGGACCGTATACAGACAACATGAAAAACAGCTGAACCATTTCCATCTGAGATGCCTTCAAAATCTCCTGAATATCCGATGGCAAGACAAAATCTATGACACTGAAGTGCTGCAACAAGCCAGTATTCCCAGCATCATCACTCTCATACGTAAGGCCCAACTCAGATGGGTAGGTCATGTCATTCACACGACTGAAAATCGCATCCCCAAGCAGCTGTTCTACAGGGAACTCCACCAAGGCAAACACTCTGTTGGGGGGCAGCGCAAATGACACAAGGACAGCCTGAAGGTTTCCCTGAGAGACTTCTCTATAGACACACTGGCCTGGGAGAACATTGCTGCAGACTGACTCACATGGTGCAGCCTTATTCATGGCAGAGCTCGTTCAGCTGAAGACAATAGAACCAATGCTGCAGAGAAGAAACGTGAGACACGCACGTCCAGAGCTGCAAGCACCCAGCACTCCACTCCCACCCACATGTGTCCCAGTTGCGGGAGAGAATTCCATGCCCGAATTGGGCTCATCAGCCACCTCCGGATACATCAAACCAGATCTTCCAGCATCTGATAATGTCATGGTCATCTTCAATTACGAAGGACGAACAGCACATACTGTAAACTACATCAACCTATCTACTATAATGAGATCTGATGCAACAGCACTGTAAACACTGTTACATGCACACGAGTTGTTTTGACTTGCTTTAGTAGTAAAAGCCATGGCAGTCAGCCTTGACCATACCTTGACAGTCAGGCACTGCCTTGAGAGGTCTTATTGCGTAAAGATCTGAGGAAGTTGACATGATGTTGCCACTATTTTCCTCATTTTCCAGTGAGAGACAGGGTTTGTGGTATGAGAGAGTGAGAAAGAAGGCAAAAGTGTGTTTAAAGAGTGACAGCAGCTAGCAGACAAGTATCATCACAATAGTAAATAGAGAGCCCTGACTGGGCGCATGCACACGCAGTGACCGGCAGTGGGTGAAAAGTTTGGCGTCTTAGTCTCTGTTTTTATGCACTTTAATGTGTTTTAACGTAATTCTCTGTGCTATTTTTGTCTTTGAATGTTTGTGGACCATATAATAAGAAAAGATAAGATAAGCCTTTATTAGTCCCACAACGGGGAAATTCCAGGATTGCAACAGCACAGGGATAGCAACACTCAGAGCAACAATCAGAAGGCAAGAAAAAAAAACAAGCAAGCAAGAGCAGCTAATATACATATGTACATATTACTATAAAATATATATATACACACACACACACAGACACACAGTGCAGAGCATTGTAGCTGGATGGAATAAATATATGAATATATGAACACACAGTGCAGAGCATTGTAGTTAGATGGAATAAATATGTAAATATATAAACACCCACAGTACGGAGCATTGCAGCTAGGTGGAATAAATATGCAAGTATATAAACACACACAGTGCGGAGCAATGTAGCTAGATGGAATAAATATATAGATATATAAATATAAACACACCCAGTGCTGAGCATTGTAGCTAGATGGAATAAATATGTAAATATATAAACACACACAGTGCAGAGCATTGTTGTTAGGTGGGATGAAACAGCATAACCGTCTATTTAGTTATCCTACATGGTATGATTATGTGCCCATACATATTCTCACCCTCCATAGCGACCGGTATGTTCCTAGTTGTATGCCGGAGAGGACCATAGTGTAAGTCTATTGCATCTTTTGCATTCAAAAAACTATTAGTTTGTTACGTCGTTTTGCTATCTCTGCGAGCAACCCTGCTTAGGTTGTACAGTCTGACAGCCGTTGGTAGGAAGGACCTACGAAACCTCTCGGTTGTGCACCTGGGATGATGTAGTCTGCTGCTAATGAAGAGCTCTTTGGTTCCATCAGTATGGATTTTCTTCTTGTTATTGCACTGTGGCTCTTCTCTTACCAGCTTTTTGCCTGGGACGTCAGCGCTGTCACACCGGTAAGAATGCAGTATTCCAGAGACATGTTACGGCAGCTAAACATGGATAATCCAGCATCTGTGACTGAGGTTGTGCTGCAACTGCCGGACTTTATTTTAAGAGACTTTCATGGACACAGCAATGAAAAGAGAGACAAGAGGAGGAAACACGGAAAGCATGGAGGCATAAGATTAAACCTGAGGAGACGTCAGCTTAACCGCATTCCTCTTCCTTCCATTATTATGGGGAACATACAATCCCTGAGAAATAAAGTGGATGAAATTCAAGGAAGTGTCCGATATCAGAAGGGTTTCAAGAACTGCGGCGTCATGGCTTACATGGAGACGTGGCTTATGGATCATGACCGGGACCTGGACCTGAGTATTGACGGCTTTGGAGCCCCACTTTGCTTGGATCAGCAGGAAGAGGTAACGGGGAAACGTCAGGGAGGTGGAGTATGTTTGTACATTAATAAACAGTACTGTACATCTGTCACAGTCAGAGAGCTAATCTATACACCAGATGTGGAGCTTCTGTCCGTATTGCTACGCCCCTTTTATCTGCCTTGCAAGTTCCCCCAACTTTTCGTAACGACTGTGTACATTCACCCGAGGGCGGATGCTGCCTCCGCCTCCAGCACCGTCTTTGATGTGGTACAGCAGTTGCATTCGATTTCTCCAGAGGCTCCAAATTTTATCCTTGGGGATTTTAACCGTGTCTTTAAAGAAGACACTTAAAAAGTTTTATCAGTACATCTCTTGCCCAACCAGGCGGGAAAAGACATTGGACCTGTGCTATGGATCTATAGAGGGGGCCTATAAATCTCTTCCCCTTCCTCCTTTAGGCTCCTCAGATCACAACTGTGTACATTTGCTGCCCACATATAAAACTGCTCTCAAAAGAGAGAAGACAAAGACCAGGGACATGAAGGTCTGGACAGATGATTCAGTGCTCTGCCTCCAGGAATGCTTTAACTGTACAGACTGGGAAGCGTTCACACTGTCCTGCGGGGATGATCTGGACTCTTTGGTGGACGTGACATGCTCTTACATGGCTTTTTGCAGGGATATGATCGTTCCACGTAAACGTGTCAAAATATATCCCAACAACAAGCCATGGGTTATCAAATCAGTTAAATCCTGCTTAAAAAGGAAAGCACTTGCCTTTAAACGGGGTTGTTTCTGAGCTGCAGGTTGCCACAAAAGAGCTGAAGTCCGAAATTTTAAGAGCAAACCAAAATTATAAATCAGAATTGGAAAGCAAGATGGCAGCAAAGAAGCCTGGTTAAGCCTGGACTAGTATGAAAACCACTGTAGGCCTTCAGAGCACAGAGCGCAGTAATCGTGTGTTTTTAGATGGTTTTAATTCAGATACAGAGCTGGCTAATGCTCTTAATTGTTTTTGTGGTTGTTTTGCTTTCTTTGATTTTAACACAGAAACCCAAGATTTGAAGCAGAAACTCAAAGACAATCAGCACTTTAATATTGAGGTGCAGGATGTTAAAAGGGCGTTCTGTGCTGTAAAAGTGAACAAAAGTCAGGGCCCTGATAATATATGTGGACACTTGGTAAAGTCCTGTGCACATGAATTGAGTCCTGTGTTTCACTGCATTTTTAATAAATCTTTACAGACACAACATGTACCTAAGGTTTGGAAAGATGCTGTGGTTGTCCCTGTTCCAAAATCCAGCTGTCCTAAAACGGTAAATGATTTTAGACCAGTTGCTTTGACTTCATTTTTAATGAAAATTTTTGAAAAACTGGTCAGTTTTGAGGTCCTAAAGCAGACTAAGCATGCATTGGATCCTTTGCAGTTTGCCTACAGGCCTCACAGAGGAGTGGAGGATGCCACTGTCACTCTGCTTAACATGCTTTTAAACATCTGGATTTTAATGGGACACACGCCAGGCTTTTATTTGTGGACTTTTCTTCTGCTTTTAATACAATCCAACCTCACATTTTAGTTGAAAGGCTCCTGCAACAATTTGATTTGAGTAATAATCTGGTGGGTTGGATTCTGGATTTTTTAACCAACAGGACACAGAGAGTAAGGGTCAACCGTACATTGTCTCACCAAAAGTGTTCTTCTGCTGGCTCTCCTCAGGGGGGGGGTGTTGTCACCACTACTCTTCATCCTGTACACAAGCATGTGTCAGAGCAGACATGACAACAGACACTTTATAAAGTATGCTGATGATTCAGTTATTGTCAGTCTCCTTCAGGATGGTGAGAGCAGTCACGGCCCAGTAGTTGATGATTTTGTTCACTGGTGTGAGGATTCCTACCTGCAGCTGAATACAACAAAAACTAAATATATGATTATTGACTTTAGGAAGAAAACTCCCAGGCACAAAGTCACTGCACTAAAAGGCCAGATCATTGAATGTGTGCAATCCTACAAATATCTTGGGATGATTATTGATAGTAATTTAAACTTTGAAGAGAACTGTGAATGGGTGTGCAAAGAGGATCAGCAACATTTGCATTGTTTAAGGAAACTAGCACACTTTCAAATTGACCGAACCATAATGACAATGTTTTATTGGGCTTTTATTGAATCTGTTTTATCCTTTTCTTTAGTGTCATGGTTTGATCAGATAAAACTGAAACAGAGAAAATCCTTAGACCAAGTAGTTAGATGGTCCAGTCGTTTGCTTGGTGAGTCTAGTGTCTCCTGAGCCGTGCATTATGTCAGTGAGTCATAGCTGAGCCTGACATCCCTGTACACCAGACAGGTACAGAGGATTGCTACCTCCATCTTAAATGATGACTCCCACCCTTTGCACTGTCACTTTCAGCTTCTTCCCTCCAGACGGAGGTTTGCTGTCCCAAAATGTAAAACCCAGCGCTACAAAAACAACTTTGTTCCTGCTGCTGTCAAAGAGTTGAACAAGATGTAACAATATATTGCACATAATTTAGTTATCTATTTATGAATTTTATTTTATATTTATTTATATTTTGTAGGTTTTTTATTTGGGTTTTAAATCTTTTATTGGGTTTTAGACTTTTATTGAGTTTTTAATCTCTGACCTAGTTTTTAACTCTTTTAATATGACCCTTCTCCCTGATCTTCGGGTAGCTGGTGGCTCGTCAACCTGGGAAGGTAGCCCATCTAGGGGAAGGTAAACCCTGATTTCAAACCTCCGCTGCCTTGCGGCACACCCGGTCATGGGAAAGGCTTCGGGAGTCAACCCTGAGGAAAAATCCGGAGTCGGAGCCCCTAAGGCAGTTCTCTGTTGTGCTCAACATCATTCTGGCAGCTCCTGCGACGGCGCTGGTGCCGAACTATAGCAGCCCTGCTGTTCCTTTGGATCCATCAGTGACGTGGAGAGGGGGGACATGCTGCATGGGTAGCATCTTGTCCTCCATATCTTCCTGCCCAGGCTTGAATCCTACCAACGCCCAACGCTGGAAGGTAGAACACCGGTGCGCACCGGCCTGTTCAGCCACAGGCGGTGCTGTTCCAGCAGAGTAGACGTTTAGGATTCTCTTCCATGGTCATCATAGACTGACGGAGGCCGACTTCACTTCTCTGATCTCTTTGTTTTTTCTCTTATCTCTTTGTCTTCTGTCCTGATTGGTGGAGCCTTGAGTACTTCTACCATGTTTATAGTCAGTTTCATGTGTGCCTGTGTTTGTGTTCATGTTGAATGTAATTGTGGTTTGTAAATATGTGTCTAAAAGGATGTCACCTGACTGCAAAACAAATCTACCTACGGGTACAAATAAAGTAACCTGAACCTGAACCTCAGCTCCATCTAAACTAGAGGTGTCAAACATATGGCCCGCAGGCCAAAACCGGCCCACAAGAGAGTCCAAATAGACCCGCAGGGTGAATTTGGTGCTTCCATTTTTCAATAAAGTAACTGCCATTCCCAGTTTGTACACGGGGGTTGCACTGATTTATTAAGAGTAGTAGAAACGACAGTGGAACCCAGAATTAAACAACAAAGGGCAGCAATGTGCATGCCCGATTGCACACAACTTTTATGTATTCTTATGTATAAATTTTATACATTTACAAGTCAGGGGGATAACCTTCTTCCTTAAAAGCTTCCACTTGGGTTTGTTAGGTGTGGTGATTCAGTTCAGGTGGTTAGGATTGATTAGGATTGATGACAGATGTGGAAATGTTTGTAAATTTAAAATAATTTCTAGAGCTTGACAAGTTGTTTTTATCAGGGTGAAATGCAATATTTTTGAGTTACAGATATCTTTGACTTAATGTTGTGTGCATTTGCAAATCCACTGTGATTGGTAAGTTGTAATGCACATATGTAAATGGTTAACTAAGGCATAATAATGTTGAAAACACTTTATTTTATTTTTTTAAATTTAATCTTTATTTTATGCAGGGTAGTTCCATTGAGAGGCAGCCTCTCTTTTTCAAGTACACCCTGTTCACATTCACACCAGGAAGCTGCCCAGTACAACCACAGACTGACCTGTGGCCACTGAGCAGCTGCACTGGAGCAGTTGGGGTTAAGGGCCTTGCTCTAGGGCACCACAGTGGTGTTAAGGAGGGTGGGGCAAACACTGCTATGTTATCTGTCCCACCCAGATCTAATCCTGCCAGTCCAGGGATTGAACCCACGACCCTCCGCTCACCAGTACACATCCCTAACCATTAGGCCACCACTGCCTAAAATCAGGTTCTTCATAATGGTCTTCATAATGTTTTGTAAAAGAATGGTTCATTGGCATTTCAGTTCAGTTCAATTCAATTCAACTTTATTCATATAGTGCCATTTCACAACAACAGCCATCTCATAGCAGTTTCAAATGTAGGGGAAACCCTCACAATTGCAGAAAGACCCCAGCAATCAGGCGATCCCCTGTGAGCAAGTGCTTGGGAATGGTTGAGAGGAAAAACTCCCTTTTAACAGGAAGAAACCTTCAGCAAAACCAGGCTCAGGGAGGGGCAGTCATCTGCTGCAAATGGCTGGTGGGTGAGGGGATAGAGAAGATGAAAAGAACAGACATGTAGAGAGCAAACAGCACAATGGGGACTCAGTCTATGGGAGAGAACAGATGTTAATGACCAGCAAAAAAAATATATTTCATTGAGAGTGAAGAAAGGAGTGAGGCCCAGTGCATTATTGGAGGTCCCCCGGCTGTCTAAACCTATAAGCAGCATAATTAAGGCAGGGTTCAAAAACACATGATCCCTCCCTAATTGTAGACTATATCAAAAAGGAAGGTTTTAACCCTATTTTTAAAAACAGATATCGAGTCTGACTCCCAAATCCAGATTGGCAGCTGATTCCACAGGAGAGGAGCTTGATAACTGAAGGCTCTGCCTCCCATTGTACTTTTGTAGATTCTAGGTATTACAAGTAATCCAGCATTTTGGGAGTGTAGTGCTCTGTTAGGATAATAGGGTAGTATCAGATCTTTTAAATTAAAAGGGGTCTGATTGTTTAGAGCTTTGTAAGTGAGAAGAAGGATTTTAAACTTAGTTCTAAACTCTATGGGAAGCCAATGAAGGGAGGCCAGAACCAGAGAGATATGATCTCTCTTTCTAGTACCTGTTAAAACTCTTGCTGCAGCATTTTGGATGAACTGAAGACTTTTTAAAGATGTTTTAGGGCAACCTGATAATAAAGAATTACAATAATCTAATCTAGAACTAACAAAAGCATGGATCGGTTTCTCAGCATCACTTTGAGACAAGATGCTCCTAATCTTGGCAATATTACGCAAATGATAGAAGGCAGTCTTAGAAACGAATTTAATATGTGAATTAAAAAACAGATCTTGATCAAAAATAACTCCAAGGTTCCTCACAGAACTATTAAGAGAAAGAGTAACCACATCCAAACTAAGAGTTTGATTTGGAAAGGTATTGCTAAGGTTTTTTGGACCAACAAGAATGACTTCAGTCTTATCTGAATTTAATAGCAGGAAATTACAAGTCATCCAAGCTTTGATTTCCTTAAGACAGGCTTCTAACTTGGCTAATTGATTACTATCATCTGGCTTCATTGACAGGTATAATTGTGTGTCATCTGCATAACAATGAAAATGTATACAGTGCTTTCTAATAATGTTACCTAACGGAAGCATATATAAACTAAAAAGAATAGGGCCTAGCACAGATCCCTGTGGAACTCCATGACTGAGCTTTGAGTTGAAAGAAAACTCAATATTGACATGAACAAACTGGAACCTATCAGATAAATAAGATCTAAACCACTGCAACTAAGTTCCATTAAGTCCAACATAGTGTTCTAATCTATCAAGTAGAATATTATGATCGATAGTATCAAAAGCTGCACTAAGGTCTAAAAGGACAAGTACAGAAACAAGTCCATTATCAGATGCGATAAGGAGGTCATTAGTGACTTTCACTAAGGCTGTTTCAGTACTATGGTGGATTCTAAACCCAGAGTGAAACTCTTCAAATAAACCATTTCCCTGCAAGTGGTCAAATAATTGCGTAGCAACAACTCTTTCTAAGATTTTTGAAATGAAAGGCAGATCAGAGATTGGTCTATAGTTAGCTAAAACTCCTGGATCCAGCGTTGGCTTTTTGAGTAAGGGTTTAATTGCAGCAGTTTTAAAAGCCTGCAGTACATGGCCTAATATTAATGAAGAATTGATTATTTGAAGAATAGAGCTACCAATAAATGGGAAGACTTCTTTAAATAACCTGGTAGGAATAGGGTCTAAAAGACAAGTTGAAGGCTTGGATGAGGAAATTATTTTATCTAACTCTAAAAGGTCATTCATTCATTCATCATTCATTCATCTTCTTCCGCTTAATCCTTTTCGGGTTGCGGGGAACTGGAGCCTATCCCAGCATCTTTGGGCGAGAGGCAGGGTACACCCTGGACAGATCACCAGTCCATCGCAGGGCCAACAAAGAGAGACAGACAACCATTCACTCTCACAGTCATACCTAAGGACAATTTAGAATCCCCAGTTTTGATGCCAATTAACCTAACTTGCATGTTTTTGGCATGTGGGAGGAAACCAGAGAAATCCCGGAGTAAACCCACGCAGACACGGGGAGAACATGCAAACTCCACACAGATGGTCAATTGGAGTAAACTCATCCAAACAGATATCAATTGAAGGAGTTGTAGTAGTTACTGTATTTAAGTTAATAGTGGGAAGAATCTGACTGATTTTATCTCTGATATTATTATTAATTATTATACAAGTACATTTCACAATGTACTTGTACTTCTTTGTACTAAAACAAAGAAACAAACTTGGAGTGGTCATTGTTTAGGTTATTATGCTATTATTTTACTGGTCCAGCCCACTTGAGATTAAATCAAGCTGTATGTGGCCCCAGATCTAAATGAGTTTGACACCCCTGATCTAAACCTTCAACATTTAGTACTGCTACAGAATTGAAAACATTTGGATACAGAAAGTGGTCAAAGCAGAATCAGTATTATTAGTCTGTTGCTAGCTCGAACTAGCTCCTATAGCTTCATCGCATCTTGGCCTAAGGCATGTAGAGGTGTGGCTTTAGAGGGAGGGACTGGGACTCTTTTTGAAATTTACCTTTCTTTTCCTTTGGAAAGACTTTCCTACTGATACTTTTAAGTTTGCTGAGGGAAAGTGGAGCCACAAAGTAGGACTGGACAATTTGACCTTAAATCAGCATCACAGTTAACTGACCCTTTCACATTGGTCTCAGTTTTTTTTTTTTTGTTTCCCTCCTTTCTTCTCCCTTATAGTTCACTGACAATGCTTGTAATTAAGCAATATTGCACAAGAGTGTAGTATCATATCACTGCAGTGCGGTAGTAAATGAGCATAATATAATAAAGTACAGGATATTGCCATTTTACACACAAATTAAACCTTGTCCAGTGCAGAAGTCAGTTTTTGTTCTCATACCCATTGAGGATTAATGGGTCACGTGATTCACAACAGTTTCTAATTAGCTTGTTAGCTGCGTTGGGGGACTCCTTTATGTAGCCATGATTGCATTACCATCATATAGTGATTATGAGTCTCTTATCGGTTTCTTAAATGCAGCCTTAGCTTGTCCATTTTGTTATTCATTTTCCACTGTAAAATGGTTGAGCTGATAGCTGTTAGCGGTTAACAGTGACTGATCTTAAAACTTCCATGTATGTCACTCACTTTTTCTTGACATCTTCAGATGAAATAAAAGAGTCAGTCATCACATATTATGTGGACAGAAATCCTATTTCTTTTGTTGCAAGCAGTTTTATTATGCCTCGGTGAAAATGGGAGCATACGGTAATCACTCAATGCGTCTGTGTGTGTGTGGTTGTGTGGTTGGTTGGTTGTATCTGTCTGCCTGTCTGTTTCAGCTCGCCCGGTCAAAATTAAGTGCGACTAAAGGCTTATATCATTGTATGGACATATTTTCTCGACGTTTAATTTGCCAGAATTCCGAGATAAGGCTTTGTTTTCAAAATAAACACAAATTTAACTCACCTGTACCGTCAATGGAGCCAGGAAAAAGGGCATTGTAATAACTATGCCGAGCCACTAGAGGCGGCAGTGTGACCTTTTTTATAGCACAACACGGCACATTTTTGCATAAAGTGCCTATGATGGTGCCTATGGCGCTCCTTCGAGTGCGATGTAGCGTAGCTCTCTAAGTCAAGTTTTATTTAGTTTTTATATCTCTAGTGTTGTTTTTATTGTTTCAAATGCGGCATGTTACAGCTTATGTTAAGTATGATCGAGAGACTCTTTTACAACTTAGAGCACGGAGTCACCAGGGACAAATTGATACAAATGTCCTGGACTGCTTCCCGGAGCTACAGCTCCATGTTAGAGGCCTGCCGGGTCAGGCCGCAGCAGGGGTTTTTCTTGGTGCCCCGAGGCCGACACGGAAGCGTGGAAGACGTGGTGGAGCAGAACGAAGACTCCGTTGATTGGTTAGCAGAGGACGGCTAACTCTCCCGATCATACTCTTCGCCAGTGTCCAGTCTCTGGTCAACAAGATGGATGACCTACTCAGTCGGATGGCTACACAGAGGTACATCAAGGATTGCTCTGTTTTATGTTTCTGAGAAACGTGGCTCGGACAGAGGACCCCCGACGAAGCCATAACACCGGCAGGCTACACTGTTTACAGGGCCAACCGCAGTGCTACAGAATGCGGTAAAACACGGGGAGGAGGAACAGCTATCCTCGTCAAACAATCCTGGAGTACCGACAACATGGTAACATCACAGTCATGTTCTGAGGATGTGGAGTATATTAATCTGAAGTGCAGGCCATTCTACTTACCCAGAGAACTGCAGTGCATTATACTTAGTACAGTGTATGTACCTCCCTCAGCTAACGAGGAAAATGCCCTTAGAGAACTGCATAACATGACTAGCAGACGTCAGAACTCATACCCAGATGCTGCTTTTATCATCTTAGGAGATTTTATCCACTGTGATCTCCGGAAAAGCATCCTCAATTTCTACCAGTTTGTCAACTTCCCCACTAGGGGAAACAGCACTCTGGACAAATGCTATAGCAACATCAGAAATGCTTATACCACTGTCTCCAAGCCACATTTTGGGAAGTGTGACCGCCTTGCCATACTGCTACAGCCCATCTACACCAAAAGGCTCAGAGCTGACCCAGTCACAGTTAGGACTGTGATGAAGTGGACTGACAATGCACTGAAAAAACTGCAGGGCTGCTTGGAGGCCACAGATATGACCATTTTTAAGCAAGCTACAAACAACATACATGAATACACAGACACTGTTAGCAGCTATATTGACTGGTGCACGTCCATGTGCATCCTGTCCTGGACTATTCGCATGTTCACTAACCAGAAGCCCTGGTTCAATGCAGATATACGCAGCAAGATCAGGATGTGGTGCACAGCTTTCAAGTCAGGTAACATCACAGAGCATAGGCTTGCTCGATATGAACTCCAAAAATCCATCAGAGCTGCCAAGAGGACATACATACACCCAAAGACTTGAAAGTTGTTACAGAGAAAATAATACAAGAAGTATGTGGCAGGGAATCAAGTCAGTCACCAATTACAGGAAGGATGCTAACAGAACTGTGACCTAAGATGCCATTTTGCCGGACAACCTCAACAGCCTCCAAGGCCCCCTGCAACCTGGAGGAAACTGCACTTTCGGTGACACACACACAGGTTCTCAGAGCTCTGAGGCAGGTTAATCCTCGCAAAGCTGTGGGACCCGACCATGTGGCACGAAGAGTCCTGAAGGCATGTGCAGAGCAGTTGGCAGAGGTGCACACAGACATCTTCAACATCTCCCTCTCACCGGAAACAGTCCCACGCATCTTTTAAGTCTTCTGTAATAGTACCAGTCCGTAAAAAACCAAACATTTCCACAATGAACGATCTTGGACCAGTGGCACTTACACCGGCTGCCATGAAGTGTCTGGAAAAGCTGGTTCTAAGGCACATAAACTCCATGGTTCCAGACACAGTGGACCCTCATCAGTTTGCCTACTGCCCCAACAGGTCAGTGGATGATGCGGTGGCTCTGGCACTTCACTTCACACTTCAACATTTGGACAGTCACGACACATATGCACAGCTACTGTTCCTGGATTACAGCTCCGCCTTTAATACGATCAGGCCGATGAAGCTGACCGCTAAGCTGGCCGGTCTGGGAGTACTAACACCCACCCAGAATTGGATTCTGGACTTCCTCACAGACAGACCACAGGTGGTGAGGATGGGAAGGAGGGTTTCTGTTGAGCTTACAGTGAGCACAGGAACCCAAACTCTTCTCTCTCTACACACACGACTGCACCTCTACCCATGACAATAATATCATCATCAAGTACGCCGATGACACAACCATCCTTGGCCTCATCAGGAAAGGGGACGAGTCATTATACAGGGACCTGGTTCAAAAGGTCACCGTCTGTGGAGAGGACAACGACCTTGTCCTCAACATCAGCAAAACAAAAGAACTCATTGTGGATTTCAGGAGAGAAGAGGCCCACCTTTGCAGTCGCTCACCATCAAGGGGACTGAGGTGGAGCCGACCGACAGCCACAAGTTCCTTAGTCTTCAACTTACAGAGAGCCTCAGCTGGGCTAAAAACACTGCAACTACAGTGAAAAGAGCTCAGCAGAGGCTGTACTTCATCAGGCAGCTGAAGAAGGCCGGACTTAAATGTCAGCCCCTCACCCAGGCTTAGAGAGGACTCGTTAAAAGCATCCTCACCAGCGGTATCATGGTATGGTACGGCAATACCACCCTGGCAGAGAGGAAAAAGCTACAGCACGTCATCAAATCTGCAGAGAGGCTCATCAGCTCCATCCTCCCTTCCATGGATAACATGTACACACAGCACTGTAGGAGAAGGGCACAGAGCATCTTCAGGGACAAACACCATCCAGCCCACGCTCTGTTTCAGTGGGTGGATTCAGGTCACGACCTCAGGCACCGCAGACCTGAGAGCATCAGCACTCACAAGGCCCGCTTCTACAACAGCTTTTTTCCAGCCGCTGTCAGGCTAGTGGTACAGGACATTAACCACTTGCACTCTGTTGTTCCGCGGGCGGGCAAGTCTCTGCGTCCTAGGGCGCACGAGGGCGCACGAGAGCGCCCTCGTGCGCGCTTGGACGCATGACGCATGATGGTGGTGATGGTGATGTAGTGGCGTCCAAGCGCCACTCAAAAAAAAACTGCAGAGACAGCCGCGAACAGATTAGTTCATCTGATTGACCTCTCATTCGACTAATAAGAGCCTTGAATTGGGTTTCTGAAACCTTGAAGAGCCAATGAATGAAAATCTAGGAAGGAGGACCCGCCTACTGTGAACGCAGGAGCCAATTGAAGCACAGAAATTCAGGCTGGGTGAAGAGAGATTTACTGTTGCAACAGATGAAAACAAAGGACGCTGGACGAATCTACTACAGACCCAGGCTCACCCAGCAGCATGGAGAACACCCACAAGTGGGACCTGCACTCATTCCAGCAGAATAGACGGAGGCCGACGACAAAAGTCGTAAATCATTCGCCAAAATGGCAATAATGGAATTATGTTTTGATCGGGATCCACGAGCGGAGCAGCGTCGCGTTCGTCTGACAATGGGGAAGAGATGTTCGCCACGACTCTGCTGCTTTGAAGAGGTAAGGTGTTATAAGCTAAATTATTATTTATCCCTGAAAACTGTAATCCAAAAATGACTTTTGACCGATCGGTAAATTACAACTGTACTGCGCACGAAGTACGAAGTGCGTGCGCCGCGATAAACGGTTCATTTGCCGTGTTCGGACCGTGAACGCCCTCCCCCCCCCCCCCCCCCGCTGCAGAAGAGGAGCGGGGGGGGCGTTCACGGTCCGAACGCCCCCCGGTCCGCGGGGGGAAGCGTATCAGTCTATTCCATCATGTAGCGATGGCCCTCTTCTGTAGCGGGGGGGGGGGCGTTCACGGTCTGTTCACGGTTCCCCCACACACACACACACACAGTAGCGGGGGGGGGGAGCCGCTGTGAAAACATGCAAGGAGTGTAATCCGTCATGTAGCGAGGGCCGAATTTGGTCCTTGGTAGCGGGGGGGGGGGACGACCCCCCGCCCACACACACACACACACACAGACACAGCCCTGAGTGTGACCTTTCATTAGAGCCTAAAATGAAGATTCTACATTGAATTATTCAAAAGTTACAGACGTTTTTCCAAACTGTGCCATTTGGCACAATTTGGCACAGTTCCAAAACGCCTGGGAACAGCCTGAGAACAAAGCTGTGTACAAATATTCATTTTTTGTGGTATTGTTACCAAATTTGGATCTCAGCTGGATAACACTTGGTTCTACATTTCTGTTGCATTTTCCAGCCGGATTGGACAGCTGTGTGTTATTTACAAGCATTTGTATCCAAAAAAACACTGTGTCCAATTTTTTTTTCTTCAAGTTCAGTATGTTTAGATGACTGTAACTCAGTGGCCGGAGCACGTAGAGAGATTATGTTTTTTTTTTTTGCCAAAAAATTCAAAGTGTTTTCTTTTAAATGAGACCAACCCCATGAAGATGCTGCAAAGGGTTGAATAACAGCTTTCGATTTACTTTGGGCACGTTATTTTTTGGCATTTTTAGGAAAATTGCCCGGAGTGCACTTCCGGTTATGGCTGCCACGTAGGACGGACGTGTCTCGCTCTGCTCTGCTCCTGGAGAAAAAAAATCGGCAAATAACTCTCTCATTTGGGACAGAACGTATCCCAGCGTTTGGGCGAGGATATGTCGGCGAAGCCTAAGGCTGGAAAACCAGGAAAAGGAAAAAGCGAGCCGCCGAAACAGTCCAAATTAACGGACTTTCAGGTCTGTGACGCAGCAAACAGGGCTCCATATATGGCGGAGGAGGCTGGCAACGCTGCGATTTCTGCGGGGAATGGCGCAGATGCGCTGATGGCTGCCATGAGTTCAATGAGAGCGGACTTTTCCTCTAGATTTGATGGGATTATGACAGCGTTGGAAGGAATAAGAAAGGAATTGGGTGACTGTGTAGAACGAACGGCGCAGATGGAGCTCCGTCTCGCTAGTGCTGAAGATGACGTCACCCGTCTTCAATTAAAGGTGCGCACTTTGGAAAAAAAAAATAAATCTCTGGAAGATAATATTTTGGATTTGGAATCTCGGTCGAGACAGAATAATTTGAGGCTGGTGGGTCTTCCAGAGGAATCAGAAGGTCGGGACGTATGTTCCTTTCTGGAAAAGTGGATTCCGGAGGTGCTGGGCAGCGAGGAGTTGCAATCAGCAGTGGTTCTGGAAAAAGCACATCGCATTGGCCCACGGAGAGATAAGGGACCGCCGAGGACCTTAATTATGAAGTTTCTTAACAACAGAGACAGGATGAAGATCTTCAACGCTGCACGAGCTAAAAAAGGAGAGATTAAACACCAGGACCAGCAGGTGCGGTTCTACCCAGATTTGGCCACAGGAATCCAGCAATTGAGGAAGCAGTTTGATCCCGTACGTAAGGAGCTGCGCAACCTTGGGATTCGTCATGGTGTAATCTATCCTGCGAGACTGCTGACCACGTATGAGGGCAGAACCCACATCTTCAAGACCCCAGAGGAGGCGCAGGAGTTCATCAAGAAGATCAAAGAAGAAGAAGAGACTGGTGGGAGCTAAGCATGAACAAAATATAAGGTAGAATAATTAAGCATTTGCACAGGCATCTGACTGACTTGAAGTAAATAGTAAGTTTACAAAATATAGATTGTATTATATATTAAAAAAAACAAAAACAAAAACAAAACAAACAAAAAAAAAAAAAAACTATGATGTACAAAGTTGTTAAAAATTTTGGAGTTAAGTTGGAAAACTACAGAGGAGAGTTAATGTTACGTCATTAAATGCAGTAGAGTTAGGGTGATTGGGAGGATGAAGAAGGAGTGGCTTAGGCTGTTCCCCGTGGGTGTGGAACGGTCGATGGCTATATCGGGAGACAGAATTTTTCTTTTGATTTTGGGGGGTTTGCCACAAGTGTGGGAAGGGGAAATTTGTTTGTGTGTAGTTTGTAGGATGAATGTTCAACCACTCATGTTTTTGCTTCTCTGTATGAGCATGTTTACACTGCAAGGTAATCCCAAACTCTCTATTGATCATGGACCAAAGTGTTAATCTTAATTTAACTTCATGGAATTGCAGAGGTCTACAAAATTTAAAAAAACTTAAACAAGTTATGAATAAAATAAAGGACATGGGTTCAAGAATTGTGTTTTTACAAGAAACTCATCTGATAGAGGAGGATGTTAAAAGAATTAGGAGTAGATGGCAGGGAAGTGTATTCACCTCTTCATTTTCATCCCGAGCCAGGGGAGTTATGACTCTCATACATAAATCAGTTCCTTTTCAAGTGAAAAATGTAATTGGAGACAAATTTGGAAGATATGTAATCATTCAAGGTTCTTTGCTATTAGAAAATATAAATCTTGTGAACTTATATGGTCCCAATATAGATGATCAGAAGTTCTTTGCTAATTTATTTCTCATCTTATCATCACTTACAGGGCAACATATAATAGCAGGGGATTTTAATTGTACATTGAATCCAGGTGTGGATAGATCAACAGGACTGGATTGTACGCACATTGGATGTAGGATGACTATTAATCATTTTATGAAAGAATTGAGATTGTTAGATATATGGAGAGAAATGAAACCACAAGTTAAAGCCTATTCTTGTTATTCCAGTACCTACAAGACATTCTCACGTATTGATTATTTTTTGATTTCCACAGAATTAAGGTCCAAGATTCAAAACTGCTTTTATGATAACATCGTGATCTCTGATCATGCACCCTGTTGTCTAATATATGTAGATAAAAAATTGACAAAGGAATCAGGTAGATGGCAATTTCAGCATAAATGGCTTCAGGATGAGGAATTTGTCAAGTATATAGAAAAACAGATAGACGAGTTCTTTGACATCAATACTACACAAACATCAGCATGTGTAAAGTGGGAGGCTTTCAAAGCTTTTATTAGGGGGCATATTATTAGTTATACAGGATCAAAATCTAAGAAGACTCGAGAGGAGAGAGCTAAATTGGAACATAAAATAAAAAATCTTCAGGAAAAAGTGTATGCAGGAAGTGACCCAAGGTTGGAGAATGAATTACTGATTTTGAGAGCTGAATACGACAAAAAATCAGCGAATAGAGCTGCCTCGAGTCTTCTAAGATTGAAACAATCTTTTTATGAACAAGGTGAAAAATCAGGAAAATTATTAGCATGGCAGATTAAACAATTGGAAATTAAAACACCAATTACCAGTATTATAAGTAATGGACAGGTAGTTATAGATCCTTTAGAAATTAATAGAGCCTTTAGAGATTACTATGAAAAATTATATGATACCAAAAATGAACCTGATTTAACAAAACTAAATGGGTTTTTGAACGAACTATCTATACCGTGTATTCCAAATGAAAACAGGGAGATATTGGAGTCTAAAATTAGTCAAGAAGAAGTTGGGCTAGCCATTGATAATATGAAATCAGGAAAAAGTGCAGGACCAGATGGTCTTCCAGTTGACCTTTATAAAAAATTTAAGAATAAATTAATAAAACCTTTTTTGGAAATGGTTTTAGAAGCATTTCAAAATAATAATTTACCATCATACATAAATAATGCCTTAATTATACTGCTGCCAAAACCAGGTAAGCCCTCTAATAAATGTGAAAATATGAGACCAATAAGCCTATTAAACGCCGACCTTAAGATAATCTGTAAAATTTTAGCAAGACGAATACAAGAAATTTTACCAAATATTATTAATCGAGATCAGAATGGCTTTATAAAGGGTAGACAAGGCTTCCATAATGTAAGAAGACTATTTAATATTATCTATTTTAATAAAGAAGCACCGGATACAGCTCTCCTATCATTGGACGCCGAAAAGGCCTTTGATAGAGTTGAATGGCCCTTTCTTTTTGAAGTCCTACAAAGGTTTGGACTTGGAAATAATTTCATAAAATGGGTTCAAATAATATACAATAATGCTACAGCAGAAATCCTAACAAATAACAATATTTCAAAACCAATAAAAATCAATAGAGGATGTCGACAAGGCTGTCCACTCTCACCTTTACTGTTTACTATGGCAATTGAACCTTTAGCGATAGCGATACGTTTACATTCACAAATATATGGAATTAAAGTTGGACCAACAGAACATAAAATCTCCCTGTACGCCGATGATATAATTTTGTTTATGTCGAATCTAAAAAAATCAATTCCAACCTTGTTGAATCTAATAAAGAATTTTGGGGAAATATCAGGATATAAAATAAATAAAACTAAATCTTCAATATTAATGCTAAATGAGACCCAGAGAAATTACCCAGCCCCTGAGGTAAATCAATTCAATGTTGTAAATCAGTTTAAATATTTAGGAATCCAAATTATGCCTAAGCTAGAATCAGTCGCCAGTGTCAACTATGAAGCCTTAATGTCAGATATCAGTGAGTTAACTCAGAGATGGATGTCACTACCAATGTCGATGATCGGGAGAATCAATATACTTAAAAGTAATATTTTACCTAAAATACTTTATTTATTTCAATACATTCCCTTATCACCACCTTTAGATCTATTCTCAAGAATAAAAAAAAAGTTAGTGGAATTTATATGGAACAACAGGAGGGCTAGATTACGTCTGTCTTTATTATATTTACCATTTGATCGTGGAGGTCTGAAATGTCCAAATTTTATGTTGTATTATTGGTCGGCACAACTGAGGTCTATGACATATTATTTTTCATCAAATGATCTCCCTCACTGGACTGAAATGGAATCATACAATTTACCTTTACCTCTTCCCATATTCATATACTCAGATTCGGCAAAAAAATTACAAAAACAAGTTAAAAATCCATTTGTAAAGCATATGATCAAAATATGGTGTGAAGCTAAAAACTATTTAAAAGAACCACAGTTATTGTCACAATTTAGTCCAATATGGGGTAATCAATATTTTAAACCAGGGAGAGCGGACGCTGTATTTAAAGTATGGAATTTAAAAGGGATACAAAAGATTCAGGATTTATATTTGCCATGTGCAGACAACATAATGTCTTTTGAAGAGCTGAGGATCAAATTTAATCTCAATAGAACACATTTTTTTAAATATCTTCAACTTAGAAACTTTATTCGATCAAATCAAAATAAAGCTCTCACTCGACCTATTTATTCATCCTTGGAAAAAATGATGATGAAAGATAGTAAAAGAAAGGGTATTATTTCAGAGTTTTATAACTCATTGACACTATCTTCAAGTGAAAATTCACTGAAAAGATTAAACTACTGGAAAGAAGATCTGCAAATTGAAATTTCAGAGGAACAATGGGAATTGGCTTGTACAGAAGCTCAAACCAAATCAATAAATGCACGCCTTAAATTGATACATTTCAAATGGTTAATGCGGATGTATGTTACACCGGAGGAGTTAAATAGATACAACAAAAATATACCAGATACATGCACAAAATGCATGGAAAGTAAAGGAACCCTATTTCATTGTTTATGGGAATGTAGATTAATAAGAATGTTTTGGGAAGAGGTGAGGGTAACAATTGAAAAAATAATCTCAAAACAAATCATATTGAATCCTAAACTGGTTTTGTTGGGTCTGTACCCAGAAAAGCATAATTTCAATAAAAGTGAAAGAACATTCATAGACCTCAGTTTGCTTAATGCCAAAAAATGTATTGCACTATTATGGAAAAAGACTCATAGACCAGATGTGACTCAGTGGTTAAGACAGATGTTAACAAACCTTCCATTAGAAAGAATAACATATATACTGAAATCAAAGGAAATTGTGTTTGAGAATATATGGAGACCTTTTATTGATTATGTAAAAAATTTAAACATAACTCTTGAAGAAGAAGGTGAATGATGTGTGTGGACCTTGTAAATTCCAAACTGGTGAACATAATATGTATACTTATGTATTGGATTGTCTAGACTAAACAGAGGAGCATTGTTGAAGACTTGATTTTGGTGGTGGTTGTTGGTGTTTTTAGTGCATTTTTTTTTTTTTTGTAGTACTTTAGTGTTAGTGTTTGATTGTTTGTATCATGTTTGTTAAAAAAAAAAAAAAGGTTCAATAAAGATATTGTGGAAAAAAAAAAAATTGCCCGGAGTGCAAGTGGTTAAAGACAGTAAACATCCATAATCCATTCAGTGAAGGGGACAATTACCCCTTCACTGACCCTCCCTCACATACACATAACTGTCCACCTGCCCCTCACAAACATACACATCCAGTACAGTCTTCCTGTCCTTCCCCACACATACACATAACTTTCCATCCATTCCATAATACTGTGTGCAATAGCAAAACTACCTCTACACCACCTACCACATGTGCAATAAATTAAAAATCTCAGGACATTCCTATCTCTTAGTATTGCTGTTATATAGCTTTTTAACTACAATGTATATGTATATTCTTACATGATTGCACCTTTTTTTCTAGTCAGTGTTTATTCTGACTTTGTTCCTTTTACCTTTTTATTAATATTACTGTTATAACTGACTAAGAGAGACACGCATAAGAATTCCAATGTACCTGTTTTTTACTTGTACAAATGGCAATAAACTTTAACTTTAATTTTTTTACAGTACGTGGAGCTGAACTGTTATAAAATAGTGGCTACTGAATAAAAACATGTATTCAGCAACTACACCGTTTATTCATCACATTGATTGTTTTCACACTGGTTTTGCTGTTTAGTTTTGCAGAGGAAGGACGAGGTAAAACTTGTTAAAAACTCGCTAAAAACTACAAGTCCCAATATTTCTCACAGACAGTGAAGTGCACATGTGCCTGGAAACTCCCGCCAGCGGAAAGTACGGAACACTTTGCCAATACTGTGTGTCATGGATTGCCCCTCGGGGCAGAGAGGAAGACCCAGTGCTGAACTGCAGTTTGTGAAATTTATTGAAACAACAAAACACAAAGTCCAAACAGTGCACCAACACAAAATCCAAACTGATATACAAAGCAAACTTATGGACTAAACACACCAGAACAAGGGCAGGGTTCCGGTGGAGACGAAGGAAGAGACTCTGGCCATAAGGGAAGAAAATAACAATCCTTAAATAGAGCAAGAAACAAATGAACACAAATGATGGCAGGTGTGGATACCATGAGCGAGCAGGAGAAAACAATGATTATAAACTCGGGTCAGCTGGGAGTAATGTGTCATGTGTTTGAGCTCATGATTTTACTGAGCTCAGACCCTTACTTTATTTCTAAGTATTGTTTGTCTCTTAGTTGATTTTTGTCTATTTCTGTATTTGCTTTGTGGGTTGTTTACTTTTATGCCTCCTCTTCCCCAGACACTCCCACCACTGCCCACAGGTTGTCTCCTGGTCATCTCAGCTTTAGGTTACCGGCTCGCTCAGCCTGTCCAATCTGTGCCTTATTAAACTGTATGGTATTTAAGCACTGCTGATTCACTGTTGCAGTGCAGCTATTTTGGATTGTCTTCTCTTTACTCCACTTCTCCCAGCCTCTGAAGTTTTACTTCTCCTGAGCACTCCCTGCTCAGAGGCTCTACTTGTAAGTTATTCTTCTTTGCATTTTTGCATTGTCAGCATGGTTTTTGCACTGTTATATTCTTTTTGTTAATAAATTGCACAGACACAATTCAGCGCCTGGGTCTGCCCTTCTGCCTTCTGCCACAACAACCTGCAGCTGAACGCTCTGAAGACAGCGGAGATGATTGTGGACTTCAGGAAAGTCACAACCCCCCTGCCACCCCTCACCATCACAGGCTCTCCCATCACCATTGCAGATTCCTTCCGCTTCTTGGGCACCACCATCACCCAGGACCTCAAATGGGAGCCAACCATCAGCTCGCTCATCAAAAAGGCCCAGCAGAGGATGTTCTTTCTGCGGCAGCTGAGGAAGCTCAAGCTACCCACCAAGATGTTAGTGCAGTTCTACACGGCCATCATCGAGTCCATCCTCACCTCCTCCATAACCGTGTGGTACGCAGGAGCCACTGCCAGGGACAGACTAAGGCTGCAGCGCGTCGTGCGCACTGCTGAGAAGGTGATCGGCTGCAAGCTCCCATCTCTCCAGGACCTGTACATCTCCAGGACCAGGTGGCGTGCAGGCCGGATCATAGCCGATCCTTCACACCCTGGTCACGTACTGTTTGCCCCCCTCCCCTCAGGTAGAAGACTTCGGTCCATTCAGACTAAAACTTCCCGGCACATGAACAGCTTTTTCCCCTCTGCCATCAGACTGCTGAACATTAAGTGACTTATTGACTCTCGTACACTATATACAGCAGCTCAACCAGACTCAGGTCATTCATCACTGTTTTTCTGTTGCATTATCGACTGCACTATGTGGTACTCCACATTATCTGCTACTTGCTAATTTATTTAAAACTGCTTTGACTAGTATTACTCATTATTATTATTATTATTATTATTATTATTATTATTATTATTATTACTTATTATTCTACACTTATTGCATGTTTTTAGTTTTTTAGTTTTTTTAGTTTATCTCTTTATCTTATCATGTCTTTAATGTTGCAGCATTGCACCGAGACAAATTCCTAGTTTGTGTACTACATGAACAATGGCAATAAATCTGATTCTGATTCTGCCCCGCAGGGGCATTCATGACAGAAAATAGCTGCCAGTGAAGGACCCAGCTGTTGTGTTTGTGCATTTTTTCACCTTTTTGTGTTTGTTTCACGCACCTGCTCGCCGGCCCCACAAACTCAATGGAATGTTGGCAGCAGGATCCCCGACGGTGGAGGAGGAATGGGCAGCGGTTTTCATCCGGGATTTTGTGGATGAAGCTCTCGAAGCCCGAGGACCCAAGAAAACCTGGGAATGTTTTTGATGGAGCGGTGGGAATTCTGGAAGCACATCCTGGCCTTTGGAGTTATCCACAGTACACAGAGCTGCTGTCCACGGTCTGTGCGCTCCAGCAATCGTTTCCGGACTTGTTGAGGGGGGGCATTTTTAGTGGAGCCAAAGCAAAGGCGCTCTCCATGGCAGAAGGCCATCTCCCCTCCCGCTTCGCCAGCTTCACCTCCAGCTCCAGTGTGTGCGTCACCATCTCCACGGCGGCACCGCCATCCTGCTCCAGACTGCCGGAGGAATAACTCTGTCTCTCTGACATCCACTTCTCCAACACCAAAGCAGGAGTCCCCTCAGCAGTGCAGCTCTCCCTCTGCTCTTCTCCAGCTGCTTCATCAGCTTTCCCTGGGTCTGTAGCTGCTGTTCCTCCCTCTCCTTCGGTGTCCTCTCCCACTGCCGAGAGGTCCCACTTTTGTTCCCCTCTCTCGCTCTCCTTTGTTTTTCTATTATCTGTTTTAGAGCAATCTTACCTGGCTCTTGGTGAGGAGAGCCAGATACAGCCGCCCGCTGCACCGGAGCTCGCCTCGCCGGGCTCCATCGCTGCCAGTGACCCTGAACCCTCTTCTCTATGTGTGTCTGAACTTTCTCCCAGGGTCACCAGAGATGTACCAACACTGCCAGAGGTCTCCGTGGGTCTAGGCTTGCCACTGGAGGTCGTCCTGGGTCCAGCTCCCCCTGTTGAGGTCGTCGTGGGTGTCCCATCCCACCCCGGGACCTCCGTGGGTGCAGCTTCGACTCTGGCCGGGTCTTCCGTGGGTGCAGCTTCCCCTCTGCTCAAGGCCATCATCTGGGTTCCACTTCCTTGGTCCAAGTCCTCGTGGGTACTGAGTCCCGGTCGAGGATCCTCGTGGGTGCTGCACCCCAGCATTAACCCGACGTGGGTGCTGTGCTCCAGTATGGGCCCGCCATGGGTGCGACCCCCCCCAGCCCGGGGCCCACCGAGGGTGCAGCGTTGGCCCAGTCCGAGCCCACCAAGGGTGCAGTGTTGGCCCAGTCCAGGCCCACCGAGGGTGCAACATTGGCACAGTCCGGGCCCACTGAGGGTGCAGCTCCTCTCCTGCCCGGAGCCACTGCGGGTGCTGCAGAGCTCCAGCCCGGAGCCACCACAGGTGCTGCTATGCTCCAGCCCGGAGCCCCCACATGTGCTGCTATGCTCCAACCCAGAGCCACTGCGGGTGCTACTAGGCTCCAGCCCAGAGCCACTGCGAGTGCTGCTGTGTTCCAGCCCGGAGCCTCCATGGGTGCTGCTAAGCTCCAGCCTGGAGCTACTGTGGGTGCTACAGAGCTCCAGCCCGGAGCCACCGCGGGTGCTACATTATCTCAGGCCAAGACCACTGAGGGTGTCGTGGTCCCCCTTCCTCCTCCACCACCAGACACCGCCGTGGTCCCCCTCTTCCGGCCCTGCTTCCCACCATTGGGCCTTCCGGTGGTGGAGCCGCCTCCTGGATCACCTCTACAGTCCTGGTGGCTTAAGAATGCTGGCTGGCCACCCGAAAGACTGGGTCGCTGGGTCAGGTGGTCCATTTTCTCCGGCAGGCCACCTGACTCATTCCACCTGGTCGTCTGTCTGGCCTGGGACTTCGGCCGGCCACCTGAACTCTGGAGCTCTGGAACCTTGGGGGTCTAGGGGTCTGACCTGGTGCAGGTCATGAGCGGAATTGTGCCTTCCCTCCTAGCCTGTTTCCCCCACCTCCCTCCCGGGGTGGTTTTGTTGTACCTTTTTCTCTTGGGGGAGGGAGGGGGGTTCCTTTGGGTTTTACTTGGGGGTATCTGGTATCCACCCCTTAAAGGGGATGCTCTGCCATGTGTCTGAGCTCATGTTTTTACTGGGCTCAGACCCTCACTTTATTGCAAAGTATTGTTTGTCTTTTAGTTGATTTTTGTCGATTTCTGTATTTGCTTTGTGGGTTGTTTACTTTTGTGCCTCCTCTTCCCAGACACTCCCACCACTGCCCACAGGTTGTCTCCTGGTCATCTCAGCTGTGGGCAGTTGGCTTGATTAGGTTACCGGCTCGCACAGCCTGTCTGACCTGTGTCTTATTAAACTGTATGGTATTTAAGCGCTGCTGATTCACTGTTGCAGTGCGGCTATTTTGGATTGTCTTCTCTTTACTCCACTTCTCCCAGCCTCTGAAGTTTTACTTCTTCTGAGCACTCCCTGCTCTGAGGCTCTAGTTGTAAGTTATTCTTCTTTGCATTTTTGTATTGTCAGCACGGTTTTTGCACTGTTATGTTCTTTTTGTTAATAAGTTGCACAGGCACAATTCAGCGCTTGGATCTGCCCTTCTGCCCCATAGGGGCATTCATGACACAATGAGAGGGAGAAGACGGGACTGACAGCTGACAGGAGTACCGCCCACAACAGAGCAAAAAACCCGGAAGTGCCACTGACAGCTGCAGTCCCGGGAGGAGAGAAAACACAACAGAATATGAAAATAAAGAACAGTAAACCCAAATATGTAAATACAAAAACTACAATGAACATAAACAGGAAAATAAATCATACTACGAAACAATACAGAATAAGTGAAAACCAACCAAAGATGAAATAAACAGGAATTACAACTCAAAACAGCAACACTATATAAATATGAAAAAAGGCAAGGAGACTAAGCATGGCGAAATCCCCCCTTGCTCAGTTTGTGACAGAGCCCCCCCACCCCCAGAGGGTGGACACCAGACACCCCGGGCAACATCAAAAGGAAAGAAAAGGACCCACCCACACAAAGAACCCACTCCACCAAAAAGAAGAATACAACCCCACCCCGGCCGGGAGGAGGGGGACCCAGGCACGGAGGGACCGAAACAACTCGGAGAAAATAAGAAAAATTCTCATAACACATCCCCTAACAAAACTCATTCTAGGAGGAAACAGAAAACAAAAACCCCGCTCAGGATCCACACCCATGCAGAACCAGGCACCTAGGCCCCCTGGACCAAAGAGCTAGACAGTTCATGTGGCCGGCCAAAGTCCCAAGCCTGGCAGATGGCGAGGTGGTATGAGTCGGGTGGCCTGCCGGAGAATTTGAGCCACCCAACCCAATGGCACAGTCTGTCAGGTGGTCGGCCAGAGTTTTTTAGCCACCTAAACAAAAGGGGTGGCCCAGGAGGCGGCTGCCCCATGTGGTAGACCAATGAAGATGAGGACAGAGGAGTAGGGAAAACCACCACGGCCTCAGGCAGAAGAGAGGGAAACACGACAGCCTTGGGCAGAGGAGAGGGAAACACAACGGCCTCGGGCAGAGGAGAGGGAAACACAACGTGCCTCGGGCAGAGGAGAGGGAACCACGATGGCCTCGGGCAGAAGAGAGGGAACCACGACGGCCTCGGACAGACCTGTAGCACCCTCGGTGGCCCTGGACTGGGGCATAGCAGCACCCGCGGAGGCTCCAGGCTGGAGAAAAACAGCACCAGCGGCAGGTCTGGGCTGGAGTGAAGCAGCACCCGCGGTGGCTCTGGGCTGGAGCAACGCTGCACCTGTGGTGGCTCCTGGCTGGAACAAAGCAGCACCCATGGTGGCTCCAGGCTGGAGCAAAGCAGCACCCTCGATGGCTCCGGGCTGGAGCAAAGCTGCACCCACAGTGGACCCGGACTGGGCTGGAGCTGCACGCACGGTGGCCCCCGGACTGGGGCATAGTGCCCATGGTGGGCCCAGGTTGGAGCGCAGCACCCACGTTGGATTAAGGCTAGGGTGCAGCACCCACGACGGTCCACGACCGGGACATAGCACCCACGGAGACCCGGACTGAATAGGCGCTGCATGCACAGAGGTCCCAGGTTGGGAAGGAGCAACCGTGACAATCTCAGCTGACAGGGGAACAGCACCCTCGGAGGTCACGGGCTGGGATGGAACACCTGCGAAGACCTCATCAGTAGGGGGAGCAGCACCTACGGAGGTCCTGGGCTGCAACAGGGCACCCACAACGACCTCAGCTGATGGGGGAGCAGCACCCTCGGAGGTTCCGGGCTGGGACGGAGCACCTGCGAAGACCTCATCTGGAGGGGGAGCAGCACCCACGGAGGTCCCAGGATGGGATGGAGCACCCGCGACCACCTCGGCAGGGGGAGTTGGACCGACGGAGATCTCAGGTGGCAAGGCCGGACCCACGGAGACCTCTGGCGCAGTTGGACAAATCTCAGTGACCCTGGGGATAGGCTCAGACAAAGGGAGCAGAGACACAGGGTCAGGATCATCGGCAGCAGTGGAGCCCGGCAAGGTGAGCTCAGGTGCAGCTGACGACTGCACTTGGCTCTCCCCACCAAGAGCCAGATAAGATCTCTCCAACATAGAAACAACAAAAACAAAGGAGAGCACTTTCCTGAGCTCAAGCTCCACCATTGTCCAGGGCTCCGTCGATCCAGACGACGACGTCTCATGCCCGGCCCTCTGGAGGTCCAGTTCACACTCTGCTGTGGCGGCCCCAGCAGCAGGCATGGTGGTGGATGCGGTCCCGGGATCCTCCAGCGAAGTGATCCACGCAGGCGGCTCATCTGGCATGGATACAGGAGGTCAGTTCCCCGCTGGCGCTGGAACCTGCTCTGCTGAGGCCAAGGGATGCTCCAGTGTCGGCACAGGCTTCATCTCGGTCACAGCGCTCTCCCTCCCTCCAGACCGTGGCTGCAGGGCTGGAACCAAGTCCTCCAGGGCCGCAGGCTCCTCCATCATGAGGCGGCTCAGTCCTGGGGCCGGCGGACACTCAAGGGGAAGAGGAGGAGACAGGAAGAGAGCAGGTGAACAGTCTATGGCTGCAACAGACGGTGAGGACTCAGAGGACTGCCTAGTTTGAGTCTCACCGCCAGGAATCAAGCAAGATAATTCATGTTTAATTGAATGTGAAAAAACACTTGCCTGAGTTCCCGGGGTGGGATGTCTTCTGCTGCAGGTGGTTGGAAATCAGCCCTCTCCGTGACTTCAGTGGTTGTGGGCCCCTCAAAGGAACATAGAGGAGCCGCCCCTGCAGGCACGGTGACAGGCGGAGCTGGGGAAGAAACGACCGAACCCTCGGCAGCAGGAGGACACGTCGAGGAGATGGGGGTCGCAGCAGCAACGGAGGAAGAAGAGGCTGACGGAACAGCCGGCGAAGGATAACTAGGAAGAGGAGCTGCCGTGGGAATTGTCAGACTTGGCGGGGAAGAAACTGCTGCCTGAGAGGTGGAGGTGTTCCTTCAGTGAGATTTCCCTGGGCGATGGCGGGGAGCGGGAGGCGGAGACATCGGCTGATGATCTCTTGGCTCTTCCCAGATCTGGGAAGAGCCACAGCTTATATTCTTGCAGAAGCTCTGTCTCCGCCAATGTGACCCGCCTGCGCTCCTCCAGCCCTTTGGCCGATGGTGCGGACCAGTGTTTGGGAGGAGGAGGCAGAGCTGCCGCCGGAGAGCAGCAGGAGACTGGAGGCTTCCATGTACGCGGACGCTTGCTCTTTGTTGGCGCAGGCAGTGACATCAATGTGCTCTCCCCCAGTCTGTGACTCATGGATTGTGGGGCGATTATGGAGAGGAGTAGGTCTGCAAACTCCGGGTGGTCCCACAGGCTGGGGCATGCCTCGAGTACCTGCGCCGTGCCCTCCAGACACTCTCGGGCTGCCTCGGAAGTACGGGAGGCACTAGCCTGCGAGAGAATGTCCTCTAAAACACACACTGTCCACTACTCCACTTTGCTCAGTCCAAGAGTTGAAATATCAGTGGTGACAGACATGGCAAAACCCCAAGTGAAAAAACAAAAAAGAACTACAAACTGCAGCAGCTGGGTCTCTTAACTGGCCAGAGTTTTCTGTCATGGATTGCCCCTCGGGGCAGAGAGGAAGACCCAGATGCTGAACTGCTCTTTGTGAAATTTATTGAAACAACAAAACACAAAGTCCAAACAGTGCACCAACACAAAATCCAAACTGATATACAAAGCAAACATTTGGACCAAACACACCAGAACAAGGGCAGGGTTCCGGTGGAGACGAAGGAAGAGTCTCCGGCCATGAGGGAAGAAAATAACAATTCTTAAATAGAACAAGAAACAAATGAACACAAACGATGGCAGGTGTGAATACCATGAGCGAGCAGGAGGAAACAATGATTATAAACTTGGGTCAGCTGGGAGCAATGAGAGCGAGAAGACGGGACTGACAGCTGGCAGGAACACTACCCACAACAGATCAAAAATCCCGGAAATGCCACTGACAGCTGCAGTCCCAGGAGGAGAGAAAACACAACAGAATATGAAAATAAAGAACAGTAAACCCAAATATGTAAATACAAAAACTACAATGAATGTAAACAGGAAAATAAATCATACTAAGAAACAATACAGAATAAGTGAAAACCAACCAAAGATAAAATAACAGGAATTACAACTCAAAACAACAACACTACACAAATATGAAAAAAGGCAAGGAGACTGAGCCCGGTGAATTCCCCCCCATGCTCAGATTGTGACACTGGGTGAACAAATGTCCATCTTTTTGCCTGTCTGTTTTCTTCCTCTGCCTCTAAACAGCAAAATCTCCTGTTTGTCTTGATTGTCATTGTATTCATGTATCTCCATCGCCTCCGCCATTTAAAACGTCTGCCACAATGCTCTTCTTTTGTGTTTGGATTGCAGTTGTTCAAATCAGTTTGGTGGCTCTTGGCTGCCGCCGAGAGTATGGGCATGTGAACTGCAGATTATTTTCACTGCGCATGAGTGCATTCCAAAACTACTGGATAGATTTGGATGAAATTTTTACCAGAGGTGGTCCTTGGGCTAGAGAGGAGCTCATAATATTTTGGTAATGATCCGAGAACGCATACCTCCACCAAGGCCCTAGCAGCGAGGCATCAGCACCTTGGTGCTTTCATTTTTTCTGTAGTGTTGTGCTGCCTCCAAAACAGCTCTAACTGCGCTGCTTCCAAGATGCGGAGTTACATGCCCGCACAGGTAACTCCGTGGGCACTTCTTGAAGGGGCAGTACATGAAAGCTGTCATATACACATGTACAAAAAAGGAAGAGGGGAAAAACTGAAAAAAACAACATGAGCAAGATGATATTGGTTTACACCTTGAATGTTTGTTTTGGTTTTATTTCAGTTAATTGTCCAGCCCTTACCACAAGCTAGTCCCTCAAATGACCTTTTGGGGCTGCTCTAAAACTGAGCTCTTTGTTCTCCATTGCTCCTTCATAACAGATGTACACTGACACTGGTTGAAATAAGAATTTGATTAGGGGGGTAAAAGTTTGCATTATAACATGCCATTGGATACAGCTATAGTTATCACTTGTCTGCTATGATTTGGCAATTAAAATCTCTAAGCTGCACTCTACTTCTCCACCATATTAGTGTCTTTTTGGAGAGGAGAGGGGTGAATTTTAATTGGAATTATGTGATAAATAAAATAGACTGATGCACTCAAGGAGTCTTCAAACTACCGTAAAGCAATAGCTGAGGATTTAAAACTAATAGGAGACATCACACCATCTGTTAAAACATTTGGTGTAATTAAAACGTAAAAGGTATTGGCTCAGTATAAGTTAATTTGCTGAAATGAGAGTAGTGTTGGATTATAGGAATTACAATCTGCAAGAAGCAAGATGTTATTCATAATGAAGGTTAAGTGACAGGAATGATAGTTTTCTATAACTCACCAAAATGTTACATAAATTGTAAAGCAATATTTTGTATCGAGGATTTAAGGTCTTAATTAATGATTTTTGACTATTCATACTGCACAAAACCATGCCGCTTTTGTTGGTGTGTTAACGCTTAGTGCGGTAAGCTTTCCACACGATTGTTACATAATCGTGCATTTGTGGTGCAAAAAGTGCACAGATTTAGTGTTGGCATTCACCTTTTTTCTTGAGGTTTAAATTTATTGATTCACTGAGACTGCTTCAGAAAAAGCTAAAGCTAAAGAAGAGAAAAGAGCTGAAATCATTGTTTCACCCATTTGAGAGTACATCCTAATTAGAATTTTTAAACATTTGTGAAAGCATTTCAAGCAATTAACACTCCATTGTTCCTCCACTGCTTGTCTCAGTGCAAGATGTGAAGGCAGGCATAACTTTGGCTTGGCTGGACCTGAAGCAGCATGGAGGAATGTGAGTGAGAGGTAGAGAGAGGGCGGCCAGGTGAGGCCTGAAAGCTGCCTTTGTGTGGCAGCTGGCAGTAAGAACACTGTCCTTCACTGTGAGGTGTGCCCTCCAGGCACACAAGCGTACAGTGTGTGTGTACCGGTTAGGGGTTAGGGAGTTATGGGGGTACGTTTGGAAAAAAAACAGTGAAGCTGAAAAACTGTCCTCAGTCAGCCACCCGGAGGTGAACGGACGTTCTGTTTTCCTTCTGTGTTTCCAAATGTCCGTTTCAGATACTAAATGCTCTCTTATTTTGGCCCCCACTGCACCTCAGCTGTATTCGCCGCAGTTCAGCCGGAGCTTGAAGAGCATGATAACATCTCCCCTGGCCTGCTGCAGCCCAGTTTAGCATGCTGTCGCAAACGAGTGCTTCAGAATTAAGCCCGTGTCATGGTGCATATTACAAAAATACATATAAGCTGGTGACGGATGACGACGGAGTTGACGGAGAGATGGTTTTGATGTGCGGCCGATCATGCTTGGGTGCCTTTTTGAGAGCGCGCCGAGTTAACTTTTCTCAATTTTCTCCTTATGAGCGCCAGCTGAAGGGGGATTTTGACAGCTTAAAAACCCTCTGCTGCCTGTGAAATATTACCCAGCTGTGGCGCTTGAGTGCTATTTGATTATATGTGTGTTTGTGTGTATTAAATGTGATAGAGGGTTGCAGATTACATATGTCTAACCCAAATGAAAAGCTATACCCGGTGGGCTATGAAAAGTGTCGGTTGTGGCATCTGTTGAGGCTGCAGTTTCACAAATAAACCCGGTGTGTGTCTCCGAGCCGCGACTCTTGTCAGTTCACTGATGTGTGTTCTTGTTTATTTACTTCTCCCCAGGAGGGACCCTGCAGACAGCAGTCGCGCCAGGCACCATGAGGCAGCAAGCTTGGCCTGTGCGAGCGGAGAAATCAGCCTTCATCACTCTCAGCCAGGCCGGACAGCGGAAGAAATGCACAACGCTGCAGCGAACGCACCAGCAGAGACGGGCTAGTACACACATCTGAGCACACGGCGCAGAGCCAATGGGGAAGGCGGAAAGAGACTGAGAGAAGGGAGTCTATAGCTCAGATTGCGTCATTCTAAATGGCAAAGTGGACTCAGCCTCACTCAGAGGCAATAATGTCCTTGTTAACACACTATCCCCCGTTAGAAGCTCCTTGTTAGAAGTCACAAGTCAACCCCCAGCCCCTGTGAGGCTACAGAGCTGAGGGGTAGAGGAAAAATAAAAGCAAAAGCAGAGGACAAAAGAGAGAGAGAGAGACAGAGTGGGAAAAGGAGACAGTGACAAGCCCTCATGCAGGCGCGGAAGAAGTATGTTCTGCTGGGCTTGTGCGCATGCTGTTGGCTGGTCCTCTTTTACTGGGGTGGAGGAGTCCAGCTTCGTCTGCTCCGGCTGCTGACACGCCAGCGGGGTGATGTGGTACGCCCTTGGCCCAATTGGACGGACCGAGCTTTCTTGCCCCGCTATGCCCATTTGGACGAGCTCCAGACGGACCCCGGGATGGCCGAGTCGCCCCGTCAGCGCCGGCAGGCATGGTCTGCCATTTATAAGGACAGCCACTGTCGCATGGAGACCTGTTTTGACTTCTCGCGGTGTCGTCGTAGAGGAAGGGAAGGGTTCAGGGTGTACATATATCCGTCGGAGAAAAACGACCGCGTGTCGGAAAGCTATAGGAAGATCCTGACGTCCATAGCTGAGTCACGCTACTACACTTCAGACCCCCGTGAAGCATGTCTGTTTGTTCTTGGGATAGACACCTTGGACCGGGATCAGCTGTCAGGACAGTTTGTGCCCAACGTGGACGAACGCATCCGCGGTTACCCGTTGTGGAATGACGGGCGGAACCACCTGATCTTCAACCTCTACTCAGGCACGTGGCCAAACTACACAGAAGACCTGGGCTTCAACATTGGTCAGGCCATCTTAGCCAAAGCCAGCCTCAACACGGAACATTTCAGGCCGGGCTTTGACGTCTCCATCCCGCTCTTCTCCAAGGATCACCCGCAGAAGGGCGGGGAGCGGGGCTGGCTGGTGCGGAACTCTGTCCCGCCACGGAGGAAGTACCTGCTGATGTTCAAGGGGAAGCGCTATCTGACGGGCATCGGCTCGGACACGAGAAACGCTCTTCATCACATCCACAACGGGAAGGACATCGTGTCACTGACTACGTGCCGCCATGGGAAGGACTGGGAGAAGCACAAAGACGCCCGATGTGATCACGACAACCTGGAATACGAGAGGTAAGACGGTGGGGGGACAGATGCTGGATGAGAAGCGGTGTGGGACTTCAAAAGGATATCTAGGAAACTGTGTCAAACATTATTTGTGGGGGGCGGGGGGAATTCACATGTGTGATGTAGCACTTGAAGTTACATCCTGTTTCATTGAAGTCACAGATTTTCTACAAGCTGTGTCAGCTGGAGCTTTTGTGTCCCACTGGTTATTGCTGTCTCTCTTTTATTGCAGCACAGTTTTTGACAGTGTGAGTTTTTGATGTTTGGCAGTTCAATCTGAGATCAAAGACTTTAGACGCAGAAAGAAGCTGGTGGAAATTTAGATTAGGCCCACCATTTTTGCAGTGATACTCTTGGTTTTTACATTAGCACCAGTGGTTGTGAGATGTTCAGCCACTGTGTTTGTTGTCAGCTACAGTATGATATAGTGCACTGGAAGAGCAAATTACATTATTCAACACTACTGGGAGAAAAAAACATGCAGTTATTCCCACTTTGTATTTGTGTTCAGTCCTGTAAGACAAGATAAAAAGCATAGCCGCCACTAATGGATTACAACTGGAACTACAGTGTGAAACGAACCAAAGCAAAGGTCACCGCAAAGAATGGCTTTGTGAAATCTCTGGTTCCTCTGGAGAATAAACTGCTGTTGGGTGTGTAGGGGTTTTTTTTAGTCGGTGTTTGTTTGCTCTTGTTGTTGTTGTTGCATGGAGAATGCTCGGCATTTCCACTTCAGTCAAGTCAAAGGGGTGGAGTGGATGAAGCACAAATGTGATCACAGAAACTTCTGCAATATTTTATTGAAGCCACTTGACTTTCCAAGGGTGTATGAAATAGAATTCTCTTTTAATGTACAGTTCTGCATGGGTGTCTTCCATGTGTGGTTTTTGTAAGAGCAGGCAACATTGTCGTTTGAATAATGAAACGCATCAGGAAACACACCCATCTGCCTAATGCATGCAACACCAGGAGCTGGGTAAACATGTCCTGGCTTCTTAGCGCTTTTGTTCCAGCTGGCTTATTAGAGGTTAGACTGTAAATTGTCACATATAGTGATGATGATAATAATAAAGGACTGGCTGAATATGAAAATCAGTAGGAAATTAGCCGTTCTACTGTGATAAATGGTGACATGCTTTTCTAATAGTTCCATATCAGAAAATCCTTATACTATACGTGTGTTTGAATTAGGATTGGCTCAATATGCTAAAACATAAAAATCAATAACCTGCAGCAGCGCTGTCCCTGAAATGCAAACACACAAATGTGCGAGTTTATGTGTTTTCACCACGTTCCATTGACTTTGTATGTATTCATGCCACGTGAAAAAATTGCTTTGCATTTGGTCTGAATGCACTTTAAGTCTTTTTATCACAGGATTTATGTTGTTTAAAGGAAACCTGTGCTGGTCATTACAACAACATTAATCCTGCTTCAAGTATTACTTATACACTAAAAATGTGTTTATTCAGTAAAAATAACCCCTTAGAGTCAGTATACTGAATAATTTATCCCATGAAAACCGCTCGGTCAGAACCAATGTGGAGCAGCCATCACCGGCCGGAAGTGACGTGCAATCATTGTTTCCGGCTTTGCCGTGGAAGAGTAACGTGTTTACCATGGACGAGTAAACGAGTTCAGCAGATGCTCAGTGGGTCAAGATCTGAGTTGAAAACTGTGCAAAATCTTCACGGATATATACTGCACAAACTGTCCTTGGAAATGGCCTTCATTGACAGCATGATCCGCAGTTACCTCTGGGGACCAGCAGCTGAAGGGGACCTGACGAACAGGCAAGTTCCCAGTCAAGTAACTTCAGAACACATTGAATAAACCTTGATATACTAGAATTTTATTTCACTAAATTATATGCGGGTAGATTTGCTTGTACATGGTTGTAAAAAATTACGTAAATTTCTGGTGTTAAAACTTTGGTGACTGCTGTACCGCAGCCCAGTCAATCGCACAAAGCAGCAACTGTGCATCGCTACCGTGCAGAAACCGGCCATGGAGGAGGTGAGATGTCGCTGACCATGACTGACTGAGAGCACGAGGACTTGAAACTCACGTATTTGAGAAGGAATCATGACCAAAATTACCAGACGGAACCACTGGTATCATATTTGATCCTTTGAAATAGCTGTTGATTAAAATTCACTACAGGTACCCTTTAATGTAGCACTGGCCACTGTTAGCCTTGTGGTATGTGGGTATGTGGGTTAGGTCTAGTCACCGATTCTGGCGTTTGAAGGGGGTGAAAAGATTTTGACACAAACCTGTAAGACAATGGAAGTTTTTTTTGTAGAAAAAAAGTCATAAGATGTGCAGATGGGCTTGTAGACACACGAAGGACCATGTTAAAAATGATGACATCCGTAAGAGAATGGGCATTGAAGGTATTGGTGTGAAGAGCAGAAAGAGCAGGCGTAGATGGTCCGGGCATGTCAAGAGGAGAGATGGTATCAATGTGTGTGGAAGGACATTAGAGATGGTACCACCAGGAAAGCGCAAAAGAGGACGTCCAAAATTGAGATGGTCAGACTGTGTTAAATGGGACTTGGAAGAGATTGGTGCATCAGCGAATGAGGTCTATGACAGGGTCAAGTGGAAACAGAAGGTGTCTGCCGCAGTGGCCCCACCAGAACGTGGGAATAGCTAGAAGAAGATCATACCTTCAGTTATTCCTTACGGTAGCATTTGCATTAAGCTGAGCAATATCACCGTGTAACACAGCCTCTCAGTTTCAATCTGACTTGCCTAACTTACACTTTGCAATAAAAATCTCTCAGGCTAAAGTGCTGACAGAGCTCCTCATTATAAAGTCTGTGCCAGTCCATTCAAAGAGAGATACGGGGGGGGAGAAAAAAACGGGGGGTGGGGGGCTGATGGAGCAGAACATTTGCAGATGGGAGATGATGGATTTCTGTGAAGGAAAGAGTAATGGAAAAAAAGAGAAAGAGAGAGAGAATTTTGGAGTTTGAGGCTTGCCAAACTGTCAAGCTGAGTATAGACTTTTGCTGCAAAATAAGACAGCGATGCAAAGATTGGAAGGGCTGTCAACGTGATCGATAAAGAAATGCAACAGGTCATTAAAGTGTTTAAACTTGTAGGCAATAAAATCACAACATACTTCAAAGTAGAAGAACAATCTAGCTGACAGAATGATTATCCAAATATTCAGGGTGCCTTTTCCCTCGATGAATTTTTTTTTTCTTGCAATTGTTTTTTTTTTGTAACCTTCTAAAAAAACATGTAATGTCTTTTATAAATTTTCTTTTATAAATTTGTGACTCCTTGTCAATGTACTACTTTTTGCTAATAAATATGCCAATTTTTTCTTAAATTTCCAGCTTTTTTCCAGAAGTTTAATGGGTTTTTTTCTCACAAATTGTCCTTTTCTTCGGATAATTTTTTTTTTACCTTTTTTCTTATATATTTGCTAATGTATTTAGGCAAATCTGTGCCTTTTCATATCACCAGTTTGCTACTTTTTTCTTGAAAATGCGTGACTTTTTTTTTCCCCTCTAGATCTCGACATCTTGCATTTACCTTCACTAAAATCGGGTCAATTTTGAGTCTAATAACCTAACGTTTGGGTGTAGCCCCACTTGTGTAAAGGTTGTAAACTGTCCTGTGCTTCAGTATCAGCGGCGAGGCAGTGGTTCTGACCCACGAGCAGAGTGTGGGCCGCGCCTCAGGCTTATTTACGTTGGGACGGTTGGAGTAGTAGCAGGGAGACCGAGGACTTTATGAATGAGCACATTTATTCCACGTAGCCCACCAGTGAGACACCAGGGTGGGCAGGCTGACTCTGTGTGTGTGTGTGTGATCGAGAAGACAGCGGGGGGGAGGTGGGATTGTCCCATGTGGTAATTGACTGCAGATTTGGATGCTGCAACAGCTCTGAGGGTGCAACAGTGTGAATGTAGATGGGGGGGGGGGGGGGATGAGAGACACAGCTGCCATTTGTGAGGGAAAAAAATCACAAAAAGCTGAATGTTTCATTTGTTCCCTCTTTTCTATAACATCTTTATCTGTGGTTTGGAGGAGAAGTGTGATGGCAAGGAGGGAAGGCAGTTGATCATCTCTCTCCTTTTTTTTTTTTTTTTTTTCTTTGTTGCATCCTTTGAATTTCTGTCCGGGAAGGTGTGTGCGTGTGTGGGGGAGAAGAAGGGGGATTTCTGAGGAGAGAGCGCGGGAGCTGCGAAATCCAAATGTGCGAAAAGCCAGTGTGAGAGTAAAGGTTCAGGCGGCTCCGTCTGTCTGCCGTTGTGTCTGGCTGCTGCTTGCTGATCAGAAGGGAATGACTAAATGACTGGAGAACATGCGAGCGAGTGAGCACGGGTGCCACTGCTACATAAAGTGGGCGCATGGGTGTTTGTTTGTGTTTGTGACCGCGTCTCTGTCGGCGAGGTTCTTAGAGGGTGGCATCAGGTTAATGAGCGCTTGCATCTGGTACACCGGCAGATTAGCCTTGTGAGACCCGGACAGCCCAGGACCTGAGCCACTAATGGACGAGGAGCACGAGGAGGATGAGGAGGAGTGGGAGGAGGAGGAGGAAGTGTGTGTGTGTGTGTGTGTGTGGGGGGGGGGGGGGGCTTTGACTGACAGATCAGGGGCGCATCGTGACGTAATTTTTTTTTGCCACTTTGAAACAAGTGACACACGCGCAGAGGACTTCACGGTCAACATTAGCTGTTTAAACTTCAACAGTGAATTTTACGTCTTTATAATAAATAGATGATAAATTATTAATAACTGGACCGCTATAATGAGCTGACTTGTGCTGATTACCGTGCGTTTGTCTGTTCAACCAGTTGTCCTGCTTAGGATCATGAGAGGACTGAACTCTGTTCCAGCTGACAGGACTCAGTTCGAAATCAGTAGAACTTTTGTATACAAGACTTTATAAATCCAAAGTATGCAGAGGCGATTAGGCAAAAATTCACAGGGAGCCCCTCCAACCCGCGTTCATCACACTTATATAATAAATAATCTGACATTAACAAAAATGTGAAAAAAAATTATTTCAAAAGTGCACATTTGTAGCTTTTCAATTTAAGCATAGTCGTGCCACTACTTAACCACTGTTTTGCTTTCTTTTCTCCTCTTTCTCTTTTTTCTTCTTTCTTTTTTCACTGCCAGACAGATAACTTTGTTTCATTTTGATACAGCCGCTCTCACTTGTTTGTTTACATAAGATGTGCAGCGGTACTTGTGAGAGTGAGAGGTGAGGGTGGGGCCAGTTTAAGGAGTTCCTCACTGGCCTACCACTGTCATTGCAAACTCTCTACGTTGTCACTGCTGTAGTGATTCAAAGCTGGTCAGCCCTCGGGGGCCCCCTTCTGGCCTGGGGCCCCAAGCATTGCCTGCCTTACTTGCTGGCACGCAGCGCCTCTGGTAGCATGACAGTGCAGCCTAAGTTGTCTATGCCTGTGTCTTTTTAGGACAATTAGGACATAGTTTTTCATGTCATTAATAAAAAGCTCTATCTTTCTATGTTAAAAAAGTGAAAAAGTGATCAACAATACACATTCTGATCCAGATCTACCACAAAATGTAATGGATTCATCCTTATTGGGCCAAGATGCACCTCTGATTAAAATTTCATCAAAATTCTTCCAGTAGTTTTATGTGTAATCTGGCTAACAGGCAAACAATCAAACAAACCAGAGGTAATGACTAGAGCAGAATTCCCTTTGTTGCACTTGAACACTAACCATCCCAAATCCACTTCAGAAACTCTTTTAAAAAGCTTTTAAAAAGTGTATTTTTAAAAGCAGTCACTGCCAGCAACCATGGGTCAATTATTGCATCGGTAAAGTCAGCAAATATGTAGCATTTTAAAGAGAAATAACAGGCCTTTTAGCTACGATTTATTATCTTTTTTTTTCTGAAGAACTTAATAATTTGTATTTTATGATGTCTGAGTGATTCTGAAAAACTAAAGCTTATATCTTGTGTTCCTGACCTCAGAATGTGACCACATGCACCGGTCCATGCCAGAGATGTAACCATGTTTAATGGTGTTTTCCCATTTCAGAACTACATACAGTAGCTCTCCCATCACTGAGTCCCAAGTTCATGTCCACTCACTGACTTTTTGTCACTTTCTCCTCTGTTTACGTTTAGTGCCTCCACCGTTCACTTCTTTGAAGCTTCTATTGTCGTCTGCTGTTTACTGCACATTTTTCTGGATTGCTTTACACACCCAGGCTCTTTGAACTTTGAAAAGGCCATGTACATTGTTCCTGGTGGGGGCAGAAAGGAAGGAGTCTGTGCTGAGCATCCAGAGTCCCTAGAATCAGATCATTTTCAGCTTAATGTCTGGGCTGTTTTAGCTGCTTTGTTATGTTGGTCATGGTGAACTATAAAGGTGTCTGTGGTTCTTCTATTCTAGGGCTGGGAATTGATTAATTTTTTAGCAAATAAATTGCACGTTTTCTGTAATTTACTGTGATTAATCACTAAAATTACAATGAATTAACGCAAGTATTTTTAAGCAACTTTTAATTGCATTTTGATCATAAAATACACCTGTGACCCTCATATTCAACAAAATATTGCTAGCGATACATAAAACACTTGAAAATCATGAATGTATATTCAATTAATTTTATTTTGCAGCCCCCCGCGACCCGAAAAGTATTAAGCAGAAGAAGATGGATGGATGGATAGCAATTTGTAAGACTTTTTCAGTTCATTATAAAGAGGGAGTTGATTTCTCTGCAACACTACTATTTTAATACTGTTGTCACATTTCCTGTTATATTTTGAAATGGTGAAAGAGGAAATCCTGTTTATCTCAACCCTTAAAAGTACTAGCAAACAGAACAATTCCTAATTGAATTCCAGAACTCCCGACTTTACTGGTGAGTTAGAAGCTTTTATTCACTTTATATTGGAGTGTGTGTTTTTCTCCACTCATTCTAACAGAAACTCTCCCTCTTTTCATACTTTAGACCAAGCAGCCCCAATCAATAACGCTACATTGTGTGTGTGTGTGTGTGTGTGTGTGTGTGTGCGCGCGCTCGCGCGCGTGTTTGTGCATGTGCTTGCTTTAACTGGGGTTTGTGTGTGCAGAATTAGGTTGCCCTGAATACCGGAGGATCAGTTTGGTGTGGTGCAAATTTACATGCTGAAAAAAACAAGATCTACTCTTGTTTTAAGCTGAGCCAGCTGTTCAGACAAACCAGTCACCACTGATGACACCACCTCAGGGAATGACCTGACAGTGTCAAGTTTTTAAAAATTGTGTTACTTGGCCCACATTAATCGAAAAGGTTAACATGTGGAGTGTGTGAAATAGGAGGCAGATTCATGACAGACGGTTTATTACACACTTCACATCTCTCAAGCACAGAACAGAATGAAACATTACAGCAAGCTCTCTCCTCTTTAACCCAAGTCACTCTTCACACATTTACATGGAAGTTTCCCATCACACAGCATGACATTTACATTACACTGCCTTCAACCCCCCTATGTCTCTGGCTCCTTGTGGCTATATGCCCAGAAACTCCCTGGGCATTGTTCTCCCATGCTTATTCACTGTCTCTGTCTGAGGTGCTAAATAATCTGACTTCCCCCAGGTCCTATACCGCCCCCCCCCCCAGCATCTTAAGACAGAACATCAGTCCACACGCTGTTTTTGCTTCAGTCTCCTCCCATATCTGCTGTAACTGGGGTTTACCGCCTCCGTGGCGCTGCTGTGCCGGTGGGGGGCTGGTGGGAGTGTGTCTGACTGCGGGTGAGCCGTGGCGAGGGGGGGGAAACTTCGCTCTGTCCGTGTGGCTGCTCTGGCGAATCGTTTCCCTGGGGAGCTCTCCGTGGGGGTCTTCCACGCCGAGGGGCCCTAGCCACAGCACTTGCTCGTCCACCGCTACAAAGGTGGGTTTGAGTCTGTCTATGCCAATTTTCTCCCATCTACCTCCCAAGTCTAGCAAAAAATGCTTATCCCCTGTTTCCAACACTCTGAACGGTCCATCATAGGGTGGGCGCAATGGAGGGTGGGGGGCGTCGTGTCTGATGAACACGAACTCCGCGTTCTTCAAAGTTTTAGGCACGAAAACACGCGGAAAACAGTGGTGGGTAGGGCCCGGCAGCGTGCCTGTGTTTGCGCTACGCTGCAAAAGCTGAGACGGGGAGCTATCCGGCGCGGGATTATCTGGCAGAAATTCCCCGGGCAGCTGTAGGGGCTGCGCAAAAACAAACTCTGCCGGGGAAGCTTCCAAATCCTCTTTTGGCGCGGAGCACAACCCCAATAAAACCCACGGCAACCTGTCTACCCAATTTGCATCCGTCAGGGAAGCCCTGAGTGCTGCTTTCAGTGATCTATGAAAACGCTCGCATAACCCGTTGGCCTGTGGGTTGTATGCGGTTATGCGATGAATTGCAAACCCCAGGCTGCGCGCCATCGCGGACCAGAGTTCGGAAACAAATTGAGGGCCCCTGTTGGACGTAATGTCTGACGGGACTCCAAAACGCGCCACCCATACTGTTAAAAAAGCGCGTGCTACGTCTGCGGACGTGGTTGCTGCCAGCGGGACTGCTTCTGGCCAGCGCGTGGTGCGGTCCACCACTGTCAGGAGGTGCGTGCACCCCTGTGATGGCGGGAGGGGACCCACAAGGTCCACATGAACGTGGTCGAACCTCTTAGCCGGTACCCGAAACGGCTCCAAGGGAGCCTTTGTGTGTCTGTGTACCTTGGCTTGTTGGCACGCCATGCAGGCTGCAGCCCACTCTTTTACTTGTTTGCGTAGGCTCGGCCACACAAACTTCTCTCCCACCATTTTGATCGACGTGCGCACTCCTGGGTGCGCCAGAGTGTTAACTGACTCAAACACGCGGCGGCGCCATGCGACTGGGACCACCGGACGCGGGCGTCCCGTGGAGACATTGCAGATTAGGGGGGGGCATGCCGTCTTGCAGCACCCTGCTCTCCAGCCTTAACCCTGTTGGTCCAGTCTGGAGCGCGCGCACGTCTGCATCGCTAATCTGCTCCGCGGCCATGGCTGCATAATCTATCCCCACGTAGACCGGGGCCACCACGACGCGCGAGAGGCAGTCCGCCACTACATTCAGTTTACCCGACACATGCTGAATATCGGTAGTAAACTCTGAGATCGCGGCCAGCTGTCTCTGCTGCCGGCCCGACCACGGTTCTGAAACCTTGGCCATGGTGAACGTTAGTGGCTTGTGGTCCACGAACGCGGTGAAGTTGCGCCCTTCCAGCCAGGACTGGAAGTGGCATATGGCCAGGTGGAGGGCCAGTAACTCCATGTCGAACGCGCTGTATTTACGTTCGCTGTCACGCAAAGTTCTGCTGAAAAAAGCGAGCGGCTGCCAAGCCCCTGCGACGCGCTGCTCCACGACAGCCCCTATGGCCACGTCTGAAGCGTTGGTGGTGAGCGCTATCCGGCCCGCCGGGTCCGGATGAGCCAGCAGTGCGGCGTTTGCCAGGGCTGCTTTAACCTCCGAGAACGCCCGCTCTCGCTCCGGGGTCCATTCGACCCCATCCGCAGGTTTCTGTCTCTTGAGCGCGGCGTACAATGGTTGCATGAGCTGCGCTGCGCGGGGAAGGAAACGGTTCTAAAAGTTTACCATCCCCCAAAATTCTTGCAGCGCCCTGACCGTCTGAGGCCGGGGAAAATCTGCCACAGTGCGCACTTTGTCGGGCAACGGGATCGCTCCTTCTGGAGAGACGTGGTGCCCCAAAAAATCAATCTCCGTCACGCCGAACTGGCATTTCGCCGGGTTGATTATTAACCCGTGCTCCTCCAACCTCTGGAAAACCGTCCTGAGGTGGGTTTCGTGTTCGTCTTCGGACGCACTGGTTACCAGGATATCGTCCAGGTAGACGAACACGAATGGGAGATCGCGCAGCACTGCATCCATCATGCGCTGGAATGTCTGTGCCGCGCCTTTTAACCTGAATGGCATGCGCAGGAACTCGAATAAACCGAACGGAGTTATTACCGTTGTTTTGGGTACGTCCTCCGTGTGCACTGGGACTTGGTGGTAACCGCGGACCAGGTCTATTTTGGAAAAAATGCGTGCTCCGGCGAGGTGAACGGAAAAATCCTGTATGTGGGGAATCGGGTAGCGGTCGTGCGCTGTGGCGTTGTTCAACCTGCAGAAATCCCCGCACGGTCGCCACGATCCCTCAGCCTTAGGGACCATGTGTAGCAGGGATGCCCATGGGCTGTTCGAACACCTGATGATGCCCAACCTTTTCAGGTTGGCGAACTCCTTGCGCGCTATGTCCAGTTTAGCTGCGTCCAAGCGCCGAGGTTTTGCAAAAACGGGCGGCCCGGTGGTGGTGATAAAGTGCTCCACCCCATGTTTAGCGATGGCCACCGAAAACGTCGGGACTGTGAGTGCTGGTAACTGAGTGAGCAGTGCGTGGAACTTACCGCCTGGAGCTGTGACGTTGGCTTGTGCTGTTGGCTGGGTCGCTCGAGCAAAGGTCTTAATTTCCGAGCCGTTTGCTGCCAACTTCCCGGGGCCGCTAGGTCCTGCCAGCCGGTCGGCGTAGGTCGGCAGGATGATGCTCTTCTGGGCTCCGGTGTCCACGAGGAAACGCCTCCCCGAGCGTGCGTCCATCATGTAGAGCAGCTTGTTCTCTTCACCAACGGTCGCAGCTGCTACCAACTGCCGGCCTTGGCGTTTCCTGAGCGCTTGAATCGGCACGGTGGCGCACATCTGCGTGCGTTCTGTCCGAAGCGGCGGTGGTAGAAACAGAGCGTGTCTCTCTGGCGCTCCTTGGCCCCCGCTGCTGCTACCGTCGGTGGCTCCTCGCCTCCTCTGGTCGTCTCGCTGGGATCCGCCGCCGCCGCGTTGACTGTGATCGCTCTGGTGGTGAGGATGATCCTGTCTACCTCCTGGGCTAGTGCACGGTAGTCACGCATGGCCAGCAACGGTGAATTGGCCAGAACCACTCTCGCCTCTGTTGGAAGGTTCTGGAGGAAAAGGTGGGCAAACAGAAAGTGCCCGTTGTCCGTGCCCATTAACGCCAGCATTTTCTCCATCAGGTCGACGGCCGAACCATCTTCTAACTCGGTCCGTCTCAGGAGCCTCACCGCTCTCTCACATTCCGAGAGCGTGTAGCGCCGGGTGAGCGCAGCCTTGAGCGCCTCGTATTTGTTGCGGGCTGGCGGCTGATCGAGCAGGCTCGCTACCTGCTGAGTTGTGCGGGCGTCCAGCGCTGCGACCACATGGTAGAATCTGGTGTCGTCTGCCGTTACTCCCCGGAGGGTGAACTGGGCCTCGGTATGATGGAACCAAGAGCGCGGGTTGTGCTGCCAGAAGTCTGGGAGCTTGACTGAAACCGCACACGCGTTGCTGGGGGCTCCAGTCCGGGCTGTCTGTCGGATGGCTGCTGCATCGCTGGGGCTTCCCGACCGGGCCGGCTCCGGGGTTCTTGCCTCGTGTTCCATAATACGTCTTGGGTCACCAGTGTGGAGTGTGTGAAATAAGAGGCAGATTCATGACAGACGGTTTATTACACACTTCACATCTCTCAAGCACAGAACAGAATGAAACATTACAGCAAGCTCTCTCCTCTTTAACCCAAGTTACTCTTCACACATTTACATGGAAGTTTCTCATCACACAGCATGACATTTACATTACACTGCCTTCAACCCCCTATGTCTCTGGCTCCTTGTGGCCATATGCCCAGGAACTCCCTGGGCATTGTTCGCCCATGCTTATTCACTGTCTCTGTCTGAGGTGCTAAATAATCTGACTTCCCCCAGATCCTATAAACACATTAATATTCCCAGCCCTACTCTATTAATTTCCAAACTCTCTCAGATATTTTTTGATTTATTTGCACTTTTTTTTTGTCTCAATCAGACAGTGATAACACCTCCATGGTTATGAGCAAAGTACTTTTCTTCAGCTTTTTAACAAACATAGTTAAATACCTTTGCACCCATCATTTCAATTAGCACAATTTTACTCTATTAAATTGAAGAATGACTGGTAAATTGTACCCCCAAAAAATCCCATTAAAATGTGCCATCGGGGAAACGAAGAGATTTGAATTGGAACACAAGGTGCCTGGAAATACTCTTCTTTGGGTCTGCTGAATTGGTGTGTAACTTAAAGTGTAACGGAGTGTGTGTGCATAGATTATGGATGATGGAAGGAATAAAGAATGAAACAGCGGAGAGACAAGTTGGAGATGGAGGACACATGAGTAGAAAGACAGTTATGATATATGATACAGATTGCAAAAAAAGAAAAAAAAAGGAAAAGACCAAGGAATACCGCAGGAAAGCTAAGGGAAAAAGTGAGAATGAGACACGGGGGGGAGGGTGACAAAATGGGAGAGAAAGACAGTGTAGAGGAAGAGGGAATTGGACAGGGGGAATACTTGAAGCAAAGGAGAAGCAGTGCTGCAGCCTAATGGCCTAGTTTCCTCTCGCTTTATAGAATTCTCAAAGAAAAGGAAGGGAAACGTGCATTGTACAGTGAATGTAAATGAGCGAGGGGTGTGAAAATTAGAGAGAGGGGTGTCAGAAAGAGAGAGACAAGCATGTAAAAAGGCCCCACCAAAAAAAAAAAAAAAAAAGCAAAGATCCCAAGTTCCAACTCAGAAATGTGATTGAAGGCCAAAACTGATGGATGGATGAGGTGGGAGTTACGCAGGGGTTTTTGTAATGTTGAAATGCCTGTGCCTTACTTCATCTGTTAGTCTTAAATGACCGGAGCTGGAAACCAACGGTCGTTATTGATGACCTCCCTTGAAGGGGAGTGAAGCTGTTGAAGGTGGAAGAGTGAGCAGGCAGACTTTAAAACCTGGGTAAGACTTCAGGATGAATGCAGCATACAAATCAGGCAGAACAGCTTTGAAAGGACTGCAATGAAACTTAAAAGGAAGCACTTTAGAAATGCCGTCATGTTTGTGCGGTTTGAACCGTGCATGTCAGCACTTTTGTGATGTCATGTACATGAAAATTCCTTTTAATAATCCCTCTGATATAAAGCACAATGCATGGAAAGGGAATCTGCTTTGAAAAGAGATCCCCGTGTCTGTGTTTGCTGCTGGCAAACATAAAAAAAAGAGAGAAAGAGTGTAGTTACAACTTCCGGACAAGGAGAACCTGATTTAATATGTGGGTGTACACATGCACAGTTATGTATCTGTGTGTGTGTGAGGATGTGTAAGCTCTGTGCGAGCGAGAGTGCAATTTAAGATTTTGGCAAACCAAATAAGAAATGCTGCAGCAAACTGTAATTAGGACCGGTGAAATTGTACCTCTGGAGATGCTGTGGTCTGTGCGTGTTTCTCTGGCTCTTGCACGGTCCGTCCTTCGTGCTTCTCCTCCCCTCCCGCTCATATTTTTCTATCCCCATGCCTCATTCTTTATCGTTCTTGTGAAATAGTCATGTATAATTATTAAGTCAGAGAGCGCTTCTTAGAGCACCAAAGGTGGTGGTATCCAGGACTTCAGATTGACCTTCTGGCTCAGCAGCAGTGTATCTTATTTGTTTTAATCTTCTGTATTTTCACTCAGAAATTGGATCGAGCAGCGGTGTGAGATTCAAAGGAGGGACCAGGCTCCCTACAAGTCCACCAACCAAATAGATCCGACAGTCTGAATGATCCGTGTCATTCCCTAAATGACACACCAAAGGGCTTAATGTTAGAAAGAGTGACAGAGTCTGCCTTAATAGTTAGATCTGGAGAAAGTCCATCAACTACTCTGACTAATACTTTAAGGATAATCATTGCTGTCCATGTTTGTTCCCAGTTTCTTCTTTGAGACTCACTTCTGGTTTGGTGATTAGCTTCTTTTTTAAAGCATTAAATGCATATTTTTAGGTAGTTAAGGTTAGGATAATGGGAAGGTTAGGCACTGTAAATAATCGTGTTAAGTTTAGGGCAGAGGTCAGCAACCTCCACTACGCAAAGAGCCATTTAAAAAGATTTTTGACCAGCAAAATCCGCACAGAGCCGTTACAATATCTGAGCCTGTAAACTGAGGTAAAACAGCACAACGTTACCAGTCCAAACTGGCCTGACACCATCAATATTAAGATGTTTTTCCCTATAAAATTATGACCTTTTTCCAAAATTTGTGAGATTTTTGGCATAAATTTTCAGGTTTTCTAATAAATTTTTCATATTTTTCTTTGACAATTTGTTGCTGTTTCAGGTAAAATTGCAGCCTCTTTCCACATAAATTTGTGACATTTTCTTCTAAAAATTCAATGTTTCCAGTAAGTTTGTGATTTTTTTTTCGCAAATTTGGGTTTTTATAATGTTTTTTCCAATAAAATTGAAACATTTTCCCCCTAAATTTGTCATATTTCTGGCATAAATTCTCTAGTTCTCTAATAAATTTGTTCTATTCTCTGTTTTAAATTTGCTACCTTTTTAAGGAAAATTTGCAGAATTTTTCATATAAATTGTAATATTATTCTCAAAAAAAAAATCACTACTTTTCCAATAAATCTGTTTTTTTTACCCCAGAAATTTTGTGACTATTTCTTACAAATTTGTTGAGAGAATTTTTGGCATGCCTTTTTGGCTTTTCTAATCCATTTGTTATTTTTCTAGTAGATTAACATTTTCTTCCTCACAAATCTGTCCCCTCTTTTTAGTGAAAGCTTTGACTTTATTGTCAATGCCTTGAGGAGCTGCTGGCTATGGGCAGAAGAGCCACATTTGGCTTCACATCCGCAGGTTGCAGACCCCTGGTTTAGGGAAATGGTTTGGACAGGGATAGGAAAAGGTGGTGGGACTAGTTTAGACACATTGCAACTGTGTCAGCCTTGTTTCTTCATATCATTACTTCCACAACCATTAGGGGGTTGCTTAGTGTCAAAATGCACATGTAAGGCATAACACTTGCTGGTTAAAATGCTCTTTTGGTCCATTTTTTTGTTGGAGGACAGTCTCTGATGGTCTTAGTAAACTGGAGTTAAAGGTTTGAATGGAAATGTATAATTTCTCTTTCACTCACTGTTTGAATACATTTAAGTACCCCAAAAAGGGTTAATTTTCAAAAAATATGGTTATGTCACGTTTCCCCTTGTGGGGCACAATGATGGACCCAATTGCACATTGATAGTTCACAAAATTTATTATAAATAAACGCAGCACAAGGGCTGGGAACAAAAAATGAGCCAAAGACTTACAAGAGTTGAGGTAGTAATCCAAAACGTCACAAACACAGCTAGAGGATTAACCTCTTGCACTCCGGGATACTGCGGGCGGTCACGTCTCTGCATCCTAGCGTGCCCTCGTGCGCACTAGGACGCACGCTGTGCGTCTCAGAGCACACTGAAAAAAAAAAGCTGCATTTCCGTTCTTCCACTACAGACACAGCCGCGAACAGAAAGCCAAAGGAGTGCTTTGATTGGTTTAGATTTGATTGACCTCTCATTCGACTAATAAGAGCCTTGAATTGGGTTTCTGAAACCTTGAAGAACCAATGACTGAAAACCTAGCAAGAAGGACCCGCCTACCAACGGCTGCGAATACAGCGAGCCAATTGAAGCAGAGAAGTTCGACGATTGAAAGCGTGCGTCCCGTGCATAAAATCTGTTTTGTGTAAGCCACTGGGTGACACACACACGTTCGCCAGTCTTTTTTTCTTACTACTGTTCTTATTTGTTTTGAAAAATCGTTCGCCAAAATCACAATCATGGAAGCGTAAAACCACAATAATGGAATCATGGTTTGACCGGGTCGCGTGACCCGAACCACGAGTCGTAACAAGCGGACCAGCGTCATGTTCGTCTGACAATGAGGAAGAGAAGTTCGCCAGCGACACTGCTGTTGTGGACAGGTAAGTGTTATAAGCTAAATTATTCTTTATCCCTGAAAACTGTAATCAAAATGACTTTTGACCGATTGGTAAATTACAACTGTGCGTCATCGCCACATGACGGACCGCGGCGCACGTGAACGGTCCCCCCCCCCCCCCACTACTCCTCTGTAGCGGATTGCAGATATATTGCAGATATTTTAGTACAACTGTGCGTAGTAGACCGCAGCACACTGCCGTGGTCCGTCATGTGGCGATGGACGATGTCCGTCCTCTGTAGCGGGGGCGGGGGGGGGGGTTGTTATCCTCTACATTACAGATATTTTAGTATAATTTTTATTGCACTGTAGGTTATTTTTTCTTGTAAAAAAAAAAAAAGCCACACATTTTTTACGTGGCATGCTTCTTTGTGTGTGGGGGCTTGTTTGTTCATTCATTCATTCATGAATGAATAAACAACCCCCCCCCCACACACACACAGCCCTGAGTGTCACCTTTCATTAGAGCCCAAGATGAAGCTTCTATATTGAATCATTCAAAAGTTACAGACGTTTTTCCAAACTGTGCCATTTGGCACAATTTGGCACAGTTCAAAAACGCCTGGGAACAACCTGACAAAAAAGCTGTGTAATATATTAATTTTTTGTGGTATTGTTACAAAATTTTGACCTCAGCTGGATAACACTTGGTTCTACATTTCTGTTGCATTTTCCAGCCCGGATCTGACAGCTGTGTGTTATTTGCAAGCATTTGTATCCAAAAAAATACCCCGGCGAACTTTATTTTCTTCAAGTTCAGTATGATTAGATGACTGTTACTCAGTTGGCAGGAGCACTTAGAGAGATTATGACTGTTTTGCCAAAAAATTCAAAGTGTTTTCTTTTAAATGAGACCAACCCCATGAAGATGTTGCAAAGGGTTGAAGAACAGCTTTTGATTTACTTTGGGTACATTATTTTTAGGCGTTTTTAGGGAAATTGACCAGAGTGCAAGGGGTTAACCTCTAGACCAGGGTTGGGCAACTTTGATGGTAGTGAGGGCCCCAAATCTTTTTTTTTCCTCACTTCCCGAGGGCCAGATTTACATGTAAACCTTCCGGGGGGGGGGGGGGGGGGGGGGATTATTTCCTGCAAAGTCAAAAGTTTCACAATTACAACTGAAAATGCAAATGAAAATAAAACCTACTCATTGTTTTATCATATTAGCATTAAAATTACTGATAAAATTATATCTGCCCTGCAATGGACTGGTGAGCTGTCCAGCGTGTACCCTGCCTCTCGCCCAACGATGCTTAGCTAGGCTCCAGTCAGCACCCCCCCCCCCCCCCCTGCTGACCCAAAAGGATTAAGCAGTAAAAGATTGATGGATGAATGGATGGATGGATGGATAAAATTATATCATGACCTAATTTTTAAAACTCTCTACATCAGAATGATAACCAAATAGAAATTGTAGGTGATAATTAACAAACAAAGCCAAGAAGAATAGGAAATATGATGAGCTTAGCTTCCTCTTTCAGTGTAGAGGGGCAAAGAAATAGCTGTGGGTAGGTGGAATTGTTAATGGCCCCCCAAAATGGGGAATAAAAAAAAGTTTAAGAGCCACTGGTATAAATGAACAAAAAAAAATAAATCAGCAGATTACAAGATTTGCCTACAGTCAAGCATGGTGGTCTGAGTGTCATGGTTTGGGGCTGTATGAGTGCTGCTGGCACTGGGGGGCTACAGTTCATTGAGGGAACCATGAATGCCAACATGTACTGTGACATACTGAAGTAGAGCATGATTGGAAACTGGGCCGCAGGGCAGTATTCCATCATGATAACGACCCCAAACACACCTCTAAGACGACCACTGCCTTGCTAAAGAAACTGAGGGTAAAGGTGATGGACTGGCCAAGCATGTCTCCAGACCTAAACCCTATTGAGCATCTGTGGGGCATCCTCAAATGGAAGGTGGAGGAGCGCAAGCTCTCTAACACCATGATGTCGTCATGGAGGAGTGGAAGAGGATTCCAGTGGCAACCTGTGAAGCTCTAGTGAACTCCATGCCCAAGAGAGTAAAGGCAGTGCTGGAAAATAATGGTGGCCACACAAACACTTTGACACTTTGGGCACAATTTGGACACTTTCACTAGTGGTGTACTCACTTTTGTTGCCAGCGGTTTAGACATTAATGGCTGTATGTTGAGTTATTTTGAGGGGACAGCAAATTTACACTGTTATACAAGCTGTACACTAACTACTTTCCATTGTATCAAAGTGTCATGTCTTCAGTGTTGTCCCATGGAAAGATATAATAAAATATTTACAAAAATGTGAGGTGTGTACTCACTTTTGTGAGATACTGTACTTGAAAAGCACCAAATTAATATATAAAGTAATATTCAAAAAAATTCCTGAATCCACATCTTGAGCCGAATGACCACCAAACTCTAATCATCTCTTCCCTGTGCCATTACACACCTTTCCTGAAAGTTTCATCAAAATCCGTTCATAACTTTTTGAGTTATGTTGGTAACAGACATATCAACCAACCAATGCTGTTGAAAACATTACCTCCATCCTCCCTTCGCGGAGGTAATGAAACTGACAACACATACAGAAATAACTTAAATCGTGGACATGGTCACAGACTATGTCCAGAATACTACAGGTTAGCATTAAAATGAAAGTTATTTTTTTTTTACTTACCATTGCACAGGGTTCCAGTCCATCTAAATGTGATGACACCCAGGGCTTGACATTAACTTTTTTGCTCCACGGCCACTGTGACTAGTGATTTTTCAAAGTTACTAGTCACTCAGCCTTTTCCCTAGCCACAATTTTGTAGTTGGAAAATTATGTTTAATATGATGAAATTTGACTATCGCATGCTAAAATTTAGTTAAATTAAATGTACAACCTTTTTAAATGTAATAACCCTTATACATACATAAAGCTAGCAAGAGAAACACTGTCTAAGTAGTCATTAACAGCCGTAAATAAGATAAGATCAGATAGCCTTTATTAGTCCCACAATGGGGAAATTCCAGGATTACAGCAGCAATGGGATAGCAGCACTCAGAGCAATCGTAAATAAGATATTAAGAACTGGTTAGCCAAAGCAGCAAGAGAATATAGAGTGGTGTGAAAAAGTGTTTGCCCTCTTCCTGATTTCTCATTTTTTTGTATGTTTGTCACACTTAAATGTTTCAGATCATCAAACAAATTTAAATATTAGACAAAGACAACACAAGTAAACACAAAATTGAATTTTTAAATGAAGGTGTTTATTATTAAGGGGGAAAAAAAATCCAAACCTACATGGCCCTGTGTGAAAAAGTGATTGCCCCCTAAACCTAATAACTGGTTGGGCCACCCTTAACAGCAACAACTGCAATCAAGCGTTTGCGAAAACTGGCAATGAGTCTTTTACAGCGCTGTGAAGGAATTTTGGCCCACTCATCTTTGCAGAATTGTTGTAATTCAGCCACATTCAAGGGTTTTCGAGCATAAACCACCTTTTTGAGGTCATGCCACAGCATCTCAATCGGTTTCAGGTCAGGACGTTGACTAGGCCACTCCAAAGTCTTCATTTTGTTTTTCTTAAGCCATTCAGAGGTGGACTTGCTGGTGTGTTTTGGATCATTGTCCTGCTGCAGAACCCAAGTGCACTTCATCTTGAAGTCACAAACAGATGGCTACACATTCTCCTTCAGGATTTTTTGGTAGATAGCAGAATTCATGGTTCCATTTAGCACAGCAAGTCTTCCAGGTCCTGAAGCAGCACAACAGCCCTGGACCATCACACTACCATCACCATATTTTACTGTTGGTATGATATTCCTTTTCTGAAATGCTGTGTTACTTTTACGCTGGATGTACTGGGACACACACTTTTTCAAAAAGTTCAACTTTTGTCTTGTCAGTCCACAGAGTATTTTCCCAAAAGTCTTGGGGATCATCAAGATGTTTTCTGGCAAAACTGAGACAAGCCTTTATGTTCTTTTTGCTCAGCAGTGGTTTTCGTCTTGGAACTCTGCCATGCAGGCCATTTTTGCCCAGTCTCTTTCTTATGGTGGAGTCATGAACACTAACCTTATCTGAGGCAAGTGAGGCCTGCAGTTCTTTGGATGTTGTTGTTGCATCTTTTGTGACCTCTTGGATGAGTCGTCACTGTGCTCTTGAGGTAATTTTGGTCGGCTGGCTACTCCTGGGAAGATTCACCACTGTTCCATGTTTTTGCCATTTGTGGATAATGGCTCTCGCTGTGGTTTGCTGGAGTCCCAAAGCTTTAGAAAGGGCTTTATAACCTTCTCCAGACTGACAGATTTCAATTACTTTGTTTCAATTCAATTCAATTCAATTCAACTTTATTTATATAGCGCCATTTCACAACAACAGTCATCTCATAGCACTATCAACTGTAGGGAGGACCCCCACAGTTGCAGAAAGACCCCAGCAATCAGGCGATCCCCTGTGAGCAAGCACTTGGCGACGGTGGAGAGGAAAAACTCCCTTTTAACAGGAAGAAACCTCCAGCAGAACCAGGCTCAGGGAGGGGCAGTCATCTGCTGCGACTGGCTGGGGGGTGAGGGGATAGAGAAGAAGAAAAGAACAGACATGTAGAGAGCAAACAGCACGATGGGGACTCAATCTATGGGAGAGAACAAACAAATGTTAATGACCAGCAAAAAAAAAAAATATTTCATAGAGAGTGAGGAAAGGAGTGAGGCCCAGTGCATTACTGGAGGTCCCCCGGCTGACTAAACCTATTAGCAGCATAACTAAGGGAGGGTTCAGAAAACACATGATCCCTCCCTAATTGTAGGCTATATCAAAAAGGTAGGTTTTAGCCCTATTCTTAAAAACAGAGATCGAGTCTGACTCCCGAATCCAGATTGGCAGCTGATTCCACAGGAGAGGAGCTTGATAACTGAAGGCTCTGCCTCCCATTGTACTTTTGGAGATTCTAGGTATTACAAGTAAACCTGCATTTTGGGAGCGTAGTGCTCTGTTAGGATGATACGGTAGTATCAGATCTTTTAAATAAAAAGGAGCCTGATTGTTTAGAGCTTTGTAAGTAAGAAGAAGGATTTTAAACTTAATTCTAAACTCTATGGGAATCCAATGAAGGGAGGCCAGAACCGGAGAGATATGATCTCTCTTTCTAGTACCTGTTAAAACTCTTGCTGCAGCATTTTGGATCAGCTGAAGACTTTTTAAAGATGTTTTAGGACAACCTGATAATAAAGAATTACAATAATCTAATCTCGAGCTAACAAAAGCGTGGATCAGCTTCTCAGCATCACTCTGAGACAAGATGCTCCTAATCTTGGCAATATTACGCAAATGATAGAAGGCAGTCTTAGAAACAAATTTAATATGTGAATTGAAGGACAAATCCTGATCAAAAATAACTCCAAGGTTCCTCACAGAGCTATTAAGAGAAAGAGTAACTGCATCCAAACTGAAAGTTTGATTTGGAAAGGAATTTCTAAGGTTTTTTGGACCAACAAGAATGACTTCAGTCTTATCTGAATTTAATAGCAGGAAATTACAAGTCATCCAAACTTTGATTTCCTTAAGACAGGCTTCTAACTTGGCTAATTGATTAGTATCATCTGGCTTCATTGACAGGTATAATTGTGTGTCATCTGCATAACAGTGAAAATGTATACAGTGCTTTCTAATAATGTTGCCTAACGGAAGCATATATAAACTAAAAAGAGTAGGGCCAAGCACAGATCCCTGTGGAACTCCATGACTAAGCTTTGAGCTGAGAGAAAACTCATCATTTACATGAACAAACTGGAACCTATCAGATAAATAAGATCTAAACCACTGCAACGAAGTTCCATTAAGTCCAACATAGTGTTCTAATCTATCAAGTAGAATATTATGATCAATAGTATCAAAAGCTGCACTAAGATCTAAAAGGACAAGTACAGAAACTAGTCCATTATCAGATGCAATGAGGAGGTCGTTAGTGACCTTCGCTAAGGCTGTTTCAGTGCTATGATGGATTCTAAACCCAGATTGAAACTCCTCAAATAAACCATTTCCCTGCAGGTGGTCAAATAATTGCGTAGCAACAACTCTTTCTAAGATTTTTGAAATGAAAGGGAGATTAGAGATTGGTCTATAGTTAGCTAAAGCTCCTGGATGTAGCGTTGGCTTTTTGAGTAAGGGTTTAATTACAGCCGTTTTAAAAGCCTGCGGTACATGGCCTGAAGTTAATGAAGAATTGATTATATGAAGAATAAAGCTACCAATAAGTGGGAAGACTTCTTTAAATAACCTGGTAGGAATAGGGTCTAAAAGACAAGTTGAAGGTTTGGATGAGGAAACTATTTTGTCTAACTCACAAAGGTCGATTGGAGTAAACTCATCAAGACAGACATCAATAGAAGGAGTTGTAGTAGTTACAGTATTTAAGTTAACTGTGGGAAGAATCTGATTGATTTTATCTCTGATGGATGAAATTTTATTATTGAAAAAGTTCATAAAGTCCTGACTAGTAAGCTCTAAGGGGATGCTAGGATTGACAGAGTCCTGACTCTTTGTCAACCTGGCTACAGTACTGAAAAGAAACCTGGGATTATTCTTGTTCTCTTCTATTAATGCAGAGTAATAACTCGTTCTAGCTTTTCTAAGAGATTTTTTATAAATTAAAAGATGATTTCTCCAAGCTAAATAGATTTCATCTAAATTAGTAGAGCGCCATTTTCTTTCTAATTGACGAGTCTTCTGTTTTAAGCTACGAGTTTCTGTGTTGAACCAAGGAGTTAAAAATCTCTGATTAGACTTTTTCTTTTTTAAGGGGGCCACCAAGTCTAGAGCCTGATGCAGAGAAGCTGAAACACTATCCACCATGTTATCAATTACAGAAGGAGCAAGCTGTCTATAGCTTATTTCCGTTGTGTTGACACATGGCATAGAGGAAACAATCTGCATAAATTTGGAAACAGCATCATCTGAGAGGCATCTACTGTGATAATATTTTTCTTTAGGAGCCAAATAGTCAGAAATAGTAAAATCAAAGGTTAACAGACAATGGTCTGACAGTACAGGGTTATGAGGAGACACTACCAGATTTTCTATTTCTATGCCATATGTCAGAACAAGGTCCAATGTATGGTGGAGGTAATGAGTAGAATTTCCTACTTTCTGAGAAAACCCAATCGAGTCTAATATTGAATTAAAAGCCACATTAAGGCAGTCACTATCTACATCCACATGTATATTAAAGTCCCCTACTATAATTATTCTATCAGATTTCAGCACTAAATCAGCTAAGAAATCAGGAAATTCGGATAAAAATTCTGAATAGGTTGATGGGGGACGATAAACTATGGCAAATAAAATTGGGTTTAACCTGGAATTGCTAAAGTGCCCAATACTGAGGACCAGGCCCTCAAAGGAATTATAACATGTTTTTTGCTTTACATTAACTAATAATTTGGAATGGTAAATTGATGCTACTCCTCCTCCACGACCAGAACTTCTGGGATTTTGACAGTTTAAATAACCAGAGGGAGTTGATTCATTTAAACCAACATAATCCTCTTGTCCTAACCAAGTCTCTGTAAGGGAAATTAAATCAATCTGATGATCAATTAACATATCATGGACTAACAGAGACTTGGGAGTTAGAGACCTAATATTTTTTTTCCACAATATCTTTATTGAACCTTTTTTTTTTTTTTTAACAAACATGATACAAACAATCAAACACTAACACTAAAGTACTACAAAAAAAAAAAAAATGCACTAAAAACACCAACAACCACCAACAAAATCAAGTCTTCAACAATGCTCCTCTGTTTAGTCTAGACAATCCAATACATAAGTATACATATTATGTTCACCAGTTTGGAATTTACAAGGTCCACACACATCATTCACCTTCTTCTTCAAGAGTTATGTTTAAATTTTTTACATAATCAATAAAAGGTCTCCATATATTCTCAAACACAATTTCCTTTGATTTCAGTATATATGTTATTCTTTCTAATGGAAGGTTTGTTAACATCTGTCTTAACCACTGAGTCACATCTGGTCTATGAGTCTTTTTCCATAATAGTGCAATACATTTTTTGGCATTAAGCAAACTGAGGTCTATGAATGTTCTTTCACTTTTATTGAAATTATGCTTTTCTGGGTACAGACCCAACAAAACCAGTTTAGGATTCAATATGATTTGTTTTGAGATTATTTTTTCAATTGTTACCCTCACCTCTTCCCAAAACATTCTTATTAATCTACATTCCCATAAACAATGAAATAGGGTTCCTTTACTTTCCATGCATTTTGTGCATGTATCTGGTATATTTTTGTTATATCTATTTAACTCCTCCGGTGTAACATACATCCGCATTAACCATTTGAAATGTATCAATTTAAGGCGTGCATTTATTGATTTGGTTTGAGCTTCTGTACAAGCCAATTCCCATTGTTCCTCTGAAATTTCAATTTGCAGATCTTCTTTCCAGTAGTTTAATCTTTTCAGTGAATTTTCACTTGAAGATAGTGTCAATGAGTTATAAAACTCTGAAATAATACCCTTTCTTTTACTATCTTTCATCATCATTTTTTCCAAGGATGAATAAATAGGTCGAGTGAGAGCTTTATTTTGATTTGATCGAATAAAGTTTCTAAGTTGAAGATATTTAAAAAAATGTGTTCTATTGAGATTAAATTTGATCCTCAGCTCTTCAAAAGACATTATGTTGTCTGCACATGGCAAATATAAATCCTGAATCTTTTGTATCCCTTTTAAATTCCATACTTTAAATACAGCGTCCGCTCTCCCTGGTTTAAAATATTGATTACCCCATATTGGACTAAATTGTGACAATAACTGTGGTTCTTTTAAATAGTTTTTAGCTTCACACCATATTTTGATCATATGCTTTACAAATGGATTTTTAACTTGTTTTTGTAATTTTTTTGCCGAATCTGAGTATATGAATATGGGAAGAGGTAAAGGTAAATTGTATGATTCCATTTCAGTCCAGTGAGGGAGATCATTTGATGAAAAATAATATGTCATAGACCTCAGTTGTGCCGACCAATAATACAACATAAAATTTGGACATTTCAGACCTCCACGATCAAATGGTAAATATAATAAAGACAGACGTAATCTAGCCCTCCTGTTGTTCCATATAAATTCCACTAACTTTTTTTTTATTCTTGAGAATAGATCTAAAGGTGGTGATAAGGGAATGTATTGAAATAAATAAAGTATTTTAGGTAAAATATTACTTTTAAGTATATTGATTCTCCCGATCATCGACATTGGTAGTGACATCCATCTCTGAGTTAACTCACTGATATCTGACATTAAGGCTTCATAGTTGACACTGGCGACTGATTCTAGCTTAGGCATAATTTGGATTCCTAAATATTTAAACTGATTTACAACATTGAATTGATTTACCTCAGGGGCTGGGTAATTTCTCTGGGTCTCATTTAGCATTAATATTGAAGATTTAGTTTTATTTATTTTATATCCTGATATTTCCCCAAAATTCTTTATTAAATTCAACAAGGTTGGAATTGATTTTTTTAGATTCGACATAAACAAAATTATATCATCGGCGTACAGGGAGATTTTATGTTCTGTTGGTCCAACTTTAATTCCATATATTTGTGAATGTAAACGTATCGCTATCGCTAAAGGTTCAATTGCCATAGTAAACAGTAAAGGTGAGAGTGGACAGCCTTGTCGACATCCTCTATTGATTTTTATTGGTTTTGAAATATTGTTATTTGTTAGGATTTCTGCTGTAGCATTATTGTATATTATTTGAACCCATTTTATGAAATTATTTCCAAGTCCAAACCTTTGTAGGACTTCAAAAAGAAAGGGCCATTCAACTCTATCAAAGGCCTTTTCGGCGTCCAATGATAGGAGAGCTGTATCCGGTGCTTCTTTATTAAAATAGATAATATTAAATAGTCTTCTTACATTATGGAAGCCTTGTCTACCCTTTATAAAGCCATTCTGATCTCGATTAATAATATTTGGTAAAATTTCTTGTATTCGTCTTGCTAAAATTTTACAGATTATCTTAAGGTCGGCGTTTAATAGGCTTATTGGTCTCATATTTTCACATTTATTAGAGGGCTTACCTGGTTTTGGCAGCAGTATAATTAAGGCATTATTTATGTATGATGGTAAATTATTATTTTGAAATGCTTCTAAAACCATTTCCAAAAAAGGTTTCATTAATTTATTCTTAAATTTTTTATAAAGGTCAACTGGAAGACCATCTGGTCCTGCACTTTTTCCTGATTTCATATTATCAATGGCTAGCCCAACTTCTTCTTGACTAATTTTAGACTCCAATATCTCCCTGTTTTCATTTGGAATACACGGTATAGATAGTTCGTTCAAAAACCCATTTAGTTTTGTTAAATCAGGTTCATTTTTGGTATCATATAATTTTTCATAGTAATCTCTAAAGGCTCTATTAATTTCTAAAGGATCTATAACTACCTGTCCATTACTTATAATACTGGTAATTGGTGTTTTAATTTCCAATTGTTTAATCTGCCATGCTAATAATTTTCCTGATTTTTCACCTTGTTCATAAAAAGATTGTTTCAATCTTAGAAGACTCGAGGCAGCTCTATTCGCTGATTTTTTGTCGTATTCAGCTCTCAAAATCAGTAATTCATTCTCCAACCTTGGGTCACTTCCTGCATACACTTTTTCCTGAAGATTTTTTATTTTATGTTCCAATTTAGCTCTCTCCTCTCGAGTCTTCTTAGATTTTGATCCTGTATAACTAATAATATGCCCCCTAATAAAAGCTTTGAAAGCCTCCCACTTTACACATGCTGATGTTTGTGTAGTATTGATGTCAAAGAACTCGTCTATCTGTTTTTCTATATACTTGACAAATTCCTCATCCTGAAGCCATTTATGCTGAAATTGCCATCTACCTGATTCCTTTGTCAATTTTTTATCTACATATATTAGACAACAGGGTGCATGATCAGAGATCACGATGTTATCATAAAAGCAGTTTTGAATCTTGGACCTTAATTCTGTGGAAATCAAAAAATAATCAATACGTGAGAATGTCTTGTAGGTACTGGAATAACAAGAATAGGCTTTAACTTGTGGTTTCATTTCTCTCCATATATCTAACAATCTCAATTCTTTCATAAAATGATTAATAGTCATCCTACATCCAATGTGCGTACAATCCAGTCCTGTTGATCTATCCACACCTGGATTCAATGTACAATTAAAATCCCCTGCTATTATATGTTGCCCTGTAAGTGATGATAAGATGAGAAATAAATTAGCAAAGAACTTCTGATCATCTATATTGGGACCATATAAGTTCACAAGATTTATATTTTCTAATAGCAAAGAACCTTGAATGATTACATATCTTCCAAATTTGTCTCCAATTACATTTTTCACTTGAAAAGGAACTGATTTATGTATGAGAGTCATAACTCCCCTGGCTCGGGATGAAAATGAAGAGGTGAATACACTTCCCTGCCATCTACTCCTAATTCTTTTAACATCCTCCTCTATCAGATGAGTTTCTTGTAAAAACACAATTCTTGAACCCATGTCCTTTATTTTATTCATAACTTGTTTAAGTTTTTTTAAATTTTGTAGACCTCTGCAATTCCATGAAGTTAAATTAAGATTAACACTTTGGTCCATGATCAATAGAGAGTTTGGGATTACCTTGCAGTGTAAACATGCTCATACAGAGAAGCAAAAACATGAGTGGTTGAACATTCATCCTACAAACTACACACAAACAAATTTCCCCTTCCCACACTTGTGGCAAACCCCCCAAAATCAAAAGAAAAATTCTGTCTCCCGATATAGCCATCGACCGTTCCACACCCACGGGGAACAGCCTAAGCCACTCCTTCTTCATCCTCCCAATCACCCTAACTCTACTGCTTTTAATGACGTAACATTAACTCTCCTCTGTAGTTTTCCAACTTAACTCCAAAATTTTTAACAACTTTGTACATCATAGTTTTTTTTTTTTTGTTTTGTTTTTGTTTTGTTTTTTTTAAAATATATAATACAATCTATATTTTGTAAACTTACTATTTACTTCAAGTCAGTCAGATGCCTGTGCAAATGCTTAATTATTCTACCTTATATTTTGTTCATGCTTAGCTCCCACCAGTCTCTTCTTCTTCTTTGATCTTCTTGATGAACTCCTGCGCCTCCTCTGGGGTCTTGAAGATGTGGGTTCTGCCCTCATACGTGGTCAGCAGTCTCGCAGGATAGATTACACCATGACGAATCCCAAGGTTGCGCAGCTCCTTACGTATGGGATCAAACTGCTTCCTCAATTGCTGGATTCCTGTGGCCAAATCTGGGTAGAACCGCACCTGCTGGTCCTGGTGTTTAATCTCTCCTTTTTTAGCTCGTGCAGCGTTGAAGATCTTCATCCTGTCTCTGTTGCTAAGAAACTTCATAATTAAGGTCCTCGGCGGTCCCTTATCTCTCCGTGGGCCAATGCGATGTGCTTTTTCCAGAACCACTGCTGATTGCAACTCCTCGCTGCCCAGCACCTCCGGAATCCACTTTTCCAGAAAGGAACATACGTCCCGACCTTCTGATTCCTCTGGAAGACCCACCAGCCTCAAATTATTCTGTCTCGACCGAGATTCCAAATCCAAAATATTATCTTCCAGAGATTTATTTTTTTTTTCCAAAGTGCGCACCTTTAATTGAAGACGGGTGACGTCATCTTCAGCACTAGCGAGACGGAGCTCCATCTGCGCCGTTCGTTCTACACAGTCACCCAATTCCTTTCTTATTCCTTCCAACGCTGTCATAATCCCATCAAATCTAGAGGAAAAGTCCGCTCTCATTGAACTCATGGCAGCCATCAGCGCATCTGCGCCATTCCCCGCAGAAATCGCAGCGTTGCCAGCCTCCTCCGCCATATATGGAGCCCTGTTTGCTGCGTCACAGACCTGAAAGTCCGTTAATTTGGACTGTTTCGGCGGCTCGCTTTTTCCTTTTCCTGGTTTTCCAGCCTTAGGCTTCGCCGACATATCCTCGCCCAAACGCTGGGATACGTTCTGTCCCAAATGAGAGAGTTATTTGCCGATTTTTTTTCTCCAGGAGCAGAGCAGAGCGAGACACGTCCGTCCTACGTGGCAGCCATAACCGGAAGTGAGACCTAATATTTAATAAACCACATTTAATTTTTAAATTATGAGGAGGAACAGAGGCCAAATCATTCAATTTAGAGGCTTTATGTTTAATTTGAGTTTTACCAATATTTTGCTTTATCACTTTGGGATGCTTATACATTATATTTTTATTTACTTTGGAGGGAGCAGACAACGATTCTCTGATGGGGAAGACAGGGGCTAAGCTGAGGGGTGGCGGATGAAGAGGAGCTGCAGAGAGGCGTGTAAGACTGCAACTCTGCTTCCTGGTCCCAACTCTGAGTAGTCATGGTTTTGGAAATTTGGATAAAAAAGATGCCAGATTGTTAGATAAATGAGAAGCACCATCCAAAGTGGGATGAATGCTGTCTCGTCTCATAAGACCAGGTTTTCCCCAAAAAGAGCTCCAATTGTCAATGTAGCCCACGTCATTTTTAGGACACCACACAGACAGCCAGCGGTTCAAGGATGACGAGCGACTAAACATGTCATCACTGGTCAGATTGGGGAGGGGTCCAGAGAATACTACAGTGGCTGACATCGTTTTTGCAAACTCACACACCGATTCTACATTAAGTTTCGTGACTTCCGACTGCCGGAGACGGATGTCATTAATGCCGGCGTGAATAACAATTGTGGAATATTTACAGTTACTTTTAGCCAGCATTTTCAAATTTGACTCGATGTCGCCTGCTCTGGCCCCAGGAATGCATGTGACTATGGCCGCTGGAGTCTCTAGGTTCACGTTTCTGACTACAGAGTCGCCAATGATCAGAGTTTTTTCCTCAGCGGGTGTGTCGCTGAGCGGGGAAAAACGATTAGAAACGTGAACAGGTTGGTGGTGAACCGGGGCTTTGCGACTAGGCTTCCTTCTCACCGTCACCCACCCAGTCTCCTCGCTGCAGAGGAGAGCCGGGGAACCGGTGACAGGGGGACCTAAGCTAGCTAGCTCCGCTGCAGCTAAGGGGCGTCCGTCGAGATTAACTGGCGCAGACGGTGTTTCAATGCAGCGGAGCCGGGATTCCAAATCAGACAACCTCGCCTCGAGCGCCTCAAAAAGACAACATTTATTACATTTACCGTTATCACTAAAAGAGGCAGAGGTGTAGCTAAACATCTGACAGAGAGAGCACACCAGAGGAGGAGAGGAAAGAGAGCTAGTAGCCATAGCTAGTGGCTCGAGAGCTGGAGAGCAAACCACACAGGCAGACAGCAAAACAGGAAGTGACGATACGTTACCACAAGGAAGTGACGATCTCAACCACAAGTTTCTCATTTGTTCCTGAATTTCTTTGGCTCACAGCATGATGTCTAGCTTTTAAGGATCTTTTGGTCTACTTCACTTTGTCAGGCAGGTCCTATTTAAGTGATTTCTTGATTGAGAACAGGTATGGCAGTAATTACACCTGGGTGTGGCTAGAGAAATTGAACTCAGCTTTCCAAAGATGTGATAAACCACAGTTAATTTATGTTTTAACGGGAGGGGGGCGCAATCACTTTTTCACACACTGCCATGTAGGTTTGGATTTTTTTTTACCCTTAAAAATAAACACCTTCATTTAAAAACTGCATTTTGTGTTTACTTGTGTTATCTTTGTATAATATTTAAATTTGTTTGACGATCTGAAACATTTAAGTGTGACAAATATACAAAAAAATGAGAACTCAGGAAGGGGGCAAACACTTTTTCACACCACTGTACATACTGTATGTACACAGATATATACATAGTGCAGGAGCATGGCAGCTAGATGGGATAAACAGCGTTATGGTTTGTTAAATTACCCTGCAGAATATGAATATGTACCTGGACAGTATATTTCACATTTGAATCAACAGTGTTGTTGCCACCGTCAGTAATGATTGTTATTGTCCTAGTTGTGTATTGGAGGGGATGATCTCTATTGTGTAAAGTTGTTATGTTTAGTACATTTAATACGACCTCTACGAGCAGCCCTGGTTAGGTTATAAAGTCTGACAGCTGTAGGTAGGAAGGATCTGCGGAACCTCTCCGTCGTGCATCTAGGATGGCACAGCCTACCGCTAAATGAGCTCCTCAGTGTATTCAGCTTGTTCTGCATGGGGTGGGACTCAGACTCTAGCAGAGATGACAGCTTAGCCACCATCCTCCTCTCTCCTATCTCCTCAACTGGGTCGAGGCACTGTAAAACAGTCGAGAAAAAACATTTGCAATGTGAGAGTGAAGTACAGGTAGATTTGGGGTCCATCTCAATTCTCGTTTCTACCCCTTCTCCTTCACCTACCCCTTAGCCTTTGAAATCAAGGGCCCCTTGTTCTCATCAGAAAAAAGAAGGAAAAGAAAACTGATGAAAAAAAGTCTAATTTTACGGAGAAAAATGTCTCAAATTTACACAAACTATTCTAATCAGGAGGAAAAAAATCAAAATTTTACTAGAAATAAAGCTGTAAGTTCACAGAGAAAAATTTGGACACCCCCCCCCCCACACACACACACACACCGGTGGGCCATTTTTGGCCTGCGGGCCATACGTTTGACACCCCTGGACCAGCTCATTAAAAATCCACATTTAGAGGATTTACTTCCATGAAATAGCTGCATATCACAACAGTATGTACGTAAATGAATAAGATAAAATAAAATAGAAAGCACAGATAAATGAAAGTTCACCTTAGAAGAAGCTTTGTTTGTTCTTTACAGAACAAATCAAAGTACAGTCACTTTTTCTCTATGTGGTAAGAAAACTTACATTTGCACAACTGCGGACATTAAACAGGAGCTTCTTGCTCTAAAAATACTCATGTTTAACCACAGAGGTAGGAGGTGATGTTGGGGGCTACTCACTGACTTAATTAAACTTAATTTAATAAAAAATTGCATTATGTATTTACTCGAGTTATCTTTGTCTAATATTAAAATTTGTTTGATAATCTGAAACATTTAGGTGTGACAAATATGCAGAAATATAAGAAATGTACATACTAATCTTCAAACTGCACCAAAAACATGAAACAACTACCCCGTCTGCATGACAAGCCTTTACCATTTGCAAAAGAAATGTGCTAATGTGCTAGCACTTAGGTGGCAGACCCATATAGATAGCCATGCTTGATTTTGGCTAGGTGGCTAAACTGCATGCAAGCAGATGACATCTTCTAGCAGTAAACATTTCCACAAGTTGCCAGAACATTTTTCATGGAGTGCTCCTTTTTCTGATTTTAACCAGCTTTGCTGCTGGTTGTGTTATTACTGAAAGGCTTACCAGATTGTCTGTATGTTTTCCTCATTAGGACGTGGATTTATACGGGTATGACTCGGCTCAGTGAAACATGCTGTAAATTAGTCAGGCAATGTTGTAAAATAATGCAAAAGGTGTATGAGTAAAGTAAGCTCTCGTTGATAATAATTTGATTGTTATAGGATTGATATTGTTTCACTTTTATGTTTATTTTTTCTATAGTATGCACTTCTGCTTGACTTTGATAAATTCTCGTGGCCGGTAACACTTAGCCAGGGAATAATTTGTTAGACCTTGAGTCTGACATTCATCAAATTCCAGCATTTTGATGATGATTATTAGTTGTAGCCAGAACTCTGAGAGAGAGGGAGGCAGTTATTCTCCAATCCAAAATGGGTGTTTGCAAGGTCACAAATCAATTTAACTTCTCTTCAACTGATGGGAGTGATGTCTTTGGCTGTAATTTTAACTTGGAAGAAGGCGCTGTCTTGGCAGAGGTTTAAATTTTATGAGTGTCTGCCGCAGCCAAAAAAGGAGAAAAACACAGCTTTCATCCCACAGTGCCTGAAAAGATAAAATATTGCCAATCATAACCTGACTGTCATTACTCTTCAAACGTTTGTGTTCAAATCTCTGTGCCCTCATTGTTCTCTTAACCGCTGCTCTCAAAAATGCTGGAGCCTCCCGTTTCCTAAAGGCTGCTATTTCAGTTTGAATTTCTTGTAAGGCTGACTCTTGATTTTTGTCCCCCGTTTTTTTTAATAAATAGGTTGTAATTTCCCCGTCTTGTCTGAGGGGCATTTCGTGTGACAAAAGCTTTGTTGTTTGTGCTGTCACACTTGCAGAACCTGCGACCCCTGAGCCAACTAAATGCGCATGTCAGTCCAGGTCAGGTCTCAACAGTTTTCAACAACAGACTCTGGAAAACTTCCATTGCTTTTCATAAGCAAACAAGACAAAAAAAAAAAAAAAAAAGCTAAACCAGCCGACTCATCTGCTCCACCCAGGCTTATCTCAACATTACTGCAGGTTTAATTTTAATCCCTTCATTAATAAAGTGTAATCATTGTACCAGACAGTGTGACATACGGTGCCCTCATGAGTAATGATTTTTCTTTGACTTGCTCTTGACTTTCCTTTGCATGTATCCTCTCTATAACCCCGCAGCCTGTCTCCCAATATCCCGTTCTCCTCTTGATTTGTTTTTCATGCTGCACTGTAACACAATCTTCCTACAACTGACTGCAGGCCTCCTACGATATTTCTCAGCTTCCGTGTGCATAATTCATGAAAAGGCCCCGCTTGTCCGTGAAGGTAAACTTTTCTTTGACAGCACAACTGTGTCAGTGAGACGCAACAGTTTCTGCACACTACAGTGTTAGCCGCATGCGCCTGAATGCTCAAAAACACACAGGCGGACAGTCCTCGCTTCGCTCTCCCATGCTAATCTATGCATTCCAGCTTTGACAGCATGCTCACCGCAGGAAACTCCCCCCACTCACTCACCAGCGCCTCCATGCATGTCCGAATGAGCTGAGCAAAATTCGAAAGGTCAGAAGAGGAAATGCCCTGCAGTATGTGTGCTACAGGGTTTTAGATGAGCCGCTCAATAAGCCTGTAATGCAGCTTATTACCTGCACTTTTCATTCATCCCCTTTTAGACTGTAGTGGTCAGTGGATTTCCTCTTACTTCATAGGCACATGTTATAAGGGCCTCAGGTGTTATAGTTTTAGTGCTTAGAGGTGTCTGTTTTGAGTTTTCAGTCATGCTGACTGCAGGCATTCAAGATGTAGCATATTAATGCCAAGTGCTGTCTAATACTGTTCTTTGCAGCCCAAAATTCTGTAAAAGGATACAGCAGTCAAATATTCCTCAGTATGAGAAGACTGATCAGAAAACACAAGTGTCTTAAATCAACACTATGTAAGATTTTCACCTTAAAATAATGTTTCCAAAATTATTTTGATGGTACAACTCCCTTTGGTGTTGTGGCTGTCACTTCCCCTATACCCTGAGTGGGCGTGGATTGCCTGTAACAGCTCTGTTCTTGGAAGGGACACTGAAAGGACTACAACTATAGCGACTATGACCTCAGTCCCAACAGCCAATCACAGGGCACAGCTTTGCCCACTAACAACTAAGCACCTTGTGAATGGCTGTTGGGACTGAGGTCATAGTCGCCATAGTTGTAGTCCTTTTCAGTGTTCTTTCCTGGAGCAAGAAAGTTACATAGTGCTGTTTTAAAGAAAATGCTTAGATTCCCCATAAATGGAATGACAGTAAAAATCTTTTAGTGTTTTTTCTTGTTTACTTCTTACAATTTCCTACATTGGTATGTCAGTTATTTATGTTATTTCCTGGTACATTTACCCTTGTTATTTTACTTTTTGTGTCAGTCATCTATCTATCTGTCCATCAATCCACCTGTCAGTCTAGACATAATTTGCAAGAATCGCTGTTCCTCGTGAGTAGCTGCCCAGATACTCACTCACCAAACTCACACACTGTGATCCTCAGGTGGCTCTACACCTAGCCTGTGCTCAAGGTCAGAACCAAAGGTAAGGAGATCTGGACATTTATGTGATTTCAAGATATTTGCTACTCCTTTAAAGGCAATTGCCTGGATGATCACACAACTTACCCACAATAATACTTGAGTGGATCTCCAGCCAGGCTAGTCCACAAGTCATCTATGCCATTTCAATTTTTGGTAGACCTAGTATTGCGTATTAAACAATTTTGTTTTATTTTCTAACCTACTGAAAACAGCTCACCCAAATTCCAAGTTGAACTATTGTCATTTAGAGCATTTATTACAGAAAATGACATCTGGCCAAAAAAAAAAAAAAAAACAACCCAAAAGATGTTGCTTTTAAATGTGCTGTGTGATGTGATTTTAAATCATCCATCCATCCATCCATCCATCTTCTACCGCTTTTCCGGAGGTCCGGGTCGCGGAGGCAGCAGTTCAAGCAGAGAAGCCCAGACTTCCCTCTCCCCAGCCACCTGCTCCAGCTCTTCAGAGGGGATACCAAGGCGTTCCCAGACTAGCTGGGAGACATAGTCTCTCCACCGAGTCCTGGGTCTGCCCCGGGGTCTCCTCCCAGTGGGACGTGCCTGAAACACCTCAAGTGGGAGGCGTCCAGGAGGCATCCTAATCAGATGCCCATACCACCTCAACTGACTCCTTTCAATGTGGAGGAGCAGCGGTTCTACTCTGAGCCTCTCCCGGATGACTGAGCTCCTCACCCTATCTCTGAGGGTGAGTCCAGCAATCCTACGGAGAAAGCTCATTTCAGCCGCTTGTATCCGCGATCTCGTTCTTTCGGTCATTACCCAAAGCTCGTGACCATAGGTGAGAGTAGGAACGTAGATTGACTGGTAAATCGACAGCTTTGCCTTAGAACTAAGCTCCCTCTTCACCACAACAGACCGGTACAACGTCCGCATCACTGCAGATGCTGCTCCAATCCGTCTGTCGATCTCTCGCTCCATTTTCCCCTCACTCGTGAACAAGACCCCAAGATACTTAAACTCCTCCACTTGGGGCAGGAGCCTGTCCCCAACCCGGAGAGGACAATCCACCTTTTTCCGGCTGAGGACCATGGACTCGGACTTGGAGGTGCTGATTCTCATCCCAGCCGCTTCACACTCAGCGGCAAACCGTCCCAGCAAGAGCTGTAGGTCATTGCTGGATGAAGCCAACAGGACAACATCATCTGCAAACAACAGAGATGAGATCCTGTGGTCACCAAGCATGACACCCTCCATTCCCTGGCTGCGCCTAGAAATCCTGTCCATAAAAATTATGAAATTTTAAATCAAATAATGCAAAGTAAACAAATTCATGTTCATTCTTAAACACTGCAATACTTAAGCTTTAACTTAGGAAGAACTCAAGTCTGTATTTATGTAATAAATCTGATTTTTACTCACAGCTTTCATGTGTCTTAGATGGTCACCTAATCAATGCCACCTTAAGCTGACTGAAGTGTCCTTGTGTTGAGTTTGAGCAGATACTCAAACTGAATAGCTGCCATATATGTACATCTTTTGGAAAGATTTTGTAGTGGTCTCATAATTTTTTCTGGAGCTGTATATAGGGGAAAAGCAAAAGCTCTTGGTGAACTTGTGGTGGTTCTTCAGGCTAGAATGAGCAACTCCGTCATTGATGGCCTTGCTACTAATGTCCAGTTGTAGTGGCAGAGTTGTGTTGAGGATCTCACACCTAGAACACGCTGCCTTTGAATCTCCTTTGGGACCACCCCATGTGAAGTTTTTATATTCTCCCTTTGCTTGCACAGGTTCTCTAGGTGCTCAGATTTCCTCCTGCAGATAAAAGGCATGCTAGTTCAGGTAATTATTGATTCTAAATTGGCTGTAGGTGTAGATGTGAGAGTGTTTCGGCCCTCTGATAGAGCAGTGATCTGTCGAATGGGCCTTTCATCCTTTATATGAGCCGAGGTAGGCTCCAACCCCTCTGAGAGCTGAAATTTGATATCCTATATGGATGTCATACTTGAAGCTAATTCTGCTTATTCACTATTTTTTTATGCTCTTATGTTTATTGTGTTGTTTAATTCCAGTAACAACTTTGTGTTATGTTAGGTTTTTTTTTAGATGTGTAAATAAGTGTAGGTTGGAAATGGCATGACCTCAGAGGTCACAGTTGCCTGGAAAATCTGAAAAATTCTAGGTGGCCTAATCATGGTTCATTGCAAAGATGCTTATTGGCGGTAGACTGGATAAGCAGGGCTTTGCAGTTACAGTAGAGGCTCTGTTCCTCACTGATAAGTTAAGAGTGTTATTATGATAGTATGTATGAATGTGATTTTTTTTTTAGAAAGAGTTTAGAGTGCATGGAAGGTTAATCAAAGCCAAATTTAATAAGATTGCACTTCACAGAACTGATGATATCTTACAGATTGAAGTATTTATCTTTTGGCAAAATACATCAGTATCATCAGCTCAAATGGTATCATAATCAGACAACAGTTAGAAGCCCTTTGGGGTTCTGATTTTTTTTTTTAAATTGCTAAACTTTGGTATGAGTTGTGATCTTAAGGGGAAAATAATTCCAATATAGTCTTAACCCACATAGGGATTAACTTTTGATGTATATCCAAAAAGGATATTGGAGAAGATTTAAAGAAACTTGCCTCACAGCCTGGAGTAGCTGTATGTATGTCAGCGTTGCCTTGTGCTGCTGCTTGCAGATTTGAGAAACTTTTGTAGACTTGATTTTTGTTGTTTTGTTGTGCTTATGATGATCCAGCTTTGCTGTGAATTGCTGTGATTGCCTTTGATGCACAAACAGATTTGCTCTAGTTTTGGGTATGACAGCATTGTCAGCTGTCAAGATTTCACTATAACTAAAGCATGGAGCTCTTCCTCAGTCCTTTTATGTGTGTGTGTGTTTGTGTGTGTCTCAGTTAGCTGAGCCTGTGCTTTGTTTTCACTTTAAAGCTGTCATGAGTATCGAGGAGGTGGTTCCAGATTGTCAGGTGCATATCTGGTTTCTCCGCGAAGGGAAGTTTGGCCGCGGGTTTCCTCACTAGTGTGGATGTCCTCTTAATGGGTGTCCATTCAGTGCCCTAATCGAGCCCTTTATCAACCCCGGCTAACACCACAGCGATCATAGCAGAAAAAGCCTCCAGCGACTGTGCTTGCTTTGTCCAGGCCAACTGGAGCGTAAAAGCTTTGACAATGACAGTGCAGCTGGGAGAGAGAAAACAAGAGGAAGAGAGAGCAAGAGGGAGGCATTTCTCATTCCTTATACCGTTAAAGAGCCTACCCTCAGCTCAGTGGCCCGATTGGCACTTGTTTACTGTTTCCTGATAGCATCTATTTGACCTTTGACCCCATCAACACAAGCTGTCGGAGGTGAGGAACATTAACAATTAGCGATACCTCTGCCTCTTTCTTCCTCGCCTTTGGTTCAAATGACAAAGGAGAGTATATATGTATGTACATGTGGTAAAACCACTTGAATTATATGTTTAAAAAAGGGGCCAGCCTCACCAGGAACAAAGATACACCATCAGTGTCGGGATGCAGATGTTCAGGTCACTACTATATTTACACACATCGCTCTCAGACCAGATTGTTCTGCAGTTTGGGTGCCCTAAATGCATTCCGTTTTTTTTTTTTTTTTTTTTTTTCACACTCGATCTCACAGGACTCCTAAATTGTGTGAGCTGTGTGGTGCAAAATTAGGTCAGAAAATATTCCATCCATCCATCCAGCCATCTTCTACCGCATATCCGGGGATCTGGGTCACGGGGGCACCAGACCAGGCAGAGCAGCAGCCCAGACGTCTGGCCAGTTCACATAGCACCATGATCCTCATGATCCCTCTTGCAGGTGGTGAGCCCACTAGAGGGCGGACCCATGTACACTGGGTCCATGACGTAACGTTTTTCATGGAGATCCATTGGACCACTCTTAGTCTGGCCCTTCACCCAGGACCAGTTTGCCTTGGGAGACCCTACCAGGGGCAAGTTTCCCCAGACAACATAGCTCCTGGGAACATGCGGGCACTCAAACCCCTCCACCACGATAAGGTGGCGATCCATGGAGGGGTCAGAAAATAATGTCTAGCATAAGTTTGCAGTTAGATGAAAGGCTTTTTAGTAACAGCCTCTTTGATGTTGATTGATGTGCTCTGATTGGCTGGTTTAGAGATGAATGACTGATACACAATGATAATCCCAACCACCACCAGAGGGTTCGGAAGACTCACTAATATATGGAGCACTTCAATCTCACAATCTTAATTAACATTATCTGTGGATCTTTTTCAATAACACAGCGGGGTATTGTATTGGGGTTAACCGGGGATTTGTATGTGTGGTGGCCCAACTTGCTTCTATGCAAACTATTTCATAACTTATCATGTGTTTACTTTGCTATTTCACTCTTCTGTGGGAGCACAGTAAATAATGCCTGTTAATTAAATGCGTGTGGATTTTACCTTTTAAGATAAGATAAGATAAGCCTTTATTAGTCCCACAACGGGGAAATTCCAGGATTGCAACAGCACAGGGATAGCAACACTCAGAGCAACAATCAGAAGGCAAGAAAAAAAAACAAGCAAGCAAGAGCAGCTAATAAACATATGTACGTATTACTATAAAATATATATATATACACACACACACAGACACACAGTGCAGAGCATTGTAGCTGGATGGAATAAATATATGAATATATGAACACACAGTGCAGAGCATTGTAGCTAGATGGAATAAATATGTAAATATATAAACACCCACAGTACGGAGCATTGCAGCTAGGTGGAATAAATATGCAAGTATATAAACACACACAGTGCAGAGCAATGTAGCTAGATGGAATAACATGTAGATATATAAATATATAAACACCCACAGTACGGAGCATTGCAGCTAGACGGAACAAATATGCAAATATATAAACACACACAGTGCAGAGCATTGCCGCTAGATGGAATGAAACAGCATAACCGTCTACCCAGCTATCCTGCATGGTATGATTATGTGCCCATACACACTCTCACCCTCCATAGCGACCGGCATGCTCCTTTACTTAAGGAAAGTTGTAATAAAGCTTTTTTTTTAAAGCTAATTAATTTCAATGTCTGATGTCTGTTTCTAAACTGCATTGTTATTCAACTTACATACAAAATAAAAAAAGAAATTTAAATGGAAAGTTTTGACTCCACATTAACAAATTTATCATTACTGCACTGCAATCCACTGTTACACAGAGAAACCGTTTAATCGTTGGCGTAATGAAGCATAACGGTGCCACCAATGGATGTGTGAGGTAAGTGACCATAACATGGTGTACCTATAGACTGTATCGATATGTAACAGCTACTAATGAGTAAAATGCAATTTTAGAATTTCTGTCAATAAACCAAATGGAGTTGGGACACACTGATACAACTTTTCTGACAATACTAATAAGTAGGTGTGGGGACAAAAATCCATGCATCGTCATATCCTAATGCTTTGTGGTGGTGATACTGTGTCGATTCAAACACACCAGTGTTATGATACTTTATTAAGAATTATTAATAAATGTTGCAAACACAAACTTACCTATTTAGGTATCAAAGTAATAAAACCCAATTGATTTTTCAGTCCACTAGATGGCACTAAATATCACTGTCTGGTTAGGTCAGCACAGCAAAAGAGTGACTCCTGAGATCTAGCGAGCAAGCCAAAGATCGGGATGGAAATCGCAATACTAGGCATATCACAAAATCTTGACAGCATCGTGTTGTGGCCCAAGTATCGTGATAGTAACGTATTATGCGGTCTCTGGTGATTCCCATCCCTAGCAATAAGTCACAAACTATTGCAAATATGCAAAGAAAAGCTGTAGCTCTATTTTTCTTGTATTCTGCATTACCTCTGTCATGTCCATTTTCCTCAGTAAAAACAAATATTGGAACACTGCATGGGCTTATTGCTGTCCATGTCTAATCCAGCCCACTGTATCCAGTTCGAGTTAGTACCTGATACAGATATTGAATCATTGCATCCCTGATTTTTTATTTGTTTGTACAATTGAATCGGTGAATTCAAAGAGGGCCCAAGTCCCCATTGAAAAAGTGTGGACTTGGGCCCTTTTTTGAATTCACCGATTCAATTAATGACAGTGAATGTTATGCATATATTACATATTTAACCTAAACATGCTTTTGGAAAAATTGGTCTGTGACCTTGACCTTGAATTCAAGGTCACCCTAGTTCAAACTTGTCCAAGAAGCTCCTGACCAGATAGAGTGATGATATAGAGTGAAGTACATGGCGGTAATGCACCTGTAAGCTGGCTGCCAACTGCCAATCAAATCTAAAAGAAGAAGAAGAAGAACTTCTCCAAGATACAGTATGTCCTAGATATCCATCTATCTTCTTCCGCTTAATCCTTTTCGGGTCGCGGGGGGGCTGGAGCCTATCCCAGCATCTTTGGGCGAGAGGCAGGGTACACCCTGGACAGATCGCCAGTCCATCGCAGGGCCAACACAGAGAGACAGACAACCATTCACTCTCACAGTCATACCTAAGGACAATTTAGAATCCCCAGTTGATACCAATTAACCTATCTTGCATGTTTTTTGGCATGTGGGAAGAAACCGGAGAAATCCTGGAGTAAACCCACGTAGACATGGGGAGAACATGCAAACTCCACACAGATCACTGTTGGTCGGGGGCTGGGATCAAACCCAGGATCCCCCCGGCCAAGGGGGAGTTGCTGTGCTGCCGCAGTGCTAACCACTCCGCCACCGCTAGAAAATTCCCAATGGAAACTGTGCCAGTGCAATTGGCCACTGGTCATCCACTGGTGAACAGTCATGAAAACTGACTGAATTTGAATGAAAATCAAAAACCTTGACCTTTGACCTTTTGATGCCAGACCCATAGTATGAGGTCAGGATCCCAAGGTGTGTACAAAGTTTGGTGACCCCAGCTTTCTTTATTCTTGGGATAGAGTTTGTATGGCATTTTCACCTTGACCTTTGACCTTGTGATCCCAAAGGATAGTCACAGTTCAGGGTCACAGGGTGTACCCGTGTACCAAGTTTGGTGACCCTACTCATTCAATGGTAATAGGGCATAGGGACTGCTCACTTTGACCTTTAACCTTTTGACTGCAAAACCCATATTCAGAAGTCAGGGTCTAACCTTTCTAAGATTTTTCTGAGATACAACTACAGTATTGATTTGAAAAGCCTACATAATTTCTTTCTTAGTTATCACGTTCATAAGGTAGGTGTTGACGTCGCTGCCCCCACCACAGCCACCGCCACTGCCACCCATCCGCCCAGCGAGGTGACGACAATACCTCTTCAGCCTTTTAGAGGCTGAGGGGTAAAAAGCTCACCGCCAATTTTAAACCTTAATAAAGTTGACGAGTGATTTAAAAAAAATAGAAGAAGAAAAAAAAGAACTCACTTTCTGTGCAGTAGTCAGAAAAGGGTTTTTTGTGTGCTCTCCATTTCCTCTAAAACCATTCTTAAGTTTATTTTGTCCATATCCACTTAAAACACTTAAGACTTTGCGAATAGAAATGGCTAAAACACTAATATACTGTAAACATTTGACTTAAAAGCTTATGTGACTAATTAATGGTGTCCCTGCAGTTAGCTAGAGCTATGGAAAAATTCCCTGTGTATTTGTTTTCTCCATATCTGCTTAAGTTTTGAACGCCATGAGATGGCTGCACTATGAAAACTCAACTTTACATATTTCAAACACTTATTGCAAAGGAAATGTTATCCCCAATTAGTTTTGGTGCTACATATGCTGCACCCGAACCACCGCTGTGTGTGGGCAGATTATACAGTGTGCTCTTTCTCTTCCAGAAACAAACACATACTGTAGCTCTTTTAGAAGAAGTAAAAGTGCTGCTGTCTACTTTCAGGATCCTCTCGGCACACAATGAGCTCCATAATTATCACTTCACTACGAATGGGCGTACATAGGCGGTGCAGCGTTTTTCACCAGTAGGAATAAAAACCTGCTCTTACTTGTCTCATTATGGGAAACAGATGGAGTTGGTCCATTTCCAACTTTTTTCATGAAGCGTTATTCTTGATATCTAACATCCATAGAGACATCTTACATATATACATGAGCAAGCAGTTCAGTTCTGCTCACTTTGTTATTTTAGGCATTTCAACTGCCATTAGAAAAAAATAGTAAGTTGTTCAAAGGCTAAATTCACTCCCGACCTGCCTTTTATGCAATTTTCTGAGGAGCCCACTCTATTGTGCTTCATAGGAGCACAGTGGGTACTTTAAATAGCAGTTTGTAAATCACATCTGTTGTAAAATAATGTACCCAACAGTTTTTCCATCCATCCATCTTCAACCTCTTTATCGTTTTCGGGCCGCGGGTGGCTGGATCCTGTCCCACCATCTTTGGGCGAGAGGTAGGGTACACCTTGAACAGATCGCCAGTCCATTGCAGGGTCAACACAGACAGACAGATAACCATTCATTGTCATATTCATACGTACCCACTGTCAATGAAAACGCAACACAATTTTTGTATAAATGTTTTTGGGTCCATCCTATTCAAGCTTGACTAATAGTTTGTATGATTCACAATACGTCTAGAACTCATTTTCAGTGGTTGTACTCACTGTCATGACTCGCTGCCTTTGAGCTTTGGCTCTAGTCTTTTTGAGCTCGTTGTTTGTTTTGGGTGCTCAAAAGTCAAAAATGGGTCATTTTAAGGAGTGGTCATCTTCCCTATATAAAGATGAACAAAAATGCAGAGCACTATGCTGTGAAATCTCCACAATGCCATGATTTGGCTGTGTTCCAGCAGAACAATGCTCGTTCCCATGCCACCACCCTTGTCACCAGGGAGTACCTGCAGTAACAGAGTTTTGGTGTCCTTCCTTGGCCTTTTTATTCTTCGGATTTATCCCCCATTGAACACTTGACATGTTTCAGTCAGAGTACTGGTGCCACAGAACAGACAGGAACTGGTCGTGGTATTGCAGGAGGAGTGGCTAAATATCCCCAGAACAACATTAGACGGCTCATGAGGTCTATGCAGAGGTGTATTACTGCCTGCGTTGACGCAAATGGAGGCCATATTCCATATTGAACTTTTTTTTTTAAGACAGACATTTTGTTGTGATTTTGGAAAGTCAGTGTGCTTCTGTTTTGTTCAGTTTTGAAAAACGACAGATTTTCACTTGTCGAGCTCTGATATTGTTTTGAAGATGTCTGAAAAGAATTTGCATCCTTTAATTGACCATTTCCATAAAAATTAGTAAAAATAGCAGTGAGTATATTAAAATCTCTCTTCACTTACAAATAATTATATTTTAACATGTCAGCAGAATGGACAGCAACCAGTCTTGCTGTTTGGTTGCCGCCCAAGGAGTTAGCTTCAGTGCTAACAGTGCTACTAGGGCGTTAGCTTTCTAAGTTCTGTATATAGGGACTATTATTATTATTCATTCATTCATTCATCTTCTTCCGCTTAATCCTTTTTCGGGTCGTGGGGGGGCTGGAGCCTATCCCAGCATCTTTGGGCGAAAGGCACAAAGTCACTGTTGGTCGGGGGCTGGGATTGAACCCAGGATCCCCAGGATATTACTGTTATTTTCTTGAAATTTCAGTCAGCCTAATAGACATCCCTGTTTCTAAATGGATCACTAATCCACAGTCAATAATAAATCTTGTGTCATTCTGACTGTTATATTTTAACCGTGATGCTACATTGAACTGTTAGCATTAGCTTGGTTAGCCAGTCGAAATCAGTCAAACTGCATTAGATCTCACCTCACTGGGGAGAGGCTGACCTGCAAGCTGCCTGACGTTAGCTTAACTGTTGATCTAGCCTTTTAATCACTATTTTTTGAATAAATTCTTTTCACACACACACCCGCCCCACTGGAATTCTTGTTCATCTACCAACACTTGACCATATTTGTCATTCTTACATTATTTTCACTTAGTTTGCTGTAGCTTATTTTCTAACCGACTCTAACTCTCTAACCCAAGGCAGCTAGTTGGCGCTAACAGTTTAGTCATTCACTCATTCAAGAATGTTTCTATGCTTATTGTACTCCAGGGACCAATCATATCCTATCAACCACTGAAACCACACTCCTGTCCACCAGTGATTCAATTCAATCCAACTTTATTTATATAGCGCCATTTCACAACAACAGTCATCTCATAGCACTTTCAAATGTAGGAGAAACCCCCACAATTGCAGAAAAACCCCAGCAATCAGGCGATCCCCTTTGAGCAAGCGCTTGGCAACGGTGGAGAGGAAAAACTCCCTTTTAACAGGAAGAAACCTCTAGCAGAACCAGGCTCAGGGAGGGGCAGTCATCTGCTGCGACTGGCTGGGGGGGTGAGGGGATAGAGAAGATGAGAAGAACAGACATGTAGAGAGCCAACATTAAAGGGGAGAAGCCCATTACATTATTGGAGGTCCCCCGGCTGTCTAAATCTATTAGCAGCATTACTAAGGGAGGGTTTAGTGACACGTCATCCCTCCTAAATGTAAGCTATATCGAAAAGGAAGGTTTTTACCCTATTCTTAAAAAACAGAGATCGAGTCTGACTCCCGAATCCAGATTGGTAACTGGTTCCACAGGAAAGGAGCTTGATAACTGAAGGCTCTGCCTCCCATTGTACTTTTGGAGATTCTAGGTATTACAAGTAATCCAGCATTTTGGGAGCATAATGCTCTATTAGGATGATAGGGTAATTCTTTTAAATAAAAAGGGGCCTGATTGTTAAGAGCTTTGTAAGTGAGAAGAAGGATTTTAAACTTAATTCTGAACTCTATGGGAAGCCAATGAAGGGAGGCCAAAACCGGAGAGATATGATCTCTCGTTCTAGTACCTATTAAAACTCTTGCAGCAGCATTTTGGATCAACTGAAGACTTTTTAAAGATATTTTAGGACAACCTGATAATAAAGAGTTACAGTAGTCTAATCTAGAGCTAACAAAAGCGTGGATCAGTTTCTCAGCATCACTCTGAGACAAGATGCTCCTAATCTTGGCAATATTACGCAAATGATAGAAGGCAGCCTTAGAAACAAATTTAATATGTGAATTGAAAAACAGATCTTAATCAAAAATAACTCCAAGGTTCCTCACAGAACTATTAAGAGAAAGAGTAACCACATCCAAACTAAGAGTTTGATTTGGAAAGGTATTTCTAAGGTTTTTTGGACCAACAAGAATGACTTCAGTCTTATCTGAATTTAATAGCAGGAAATTACAAGTCATCCAGCTTTGATTTCCTTAAGACAGGCTTCTAACTTGGCTAATTGATTACTATCATCTGGCTTCATTGACAGGTATAATTGTATGTCATCTGCATAACAATAAAAATGTATACAGTACTTTCTAATGATGTTGCCTAACAGAAGCATATATAAACTAAAAAGAGTAGGGCCTAGCACAGATCCCTGTGGAACTCCATGACTGAGCTTTGAGTTGGAAGAAAACTCATTATTGACATGAACAAACTGGAGCCTATCAGACAAACACGATCTAAACCACTGCAGCGTAGTTCCATTAAGTCCAACATAGTGTTCTAATCTATCGAGTAGAATGTTATGGTCGATAGTATCAAAGGCTGCACTAAGGTCTAAAAGGACAAGTACAGAAGCAAGTCTATTGTCAGATGCGATAATGAAGTCGTTAGTGACCTTCACTAAGGCTGTTTCAGTACTATGATGGATTTTAAACCCAGATTGAAATTCTTCAAATAAACCATTTCCCTGCAAGTGATCAAATAATTGTGTAGCAACAACTCTTTCTAAGATTATTTATCTTTTGTTCATATGAAAGACAAAAAATAAAATAGAAAGATGTCTTTACTTTCTTTACATGTTTCAACTGCACTTCAGCCTTCGTCAGTGCAGTTGAAACATGTAAAGAAGGTAAAGACATCTTTCTATTTTATTTTTTGTCTTTCATATGAACAAAAGATAAATAATTAAAAGAAGACAAAGTCTTTCTAAGATTTTTGAAATGAAAGGCAGATTAGAGATTGTTCGATAGTTAGCTAAAACTCCTGGATCCAGCGTTGGCTTTTTGAGTAAGGGTTTAATTACAGCAGTTTCAAAAGCCTGCGGTACATGGCCTAATGTTAAAGAAGAATTGATTATTTGAAGAATATGGCTGCCAATAAATAGGAAGACTTTTTTAAATAACCTGGTAGGAGTAGGGTCTAAAAGACAAGTTGAAGGCTTGGATGAGGAAATTATTTTATCTAACTCTAAAAGGTCATTTGGAGTAAAGTTATCCAAACAGATATCAATTGAAGGAGTTGTAGTAGTTACTGTATTTAAATTAATGGTGGGAAGAATTTGACTGATTTTATCTCTAATAGATTAAATTTTATGATTGAAAAAGTTCACAAAGTCCTGACTAGTAAGCTCTAAGGGAATGCAAGGATTGACAGAGTCCTGACTCTTCCATCACTTCCGACACCACACGAGTTGCCTTTTGCAACAGCGGCTCAATTCTGAGTCTTTTTTTCCCCCTTCCTCTCTCTTTTTGATCCGGTTTTCACTCCAGTTGATATCACGGACACACAGATCGTCCCAAATGTCTCCTGAGCCGGTGGACGGAGCCACTGTTTATAGCAGGAAACGGTACAGCAGGGAAGAGCTGCTAGCACTCAACCGCCACCCAGTGCTAACGGAAAAACTCGACATACCGGGGGAACTGAGGCGTAAACGCCGTAGTTGCCGGGCTGGAGTAAGGTGGAAGACAAAGAATATAAGGTACAGACCCTCTCTGCCATCCATTGTTTTGGGGAATGTACGGTCGTTACTGGGAAAGGTAGATGAGCTAGCGGCTATCTCCCGCTACGATAGCATATACTGGGAATGCTCTCTCCTTTTGTTTACCGAGACATGGCTATCCGAACTAGCAGCAGATGCTAACATTGAACTGGAGGGTTTCCACGCGATACGAGCAGACCGAACACCAGACAGTGGCAAAGCAAGGGGCGGTGGAGTGATAATGTATGTTAACAACAACTGGTGCAGACCGGGACATATCACTGTTAAACAACGGCACTGCAGCAAAGACACTGAGTTGCTAGCTGTTAGCATGCGGCCTACATATCTCCCGAGGGAATACTCACTCGTGATCTGCATTGTTGTTTATGCAAATCCGACGGTGAACGCTGGGACAATGCGTGGCGTCATCCATTCAGTAACTGGCAGGCTGCAGACAGAACACCCAGATACTCTTCTCCTCATCTCAGGCGATTTCAACCATGTTTCACTGTCTCCCATTCTACCCACGTTTACCCAGTATGTCACATGCCACACTAGAGACAATAAAACACTGGACTTATTCTACGCAAACACTAAGGAGACGTATACCTTATTACAACTCCCCCCACTCGGGAGATCGGATCACAACTTGGTTCATCTCCGGCTGGTGTACAAACCCCTAGTGCACAGACAACCTCCGGCCATGCGCACAGTGAAGTTATGGTCTGAGGAGGCAGTGGACACTCTAAAGGGCTGTTTTGAAACCACCACCTGGGAGCAGCTCTGCGAGCCACAATGGTGAGAACATCGATGGCCTCACTCACACCATCACGGACTACATCAGCTTCTGTGTGGACGACACCGTTCCCACCAAGACCATACGGTGTTGCTCAAACAACAAACCCTGGATCAACCCTGAGATAAAAACACTTCTGAGAGAGAAGAAGAGGATCTTCAGGTCGGGGAACAGGGAGATGCTGAAGTCCGTACAGAGGGAGCTGAGGAGAAAGATCAAAGAAGGCAAGGACAGCTTCTGGAAGAAGATGGAGGACAAGCTGCAACAGAGCGACATCAGCGGGGTCTGGAGAAACCTCAAAACCATCTCTGGGCTCCAGAATACCTCCCCCCAGGCCACGGGGGGCAGGGAGTGGGCGAACAATCTGAATCTGTTTTTCAGTAGGTTTGACCAACCGCCCTCCCCCCTGACTGCACAACAACCACTGCTGCCTCTAAAGACATCAAGTCCTGCTGCCCACTCCCCACTCCACCAACACCCCCCCACTCCTAACACACAGCCCCCCAACCTGACCCTGACTAAGACCCAGGTGAGGACGGAGCTGAGGAAGATCAAGGCGAGGAAGGCGTCGGGACCGGACGGCATCAGCACAAAGCTCCTCAAGTCCTGTGCAGACCAGCTGTGTGGGATTGTGGCGTACATCTTCAACCTGAGCCTGAAGCTGGGGAGGGTACCACAGCTGTGGAAAACATCTTGTGTGGTACCTGTACCAAAGACTTCCCACCCCAAAGACCTGAACAGCTACAGACCAGTGGCCTTGACGTCCCACATGATGAAGACCCTGGAGAGACTGCTCCTTGCTCACCTCCGCCCCCTGGTGGGACCAGCGATGGATCCACTCCAGTTCGCCTACCAGCATGGCATTGGGGTGGAGGATGAGGTGATCTTCCTCCTTCACCGTTCTCTGTCCCACCTGGAGAAGCCCGGGAATGCGGTGAGGATCATGTTCTTTGACTTCTCCAGTGCTTTCAACACCATCCAATCGATGATCCTGAAGGACAAGCTGCTGTGCGCAGGGGTGGACCAGCACCTGTCATCATGGATCCTGGACTACCTCACTAACCGGCCTCAGTTTGTGAGAACCGGGACTGTGTGTCCGACACGATCATCAGTAGCACAGGGGCCCCCCAGGGAATGGTTTTGGCTCCCTTCCTGTTCACCCTTTATACTGCGGACTTCTCACACAACACAACACACTGCCATCTACAGAAGTTCTCTGATGACTCTGCGATCCTTGGCCTCACCTCCAGTGGAGATGAAGCCGAGTACAGAGGGCTTATCCAGGACTTTGTGGACTGGTGCCATCGGAACTGCCTCCAGATCAACACGAGGAAAACTAAGGAGCTGGTGGTGGACTGCCGCAGGCAAGGACAACCCCTCACAGCACCAGTAAATATACAGGGAACAGACATCGAGATGGTGACATCCTATAAGTACCTGGGTGTTCATCTGAACAATAAACTAGACTGGTCACACAATACTGACGCACTCTACAAGAAGGGACAGCGCAGGCTGTTCCTACTGAGGAGACTCAGGTCTTTTGGTGTACAAGGGGCGCTGCTGAAGACATTCTATGACACGGTGGTGGCATCAGCCATCACTTTTGGAGTGGTCTGCTGGGGCAGTGGCATTACGGCAGCCGATAGGAAGAGACTGAACAAACTGATCAAGAAAGCTAGCTCTGTCCTGGGGCAGTGCCTTGACCCAGTGGAGGAGATAGGAGAGAGAAGGATGGTGGCTAAACTGTCATCTCTGCTGGAGTCCGAGTTCCACCCTATGCAAGACATACTGAATGCACTGAGGAGCTCATTTAGCAGCAGACTACATCATCCTAGGTGCACAACCGAGAGGTTTCGCAGGTCCTTCCTACCAACGGCTGTCAGACTGTACAACCTAAGCAGGGCTGCTCGCAGAGATAGCAAAAAGACGTGACAACCTAATAGTTTTGAATGCAAAAGACGCAATAGACTTATACAATGGTCCCCTCTGGCATACAACTAGGAAAATACCGGTCACTACGGAGGGTGAGAATATGTATGGGTACATAATCATACCATGTAGGATAACTAAGTAGACGGTTGTGCCGTTTCATCCCATCTAGCAACAATGCTCTGCACTGCGTGTGTTTATATATTTACATATTTATTCCATCTAGCCACAATGCTCCGCACTGGGTGTGTTTATATATCTACATATTTAATCCATCTAGCTACAATGCGTCGCACTGTGTTTTTATGTATCTCCATATTATTCCATCTACAGTGGGGTAAAAAAGTATTTAGTCAGCCATCAATTGTGCAAGTTCTCCCACTTAAAAGATGAGAGAGGTCTCCAATTTTCATCATAGGTATACCTCAACTATGAGAGACAAAATGAGAAAAAAAAATCCAGAAAATCACATTGAAGGATTTTTAATGAATTAATTGGTAAATTCCTCGGTAAAATAAGTATTCATCTGCTGTAGTAATATTTTTCTTTAGGAATCAAATAGTCAGGAATAGTGAAATCAAAAGTTAACAGACAGTGGTCTGACAGTACAAGATTATGAGGAGACACTACCAGATTTTCTATTTCTATGCCATATGTCAGAACAAGGTCCAATGTGTGGTGCAGATAATGGGTAGAATTTTCTACTTGCTGAGAAAACCCCATCGAGTCTAATATTGAAATAAATGTCATGCGGTGACCCTCGCGGATCACCATAAGACGCCAAGATTCCACTAGTGAGTTTTGCAGTGATGGTAATTTATTAAAACAACAAGACAAGACTATGAGCCGCTCAGGGCAAAAACACACATTAAGCAATACAAGGGCTCGTAGGGCTAACCCCAGCCACTACGAGCTAAACTATGACATGACATGGAACACGAACCTGACATGAAGGTCTGACGACGTTTTGACGAGGATTGTTTGACGATACTCCTGTGATTTAACTGCCGCTAGTGCCCGCTTTATAAAGGCGAACACTAACGAGCAGTAATGACAAACAGCTGACCAACCTTGACAGGCGGAAGCCCCACCGAGCGCCTTCACAATAAGAGCCTGGTGAGGCCAGAATACAACCCACAGCTGTCAAAGGCTGGCAGCGAGCTGTGCTTAGCCCGAGCGCAGAGTAGGTGCAGAGGGAGAGAGACCAAACCCAGAAACAATGCAATAACCAGAAAAAAACTAAATACAGGAAAATGACAAGAAAAACCAAATACTCAATGACAAGAAATACCAAATCCACAGACTAAATTAAACACTCAGCTAACGATTACAGAAAATTGCACAGGATATCATGGAGAAAAAACAGAATTACTGGATCAGAAAAACTAAATACAGGACAGCACGAGAAAATTAAATCTTGGCCCACATGTTACACAAGGAAATGACTTCCCACCCGTGTGAATTTTCAAATAACCAAATACAAAAAACAGAGCACTTACTGGCTCATACCTGACTACACACAATACAAACTAAGGCAACTGCAAGACATAACCATAACACAAGGCCCACAGGATAGCAAGGGGAAAAAAACAGAACAATCACTGGGTCAGATCATCAGAAAATGACCACTACCCCCCCGACAGTTTATGCCAACCGGCGGAGACCAGGCGCCATAGGAACAGTTCAGGTGGTCTCCCCGCGTCCAACAGCCGGCGGGTGGTCATAGGAGGCGGAACATGACCAGGCGGCTCACCACAGTCCAACGCCCAGCACATCCGCTCCTCTGGTGGTCAAACCAGGTCGCCCAATGAAACACGCAACACGTCGGGTGGCCGACCCGGGGCGCCGAACCGGCGAAGCAGTTCCTCGGGCAGCCGACCCGTGTCCCTCAGCCACCAGTCCCGGGGAAAAACAGCCGGCGGCGGCCTCCCTGACAAGGACAAAACTCGGGAGAGCCGGGGCGAGCGAACAGGAACCCCCACGGCCCCTGGCAAGGATGCGCAGTGGCGGTGACTCAGTGGAGAGGCAAGAAGGCAAGGATGAGCCTGTAATCCGTCTGACAGCGAAAAGTCTGTAGCTCCTCCCCCGTCCATGGACCACACCGGCGCTGCACCTGCGCTGGACCCCAATTGGGTCCCAGCTGCACCCACGTCGGACCCCGATTGGGCCAGAACCGCCCCTGCGGTGGACCCCGATTGGGCTTCTGGCTCACCCACGTTGGACCCCGATTGGGCCAGAATTGCACCAGCGGTGGACCCTGATTGGGCCTCTGGCACACCCATGTCGGACCCCGATTGGGCCAGAACCGCACCCGCGGTGGACCCCGATTGGGCCTCCGGTGCACCCACGTCGGACCCCGATTGGGCCAGAACCGCCCCTGCGGTGGACCCCGATTGGGCCTCTGGCGCACCCACGTCGGACCCCGATTGGGCCAGAACCACACCTGCGGTGGACCCCGATTGGGCCTCTGGTGCACCCACATCGGACCCCGATTGGGCCACAGCAGCCTCCACGACGGACCCCGACTGGATCGGTGCAGCTCCTCTGACGATCTCCACCCCCGAACCTGGGACCTCCAACCCAGTGACTCCGACTGGTTCCATGCCGGCGACACTGCAACGAGGCTCACAAACAAGGAGAAAACCGGGATCAGAATCACCGGTAGCAACAGAACCCAGCGAGACGAGCTCGGGTGCAGCAGGCAGCTGCTCCTCACTCGCCTCCCTGAGAGGCAGGCAAAAATGCTCCAAAACAGGGGACAGAGATACAAGAGGGAGCACTTGCCTGCACTCGGGTTCTGTTGCCACCCAGGACTTTGACGATCCAGGTTCAGGGTGGTGACTCTCGTCAGCAGGCTCCAACTCAGCTTCGTCGGGCTCCGCAGCTGGCAAGATGTCGTCTGCAGCCTGAGGTTCCTCCCGCGCTGCTGTCCACGCCGATGACCCGTATGGCGTGGGGGCAGGGGACACTCGACCCACTGGCTCGGACCGCTCCGACGAGGAGACCCGGGGACGCTTCATCATTGGCTCAGGCTCCGGGCCGCAGTCCGCTCTTCTCCTCTGTCCACGACGTGGCTGCAGGGCCGGATCCAGGCTTTCCAGCACTGCAGGCCCCCCCTTCATCCGACGACGTTGGCCTGGCGTCGCGGGCCACTCAACGGGGGGACACAGAGGCAGCAGGTTTAATCGTTATCTCTACAGCAGGTGGAGGGAGCTCGGCGGGCTGCGAACCCCGAACTCCGCCCCCAGGAGTCAGACAAGGCGGGTTACAATTATGATGTAATAAATTAACACGCACTTGCCTTTCTCCCAGAGAAGAGATGGTTCCTGCTGAAGGGGACGTTGTTCCTCCTTCTCCCCGCTGGATGGCGACAGAGGGCCCCCTGGAAGGACGAGGTGGAGCCACTCTCCGAAGTTCGCTGACGGGCTTTGCCGGCAGTGAGTCCAGCCAGGGATTCTGCTGTGGATTGCCTGGGCCGCGGCGCCGACGTCATCGTCGGCCCCCAGATGGCGTGAACTCCTGGACCGGGTCAAGGGCAGGAGCAGGATCCCAGCACGGGGAGCGAGGATGCCTCCTCCGCTGCTTCCTGCCGTAGTCCTCCTCCACCATACGAAGTATCTCGCGCTGTGCGGCGATGTCAGCCCTCCTCGCGCCGACTTCAGGGTGGTCAGCGTAGCAGGGAGAAAGATGATTCAGCACATCCTCAGCGCAGTCCAGGTACCAGCGTACCTCGCTGTCGTAGTCGAGGAGGGAAGCAGAGATGAGCGTTTCATCCACGTATTCTAGGACGTTCGCCAGCTTGTGGCTCGGACTCCGAGCGCGGCCCCTCCGCGACGGCATTCCTTCAGCACACCGTACCCAGACAGAAAAAGAACAAACATCCAAAAAAAGCAAAAACTCACGGTAAAAAAGGCGTCTCGGAGTGACGTCTCCGTTTAGACGTCTGGCAGGAGTATACTGTCATGCGGTGACCCTCGCGGCTCACCATAAGACACCAAGAGTCCACTAGTGAGTTTTGCAGTGATGGTAATTTATTAAAACAACAAGACAAGACAAGACTATGAGCCGCTCAGGGCAAAAACACACATTAAGCAATACAAGGGCTCGTAGGGCTAACCCCAGCCACTACGAGCTAAACTATGACATGACATGGAACATGAACCTGACATGAAGGTCTGACGACGTTTTGACGAGGATTGTTTGACGATACTCCTGTGATTTAACTGCCGCTAGTGCCCGCTTTATAAAGGCGAACACTAACGAGCAGTAATGACAAACAGCTGACCAACCTTGACAGGCGGAAGCCCCGCTGAGCGCCTTCACAATAAGAGCCTGGTGAGGCCAGAATACAACCCACAGCTGTCAAAGGCCGGCAGCAAGCTGTGCTTAGCCCGAGCGCGGACAGAACCCAGCGCTCGGGTCATAACAATAAATGCCTTATTAAGACTCACTATCTACATCTACATGTATATTAAAATCCCCTACTATAATTATTCTGGTTTCAGCACTAAATCAGCTAAGAATTCAGCAAATTCAGATAAAAACTCTGAGTAGGCTGAGTGAGGATGATAAACTATGGCAAAGAAAATTGGGTTTAACCTAAGATTGCTAACATGCCCAATACTGAGGACCAGGCCCTCAAAGGAATTAAAACGTGTTTTTTGCTTTACATTAACTAGTAATTTAGAATGGTAAATTGTCGCTACTCCTCCTCCACGACCAGAACTTCTGGGATTTTGATAGTTTAAATAACCAGAGGGAGTTGATTCATTTAAACCAACATAATCCTCTTGCCCTAACCAAGTCTCTGTAAGGGATATTAAATCAATCTGATGATCAATTAACAGATCATGGACTAGCAGAGACTTGGGAGTTAGAGACCTAATATTTAATAAACCACATTTAATTTTTAAGTTATGAGGAGGAAGAGATGCCAAATCATTAAATTTAGAGACTTGATGTTTAATTTGAGTTTTACCAACTGTTTGTTCAATCATTTTGGGATGCTTATATATTAGCAGCAGACTACATCATCCCAGGTGCACAACCGAGAGGTTTCGTAGGTCCTTCCTACCAACGGCTATCAGACTGTACAACCTAAGCAGGGCTGCTCGCAGAGATAGCAAAAAGACGTAACAAACTAATAGTTTTTTTTTTTTTTTTGAATGCAAAAGATGCAATAGACTTACACAATGGTCCTCTCCGGCATACAACTAGGAACATACCGGTCGCTATGGAGGGTGAGAATATGTATGGGCACATAATCATACCATGTAGGATAACTAAATAGACGGTTATGCTGTTTCATCCCACCTAGCAACAATGCTCTGCACTGTGTGTGTTTATATATTTACATATTTATTCCATCTAGCTACAATGCTCTGCACTGGGTGTGTTTATATTTATATATCTATATACGTATTTATTCCATCTAGCTACAATGCTCAGCACTGGGTGTGTTTATATTTATATATCTATATATTTATTCCATCTAGCTACAATGCTCCGCACTGTGTTTTTATATATCTACATATTATTCCATCTAGCTACATTGCTCCGCACTGTGTGTGTTTATATACTTGCATATTTATTCCACCTAGCTGCAATGCTCCGTACTGTGGGTGTTTATATATTTACATATTTATTCCATCTAGCTACAATGCTCTGCACTGTGTGTCTGTGTGTGTGTGTGTGTGTGTGTATATATATATATATTTTATAGTAATATGTACATATGTATATTAGCTGCTCTTGCTTGTTTTTTTTTTTTTTTGTTTGTTTTTTTTTTTTCTTGCCTTCTGATTGTTGCTCTGAGTGCTGTTATCCCTGTGCTGTTGCAATCCTGGAATTTCCCCGTTGTGGGACTAATAAAGGCTTATCTTATCTTATCTTATCTTATCTTATTATATTTTTATTAACTTTGGAGGGAGCAGACAATGATTCTTTGATGGGGAAGACAGGGGCTAAGTTGAGGGGTGGTGGATGACAAGGAGCTGCAGAGAGGCATGCATTTATCAAGTTATGTTGTATTTGTCTTGGGTTATAATGTTTTGGGTAACGGGAGACAGACACAATCTCTATGGGGTTATGAATTGAAGACCGATCTAAACAGTGAGAATTATTTGGATTAATAGGATTAATATGAGAAGTGGAAGCAAAAAAAAGGGCTGGTTGGCAGACCCAGGTACTTAAGGGAGAGTTAACATACCAGCTTTCAGTCACTGTACTAAAAAATGTTGAATGGAATAAAACAGATTGTCCCTTAGAACACGTGCACCGAGTCTATTTGGATGGATGCCATCTGGCTTCATAAATGATAGGCGGTTCCAAAACAGGTTGAAATTGTCTATAAAACCAATGTTAAAAGTAGGACATGTTGAACACAACCAGGTATTAAGGCTTAGAGTTCTGCTAAAAAAAATTTCAACCTCTTGTAAAAGGTGCAAGTGGCCCAGAAATAAACACGTCTGCCACAGTTCATAAGAGTGGACAGAAGGCTCCTGAAGTCACTCTTTAAGATCTCCGACGTTTCATCTGGGATGTTGTTTCATCCAACGTGCACAATAACAGTTTTAGCATGGGGGTATTCATTTAATAGGTCATGGGTAAGAGCCTCAATGTCTGACACTTTAGCCCCAGGAAAAAATTTTGTAACACAGTACCTGCTTCTGACGTTCCTCATGAATGAATCACCAATTACCAGTGTCGTCTGGGGGGGCTTTGTCGGTGGCTTCTGAAATGGTGGATAATTTTGCCGTAGTTGCTGCAGTGGCGGCAGGGAGCCAGTGCGGGGGGATGTGCTGTCTTCTTTTTGGAGCTGGTGTATAGTTTGGCACACCTAAGGTAGTTTTGATCCGGGGCTTGCGGGTTTGGGCCGCTGCTGAAGGAGTAGGGGCGGCCATGGGAGGATGATCGACATCCAGGTGGGGGAAATCTTCCAGGGAAAGGATGTCAAATCTGTTTTCCAGCAAGAGGGGAAGGGAGGAGGTGCGACCATGTCTGGTCAATCCCCGACGTTTGCTATTTGGCCCAACTATGGTCCAGGGCGCACATTGAGGCTGTGACGAACCACCCGGGGCTTTGGGTTTAGCTCCAAGTTGAAGCCAGTGTTTGATGCTGGAGTCCTGGACAGCTGAGTTGACCGGAGCAGGGGTGAAAGTGGATGGTGATGTGCTAATTTCACCCAGTTAAGTAGCTGTCTCCGCTAGCTGTGAGTCCGTCGCTGGGGCCGATGTCCGTCCAAAAATAATAGTGTCAAGGTGGTTTTCAGCCTCCTGAATCTTATAAAGGTTAGAGAGTCTCAATTCCAACTCAGAAACCTTCTTAGAGAGGGAGACACAGCTGACACAAGTAGGGAATGGAGCCATGGTTTTCCAGGACAGAAGTAGCTAGCTAGCTAGCTAAAACAGGATAGCCTAACCTGGTGAACAGCCCTGCCTGGGGTCTGATCCACCTGTGTGCCTGATCGGGCTTTCGTATTTACAAAGCTAACCCTAAGTAAAAAGTTAATATCAGTAAAAGAGATAAAGATTTAAAACAGAGCTAGTACAAAAAACAAAAACAGACAAGATAATGCTTTGACAGCGTTGTGACAGTTTACAAACAGACGCCAACACATGCAGTGATGCTTTATTACATTCATTCTTTAAGATGAATTTACATTGGTTGGCTCAGGCTCACTACCCAACCAAGGAGCTAGCCAGCTAAGATTAGCTAACTGCAGCTCTTGGGCATTTAAAGAGACATGCACTGAAACCAGCCATTCTGAGGAAGGCTACAAAATATGATCCACAATGATGCTCCAATAATTAAATAATTAAAGGCAAAGTATCTCACAAACATTTCATTAAGACCCGTGGCAGCAGTCAACATGTGTAAAAAGTGCAGTAACCTTTTCAATGTATAGGCACAGGTGTGCATTTGTGTGGTTCTGTTGCCGAGCCAAACAGCAGACAATACAGTATGCATGCTCCAGATAAGGGATTTTATCAGGAAGAATGTGCAGATGATTATGAATTGCTTATGAGTTGTGCTGTTGAGCTTTTATTTAATGATAGCCACACGATGATGGCTCTGAACGTCTTGCCTGTCTCCATCCTCACCACCCTTGATGAATGAGAAACAAGCTGAGGAGGAGAGGTGGGGGGGAGAAGGCTTGGGGGAATCAAAACTTCACAATTGCTCTAGAAATGTCTTATGCAATGTAGTCTCCTAGAAACTGCACCATAGACACAAACTCTGCAAGCCGTGGTTGCACTTCAGAGCCTGTGATGTATGGCTGGATGCTCCTCTTGTCAGATGGCCTACTGCACTGAGCAGTCACCTACAGCACACCGCAAAACAGCGTTTCTCCAAATGACTCTGCACCGAATATACACACACGTTGTCAGGGCCGTCCGCCTGCCGTGTGAAAAATGGCCTTTTTGTTGTCTCCGCCTGCTCGGCCCTAAAAGACTCCTCTCTAGATTAAAACCTCGGCACACTGAGTTCCTTCACAGTACAGCAGGTCCTGACTCATTCCAATCTGATGCTCATTTCAGTCCTCATTTCCTTTACATTATACACACCATTAAGTATATTAAGCTCAAAGCCAGCCAATGCACTGTCCCATGAGCTTAATGATAAAGTCATCAGTGTGCATCTTCGTTTCTCTGCAGGTGCATCAAGGAGAAAACTGCATCGTCACATGAAGGAAATTATCTAAAATTGAGTTTATTTTAAATTGTGGCTAATAAGACTATGGCTGTGTAGATGTATCACTAACAAAAGGGTATGATGAACAGTCATACACAAAAGTTTTGCAGTCTTTGATAAAAACATTATTTTGGTGATTTCTGTTTTTTACAATTAAAAACAATCTCTGTAAGATATAGGAAATAAGAAAATATTACCAACTAATAGCAATGCACAAGTTATAGACAAAAAATAAAATTGTGACATCCTACACACTATTGTCATGGTAATTAGTCTCTTCAATTAAAAAACAAAACAAAACACCAAAATGTTATTTGTCAAGAGGTGCCCAAATTTTTGCATACAATTATTTCAAGGTCACTTTTCATTGTTTCAGGTTTTAAACACTACATCAAAACACTACATCAAAGAATCCTCCAATGTCACCAGTATAATTAACATAAATGCATTACTATTTAGCATGTCATAACATCATGTGTGTTTTGTGACTAAATAGTTATAAAATCCACATTTTTATTATTCATTGTTATACCAAGATCCTATGGACTTCTTGCACAATGTAGATTGATGTACTTCCGCTTTTCCGCTTCCAGTCAAAACCAGACAGCATTATGCTTTCTCATCAATAAATCAATGTGCAGTGCATCCAGAAAGTATTCACAGTGCTTCACTTTTTCCACATTTTGTTATGTTACAGCCTTATTCCAAATGGATTAAATTCAATTTTTTTCCTCAAAATTCTACACACAATACCCCATAATGACAACGGGAAAAAAAAAAAGTTTTTTTGAGATTTTTGCAAATTTATTAAAAATAAAAAACTAAGAAATCACATGTACATTAGTATTCACAGCCTTTGCTCAATACTTTGTTGATGCACCTTTGGCAGCAATTACAGCCCCAAGTTTTTTTTTAATATGATGCCACAAACTTGGCACACCTATCTTTGGGCAGTTTCGCCCATTCCTCTTTGCAGCACCTCTCAAGCTCCATCAGGTTGGATGGGAAGCGCTGGTGCACAGCCATTTTCAGATCTCTCTAGAGATGTTCAATTGGATTCAAGTCTGAGCTCTGGCTGAGCAACTCAAGGACATTCACAGAGTTGCCCTGAAGCCACTCCTTTGCTATCTTGGCTGTGTACTTAGGGTCATTGTCCTGCTGAAAGATGAACCATTGCCCCAGTCTGAGGTCAAGAGCACTCTGGAGCAGGTTTTCATCCAGGATGTCTCTGTACATTGTTGCGTTCATCTTTCCCTCTATCCTGATTAGTCTCCCATTTCCTGCCGCTGAAAAACATTCCCACAGCATGATGCTGCCACCACCATTGGCATGGTTATGAGCGGTGCCTGGTTTCCTCCAAACATGACGCCTGGCATTCACACCAAAGAGTTCAATCTTTGCCTCATCAGACCAGAGAATTTTGTTTGTCATGGTCTGAGAGTCATTCAGGTGCCTTTTGACGAACTCCAGGTGGGCTGCCATGTACCTTTTACTAATGAGTGGCTTCCGTCTGGCCGCTGTACCATACAGGTGTGATTGGTGGATTGCTGCAGAGATGGTTGTCCTTCTGGAAGGTTCTCCTCTCTCCACAGAGGAACACTGGAGCTCTGACAGAGTGACCGTCGGGTTCTTGGTTACCCCCCCGAATGATGCCCTTCTCCCCCGATCGCTCAGTTTAGACGGCTGGCCAGCTCTAGGAAGAGTCCTGGTGATTCCAAACTTCTTCCATTTGCAGATGATGGAGGCCACTCTCATTGGGACCTTCAAAGCAGCAGAAATTTTTTTGTACCCTTCCCCAGATTTGTGCTTTGAGACAATCCTGTCTAGGAGGTCTACAGACAATTCCTCTGACTTCATGCTTGGTTTGTGCTCTGACATGCACTGTCAATGGTGGGACCTTATAGACAGGTGTGTGCCTTTCCAAATCATGTCCAGTCAACTGAATTTGCCACAGGTGGACTCCAAATAAGGTGTAGAAACATCTCAAGGATGATCACTGGAAACAGGATGCACCTGAGCTCATTTTTGAGCTTCGTGGCAAAGGCTGTGAATACTTATGTACATGTGATTTCTTGGTTTTTTTATTTTTAATAAATTTGCAAAAATCTCAACAAAAAAATCACATTGTCATTATGGGGTATTGTGTGTAGAATTTTGAGGGAAAAAATGAATTTAACCTCTTTTGGAATAAGGCTGTAACATAACAAAATGTGGAAAAAGTGAAGCTCTGTGAATACTTTACGGATGCACTGTATCCACTTTCACTTAGTACTGTACTTAATAGAAATAGTGTATTGACAGCTTGTTTTTTGTATGTAGAGTTCGTGTTTCACATTTTCATCATTTGTATAATCATATGCTGTGTCTGAAAGGTTCACTCATTCCCCATATAGTGTACTACTGTATATAGCGAATCAATCATTTTGTAGTGTTGTTCGAACTCTTAACTAAAAATTTCATTCACTACATAGTACACTCAAAATACCCCATAATGCATTTCGAAAAGTAGTGTACAACAGATGGTCACTAGATTGTCCGATATATCCCATAATGCAATGCGCAGCCAACAAAGCAGTGAGAGGAGAGCTTCACATCACAACATAAACTACCTTAAGGTATTTATATTTATGAATTCAGGAAAAAAAATGATTTGGTTTAATACATATTTACTACAAATTACATGCAGGTATTCATTTTGTTACATTTTACTGTCTCACCATGATGACGTCATTAACCACACCGCGAAAACAAGCCCAGTAGTGTCCGAAAGCTGTTAATTTTATTGTTATCTTGAGTTTACTATATAGTCCACTATATCTATAAATTTACTATGTAGCGAGTAGGGAGGGAGGGAGGGAGTGAGTGAGTGAACATCAAGGAGACAAGATGGTGCCAGTGTATGGGGCTGACCATCTGTCTCTGACAGCTTTGCTTGTTTTTTTTACTGTTTTTAACCATTGGCATTCAAGAAATCAAGTCCTTACTTGTGTACGGCCGCCAAACATTGTTGGATCTTAGACTTTCTGCCGAGGATCTTATTTCGTCTGATTATGGTGGACAGAAGCCTCCGCTCTTGTCAGATATCCCACCTTACCTGTATCGGGCCTCAGCCCCTCTCTCCGAGCGAAGGCAGAGACGGAGGAAGAGGCCTCACCGTCGCCATGGGAAACGCAGTGGTCGGCTGGTGAAACTGAAGGCCCACCTGGCACATTTCTTCTCTGTTCCCCGGACTCGGGGTGGATTATGTTCCCTGGATCCTGCTGATGCCTGCCTGGTCCCTGTGACTGGCCTTGGTGAGGTGATCCGGCCCCGGCGCCACTACTCTCCCTGGCCCCGCCAGCATGGGGTAAATCCCTGGCACCTGAGACCACTGCGGCACGTTTCCTGTTCTGCTGAGGCCCAGGCTCCAGCTCCAGCTGCAGCTCCAGCCCAGATTGGCTTGGTAAACGCCAGATCGCTGGCAAATAAAACTTACATCCTGAAGGAGTTCATCAGCTCCCGGGAACTGGATTTCTTTTTCGTTGCGGACACCTGGCAGACTGTGGGTGAACTCTCTGCTCTGTCTGAAGTTTTACCCCCAGGTTACTGTTATTTTAATTCCCCGCAGACAACAGGACGAGGAGGAGGAACAGCAACTGTTTACAAAAATGACTATAAATGTAAGCAGTGCTTTTTACCTTCTCCATTCTCCAGCTTTGAACTGACTTTCTTTGAGGTGGGTCGAATAAACCCTGTACTGTGTGCTGTCATATACAGACCACCCAAATATAATAAGGACTTTATTTTAACATACGTGTGTGTTGTCCTGATAAGCCGCTGGTGAAAGACTTTTTAAATCTCATTGATTCTCTAAATCTGGTGCAGTTGGTGACTGGTGGCGCTACACACGAGCACGGACACACGTTAGCTCTTGTCCTCTCGTATGGCCTATCTGTTTTTAATTTAGAAATCTGTGACACTGTATTGTCTGACTAGCTGCCTGTATTATTTGAGGCTGATCTGTCACGCACTGTAGCTAAAACTCGCGCTCCTGCTCAGCGCTGCCCGATTTTTAACCCTTCCACTGCCGGTTGGTTCTCCGCTGCCTTTGACCAGCTCTGTGTCCCTCCTGGTTCCATCTCATCTGTGGAGGAACTCAGCTCCTGGTTTCACTCCTCCTGCCAAACCATCTTGGACTCTGTGGCTCCACTGAAAACCAAGTAGCCTCGATCCAAACCTGAGCCGTGGTTCAATGACAGATTTTATTTGAATGAAATGGATTTTTATTTATTTTACTTTTTTTTTTTTTTTACTGTGGTTCTCGTGTTAGCGCCCTTTGTGTTAGTGCCCTGCTTTTATGTTCTCTTGCTGTACAGCACTTTGTGTAGTGAATGTTGCTTTTAAAGTGCTTTATAAATAAAGTTGATTGATTGATTGATTGATTCCGAACACAGCCATACTGTGCTATTTCATTGTTAGCCCTAGGGCTGTCTCGATAACTGCAATTATGTAATACTGCGGTATGGACATGCCTACCGCGGAGGAAAACAACCACCCGCAACAACCATGGTGTTCACTTTTGTGTGTGTGTGTGTGTGTGGCTATATCTTGTTGTTCACTTATGTACCCCTATTGATTAAGTGTATTTTTATTAACAACAGCATGTTAATTTACCATCATACATAAATAATGCCTTAATTATACTGTTGCCAAAACCAGGTAAGCCCTCTAATAAATGTGAAAATATGAGACCAATAAGCCTATTAAACGCCGACCTTAAGATAATCTGTAAAATTTTAGCAAGACGAATACAAGAAATTTTACCAAATATTATTAATCGAGATCAGAATGGCTTTATAAAGGGTAGACAAGGCTTCCATAATGTAAGAAGACTATTTAATATTATTTATTTTAATAAAGAAGCACCGGATACAGCTCTCCTATCATTGGACGCCGAAAAGGCCTTTGATAGAGTTGAATGGCCCTTTCTTTTTGAAGTCCTACAAAGGTTTGGACTTGGAAATAATTTCATAAAATGGGTTCAAATAATATACAATAATGCTACAGCAGAAATCCTAACAAATAACAATATTTCAAAACCAATAAAAATCAATAGAGGATGTCGACAAGGCTGTCCACTTTCACCTTTACTGTTTACTATGGCAATTGAACCTTTAGCGATAGCGATACGTTTACATTCACAAATATATGGAATTAAAGTTGGACCAACAGAACATAAAATCTCCCTGTACGCCGATGATATAATTTTGTTTATGTCGAATCTAAAAAAATCAATTCCAACCTTGTTGAATTTAATAAAGAATTTGGGGGAAATATCAGGATATAAAATAAATAAAACTAAATCTTCAATATTAATGCTAAATGAGACCCAGAGAAATTACCCAGCCCCTGAGGCAAATCAATTCAATGTTGTAAATCAGTTTAAATATTTAGGAATCCAAATTATGCCTAAGCTAGAATCAGTCGCCAGCGTCAACTATGAAGCCTTAATGTCAGATATCAATGAGTTAACTCAGAGATGGATGTCACTACCAATGTCGATGATCGGGAGAATCAATATACTTAAAAGTAATATTTTACCTAAAATACTTTATTTATTTCAATACATTCCCTTATCACCACCTTTAGATCTATTCTCAAGAATAAAAAAAAAGTTAGTGGAATTTATATGGAACAACAGGAGGGCTAGATTACGTCTGTCTTTATTATATTTACCATTTGATCGTGGAGGTCTGAAATGTCCAAATTTTATGTTGTATTATTGGTCGGCACAACTGAGGTCTATGACATATTATTTTTCATCAAATGATCTCCCTCACTGGACTGAAATGGAATCATACAATTTACCTTTACCTCTTCCCATATTCATATACTCAGATTCGGCAAAAAAATTACAAAAACAAGTTAAAAATCCATTTGTAAAGCATATGATCAAAATATGGTGTGAAGCTAAAAACTATTTAAAAGAACCACAGTTATTGTCACAATTTAGTCCAATATGGGGTAATCAATATTTTAAACCAGGGAGAGCGGACGCTGTATTTAAAGTATGGAATTTAAAAGGGATACAAAAGATTCAGGATTTATATTTGCCATGTGCAGACAACATAATGTCTTTTGAAGAGCTGAGGATCAAATTTAATCTCAATAGAACACATTTTTTTAAATATCTTCAACTTAGAAACTTTATTCGATTAAATCAAAATAAAGCTCTCACTCGACCTATCTATTCATCCTTGGAAAAAATGATGATGAAAGATAGTAAAAGAAAGGGTATTATTTCAGAGTTTTATAACTCATTGACACTATCTTCAAGTGAAAATTCACTGAAAAGATTAAACTACTGGAAAGAAGATCTGCAAATTGAAATTTCGGAGGAACAATGGGAATTGGCTTGTACAGAAGCTCAAACCAAATCAATAAATGCGACTTCCGGTTATGGCTGCCACGTAGGACGGACGTGTCTCGCTCTGCTCTGCTCCTGGAGAAAAAAAATCGGCAAATAACTCTCTCATTTGGGACAGAACGTATCCCAGCGTTTGGGCGAGGATATGTCGGCGAAGCCTAAGGCTGGAAAACCAGGAAAAGGAAAAAGCGAGCCGCCGAAACAGTCCAAATTAACGGACTTTCAGGTCTGTGACGCAGCAAACAGGGCTCCATATATGGCGGAGGAGGCTGGCAACGCTGCGATTTCTGCGGGGAATGGCGCAGATGCGCTGATGGCTGCCATGAGTTCAATGAGAGCGGACTTTTCCTCTAGATTTGATGGGATTATGACAGCGTTGGAAGGAATAAGAAAGGAATTGGGTGACTGTGTAGAACGAACGGCGCAGATGGAGCTCCGTCTCGCTAGTGCTGAAGATGACGTCACCCGTCTTCAATTAAAGGTGCGCACTTTGGAAAAAAAAAATAAATCTCTGGAAGATAATATTTTGGATTTGGAATCTCGGTCGAGACAGAATAATTTGAGGCTGGTGGGTCTTCCAGAGGAATCAGAAGGTCGGGACGTATGTTCCTTTCTGGAAAAGTGGATTCCGGAGGTGCTGGGCAGCGAGGAGTTGCAATCAGCAGTGGTTCTGGAAAAAGCACATCGCATTGGCCCACGGAGAGATAAGGGACCGCCGAGGACCTTAATTATGAAGTTTCTTAGCAACAGAGACAGGATGAAGATCTTCAACGCTGCACGAGCTAAAAAAGGAGAGATTAAACACCAGGACCAGCAGGTGCGGTTCTACCCAGATTTGGCCACAGGAATCCAGCAATTGAGGAAGCAGTTTGATCCCATACGTAAGGAGCTGCGCAACCTTGGGATTCGTCATGGTGTAATCTATCCTGCGAGACTGCTGACCACGTATGAGGGCAGAACCCACATCTTCAAGACCCCAGAGGAGGCGCAGGAGTTCATCAAGAAGATCAAAGAAGAAGAAGAGACTGGTGGGAGCTAAGCATGAACAAAATATAAGGTAGAATAATTAAGCATTTGCACAGGCATCTGACTGACTTGAAGTAAATAGTAAGTTTACAAAATATAGATTGTATTATATATTTTAAAAAAAAACAAAACAAAAACAAAACAAACAAAAAAAAAAAAAACTATGATGTACAAAGTTGTTAAAAATTTTGGAGTTAAGTTGGAAAACTACAGAGGAGAGTTAATGTTACGTCATTAAAAGCAGTAGAGTTAGGGTGATTGGGAGGATGAAGAAGGAGTGGCTTAGGCTGTTCCCCGTGGGTGTGGAACGGTCGATGGCTATATCGGGAGACAGAATTTTTCTTTTGATTTTGGGGGGTTTGCCACAAGTGTGGGAAGGGGAAATTTGTTTGTGTGTAGTTTGTAGGATGAATGTTCAACCACTCATGTTTTTGCTTCTCTGTATGAGCATGTTTACACTGCAAGGTAATCCCAAACTCTCTATTGATCATGGACCAAAGTGTTAATCTTAATTTAACTTCATGGAATTGCAGAGGTCTACAAAATTTAAAAAAACTTAAACAAGTTATGAATAAAATAAAGGACATGGGTTCAAGAATTGTGTTTTTACAAGAAACTCATCTGATAGAGGAGGATGTTAAAAGAATTAGGAGTAGATGGCAGGGAAGTGTATTCACCTCTTCATTTTCATCCCGAGCCAGGGGAGTTATGACTCTCATACATAAATCAGTTCCTTTTCAAGTGAAAAATGTAATTGGAGACAAATTTGGAAGATATGTAATCATTCAAGGTTCTTTGCTATTAGAAAATATAAATCTTGTGAACTTATATGGTCCCAATATAGATGATCAGAAGTTCTTTGCTAATTTATTTCTCATCTTATCATCACTTACAGGGCAACATATAATAGCAGGGGATTTTAATTGTACATTGAATCCAGGTGTGGATAGATCAACAGGACTGGATTGTACGCACATTGGATGTAGGATGACTATTAATCATTTTATGAAAGAATTGAGATTGTTAGATATATGGAGAGAAATGAAACCACAAGTTAAAGCCTATTCTTGTTATTCCAGTACCTACAAGACATTCTCACGTATTGATTATTTTTTGATTTCCACAGAATTAAGGTCCAAGATTCAAAACTGCTTTTATGATAACATCGTGATCTCTGATCATGCACCCTGTTGTCTAATATATGTAGATAAAAAATTGACAAAGGAATCAGGTAGATGGCAATTTCAGCATAAATGGCTTCAGGATGAGGAATTTGTCAAGTATATAGAAAAACAGATAGACGAGTTCTTTGACATCAATACTACACAAACATCAGCATGTGTAAAGTGGGAGGCTTTCAAAGCTTTTATTAGGGGGCATATTATTAGTTATACAGGATCAAAATCTAAGAAGACTCGAGAGGAGAGAGCTAAATTGGAACATAAAATAAAAAATCTTCAGGAAAAAGTGTATGCAGGAAGTGACCCAAGGTTGGAGAATGAATTACTGATTTTGAGAGCTGAATACGACAAAAAATCAGCGAATAGAGCTGCCTCGAGTCTTCTAAGATTGAAACAATCTTTTTATGAACAAGGTGAAAAATCAGGAAAATTATTAGCATGGCAGATTAAACAATTGGAAATTAAAACACCAATTACCAGTATTATAAGTAACGGACAGGTAGTTATAGATCCTTTAGAAATTAATAGAGCCTTTAGAGATTACTATGAAAAATTATATGATACCAAAAATGAACCTGATTTAACAAAACTAAATGGGTTTTTGAACGAACTATCTATACCGTGTATTCCAAATGAAAACAGGGAGATATTGGAGTCTAAAATTAGTCAAGAAGAAGTTGGGCTAGCCATTGATAATATGAAATCAGGAAAAAGTGCAGGACCAGATGGTCTTCCAGTTGACCTTTATAAAAAATTTAAGAATAAATTAATGAAACCTTTTTTGGAAATGGTTTTAGAAGCATTTCAAAATAATAATTTACCATCATACATAAATAATGCCTTAATTATACTGCTGCCAAAACCAGGTAAGCCCTCTAATAAATGTGAAAATATGAGACCAATAAGCCTATTAAACGCCGACCTTAAGATAATCTGTAAAATTTTAGCAAGACGAATACAAGAAATTTTACCAAATATTATTAATCGAGATCAGAATGGCTTTATAAAGGGTAGACAAGGCTTCCATAATGTAAGAAGACTATTTAATATTATCTATTTTAATAAAGAAGCACCGGATACAGCTCTCCTATCATTGGACGCCGAAAAGGCCTTTGATAGAGTTGAATGGCCCTTTCTTTTTGAAGTCCTACAAAGGTTTGGACTTGGAAATAATTTCATAAAATGGGTTCAAATAATATACAATAATGCTACAGCAGAAATCCTAACAAATAACAATATTTCAAAACCAATAAAAATCAATAGAGGATGTCGACAAGGCTGTCCACTCTCACCTTTACTGTTTACTATGGCAATTGAACCTTTAGCGATAGCGATACGTTTACATTCACAAATATATGGAATTAAAGTTGGACCAACAGAACATAAAATCTCCCTGTACGCCGATGATATAATTTTGTTTATGTCGAATCTAAAAAAATCAATTCCAACCTTGTTGAATTTAATAAAGAATTTGGGGGAAATATCAGGATATAAAATAAATAAAACTAAATCTTCAATATTAATGCTAAATGAGACCCAGAGAAATTACCCAGCCCCTGAGGTAAATCAATTCAATGTTGTAAATCAGTTTAAATATTTAGGAATCCAAATTATGCCTAAGCTAGAATCAGTCGCCAGTGTCAACTATGAAGCCTTAATGTCAGATATCAGTGAGTTAACTCAGAGATGGATGTCACTACCAATGTCGATGATCGGGAGAATCAATATACTTAAAAGTAATATTTTACCTAAAATACTTTATTTATTTCAATACATTCCCTTATCACCACCTTTAGATCTATTCTCAAGAATAAAAAAAAAGTTAGTGGAATTTATATGGAACAACAGGAGGGCTAGATTACGTCTGTCTTTATTATATTTACCATTTGATCGTGGAGGTCTGAAATGTCCAAATTTTATGTTGTATTATTGGTCGGCACAACTGAGGTCTATGACATATTATTTTTCATCAAATGATCTCCCTCACTGGACTGAAATGGAATCATACAATTTACCTTTACCTCTTCCCATATTCATATACTCAGATTCGGCAAAAAAATTACAAAAACAAGTTAAAAATCCATTTGTAAAGCATATGATCAAAATATGGTGTGAAGCTAAAAACTATTTAAAAGAACCACAGTTATTGTCACAATTTAGTCCAATATGGGGTAATCAATATTTTAAACCAGGGAGAGCGGACGCTGTATTTAAAGTATGGAATTTAAAAGGGATACAAAAGATTCAGGATTTATATTTGCCATGTGCAGACAACATAATGTCTTTTGAAGAGCTGAGGATCAAATTTAATCTCAATAGAACACATTTTTTTAAATATCTTCAACTTAGAAACTTTATTCGATCAAATCAAAATAAAGCTCTCACTCGACCTATTTATTCATCCTTGGAAAAAATGATGATGAAAGATAGTAAAAGAAAGGGTATTATTTCAGAGTTTTATAACTCATTGACACTATCTTCAAGTGAAAATTCACTGAAAAGATTAAACTACTGGAAAGAAGATCTGCAAATTGAAATTTCAGAGGAACAATGGGAATTGGCTTGTACAGAAGCTCAAACCAAATCAATAAATGCACGCCTTAAATTGATACATTTCAAATGGTTAATGCGGATGTATGTTACACCGGAGGAGTTAAATAGATATAACAAAAATATACCAGATACATGCACAAAATGCATGGAAAGTAAAGGAACCCTATTTCATTGTTTATGGGAATGTAGATTAATAAGAATGTTTTGGGAAGAGGTGAGGGTAACAATTGAAAAAATAATCTCAAAACAAATCATATTGAATCCTAAACTGGTTTTGTTGGGTCTGTACCCAGAAAAGCATAATTTCAATAAAAGTGAAAGAACATTCATAGACCTCAGTTTGCTTAATGCCAAAAAATGTATTGCACTATTATGGAAAAAGACTCATAGACCAGATGTGACTCAGTGGTTAAGACAGATGTTAACAAACCTTCCATTAGAAAGAATAACATATATACTGAAATCAAAGGAAATTGTGTTTGAGAATATATGGAGACCTTTTATTGATTATGTAAAAAATTTAAACATAACTCTTGAAGAAGAAGGTGAATGATGTGTGTGGACCTTGTAAATTCCAAACTGGTGAACATAATATGTATACTTATGTATTGGATTGTCTAGACTAAACAGAGGAGCATTGTTGAAGACTTGATTTTGTTGGTGGTTGTTGGTGTTTTTAGTGCATTTTTTTTTTTTTTTTGTAGTACTTTAGTGTTAGTGTTTGATTGTTTGTATCATGTTTGTTAAAAAAAAAAAAGGTTCAATAAAGATATTGTGGAAAAAAAAAATCAATAAATGCACGCCTTAAATTGATACATTTCAAATGGTTAATGCGGATGTATGTTACACCGGAGGAGTTAAATAGATATAACAAAAATATACCAGATACATGCACAAAATGCATGGAAAGTAAAGGAACCCTATTTCATTGTTTATGGGAATGTAGATTAATAAGAATGTTTTGGGAAGAGGTGAGGGTAACAATTGAAAAAATAATCTCAAAACAAATCATACTGAATCCTAAACTGTTTTTGTTGGGTCTGTACCCAGAAAAGCATAATTTTAATAAAAGTGAAAGAACATTCATAGACCTCAGTTTGCTTAATGCCAAAAAATGTATTGCACTATTATGGAAAAAGACTCATAGACCAGATGTGACTCAGTGGTTAAGACAGATGTTAACAAACCTTCCATTAGAAAGAATAACATATATACTGAAATCAAAGGAAATTGTGTTTGAGAATATATGGAGACCTTTTATTGATTATGTAAAAAATTTAAACATAACTCTTGAAGAAGAAGGTGAATGATGTGTGTGGACCTTGTAAATTCCAAACTAGTGAACATAATATGTATACTTATGTATTGGATTGTCTAGACTAAACAGAGGAGCATTGTTGAAGACTTGATTTTGTTGGTGGTTGTTGGTGTTTTTAGTGCATTTTTTTTTTTTGTAGTACTTTAGCGTTAGTGTTTGATTGTTTGTATCATGTTTGTTAAAAAAAAAAAAAAGGTTCAATAAAGATATTGTGGAAAAAAAAAAAAAAACAACAGCATGTTTGCACTCGGTACTCTAGAAGCTTCCACAGCACACGGTGCTGTCGCGTGTGAGGCACTCTCTCCAGACGGAGTCCAGCAGGCAGTTAGTGGTGAAAGCGTTTTGGACTCCTTGTTAAATACAGCCGTAACAGTGAGCACTGAAATGGCACAAAGCGTGTTGTTTCCTTCTGAGCGGAGTGTGTATGATCTTGACTGTGTATGCTCCATGTATGAGCTCCCAGAGCAGCTTGTATGAACGAGATTTTTCGGACAGCGGCAAAAATCATGGAGACAAGAGCTACACAGGGTCCTGTACGGAGACTGTCCTGCTTATAAGCTGAATGTCGCTGCAGTCTCCAGTCCACACACCCCTTAGTTACCGCCACTGCTTTATGAAAATGATCGGTTTTTTTTTAACAGAATCAGCAGTTCATGCCTGTACAAAGAGCGGCTCTCCGCACAGTTGTAACACACAGCGCATAAAGTTGAGAGCGAGCTGCAGCGAGACTCTCACAGCTTTCCTCTTTTGCCACATAAGTTTTAAACCCTGTTTAAATTATGAATCCACAGGGTCCTAAAAACATTTGCAATAATACCACATACCGCGGTATTGAGCTGTCCACCGTCACCGCAGGGAAAATTTCTCTACCACGACAGCCCTAGTTAGCCCAGTTAGCTTAGCATAGCATAGCATAGCTGTTGTTAGGGTTGCCAAATTTCTCACAGCCAAATAAGGGACAGAGGGTTTTAACTATTGCTCTTTGCCACAATGTTGTGGACATTAGTGTTGTCATAATACTGAGATTTTTTTTTACCTTGATAATACCTTAAAAATACTGCTTTTCAATGTCATGTTAATACTACAAGAAAAAAAATACCACACTGTATACCTAGAAATTAAAACTTTTAGAATACAGAATCTCATTTTAAAAATGTGTAATAGCCATTTTTTTAATAATTGATTGCATTTACATAGCACTTTTCATGGCACCCAAAGACACTTTACAATGAGTCCATTATTCATTCACTCCACAAACAATGTTAGTGGTAAGCTACCTTTGTAGCCACAGCTGCTCTGGGGCAAACTGATGGAAACGTGGCTGCCAATCCATGCCAGTGGCCTCTCCGACCACCACGGAACATTTATTCACATTCATACATCAGTGTCATGAACCACGAACACACTGGATATAAGGTGGATAAAGTGTCTTGCCCAAGGACACAACAGCAAGGTGGAGGGAGTGGGATTGGAACAACCAACCCTCCAGTTACTGGGTGACCTGCTGTACCTCCTGAGCCACTACTGCCTCATTTTTGTTTCTCTTTGAGATATAATGCAACTTTTTATCTAGAAAACACAACTACACTCCAAAAAGTCAAATATAAGTAAAATGAAATAAATTAAGGCTGTTTATGCCTGTTTTTTGTCTGACAAGATATTTATTCTTGCTGTGCAGTTTATGTGCACAGCAAGAATTTCATAAGTCAAATTTTCTTGCTCTGTTGGCAGATAATTTTACTTAAAATAAACAAAAAATTCCAGCAATAGATAATTCTAGTTAAAATTAGAAAAAAAAAATGTATGCAGACAAAATAAGATTAAGTTGCTTAAAACAAGTAAAAACTTTTGTAAAGCAGGTAAAATCTTACAGAAAACTGCACAACAAAAAGAAATTCTTGTCTTGTCAAAATTATCTTGTGAGAGAAAAAACAAGTTTAAAGCCTTGATTTAAGATATTTTATCTTACTGAGATTTCCCTTTTCACAGTGTGACAGATACTGCCTTCAGCATAAAATTACATCAGTGAAGTGTTTCTGATTCAAACAGTGCACAAGTGGCTGGAAAGCACTACAAATAGAATACCTTACCTTTTTAGAAATGCTTTCTTCTGGCCTTCTTGAAAGAAAAATCCTTTATTGTGTCCTTTAAGTCCAGCTCACGAATATTGTCATACTCCATGGACGCATGCTTGATCCAGTCTACTTTTTTCAAGTTCAGAGTCCACTGTTTCACACACAGTGTCGTGACAAGACCCGGACTGAGGGGGAGCAGCTCCCACGGAGGTCCTGGGCTGGGACGGAGCACCTGCGAAGACCTCAGCCGATGGGGGAGCTGAACCCATGGAGGTCCCAGGCTGGGACGGAGCACCTGCGACAACCTCAGCTAGAGGGGGAGCAGCACCCACGGAGATCTCAGGCGGCAAGGCCGGACCCACGGAGACCTCTGGCGAAGTTAGACCATCCTCGGTGACCCTGGGGAAAGGCTATGACACGGGGGAGACAGGGTCAAACAAACAGGGTCAGGGTCATCGGCAGCAGTGGAGCCCGAAGAGGTGAGCTCAGGTGCAGCTGACGGCTGCACTTGGCTCTCCCCACCAAGAGCTAGGCACGATCTCTCCAAAATAGAGACAGTGAAAACAAAGAAGAGCACTTGCCTGAGCTCAAGCACCACTTCTGTCCAGGACTCTGTCAATCCAGGCAGCAATGTCTCGTGCCCGGTCCTCTGGAGGTCCAGCTTTGGCTCTGTTGCGGTGGCCCTTACAGCAGGCATGGTGGTAGATGCAGTCCTGGGACCCCCTAGTGAAGTGACCCATGCAGGTGGCTCGCCCGGTGTGGCAACAGGAGGTCGGCTCCCTGCTGGCACTGGATCCTGCACTGCTGAAACCAGAGGATGCTCAATCGTCGGCACAGGCTTCAGCTTGCTGGTTGCAGTCTCCCTCCGTCTGAACTGTGGCTACGGGGCTGGAACCAGGTCCTCCTGAGCCTCAGGCTCGTCCAACATCCGGCAGCACAATCCTGGGACCGGCCGACACTCGGGGCAAAGGAGGAGACACAGAGAGAGCAGGTGAGGAATTTATGGCTGCAGCAGGTGATGAGAACTCAGAGGACTGCACAGACTGAGCCTCACCACCGGGAATCAGGCAAGGTAATTCATGTATGAATGATAGAGAATGAAAAAGCACTTGCCTGTGTTCCTGGGGTACGTTGGTTACTGCTGCAGCTGATCTAGAATCTGCCCTCTCCATGGCTGCAGTTGTTGTGAACCCCTCAGAGGAACGTAGAGGAGTCACCCCTGCAGACATGGTGACAGACGGGACTGGAGAGGAGGCGACCGGACTCTCAGCAAGAAGAGACATTGAGGAGATGGAGGTCACAGCAGTAAAGGAAGAAAAGGAGGCTGACGGGACAGCCGGCGAAGGAGAACCAGACGGGGGAACTGCTGCGGGGATTGTCTGACTTGGCATCGGGGAAACTGCCGGCTGAGAGGAGGAGGCGCTCCTCCGGCGGTCCGAGGCTGAATGGCGGCGTATTGGAACCAGCGGAGCGGAAGCAGGAATAGGCGAACAGAGGGAGGAGAAGGACGTCTGCCGCAGAGAGCGCTTCCGCTGGAAGCAGCCCCATCATCAGCCCGGGGAATAACTGCTGAAGTGAGGAGACTGTGGACAATAGTTCCGCAAATTGGGGATACTTCCTCAAGCCGGGATGTGCCTCCACTATCCCCACCGCTCCAGTCACATTGTCCCAGATCTTAGGGCCACGGGAGGCGAGAGCTTCATCCACAAAGCCCTGGATGAATTCAGCAGCTCATTCCTCCTCCAGGCTCAGGGACACAGCTGCCAATCTTCCTTTGTTGGCTGAAGGCCGGCATGCTGGGGACATGATGAACGCTCTGGAAAAAACGGGTGAGTGAAAACAAAAAAATCCACACACTAGCAGCACCTGGGTCTCAAATTGGTTGGAGCCTACTGTCATGAATCGCCCCTTCGGGGCAGAGAAAGAGAAGATAAGAGAGAGAGACCTAGGCACTGGACTGCTAGTTAGTGGTGTTTTAATGAGGAAAACATGAAGTCCAAACACTGCTCAAAAACAAACTTACAATTTGAGGAGAACAGGTTGTAAGGCGAGATAAGCACACATCAGAACAGGGAAGGGGTTCTGACAGGATACACGATGAGGCTTCAACAAGGAGTGGGCGATCAGGCAGTCATTAAACAGGGCATGTAATCAGTCATGGCAAATGACAGCATGTGTGGAACACGTGAGTGGGCAGGTGGCCTAATTACTAGGCAGGAATATAGAGCAACACATACAAGATGATGACAAGGTGGAAGTATCTGGAGTACAAGGTGGGGAGCTCATGTCAAACGGAAAATAATATAAACACTAAGACCTAGATGAACAAAGATGCCTAAAGAAACTGACAAAATAATACTGAGAACAGGAATTACATAAACAGAAATAACTGACAACTCATAACACATCATACATCCAGGAACAGTGCACAGTAAAATAATCAGACAACCCTGAGAAAATGCAGGAGATAACCAGAAGTAAGTAGAGAGCATGAGCAAGGTGAAAACACCGCGCTGAGCATCGTGGCAATTTCCTACGCAATGAAATTCTTACTCTGCTCTCCAAACAAATGCCAAGGTAGTAGGTACACAACTATACTAATAAAGTAATAACACAGAACCAAACCACAGAATAACTAGAGGAAACAAGAAGAATGAAATTTGAAATTCCCTGGGTGACTATAGTGGACAGTGGTATATTGATATCAGAGATGATATGAACCTGAGATGGCATAAGCCTATGTACAGTGTGTAAATGAGTAGTGTGCAAATGAGCAGTATACAAATTACAAATTAGCACCCAGTGTGTGAATTTCTCTTTAATGATAATACCAGAAGACTGTACATACCAGTAGACTGTATGGACATCAGATGGGGTGAGACTATGTACACTGTACAAATGAGCAATGTACAAATTTAGCAACCGGTGTGTGAGTTCCTATTTGCAAAGCTGTGTTGCAGAGTTTTGGGAGTTTGCTTATTTGTTCAGGAGTCTGATGGCATTGGGAAAGAAGGAGTTTTTCAGTCTGGTTGTCCTGCATTTTGCACTTCTGTACCTCCTGCCTGAGGGTACAAGTGTGAACATTCTGTGCTGGGGGTGGATGGGGTCCCGGAGGATGGTGCCAGCTCTCCTTTGGACTCTGTGGTGGTAGTTGCTCTGCAGAGAGGGGAGTGGAGTCCTGATGATCTTCTCCGCTGTCTTCACCACTCTCTGCAGGCGTCTGCGGTCCAGGGCAGTAGTGCTGCCGTACCACGCAGTGATGCAGTTGGTCAGGATGCTCTGGATGATGCAGCTGTAGAAGTTGTTAAGGATCCTGGGGGACAAACTCTATGTAGAAACAAACTACAAGTACACTGTTTCCATGATGTGCAATGATAAGTGAAAGTGGAATTTATTGACAAGAAAGTACAATGTATGAGCAAATGTAATGGTGTCTTGTCTTTGACCATAAGGGAAGTGTCAGGTATTGCAGAAAGTGGAAGTACATCAATCTACATTGTACAAGGGAGCCATACTTTATGTATAAAACACTGTAGTTTAGTAATAGAAGTCGATGAAACAAAGCTAATAAAAGGCTTGGCTGGTGTCCCTGCACAAACTGAAAGCCTAACAGTATGTGGAGGCCTGAGAATAAGCCGTATTTCTCTTCTCAAGAACAGCAGACCATCCTGACGTAAACTGAACTACTTGTGTCACATAATTCAACAGTGATCCTAACATCTTAATGTGCCATAGTTAGCTTATCTATGCCTTTTATCGGTAGTGTGATCAAAGCTCAGTAAGAGGTTTTCGCAACTGTTACACCTATATTATTTAGTAAGCTCATATGTTAGCATCTCCCTAAATACGTGTTATAGCTGCAGGTGATGTCAGAGTCCACAAAATCTCTGAAACAGATTTTTGACTGAATACAATGGTATCCTGGTTGGAAAAATTAAAATGACAATTCCAAGAGATATTGGATGTTCAGATTAAGTTGGGGATGCCTACTAAATAAATGTTTGTCATCATGCCGGTTGTCATTGTTTATTGTAAATTTCCAAGCCAATAAATTCAATTAGTCGTGACTTAAGGGTCCAGTGTCCAACTGTTTAGTAAGGAAAAGTTAAAAATCATCACATTATTCATTATCTGGGAACCAGATCTGTGTCAATATATTCAATAGATGTTAATTAATTACTGTATAATGTCAAAACTTGTCAGAAGATCAACATATTTAGGTTTCTTGGCAAAACAGGATTTCAGTTTGGACCAAGATTGTAGAACTGAAACATATTTAGATGTAATAACCACTTTCATCCTTGTACTGCACCTTGCTCTCCACTGCTTTTGTTAGGGGTCATCCAGTTTCACTCAGCTCTATTTATGTACTGCTGCGATATGTTTACACCATTACTACTATTAGCTTGCTTTTGGCATCTACTACAGTGACCTCTAGCTGTTCAGTAGTGGCATTCAGTGTCTCTCCCAACCTTTCACCTAGTGCCAGGCAGCAGATTACACACTTACATACACCTCACATGCACTTACGCACTCTTCCTCTGCTTCCTGTCCTCACTGCTGTTTTCCTTCACTTGATTGTTCTGTCAGAACAAGATGCGAGCGGTCACACCCCTGCTCATGTTTCTCACTGTGTGTCCAGCAGTCAGTAGCCCGCACACCCAGCCCTGCTTCTGTGTCTCCAGCTGTCCCCTAGTTATCATTCTCGGTCTCTTTGGTGCCAGTTACCAGAGCACTCGGTCTCTTTCTGTATGCAGTGACCTTCCCTTTCTGATGAGCCTTCACACAATTCTTTAATTTCCTATTCTTTGTCGTCTTGGTTTCCACTCTGTATTTATATCCTTCAATAAGAGGATTTCACTGTTCCCGTGACATTTTCTTTTATTTTCAGAATTTATTTATCGGCACTGCCATCTGTTATCCTGCTATCCTGTTATTCTTGTTCCCCCAGCTGTCTTGTTATTCTGGCCATAGGTGTGTAATGTGATCAAATGCAGTGTGAGATCTGAGTTGGCTGTGTTCACATCAAAAAATTGATTATGGTGATGTTCTACTGTTTTGTTTTTTGTTTTTTGTTTTTTGCTGCATTTCCCCCCTTTCCTTTACAACTTTTGTTAGCTTTATAGGTTCCGTATTGTGTAGAGTGGTGTTTTTGCAAGGTTTTACCTTTTAAAATACAGCCATGGGTCACAAGGTATGCACATTTAGGTAGGATCTTAAAGGTGTCACTGATTGCATTTTTCCCACATGTTGACTAGTACTCCTACAGGTCGTAATGAAATGTTTGTGACATACTTTCAGTGTTTCCTCTGGCTTAAAGACCTTGGCGCGGTGGCAACATATTTTTCCGGGGGGGGGGGGGGCAGAAAACACATATGTATGAATATGTTAATTTTATGCTATTCATTTCTTTTTTTTAAATTTTGCATATAATAATGCATCAGATTTATATAGCGCTTTATCATAGACGATTTTTACAGATACATTGTTCATTCACTCCAGACAGACAATGGTAGTGGCAAGCTACTGCTGTAGCCACAGCTGCCCTGGGGCAGGCTGACGGAAACATGGCTACCAATCCAGGCCAACGGCCTCTCTGGCCACCACCAAACATTTATACCCAGTGTTACGGACACTGGAGGCAAGGTGGGTAAAGTGTCTTGCCCAGGGACACAACGGCAGGATATCTGGAGAGAGCGGGATTCGAACCGCCAACCATTCGATTATTGGACGACCCGCTCTACCTCCTGAGCCACTGCCGTGCAAATGGAACTTACAATTTGAAGTATTGTACAACCAAGGCTTGAATGTTGGAATATTGGGCCATTTGGGGTCCCACCCAGACGTCCTGTATTTGGACTTTTTACTGGTGTCATTCTTCTCTCCTTCCTCTGCTCTCACCTCTCCTGGACCCTCTGCCTGAACACTTTCCTCTCCTTGGCTCCTCTCTTCTGTCTCATCTTGCCCTCTCTGAGCTCTGTCTAATTCAGGTTCTCTCTCTGTCTATGGTGGTATACAGACAGGTGAGAAAATATCAAGTGCCATGCAAATTAAAGGAGACAACCAAAAATTTGTAGTTAAGGGTACAAAGAACACCCACTTAAAACTTGAGTAATGACTTCAGTCTTGAAGGTTTGAGGTTTTTCTCCAAAATTTATAACAATTTTCTTACAGTTTTCTACTTTTCTCTGTAAATTTATCTAAATTTGAAACCATTTTCCTCAAATTTGTAATTTCCTCTTGTAAAATTGACTTTTCTTGTACATTTGAAACTTTATTATAAATTTGTGATTTTATGGCTTATTTTTGTCTGTTTTTTAAAATAAAATGACTGTTGTTTTTGTTTTTTTTAAATAAATTTGAAACAGACTGTGGTATTTGTTTTTTTTTTTTTTTACTTTTTCCTTATAACAATTTATATTTTTGTCCATAACTTTGCAGTCAGAACAGAACAATAATTTAACTCTCATTACAAAGAAAAAAATATTAATAAAATTGTATATAATGATTTAAATTAACTTAAATGACCAAGGATGCCGTTATTTCTGTTATAATATTTCTATGTATTTATAGTTTTTTTCTAGAAATCTCTTCACCGCCAAGAAGAACCTCCCTTATTTTGAAATCCAAATGCTGACACGTTTAGTTTGTCTGAAGGCTGCTGACGGATTAAAGTCATCGACTTCGTGAATTTCAGTCATCTTAACTGGCCAGGTACATAATTGGGAACATAACTTAATATTGTAGTGGCTGGTGAAATATATCCTCAGTAATTCATCAGTCCCCCTTGCCTTTCCCTTCACATGAAGCTGGCTGCATTTGAATTCTAACCACATCTCTTAGCTAAGCGACTCTTCCATTATTGCTCCCTTTTCAAGCAGGTTAAAACCATGATAAACGCCAGTGCTCACATACCTCTTATGATTTTTTTTTTCCTGACTTTGCCTTTAGTTATTTAATTATTGCAGCATCATTGTGAATTATCTTTTGCAGCCTTTCACAGAACAGCTCATTTCAGTGCATGTCTCTTTAAATGACTAAGAGCCACATTTAACTCTACCCACCCTCTAACATCACTATTGCTAATCTTAGCTAGCTAGCTCCTAGCTCAGATATCGAGCCTGAGCCAACTAACGTAAATTTATCTAAAAGAATGACTGAAATAATGCGTCACTACTGGACAGCTGTGTGTGGTTTCAGTAGTCGATAGGATATGATCAGTCCCTGGAGTACAATAAACGGAGAAACATTTGTGAATGAGTGGATAAGCTGCTACCTTCAGGTAGCCATCTTGGAACTCTGTTAGAGAAAATACATCTTTTAACTAAGCTAAAATAAAGTCTAAGAACAACATATACTGTATGGTCAAGTGTTGTTAGATGAACAAGGATTGCAGTGGGAGTGAATAGAATTTGTAGAAAATAGCGATCAAATCTGGCCGGATCAACAGTTAAGCTAACACCAGGCAACCTTCCGGCCAGCCTCTGCCCACTGAGGCAAGCTGTCATATGGTTACACTGACTGACTCTGACCGCCTAGCCAAGCTAATGCTAACAGTTTGATGTAACATCATGGTGGAAATATAACAAAATAGTCCAGAATTACAGGAGATATATCATTGACTGTGGATTAGTGAACCAGGTGGAAACAGGGATGTCTAGTGTGACTGACTCTAAAGAGAATAACAATACCGTGCTTGGTAAGCAAACTCTGTAGTAGCACTGTTAAGTCTGAAGCTAATACCTTTGGCTCCTGGCCCATCTACATGATAGACAGCTATGCTGGCCAATAATGGGACAGCAAATGGGCACTGAGCCTTGGTTTACCATATTTATGACATTTGTTAGCAAACCTGGAAGAGTTAAAATGGCTGCTTGGACAGAAAAATGATATGAAAACTGTGTGTGTGTGTTTTTTTTCAGAGAAGTGAGTGTTTTGATATTTTTTTTATAACCACATGACCAATAGATGCATTTCAGAAGGTTAAAACCTACAATACCATTTTCAGTCAATGACCTCTTACAAGAAATGAACTGCTTGTACTTCCTGGTTTTTGTGATGTCACAGAACAACAAGCTTTGCCTTCAGTCCTCTAAGGCTACGGTCACACTGCCGGGTCTTGATGCTCAATTCCGATTTTTTGCTGAGATCCGTTTTTTTTGTGTGGGCATTCACATTACAACTTAAATGCGACCCCCATCAGACTCCAGTCTGAACGGTCTACAGCTATGAAGTGACCCGCATGCGCAGAAGAAAAAGTAACGTCAGACACAGCGTTGTAGAACGATTGAGGAAGGGGGGGACAGAACTTCTTAACCCTGATGCAGCACAGCAAAATAAAATGTTAAAATCATAAATATGAGACCAGCTTCATTCCTCTACAGGCCAGATGGCCACTGTGATCAGCTGTGCTTTAACACAACTGATCAATTAAACAGCTCTTAAATGTGCCGTTACTGTGCGCCTGTAATGTCTGACGGTTTCAGCCCCCGCACCCCCCCGAAATTTTGAAGTTATTGTGCAGTCGGAGCCAACAAAATTACAATCCAGTGATAAAGGGAAGGAGATTGATTAAAAAGAGAGTACAAATCAGCTGTGTCTCCCATGCTGGCTGCTTCCTCCAGCTCAGAGTTGTAGCGTCTTTCTCACTTCAGTGAGGAAAAAGTCGGATGAAATGCAACATGACCGTTCAGACAGAGGTTGCTTTGGAAAATATCAGATACGTATCCAAATTAGGACCACATATGAAAGTGGCCTGGGTCTGGTGTGAAAAAATCGGATATGTGTCACATTTGTGCAAAAAAATCAGAATTGAGCATTAAAACCTGCAGTGTGACCATAGCCTAAGTTAGCAGAACAAAGACATCCTGACTGCCTTCCTACTTGTGATTGTTCCACTCAAAAAAACCTTTGCCCAATCAGATCAGAGGCTCATTAATATTAATGAGCAAAATGAAAACTGACAGCTTCAGAATGAACATTAAAGACAAGAGTTGTAAAGCAATATAAGAATGGATGTTGGTTTTTAAAACTACATGTACAGTGGGGCAAAAAAGTATTTAGTCAGCCACCAATTGTGCAAGTTCTCCCACTTAAAAGATGAGAGAGGTCTCCAATTTTCATCATAGGTATACCTCAACTATGAGAGACAAAATGAGAAAAAAAAATCCAGAAAATCACATTGAAGGATTTTTAAAGAATTTATTTGCAAATTATGGTGAAAAATAAACATTTGGTCACCTACAAACAAGCAAGATTTCTGGCTCTCACAGACCTGTAACTTCTTCTTTAAGAGGCTCCTCTGTCCTCCACTCGTTACCTGTATTAATGGCACCTGTTTGAACCCGTTATCAGTATAAAAGACTACCTGTCCACAACCTCAAACAGTCAGACTCCAAACTCCACTATGGCCAAGACCAAAGAGGAGAAGGACACCAGAAACAAAATTGTAGACCTGCACCAGGCTGGGAAAGACTGAATCTGCCATAGGTAAGCAGCTTGGTGTGAAGAAATCAACTGTGGGAGCAATTATTAGAAAATGGAAGACATACAAGACCACTGATAATCTCCCTCGATCTGGGGTTCCACGCAAGATCTCACCCCGTGGGGTCAAAATGATCACGAGAATGGTGAGCAAAAATCCCAGAACCACGCGGGGGGACCTAGTGAATGACCTGCAGAGAGCTGGGACCAAAGTAACAAAGGCTGCATCAGTAACACACTACGCCGCCAGGGACTCAAATCCTTCAGTGCCAGACATGTCCCCCTGCTTAAGCCAGTACATGTCCAGGCCCGTCTGAAGTTTGCTAGAGAGCATTTGGATGATCCAGAAGAGGATTGGGAGAATGTCATATGGTCAGATGAAAACAAAATAGAACTTTTTGGTAAAAACTCAACTTGTCGTGTTTGGAGGAGAAAGACAACCATACCTACTGTGAAGCATGGGGGTGGAAACATTGTGCTTTGGGGCTGTTTTTCTGCAAAGGGACCAGGACGACTGATCCGTGTAAAGGAAAGAATGAATGGGGCCATGTATCGTGAGATTTTGAGTGAAAACCTCCTTCCATCAGCAAGGGCATTGAAGATGAAACGTGGCTGGGTCTTTCAGCATGACAATGATCCCAAACACACCGCCCGGGCAACGAAGGAGTGGCTTCGTAAGAAGCATTTCAAGGTCCTGGAGTGGCCTAGCCAGTCTCCAGATCTCAACCCCATAGAAAATCTTTGGAGGAAGTTGAAAGTCCGTGTTGTCCAGCGACAGCCCCAAAACATCACTGCTCTAGAGGAGATCTGCATGGAGGAATGGGCCAAAATACCAGCAACAGTGTGTGAAAACCTTGTGAAGACTTACAGAAAACGTTTGACCTCTGTCATTGCCAAAAAAGGGTATATAACAAAGTACTGAGATGAACTTTTGTTATTGACCAAATACTTATTTTTCACCATAATTTGCAAATAAATTCTTTAAAAATCAGACAGTGTGATTTTCTGGATTTTTTTTTTCTCATTTTGTCTCTCATAGTTGAGGTATACCTATGATGAAAATTGGAGACCTCTCTCATCTTTTAAGTGGAAGAACGTGCACAATTGGTGGCTGACCAAATACTTTTTTACCCCACTGTATATGTTCTTGAGAATATAAAAACTTAAAAATGATCCACTGAAAATGCACAAAATACAAAATAAAAAACAATGCAGGACCTTTAAAATGAGGGTATAATCAAAGGGTTCATCCTCTGGGAACGCCTGTGACAATACAATTAACCCAGCCACACTCTGGCATTACAGGAAAACATGGATGGTTTAATGATGACCTTAATGCTTTTAGGCAATTAAGATACACAACAATGTGTGCAGCAACAATGTTTTATACATCCCCAAAGTATTACACGCCCTTTACTCAAACCCCGCCCTGCTCCTGCACACTTACTATGCGCATCCCGGCACTCAGTCTCTGTCGCACTCCATCATTGCTTCTAATAGGGTTTGGCCTGATGGAGTGGATGGGCCTGCTCAGCAGACAGTGGTAGAGTGAATCTATATTCAGTCTCTTCCTCCTCTTCTGGAGCCCGATGAACTCAAGGGAATCCACGGTGCCAATAAATACCCCTGATCTATGGAGGCACTCTCCCTGGAATGCAATTCTCCATAGAACTTTTTTTTTCCTGTAAAGGCAGAGGCTCTATACATGGTAATTTTTTATTTGTGTCTCCTATGGATACCAAGGTCCAGTGCTTTAGACGTTTAGTGCACATGTGCATACATTAGCACTTTTCTCTGTGTGTGTGTGTGTGTGTGTGTGTGTAATATAACAGAGAGCCACTAAGTGAAGGCGACAAGCTCAGAGAGAGAAAAAGAGAGAATGGATTAGATAATGAGTTTCTGTTTTCTCAGTGCTACAGCTATCAGTTCTCTGCAGAGTGGCTGCAGCAGATGAGCCAGAAGGAGTAATAATGTTAGTGTCCCGTAAAATGCAACCTCCCATGGGGGAGCCCTCACTGCCACACCGCCTCACAGGTTAATGCAACAGTGATTAAACACGTAGGGCTTTTATTGATCCCCATACAAAAATTCTCTTCAATAAGAGGTCACGGAGGACAGGACTGGAAGGGTTCAACATTACTTGGTGACTCACCAGCACACTGGCAGTTAGATTGTTGTGCCACCATGCATTTAAAGAGGTAATGTTATTTTCAACAAGGAATTCATTTGGTGGTATGTCATCTGTAGATCTGCTTCTCTGTGCTTCCACACGGTGAAAAAGCAAGTATTGATGGCAGTAGCTATATGGCGATTAAATCAGAAACAGTATGGAAACTAGAGGGCACTCAGCAAGCACATACCACTGCCAAGGCTTTATCTCGCAATGTTAAAGAAAGTGAAAAAGGGCTCCTGAATCCATCTCCTGACTCAGATCACCTTCAGAATCTTTTTTTACCTGTCCTGCCCAGCAGCTAGGAGTTCGGCTGGTTTCCCATCAACAGCGGGGTCCGACAAAGCTGTGTGGCTGCTCCTGATCTCTTCAGTTGTGTCATAGACTATCTGATGACCAAGGTCTGCGACGGGTCCCTGGCATGCAGTTTGGCAACTACCATCTGGCTGACCTTGAATATGCTGACGATACCATCCTGTTCAGCCCATCCCACAGTCAGCTGAGAGATGCTCTAGTTGTCTACCACGAACAGGCAGTGAAGCTGGGCCTTCATGTGAGCTGGGTGAAGACTAAGCTGATGCATGTCGGCGACGGACTGGACCCACCCCAGTTACAGCTTGGGAATGATGCCATCAAGTTTGTCAATTCCTTAGTGTATCTGGGCTCCACAGTGACCAACAACAGAGACATGAAGCCAGAGATGAACCACAGACGTGGCCTCGCTGCATTAGCCCTGCAGGCACTATGGAAACCTCTCTGGCGCCATCATTCAATCTCCCGAAATACAATGCGTCAGTCCTCTCCATCCTACTCTGTCGGTCAGAGACATGGCCACTGAGTAAGACTCTGACCTTGAGAGTGGATGGGTTTGATAGTCTGGCCCTCAGAACCATCAACAGCATCAGGTGGTCCCAGCGCACTTCTAATGACGTGCTTTGAGCCCGCACACATCAGCCTGCGGCATCCCACCTTATTACACAGTGGCGTATCCGCTGGTTTGGCCATGTCCTCTGCCTCCCACCAGAACACCCAACAAAAGCCATCCTCATGTTCGACCCCAGGGCCTCAGGATGGAAAAGACCTTGGGGCAACCAGATGGTTTGATGTGGTGGAGAGAGACCTCCGACAGCTTGGAGTCGCTGTTGGCGACGCAGAGGAGCTGGCCCAAAACCGGCAATGTTGGCACGCACGGGCTAATCTGGCTCTACGCATGGTGATGGCCACCCAGCCCTCACCCCACAGGAGCAGTGAGTAAGTGCCCAGCAGCTTGTCAAGCAGAACAGCATCTGATTGTCTTGTTGTGCCAAACACTTTTACTTTGCCAAAAGAAGAGCTGCACATATTACATATATATGTATATACTGTATATTAATTGTACTTATAAGCTCCTCTAGCTATATAATAACTTTGATGCTTTATTGAAATTGTCTTTGTTACATTGTACCTGACAGGAGAGAATGAGGGACAAAGTTGAAGGGATATGAAGTAGTGGGAGTGGGGGTGGAGAGAGCGAGAGAGAGAGAAAAAAAACACAGAGAGAAAAAGTACAAAACCCTCCCAATGTAATGGGTTCATCCGTAGCCCAAGGGCCACCTCTGGTGAAAATTTCATCAAAATCCATTCAGTGGTTTTTGTGAAATCCTGCTAACAAACAGACAAACAAACCAACATGAAAACATAAGCTCCTTGGCAGAGGTAAGTGGTGGTGAGTGGAGGTGGGTTGCAGAGCAGCTTTTCTATCCATCATACCTGAGATATGCTACTTTTTAGGTGTATATAAGACACTTCAATAAGAAATTAATGACTTTTCTATGCATTTTAACCATGCAACAATTTTTCATCCATTTGGGATTCAAGTTTTCACATGAACCATAATAATAAAGTTGATGTGATGTTTTTAACTTTTCAGTCAAACAAAAGAATTACATCAACATAGTAATTAATACACACTAAAATAATTATGCAATCTCAGAAATTAAGCTAAGGTTGTTAAATTTAAAAGCAACATATTTACAGTATGTATTTTTTTTATAAATCAGTCTAGTGTTTTAAATGAATGGATTATATGTAAATTAATCATGTTTGTACGCATCATAAAATATTTAAATGTTCTCAAATCTAAAGTGATTAAATGAAATTGTTTTGAAAGTTAATACATTCATCCCAAATATAAACAATCTTAATACATATAGGTTATAAATAAAGTAATTCAAGTAAAATCAAGTTACATGCCACCAGTCATTTTTGTTGCCTGTACTGGCATGAAGATCAGTTTGAGTTTGTGTCCTGCCTGAAGTGATGTTGTTGATTAAATAAAGTGATTTGATAGTTATATCTAGTAAAACACAATATATCAAACAGCTTTTGACCTGACTGGTTTAGTGCTGTTTAATAGGCAGAATCTGTGACAATTACTCTGGTCAACACCAAATTTATTGTCTAAGTTTTTTTTTAGCTGATTTAGGACAATTTTGATGTGCTGAATCCAAAAATCACATTGGTTTTGCTCAATCAGGTCAACTTTTTGAACTATGGCCACATGTTATTTTTGTTGTTTTTTTACGTTTTTGTTTACATGTATGGGTATTTTTGCTTTATATGATGCAAAATCCTTTTTTATTTCTTGAAATTTCTTGAACTCTGAAGAGTTTGCATGCACCAGTTTATGACATGATGTCATAAATTGTCATGATGGCTGATTGCTGTTGGACTCTGAAGAGAGACATCCCTGCCGCTGAGCATTCTAGAGGTTTGAGTAAATGGAAGTTGAAGCTCTGAATTTTGAACAATGATGACGTAACATTCAATTTACGTGTACTTACCTTTATCAATGTCTACTATTCAATTTACAGTAATCGACGTTTGTAACATTTAATCAATAATTGTGTTAGAAAACATTTTTTTTCTCTTAAAAATATTTTGGATGAGAAATATTAACAAAAATGAACCGATAATGTCACAAAAATGTAATCGATTTAGCCAGAAGATCAGATTTTTTAAAAATCAACTTAGCATAAAAACCTGACCTGATCGAGAGAAACGGATGTCATGTTCGGATTCAGCGGTGCAAAATTGTCTTAAATCAGTTGAAAAAACACAGACAACTTGCAAAAGAATTATTTTTGTAACCCTGTGTTATACTTCTTTAGCTGCAAACATGCCATCAATAAGATGCGATTAATAGTTCTAAAGCTCACCTCTGAACTTGCTGAATATCTTCTTCCTTTGAGCAAACTATATAGAACCTTATTCTTTAAAGCAGGAGGTTAATTAAGCATAAAGAGTCGAAGCAGGAGGATGTAGCTCTATATGCTCTTCAGATTTGATTGTCAGTTTTACGCTGCAGAATTTCATCCTTGCCGCCCGCACTTCAGTACATCAGTATCCGTGTAATGCTGCTTAATGAAGTATCCACTGTATTATAGGCTCCTTTAGGTATTAAGTCACCACCCCATATTTGCATGGCGTTTTGGCCAGGTGCTAAGTTGTATTTATGCTCTGCTGCTTTAATAAACGTTTTGATTGTAGCCATCCAATTACATTACCTCCTTGACAGAGGTAATTAAAACAGACCAGATTATTATTTTGAGTCTTTTCTAACATTTTGAAGTGATTAGCAGAAAAACTGCACTCACTTTCAGCATAGTTTTCTCTGTGCCAACAGGCAAAGAAGACTAAATAATCTGAATAGGCGTGATGGGGCATGAAAATATAGAATTTCTCCAGTGATGATGAAACCATTATGGCTCCACACAAAATGGAAGCGGAATGCAAAAATTAGCGATATCCTGAGATTCTAATGGATTTCATGGAAATCAGGCTGTGGTTGCAGAAAAACCACATTTGTGTGCATCAGGTACTCGTAAATTGCACATTGACTTTTCTCATGGATTCTTGGCTGTGAAAGTACCAATATCAGTCCATGATTTTCCTATTTGATTTAAGACATTACCTTAGCAAAAAGCGTGTTCTAAGAGAGAAAGTATGCTTTAGGCTGAAATATGTTTTGTTTGTTACTGTGCCTTTTCCTTTCCTTTCTTTGTCTCACATTCTCTCCACCTCTTTCCATCTCCCCTTCTGTCTTACGGTAATGCTCCATTGATCTATGCTGGGAAAAGATATTGCTAATTCACTGAACCCTGCTCAGCCTCTGCTCTGCCTTGGGCTCATTGCACCAGCTCATTCGTAATCTCTTCTCTCTCGCTCTCTCTGAGGCCTCTCCGCCTCTCTCACCCAACCGGACATGTTTCAGCTTTCAGCCTTTTCCTGCTGCAGGGTGGCTGACGGCTAATGGGGAGGCAGATTCATCTCTGTGGCGAGTGTGGCTAATGATGACAGTGCCAGAGTACGAGTGCCAAGTGAACTGAGCTGGTAAAACTGATGCGCACTGCTCTGAGCGGTGGGTGAAAGTTTTAGACAAAGTTATGCAGCAGTTTTAAGTTTCAGAAGTGATAAAAATGCAGACAAAATGAATTCAACGATGACTCAGAAATGTAGCTTTATTCCCTTCTCATCCTCTAGTGCCTTCATCCAAGGATTCATTTTGGTGTGTAAATATAAAATGAGGCCTGGGTTCAATCAAGAAGCAGCTCATTAAGTCACAGGTAGCTCTTGATTAGAATCCTTCCGCTCCAATAAAGCTGTGATTGTCATTTCAGGAAGATGCACAAAATCAGACAACGGGCATCTCTATCACCAGCCTCATTTCACATCACCAAGAGCAAATAAAAAAACAGCCCAAGTATTAAAAACCTGCCTTTGAGAAATGCGCTAACAACAATACAATAAATACTATGCCTCATAAATGAAAGAAGAGCTGTAATGAATGCCCAGAAGAGGTGTACCTTAATTTCAAAGACAAATATTAGTTTTATGGTTTGTATGTATATTATGTTTCCTGCAATCTATTTGTTTCTCTCTCTCTCTCTCTCTCTCTCTCTCTCTCTCTCACACACACACACACACACACACACACACACACACACACACACACACACACACACACACAGAGGCAGGCCCGAGGCCACAAAGCTACCTCATCCTCTCAGATGTCCCCTATCCCTCGCTCCCTCGCTGCGACGTAAGAGTGCTCATTTTTCTGCTCATTCATCATCTGGCTGCCAGGTGGGACAGCCTCCAAAGCACAGTGGCTTCAATTAAACTAAACCCATTAGAACTGTGCTTGTAGGAACTTTGCCAAGGGCAGCGAGGTAAAAATAAGAGGTGGGGGATTTTACACCTGAAAGTTGGTTTTCAGCCAGCTATTGGAATAGACACATTTGTGCATTTGGTCTGTGTTGATGGTTATTTTGAAGGAATATCCATGCGAAGTGTAAGGGTACAAAATGAACAAACATAAATTATTGACCTAAAACATGTACAGTATAGGTACTGTATGTGTTATGTCCATAACCAGGAACCAATAATGAGGCTGGAGGTGCAACAGAACACGACTTTATTGTTGGACCCACTGTACAGTATAGACACTCCCGTCAGGCAGAGGTGAGGTCAGAGAGACCATCCGCACAGCCCTCTTATACTCCGGGTGGTGGCAGAACCGGAAAGGTGGAGCCACCACCCGTGTCACACAATAATATGTCTTATGAACAATATAAACAATAAAAACAATATAAACAACATTACATTCCCCCCCTTCAAAAAGGACCAAAACAAACACATAGTACAATCAAGACCCTTCCCAACTTTAGAGCCCGAATCACACACTAACAGGAAAAAGAAATAATTTGAGGCCTAACCATGCACACAAACAACTAAAGCTAGGGGGAGACAGGTGGACTACCGTCCCACCCCACACACGGCCAGATGGATTATTCTGCCGTCTCTATTACCATTATAGCCCATTAAATAAAACTGCCATGTTCCTAGTATAAGGCAGAAAACAATCCGATTTACAAGAGGAACATATATACAAACAGGTTATACCTTCAATTATGAATTCAATACACAGCTTAGTCATTATTCACATCAACACCATGCCATGAACACCTTAGTATAATCACTATATAACCTGGACAATTCCCATAGCAACCTCATGCATTAAATACATTGATATAATCACTATGTAGCCTGGACAATCCATATTAACATCATAGTTTAAACACATTGCCCCCACTACCGTTCAGTCCCAGTGGAGAAACCACCCCCCGGGAACCCGTCCAGTAGGTCCTGTCCAGAGCTCCTGTCCAGAGCTCCTCCTTCGCTTCGCACCTGGAGATGACCCACGTCTCCTCATTGGTGCGCCGCAGCTTGTTGGGCTGTCTCCATGAGCCATCAGACAGCTGAAGGTATCCATCCTCCCGAACAGCCACCACCTGCAGCCGCCCCTGGTCCTCCTGTCGTTTTTGCTTACCATGAACCCCTCTTAGCTGAGCTTCCTCTCTGGGTTGGACCACATCAGCGACCCCCAGGGGAGCCCGACTCGTCTTCCAGTGTCCTTGACCTTTCAACCGGGCCTCCTCTTTGGGTCGAACCACATCAGCGACCCCCCGAGGAGCCCAACTCGGCCTCCAGTGTTCCTGAGTGGCACGTCGGTTCACCGTGCCAGCCGGTCCTGCCATGCTGTCTGTCATTTTGAACACCGGCAAAGCCGTTGTATCCCCTTGCTTCTCAGTACCTCCCATCCGAACTCCGGAAGCACAGTGAGCCATTCACTTGGCTCCACCCACCGTCACGGGTGTCCCACCGTGCCGCCCGGTTCTCTCAGCTAGGATAACTTGGGCCCTGGCACCGGAACCCTCCTGCGATGGCCCTGGATGAGGTTGGTCCTGTTCATCCTCCAGAATACTAGGCCAAGGTTTGTCCCATACCGCATCATCCTCCACTCGTGGAACTGGCTGGTCCCACAAACCACGGCCCAGCCACTCTTCTCCGACACCGTTGGTGATAGTGAAACCCATCTGTAAAAAAGGTCACAGCCCATAATATTTGCATCACTGGCGGTCACCACAAACTGCAGATTGGATACCTCCGCTGACTTGTACCTTGCCGTCAGTTCTAGCAATCCCACAGTGGACAGTCTGTTTCCTCCATATCCACAAAATGGCTTTGAAAGACGTCTCACTCGGTAGTATGGGAAAAACACTCCTCACAGTAGGCCAATTCAACATGGACCTTACCGTGCCTATGTCAGTCAGCAACGGCACCTGCACGCTGTCCAATTCCACCATACAGTACGTACAGCAATCTGTGCTTGGAGGGACGTGTGAATATCCGTAGGAGTCGTGGCGGGGGAGTCCACTTCGCGTTGTTGTTCCCTTTGCTCAAATTTCTTACAGGCCCTGGCAAAATGATGTAAGAGTCTACACTTGCCGCAGCGTTTACCTCTTGCTGGACACTCTCTAGCCTTATACCGGTGCTTAGTGGACCCACAACCCAAACACTTGGGTGATCACGGGTCGGACCTTATTTTCACAGCTGTAGCGTACTCCTCCTTTTCTTCCATGCTATCGTCGCTGCCCGGGTCCACAGCCTGCGCTGCTGACCGTGATTCAGATTGCCGGAGTGTTGTTCTCTCACTGAGGTCCTGTGACAGTTTCTCCGCTGCTTCGTACTGCTGAGCTATCTCGACAGCCATGGCTAATGTCAGTTTACCGAAGTGTGTGAGGAGCCTCGATTGTGCCGCTGAGCAAAGCTGTGTTCCGCTAACTTGTCGCGGACTATCTCCTCTTCCAACACACCATACTGGCAGTCCCCAGCCAGCTGACACAGATCCCCAACATACCGTTGCACCGACTCTCCAGTCCGCTGGCGGCACTGCCGAAACTGTATCCTCCAGACGATGATGTTTTCAGGAGCGTGAAAATAATGCACCATTAGCTCAACCATGTCCACAAAACTATCGCTATCACCCAAGGTGTTGAGGATGGGTTGTCCCTCAATGCCGAGATTATGAACTAACACTGCTCGTGCTCATAGTTTTTCCAATTTGCTGAGGTTCAGTGCCACCAAATAGTTTTGGAATGCCGCAAACCACTTCACCCAAGAAACCGGCAGCTCGCCGGGAAGCTTCAAAAACGGCCGAATATTAGAAACTCCTGTATCCATGTTTTTATCCTCGTTGCCAAATGTTATGACCATAACCAGGAACCAATAATGAGGCTGGAGGAGCAACAGAACACGACTTTATTGTTGGACTCACTGTACAGTATAAACACTCCCATCAGGCAGAGGTGAGGTCAAAGAGACAGTCCCTCTTCCGCACAGCCCTCTTATACTCCGGGTGGCGGCGGAACCGGAAAGGTGGAGCCACCACCCGTGTCACACAGTAATATGTCTTATGAACAATATGAATAACATTACAGTACGTAGCACTTTTCTAGTTCTACTGAGCACTGAAGACACTTAGTATGACCAGTAGTAGATATGCCACTTAAATTAACATGCATGTCTTTGGACTGTAGGAGCAAACCTGAGACGGAATAAACACATGTAGGCAGGCAAAGCAAACTTCCAGCTTTGAGGTGATGCTGCTAACATTTGTTCCACTGTGCTTTCTTGCTGTGACCATAAGTGTTGGTAACTTTCATCAACACTGTATGAATATGGATGAAATACTGTCACTTAGTGGAGAAATTTGCAAGAGCAGCTAGCCAATTCAGCCTCCAAATCAACATCAAGAAGACAGAGTGCCTTTATCAGCCACCAAAGTTCCAATTATCAACATCACTACCAGAAGAGATCAGCATTGGTACAGGGCCACTAGTCAAGTGCAAGACTTTCAAGTACCTAGGGAGTACTGTTTCAGAGAATGCTAGGATGGAGGATGAACTATCTCTCAGAATGAGAAGAGCGAGCGCTGTGTTTGGAAACTTGAGGGAGAGACTGTGGAACAATCGACATGTGTCTGTCCGTGTGAAATGCAAAGTGTACAGAGCGACAGTACTGGCTATTCTATTGTACGGTGCTGAAACTTGGGACTGTCTACAGAGTGCAGATGAAGAAACTCCACACGTACATGATGAGACACCTTCGAACCATAATGAAGATCTCATGGAAAGACAAGATAACCAACAAAGAAGTGTTGAAACGAGCTGGTCTACCATCAATGGAGGACATGCTAATACAGATGAACCTGAGATGTCTCGGACATGTTGAGAGGATGGATCACCAGTGTCTCCTTTGGCAGTTACTCTACTCACAGTTATGCGAGGGCAAACGCAATCAGGGTAGACCAAGGCTCAGATTTAAAGACACTGTAAAAAGAAACTTGAAGAAGTTGGATATAGACAGGAGTTCCTGGCAGCGGAAGGCTAAGGACAGAGCTGTGTGGAGAAATCTGATCAGACCTAAATGAAACAGTCATTGTCGCCCACTGATGATGAGTTCCATTGCAGAAAAGTAAATCTCTGCTTCCAGGACTTTTTTTTTTTTTTTTTTTTTGCACAGTGACATCAAGTTTCTACCAATACAGTCATCCATTATAATCTACAGTATGTGGTGGTTCATAGGCAGCCCCCTGTAAGCTGATCAGTCTCAACCACACATTTCTAATATATCAACTCAAACTGATCTGAAAAATTAACATTCATCAATATGATAAGAATCACCTATAGACAAAAAAAAAAAGCCTTAGGAAAAATTTATTTCAGGAGCATTTTTTAGCTTGGCAAAATGCAGCACACAATAATGGGAGAGGAGGGCCTTGTTGTCTTACTGCAGACAGCCACCAGCCAGCAGTCGAAATGCGTAGGCTTCACTTTTGGAGAGCTCATGTTGTCTACCTTCATTGACAGTCTAAGGCCGGGCTCCTCAAATGGCAGACCCCAGTCCACATCCAGACCCCGAAACCTTTTGATACCATTTGAAAAGAACACACAACTTACCAAAAAAAACAGAACTCAAACATTGTAATGGCTGCCAGCCGGACAGTTTATGACATAAAGACAGCCCTAGGTGGAGTGAGGTCTGAGGCCCCATCAAACAGGGCAAAATGCTCAATGAAAGCAGGCAAGCATGAGAAATCACATCGCACACCCCACCCCAAGGAGAGAAAGAAAACAGTCAAGTCCACCGCTGGTGGCCGGAGAACCACAACCAGGAAAGGGCGCCCGTATTCCGCCTTTGATAATCAGGATCCCTGCCTGCTCCACGCCACGGCGCACCGTACCACCACACTTCATGGACCAGCGATCCATACATGATGCAAAACAAAGGCCAGGAAATCACCACCAGATAGTAGTAGGGTTGGTTCCAGTTTTTATTCAAAGTCTGATATTTATATGTTATAAATTCAGTGTATTTTTGACTAAAGGACTACGTTATTTGTTTATTTTATTCACTTTTATTTAATATATGTGCTTCTCTGTGCTTACTAATTTTGCTGTGCTGCCTGTGTGTGACTGAATCAGCATTGTGTATGTGCACTGTGTGCTCACCTGTGCTCGTGAGCACTCCGTTCCAAACACAACAACCTGACCACTACCACCAACTTGGTTTTGCTGCCATCGAAGCTCAAAGAGCGTGCTTGTTGCCTGTGTGTGTGTGTGTGTGTGTGTGTGTGTGTGTGTGTGTGTGTGTGTGTGTGTGTGTGTGTGTGTGTGTGTGTGTGTGTGGCCCATCATGGTGCAATTATGTGCACTAATGTTCCACTAACTGCCACTGAAATTCACTGCATTCACCCAGATGCTCCCACAGCAGGACAGCCTGGTGACATAGGCATAAATCAAGGGGATCCAGGGGAAGACAATTTTTTACTTTAAAATTTATAGCTTTTCTCATCAATTTGTAACTTTTTCTCATAAATTTGCTACAGTTAATTGTAAATGTAAAACTTCTTTCTTGTAAATTTGCCACTTTTTCCTCATGAATCTGCTGTTTTTGCATCTTAAATGAACTTTTTTTTCTTGTAAATTTGTAACTGTTTTCTTATAGATACAGTGGTGAGAAAAAGTGTTTTCCCCTTCCTGATTTCTCATTTTTTTGTGTTTGTCACACTTAAATGTTTCAGATCATCAAACAAATTTAAATATTAAAGATAACACAAGCAAACACTAAATGCAGTTTTTAAATGAAGGTGTTTATTATTAAGGAGAAAGAAAAAATCCAAACCTTCATGGCCCTGTGTGAAAAAATGATTGCCCCCGAAACCTAATAACTGGTTGGGCCACCCTTAGCAGCAACAACTGCAATCAAGCATTTGCATTAACTGGCAATGAGTCTTTTACAGCACTGTGGAGGAAGTTTGGCCCACTCATTTTTGCAGAATTGTTGTAATTCAGCCACATTGGAGGGTTTTCGAGCATGAACCGCCTTTTTAAGGTCATTTCACGGCATCTCAATTGGATTCAGGTCAGGACTTTGACTGCGCCACTCCAAAGTCTTCATTTTGTTTTTTTTAAACCATTCAGAGGTGGACTTGCTGGTGTGTTTTGGCTCATTGTCCTGCTGCAGAACCAAAGTGCGATTTAGCTTGAGGTCACGAACAGATGGCCGGACATTCTCCTTCAGGATTTTTTGGTAGACAGCAGAATTCATGGTTCCATTTACCACAGCAAGTCTTCCAGGTCCTGAAGCAGCAAAACACCCCCAGACCATCACACCACCACCACCATATTTTACAGTTAGTATGATGTTCCTTTTCTGAAATGCTGTGTTACTTTTACGCCAGATGTAATGGGACACACACCTTCCAAAAAGTTCAGCTTTTTTCTCGTCAGCCCACAGAGTATTTTCCCCAAAGTCTTGGGGATCATCAAGATGTTTTCTGGCAAAAGTGAGACGAGCCTTTATGTTCTTTTTGCTCAGCAATGGTTTTCGTCTTGAAACTCTGCCACGCTGGCCATTTTTGCCCAGAGTCTTTCTTATGGTGGAATCATGAACCCTGACCTTAACTGAGGGAAGTGAGGCCTGCATTTCTTTGGATGTTGTTGTGGGGTCATTTGTGACCTCTTGGGTGAGTCGTCACTGTGCTCTTGGGGTAATTTTGGTCAGCCAGGCACTCCTGGGAAGTTCACCACTGTTCCATGTTTTCTCCATTTGTGGATAATGACTCTCACTGTGGCTCGCTGGAGTCCCAAAGCTTTAGAAATGGCTTTATATGTATTTATACATATATTTATATGTATTTATATTTTACATACTAATAGATCTCAATTACTTTGTTTTTCATTTGTTCCTGAATTTCTTTGGATCACGGCATGATGTCTAGCTTTTGAGGATCTTTTGGTCTACTTCACTTTGTCAGGCAGGTTCTATTTAAGTGATTTCTTGATTGAGAACAGGTGTGGCAGTAATCAGGCCTGGGTGTGGCTAGAGAAATTAAACTCAGCTTTCCAAAGATGTGATAAACCACAGTTAATTTAGGTTTTGATGGGGGGATGCTCACTTTTTCACATCGGGCCATGTAGGTTTGGATTTTTTTTTTACCTTTAATCATAAACACCTTAATTTAAAAACTGGATTTTGTGTTTACTTTTGTTATCTTTGTCTAATATTTAAATTTGTTTGATGATCTGAGACATTTAAGTGTGACAAACATACAAAAAAATGAGAAATCAGGAAGGGGGCAAACACTTTTTCCCACCACTGTATGTGATTTTTTTTTGCAAATGTACATATTTTTCTCATGAATTTGCAGCTTTTTTCTAGTAAACTTGACTTTTGTAAACTTGCAACAGTTTCTTGCAAATTTGCAATTTTCTTTCTCATAAATTTATGACTTTTTTCTTGTAAATTTACAACTCTTTCTCATTAGTGTACATTTGTACATTCCTTCTCATAAAATTGTGACTGACTACAATAATACTTATAGTGTCCCCTCAATATTTTCTCTGGAGAAAATGCTCTGTTTATTGTCCTTCCCAACATGGAAATGAAATATCCACCCATTCAGCATGTTGGCACTGCTCTGGACCTCTGGTCCACTGTGGACCCCTGGCAAAAACATCTGAGGACCCGTGGTCTGTGGTAAATCTGTGGTAAATTGCAGGATTTGTGCATATATAAATTGTCCTTACTTCTGGGATTTCTAAGGCACTGACAGCTAGTCAGTAGCCAGTGTTTTCACTGATCAACTATCACTGGGAATTTGGTGAAGAACCTGTTGAAGAACCTTGCTAGAAAAAAAAACAAAAACTTGCAGGGTCTTGGACCTCCATGGCACATATTTAGATGCCCCTGCTTTACTTTATCCATATAATGTATTTTTTGTTGCACAGTGCAGTTGTTAAAAAGTGACAACACAATTGCTATTTGGATTTTTCTTTTAGTTTTTGTTTATAAGCCTTGCTTTACACATTTTCGTCTGTTATCAGGTATAAAGTGTGAACTAGGGCATTTTATACAGCACGGCAATCACTGGTACCATTGAGAGATCAAACATTAGCCTGGTCTCTCCTAAAGCCTAGAAAAAGCAGTTTCTGTGTAAATGTTTGAGAAATCTTTATGTAGTTTGGACAGCTTCAAAACTTTGAAGAGACTGTGGAGATCACTAGAAGGTCATTGAGAGATCATTAAGAGAGCTTGGCAATTGTTGGGCACTCATCAAAAGTATGTTGAGAGATCTGGCCATTATTTCGTCGCTCAATGTTCTCACCACGATCTCCACCCCTGTGTAAAGTGGGTATAAGAGAGTTCAGTTGTGCATCCAAATGTAGTTTGTATTCGTGCTTACCACTAGCTTCTAATAGCTAATACAGCTGCTGAAATGGTGAATCCTTCAACAGCCAGAGCAACTGTGTAAAATGTTGTCCTCTTGAGCTAAAGAGAGAGTGTGATGCAACCCAAAATAGTAGTTTTGGGTCATGCACATTTTACAGAATTCTAAATTGCCATCCGTTTGGCAGTACGTATTTCCTTGAGACCAGCAAGCAACACAGAAAGTTTAATCATCAGACTAATACAGCAGGATGTCACAAAAAATCCAGTCTTTGCAAAGGTAGTGTGAGTAGGAGGAGGAAGAATATAATATAAGATTATATACTATACAGACATTCAAGATATAATTAAATGCTTTAGGGAAAGTGCTTATTTTCATTTAAATTTAATATACAGTACAGTACTTAGTTTAAACACATTGGAAATTGAGAAAATAGCGAGGTGGAAAAAAAAATCAGCTTTTTAGCAACCTGATATACCCATATATTACCTATGAAAAGCTATGCTAAGCTAACTAGTGGCTGCTAAAATTGCAAGAAACTGTATCTTAATCTGAAACAAAATTACAGTCTGAAAACAATATATGGGGATAATTTTGTCCAGAGGTAGCCTGTAGTATCTTTGCGTTAAATTATTTTCCTCAGTGGAAATTTTAACTTAAGCTTGCGTTTGATGAGATTCCTGTGTTTGATGTTACTGGAGAGCCATTTGAAAACCTGGAAGCGCCCTTTGATCCAGCTATCAAAGGGAAAAGCAGTGGTGTTTATGTAAAGCGTGGTCCCGTGTGGACGGACCTTGCCATTCTATTTCACCCTCCATGTCTGAGTGTACACGCACAGGTGAGGTCAGGGGAAGGTGTTGATGTCCCACTGGTGTGCGGCATTCTCAGTATTCTCCTTTTCAGCCCTGTCTGTCCTCTTTTCAATATCCTCAAGAGTCCTACACCAATTCTTCCTCCTCTCTCATCCCACTATTTTGCATCCTTCCGCAACTCAAGTTGAAAACATACGCCGTTTTAAGCATGCACACGCTAAGCAAGGTGTCAATCACAGTATTGTTTTCTTTACACGCTCCTTATCTAGCCTCTCCAGATGTGCGAGGGGGATGAGAAACTCTGGAGTAGGGAAGTGTTCACGCGTCTTTTGGCTACACTCGTACTTTCTTCCACTGAGCTCTCCCCAGAGGCTGATGTAGTTTGCCTCTTGTTTCCCGACCAAAATGAAACCCTGATTGGCTCGGGGGCTGTTCCCCGCATGCCAGTCAACGCGTCTGACTTAATTAACCACTAATCTCTCAGCTGTCAACTTCTGAGGCGGGAGCTGGAGTCACTTCAATCTCCCGCTCTTCTCTGTACTTTCTCCCAAGAGCTTTCGGGTCCCCTTAGAAAGAAAAAAAAAAAAAAACCTGCAATCCAGCCTTCCCCGCTCTAACCAGATAACTGGCATCATCCCTCTCCGACAGCCGGCAGACGTCAGCCACCCACAGGAAATTGAAAGATGTGGTTGAGAGAGTGACAAGCCTCTGTATTTTTTTGCCTATGTGTAAAAAAACAAAACAAAAAAAAAAACAGCAAGCAAGACAAGTCACCCTCGCAGGGTAGAAGTGGTTGAGGGACAGCTGGGGAGCGATGTAATGAATTTCTCACCGACAGACTGAGGGAGGAATATTCTGTTTTGTGTCTTTCTAGTTTTTAAAGGAGCCTTTGTCTGCCTTTATGTTCTGAGTAAGTTTATACTCCTGATCTGAAGTCCTTCATGCAGGTGTTTGTCCAGTTTCTGCTTTTGAAGATATTTCAACCCGCTAATGATAACTGATGTCTTTTTTTATTGCAAAATAAAAGGGTTGTACAGTGCTTGTATGTGAAGAATATTTGTCCCAGCAGTGTTCTTTTGGTTTTCCAGTGCTTGCCTTCATTCATGTGCATTCATTGTTTATTTTTCATCTTCAAATTAAACTTTTTTCTCTATCACCAACCCCTGTTATTATAAGGTTATTTATTATATGTTGAAATGTAATTTACTGTATGTGCTACATCCTTTTGGGTCATGGGGAGCTGGAGCCTATCTCACCCTCTTTATGCAACAGGCAGGGTAAATCCTGGACGGATTGCCACTTCATCACAGGGTCAACACATATGTTTAAACAACACAGATTCATACCTACAGGCAATTTCAGAATCCCTGGTTAATGCAGTTAACCTAACATGCATGTCTTCAGACTGTGGGAGGAATCTGGAGTACTTGGAGGGAACCCGTGCAGACATGGGGAGAACATTTAAGCTACTGTATACACATATGAGGACTGTTCATGAAGGATTTCCCCTGACTCCTTTATCATGGACTGAGAGGAGCCAAACTTGGCAGTTATTAGTTTTTCTCTACAAAGGTACCACCAAGGCTCACATACTTCTCCCATTGTGTTATACAGCTGTAGAGACCTCACCTGTAAAGTCTGCAGGTGGTGCCAGAAGCCACAACTTAACCTCGGAAATCAGCATTTCATTGTCTTAGAAGTGCTTTACCTTCAAAAATTACTTCATGGTTGAAAATAGGTGGAAGTTAGATGGTGCAAGGCCAGGAGAGCAAATGGGGTGAGGAAGGATTTCATAGCCGCAGGACTGTGCTTCTGTCTGGGCAACATGTGAGTTGTGGACCATATGTTGTCTTGACACCTTTGGTCAGCATGCCACACCTCTCAGTTTTGATGGCCTTTCACAATTTCTGTAACAGTGAAGCATAGTAAGTCCCAGTAATTGTGGTACTCTTTGCAAGGAAATCCAGCATCAGTACTCCATGCTGGTGCCAAAAGACCGTGAACATGATGTTGCCCGCTGAGAGATGGACATATGCATTCTTAGGAGGTGGAAAGTCATAATGTTTCCATTGCTTCAACTGGGCTTTAGTCTCTGGATCATAGTGATGGACCCATGTTTCATCCGGCATTACTAGTCTGTCAGAGAAATCCGCCTGGTTTTCTTGGCACATGACCAAAAGAGCCTGGGAGCACAGGACTTGTTCTTGCTTATGGAAAGGTGTGAACAACTGGGAATCCATCATGCAGACAACTTCCACATGTGCAAATGGTTGTGCAGGATTTTTTTTCCAACGATCTCACACTGATCTTGACATTTTGGGCTAGTTGGTGAATGGTTATGTGGTGATCCTCCAAAATGGTGACCTCCACTTGTTTGATGGTGTCTTCTTCATTGTTGCACTGTGGTCACCTGGGAATAGATGCCATTTTCACCAATGTCTGACCACACTTGAACTCTAAATGCCAGTGCTTAACTACGTCATACAATGGGGCATCCTCCCCATAAATCTCTTTTATCTCTCCGAACGTCTTCCGTGGTGTGCGGCCTCTCAAGTACAGGAACCTGATGACCGCTCTGCATCCAACTGGCTCCATTATCACACCTCACTCTGCCTTAGCACCTGTAAAAGAGAAACTCTTAGGAGTTCAAAGCTGCAAATTACCACATGACTTATAGAAATATGTATTGTGATTTGAGATACAGTTAGGCCCAGAAATATTTGGACAGTGACACAATCTTCATGATTTGGGCTCTGCATGCCACCACATTGGATTTGAAATGAAACAACTACAACAGAATTGAAGTGCAGACTTTAAGGTTTAATTCAAGGAGTTGAACAAAAATATATGATTAAACATGTAGGAAATGTAGCTATTTTTATACAAACACTCCTCATTTCAGGGGCTCAAAAGTAATTGGACAAATAAACATAACCCTAATTAAAATGTTACTTTTCAATATTTTGTTGAGAATCCTTTGCAGGCAATGACTGCCTGAAGTCTGGAACCCATGGACATCACCAAACGCTGGGTTTCCTCCTTTGTGATGCTTTGCCAGGCCTTTACTGCAGCTGTCTTCAGTTGTTGCTTGTTTGTGGGTCTTTCTGCCTTAAGTTTTGTCTTGAGCAAGTGAAATGCATGCTCGATTGGGTTGAGATCTGGTGATTGACTCGGCCATTGCAGAATATTCCACTTCTTTGCTTTAAAAAACTCCTGGGTTGCTTTTGCAGTATGTTTTGGATCATTGTCCATCTGTACTGTGAAGCGCCGTCCAATCAACTTTGCTGCATTTGGCTGAATCTGAGCAGAAAGATATCCCTATACACTTCAGAATTCATCCGGCTGCTTCTGTCTTTTGTCACATCATCAATAAACACAAGTGACCCAGTGCCATTGGAAACCATGCATGCCCATGCCATCACTGCCTCCACCATGTTTTACAGAAGATGTGGTGTGCTTTGGATCATGAGCTGTTCCAATTCTTCTCCAAACTTTCTTCTTCCCATCATTCTGGTACAAGTTGATCTTAGTCTCATCTGTCCAAAGAATGCTGTTCCAGAACTGGGCTGGCTTCTTCAGGTGTTTTTTGGCAATTCAATTCTGGCATTTCTATTTTTGAGGCTGATTAATGGTTTGCACCTTGTGGTGAATCCTCTGTATTTACTCTCATGAAGTCTTCTCTTTATGGTAGACTTAGATACTGATACACCTACTTCCTGGAGAGTGTTCTTCACTTGAGTGAATGTTGTGAAGGGGTTGTTCTTCACCATGGAAAGGATTCTGCGATCATCCACCACTGTTGTCTTCCGTGGACATCCAGGCCTTTTTGAGTTCCCACGCTCACCAGTGCACTCTTTTTTTCTCAGAATGTACCAGACTGTTGATTTGGCCACTCCTAACATTTCTGCTATCTCTCTGATGGATTTCGTCTTTTGTTTTCAGCCTCAGGATGATCTGTTTCACCTCCATTGAGAGCTCCTTTGACTGCATGTTGTGTGTTCACAGCAACAGCTTCCAAATGCAAACACCACACCTGGAATCAACTCCAGACCTTTTAACTGCTTAACTGATGACAGGTTAACGAGGGAAGAGCCCATGCAGCCTTGTTATTTTTTTTTTTTGCAACCTTCTGAGTCAATTGTCCAATTACTTTTGGTCCCTTGAAAAAGAGGTGGCTACGTATTGAAGAGCTGTAATTCCTAAACCCTTGCTCCAATTTGGATGTGAATACTCTCAAATTACAGCTGAGAGTCTGCACTTTAAGTCCATATTGATTATATAATTGTATCCTGAATATGTTTTTGTAAACAGCTAAAATAACAAAACTTGTGTAACTGTCCAAATATTTCTGGGCCTAACTGTATGTATGCAATTTCAGCCTCCTACAATAAGTGGGTCAGATGATGAAATCTTTAATGAGGTCAGAGCTGGCAGGCTGATAGATTCATAAGTGGGATTTTTTTTTATTTTTTTTTTTGCTGTAAGGCAACATTGCTAACTACTATACCATTGTACTCCCCCCCCCCACACAAAAAAATAAGTTGACCAGTGATAACACTAGGTTAGTTCAGCACATATAGGCACATCTCAAATTAGAATACCATGAAAATTTTTATTATTTATATTTATCATTTTTTATTTAATTTAATTTAATTCCAAAAGTAAAATTTCATGTATTTTATACAGTATGGTTTAGTCGTAAGGGGAAATGTTTCAAGCCTTAAAAGTTGAAGTGCAGCTGTGTATTGCTCCCATGTAAGACCATATAAGAGTGAATTGTCCACTGTAGTGTCAAACGCTGATCTGTGAACTTTCACTTTGAAGCATTACATCCACTCTTTCCTTGCTTTCTTCACATTGATTGTCTAAGTAAAATACTTTGTAATACATTCTGATGTGGCATGATTCAAGCTGCAGTTTTAAGTGGCCTGTGTCTTCATTTGCATGAAATTGAACCCAACTTAATGCAAATGAGCTCCATCAAGCCCAGTACATCTGCTATGGGGAACTCATGCTAAACATTTAAACTAGCAGTTGCTGATGGTAAATGGCGTTCACTTATATATCGCTTTTTCTGATCTCTGGATGACCAAAGCACTTTACAGATCCTTTTATCCACCCACACACATTCACACCCTGATGGTGACTGAGCTGCCATGCACAGGCACTGGCCTGACCCACCAGGAGCAACTGGGGGTTCAGTGTCTTGCTCAAGGACACTTCAACATGCAGACTGCAGACACAGCAGGAATCGAACCCCTGACCCTCCGATCAGTAGTCGGCCACACTACTTCTGCACCACAGCCACCTGCTGATGTCAAATAACAAACAGATTCAGCAACTAAACAGCTTATTTCTTGCTTTGAACATTTTCAGAAATACTTTTTCCTGCTTTGTTTTTAAGATCGCAAAGAAGGTTTAGTGACATCCTGTCATATTGGATCCTTGTATAAATCTGGAAATCCTATTCTCATTACTGCATGCATCATCCAATGAGGAGTGGTTCTGCATTGGTGGAAGGCCAGTAGAGACATATCCATAGTCAATGCCAACTTGGTTTTTAGATCAGATATGGTTATAAATGGGCGAATCTGACTTTTTAACGGCCATGCACCTCTACCCTGGATCTTGTCATAGACAATGGAATCACATTTTACTAATTACTATGATGGTGCATTAGGTAAGACATGAAACTATTGATTGGTACTATAAATTCAAATCTGAACTATTTTGCTGATATCATAAATCAATAGAAAATATGGCAATTTACTCACAGAGCTTTGTATCCTTTATCCATTTAGCTAGAGGTACTGCATGCCGGTAGGCAAGGCAGGCAGATGCTTGGGGCCCCAAGCTAGAAGGGGGCCCCTGAGGGCTGACCCAATCACTACAGCAGTGACAATGTGGAGAGTTTGCAATGACAGTGGTACGCCGACGTAGAACTTCCTAAAGCGGCTCCACCCCCACCTCTCATTCTTGCAAGTCCTGGTGCACATCTTATGTAAACAAACAAATGAGACTGGATGTATTAAAATGAAGCAAAGTTATCCATCTGGCAGTGACAAAAGAAAGAAGAAAAAAGAGGAAGAGGAGAAGATAAATTATGTATATTTATATTGTGTCAACTTTGTACATTGCACTTGTTTGAGGCACTTGCACTTGTAAGAGAGCATAGGGAATGCTAACCTTGACCTTTGACCTTTTGGCCACAAACCCATAGTCAGAGGTCAGGGTCCCATAGTGAACTTGTGTAGCAAGTTTTGTAACCCTAGCTTTCTTTATTGTTGAGATGTAGTTTATAAAACATTTTGATGTTGACCTTTGACCTTGCAATCCTAAAACCATAGTCACACTTCAGGGTTACAGTGGTGAATCTGTGTACCAAGTTTCGTGACCCCAGCTTTACTGGTTGTACAGTAATAAGGCATAGGGAATGTTCACCTTGACCTTTAACCTTTTGACCCCAAACCCATAGTTAGAGGTCAGGATCCCAAGATGAATCTGTGCACCAGCTTTGGTGGCCCTAGCTTTACTCATTTTATAGTAATACTAAATTTAACATTTACCATAGTCAAATGGAATGTTGAATTCGACCTTTGACCTTTTGATCCCAAACCCATAGGCTACGGTCGCTCTGCAGGTCTTAATGCTCAATCCCAAATTTTTGCCGAGATCTGATTTTTTTGTGTGGGCGTTGACATTATAATTTAAATGTGACCCCCATCAGACTCCAGTGTGAACGGCCTACAGCTATGAAGTGACAACCTGCATGCACAGAAGAAAACGTAACGTCAGACACAGCATTGTGTTTATGGAAGTAAATATGAGCCCCGAACAGTTGAGGGGGACAGAACTTCTTCACCTTGATGCAGTGCAGCAAAACAAAATGTTAAAATCATTCAGAAATGATTATGCACAAAATAAATGAGACCAGCTTCATTCCTCAACACGTCAGATGACTGCTGTGATCAGCTCTGCTTTAACAGAACTGATTGATTAAGCAACTCTTTTGAAAATGAGACCCCGTGTCTCAGTGGGATTACCTGTATAAATAAGGTTAATAATAAATTAACAGCGTAACTAGTAACAGCGGTGAGAAGCCGCCAGAGACTCCCCTCCTGGACGGTGTGTCCTCCTATCCATATCCAAATTAGGGTCACATATGAAAGTGGCCTGGGTCTGGTGTGAAAAAATTGGATGTGCGCTGTTCAGATATGGGTCACGTGTGCGAAAAATTGGAATTGAGCATTACGACTTGCAGTGTGACCGTAGCCATAGTCAGGTCAGGGTGTAAGTCATCCAAGATGCGTGTTAGATACAACTACTGTATCGATTTGAAAAGCCTACATCATTTATTTCAGTAGTTATTGCATTTACAAGAGTTAGGGAAAATCTGACCTTGACCTCAAGGCCATCAGATCAGAGTCAAATTGCAATAAGCACATCATCAGTGTATATCAAATCATGGTACTGTGGGACACATATGTATCACTTTAGGCCTCACATCTCAGATTAGAACAAAGAACTGAGTCTCCTTGGAGATAACAGGAGGATGTGAAAGTTTAGCCTTTGGTATGCAAGAGACGGCCTTGGGGGATTTCCGGGTGTGCCGAAGACTATGAAAAGGATGTTATAGGATCAAAGAGTAGATGCATTGTTACTTGTGATTGAAATGCAATGTGACTGTGAACTGGGAGAGTCCTGGTATATAAAGGACGAATGCTTCTGTGTTTTTCCTCTTTTTCTGCTTTGCTGATGTTGGAAGATGTGAATAAACCTGACTCATGAGATAAACTCTGCCTCGTCATTTTCACATTTCCACAGTACCAAGTTTCATAACATTTGGAACAAAACTGTAAGAGGAGTTGATTTCACAAGACAGTTACTGTCTATTAACTGAGGTGAAATAGGAGATCATAAGTCAGGGGCTACAACTCCTGCAAAAATCATCCGATTTGAGCCAGTTTGCAATATGCACATTATCAGTGTATATCAAACCCTGGTGCCAAGTTTCAAAACAATCGGAACAAAAATTGTAGGAGGAGTTGATTTCACAAAAGTGGAACAAACGGCCTCCCGGACGGATGGACAGACAGACAGATAGACGGACATACTGCCCCATAACATAATCCCGCTTCGGTCTTTACCGAAAAGGGGTCTCCCTTTGGTCTTTGACAAGCAGAGGATAAAATGAAACTTTGCCACCAGCTAGCAGCTTTCATTTTATCTGCAGCAGACTCTTACGAATGAGTTTACTACATGCGGCTGCCTCCTCTTTAAAATTCCTCCGTTGACTGTCTTTGTCCGTTTCATCACCAACTTTGATCTCCTCGTTCACATCACTCCTCCGGCTTCGGGGCAATTGTGTGCTGATGTGCTGAAACGTATGTGCATATTTGTCGGATGTGCCCCTTTTGTGTGAGCTTGTGCATTACTTCCACACTTCTGTGAGCCTGCTTCGAAGGGTTTGGTGGGAATGTTACATCCAATATGTTTCTCTAATTAGAAGCAATGTGCTGTTTTGAGTGAGCTCAGTGGGGAGCTGCGTGAGGACTTGTGTAGCACGGCCACACATGAAGCGCTCGTCTTGTTGTTTAATTACTGGATATCACTCCCTTTGAGGTACAACTGTGGCTCTTTTAATTCCTCTTCGTCCTCCTTCCCACAGGTTTCCTTGGTATTCTTTCACCGTCCTCCATTTCCTATCTTTTAAACCCCAACGTTCCTCATTTCTGCTCTGCAATACCTTTATTACCTCTGTCTACTCCCGTGCCTCATGCACCTCCCCTGCTTCCTTCTGGATGTTTTCTGAGATGGCCTCTGGCTCATCTGTGGCCCAATTAGGCATAAACAAACATTTGGACGTCTCCCCGCAGAGCCCCTCCCCAGTTGCTCGATTGCTTTTCTTCCATTTTTCATCCCACACAAGGATGGCACAAGTGTTTCTCCTCCAAAATTTTTTTTTTTTCCTTCTCAGTGAGCCTGGTTGTTTGAATATGTAAGAACGGTGCAAAAATAATGAAGAAGTTCAAGGCAAAAAAAATATAGAGGTGAAACAAAGGAAAATATGTAGACAGGAGGTTTGGGTGAGAGGGAATAAAATAGGAGACAAAGGGATTAAAAGGGATGTGGAGATTTACCAGCAGAAACTGTGTCTTAGGAGCAGATGGTAACTGATGCCTTATAATGTGGTTTTCCCCCTTTCTTTTGCATCTGAGGCACAAAAACCTGTACTCTTTTGCAAAATGGGTTTGTCCTCAAACTTTTCTCAAAATCTTGTGTGCTACTTTTATCCATCAGATACTCTAGAAAGTGAAATTTTACTTTAAGGACCATTTGGAATTTTGTTACCATCAGCAAAAACATTGAAAGGCCAAAGCCAACCTAAGCAGGCAAAGACAGCCTCCTTCAGTTATACCAGAGAAAATATGTCGAAAAAGCAGGTCACAAATGCTTGCAATAGTTCGGTCAAGTTTCCCACAGCAAACAACGAGATTGTTACTTTAATTTGCTCCATACACAGAAGAAAAGCAGACACTAATGATAATAGACTTGGCACTGGATAAATCATTCATGGTAGGAAATAAAGCACCTTGGGGGAAGTGGGTTGCAAAGCATTTTTTTTTCAGATAAAGCATTTTAAGTGTACAGTTTCTATGAAATTTTGCCAAATGAATAATCTGCTGAGATTGCAGGCTGCACCTTGACTTGCTTAAATTTCTAGCTTGCTCATGTGGACCCCACCATAGGTTAAATCTGGGCTGCCTTATGGGTCCCACACTGGGTTTGCCCACAGGTTCCATGATGGCCCCATCTGGGTTTGCCCGTGTGGACTTTACCTATGGCGCCAGTGTTACTGAAACCGGCTCACCCGCATTAAACCTATGTGTGGCCCAAATTGGTTTAAAGCAGGTAAGTGGTAAAGAAAGCAGTAATTACCAGCTTACCTGTACCACAGCTAAAGTCCATGTGGGCTAACACAGCTGGGCCATACACGGAAATCCTTGGACAAACCCATTTGGGGGACAGTCCACATTTAACCTATGGTGGTTCGAATATGGGCATGCTGCCTGGGTACTTGCTTCTTTTTGTATTTAATTCAAATATATAAGGCCTATTTTCAGTGAAAAATTATTGTACACTGGCACCATGCTAAACTCGGAGAATTTGTTAAACTTTTCTCTGTTTGAGTGACACAGTATGTGACAGTGTACAACAAGTCTGCCAACCAACACGTAAAAATATGGAAGAAGGCGTTTTTGTGCGTCCTCCCCAAACATCTGAATTTGTAGCAGGTGCTTCTCAGCTCAAGGACATCAGAATCATTAAGGAAAGAGAGTCTGGAGCACGCTGTCCAATTCACAGCCTTTATGAGTGCAAGGACTGACGTTTCAACGCTACCTGTGTAGCGTTGAAAGTAAGACACAAATAGTGTTGAAATGTAAAAATATGCTTTGTTTTCCCATCCTTCTGTGGTAAAGATGGTAATGTTACCGCATTTCTCAGTACTTTCCCAATTTAAAAGCACTTAAATTCACAGAAGGACGTAGACTGGGAATGAGGGATGGTGAGGACTGGCTCATGATCAGCAGTGCACTGATCAACGATGCAATATATTCCTTAGGTTTTGTGTTTTCGTTGCTTTGGATTCTTGTTTTGTGATATTGTGTTTGGGTTGTGTTTAGCTTAATTCTATTTTTATTTTGGCAATACTTCCTGTTCAGTTCTTTTTTTTCTGTTCTCTCGGTTTATTATTGGATTTGATTCATATTTATTGTTACAGGTTATGCTTTATTTCTTGTTTGCTTTTCTGGTGCTGATTAGGACGTGTTTCTTCATAGCTCTGTTGTTATTCTGTTGTGATTTGTCCAGTCTGTCACTGCCTGCACCCCGTTACTTCACTGAACTTGCAATTTACCAGTATTACGGTTTACTGTACATAGGATTGCTGTGTTTTTAACCCTTATTTGCACTATGGGTAGCATTACTTCCTTTACACATTTTTAGTTGGATGAGATTAGAGTAGTATTGTGGTTAGAAACTAAAAATATTTGGTTTTTTTTAGGGAACTTTTGAGGAAGTTAGGTCAAGTAAGGGTCAAGCTTACACACATTGGGCTGCACGGTGGCGCAGTGGTTTAGCACTGTGGCAGCACAGTTTTACCCTCGGCCGGGGGATCGCGGGGATCATGAGATCGTGGGTTCGATCCCAGCCCCCGCCCAACAGTGAGCTGTGTGGAGTTTGCATGTTCTCCCCGTGTTGCGTGGGTTTACTCCGGGATTTCTCCGGTTTCCTCCCGCATACCAAAAATATGTAGGTTTAGGGCGCTCGCGCACGCAGCGACCGGCATCCGGTGGCTTGTCACCAGACTGCAAACCAAATCTACCTACGGATACAAATAAGTAACAAAAAAAAAAATAAAATTGCCATTGTAATTTACATGAGGTCACTTAATGTTAAAATGTACATTTGGAGATAGTGTCATAGGTGACATTATTATAGTTGAGTGGAGACAGAAATGTCTTATGTGAACTTAAAAGCATAAGTAATGATGATGTACATTCTAACTGCTTTACTGCAGTTATCCACATGTCACATTCATACCATGGACTCGGACTTGGAGGTGCTGATTCTCATCCCAGCCACTTCACACTCAGTAGAAAACCGTCTCAACAAGACCTGCATGTGATTTCTCGATGAAGCCAACAGAACAACATCATCTGCAAACAGCAGAGACAAGATTCTGTGGTCACCAAACATGACACCATTCGTTCCTTGGCTGCATCTAGAAATTCTGTCCATAAATATTATGAACAAGATCGGTGACAAAGGGCAGTGACAAAACCTCCAAGTCCATAGTCCCCAGCCGGAAAAGGGTGGAGTGTCCCCTCCGGTCATGGACGAGCTCCTGTCCCAAGTGGAGGAGTTCAAATATCTCAGTCTTATTCATGAATGACGGGGGAGTAGAGTGGGAGATTGGCAGACAGATTGAAGCAGCATCTGCAGTGAAGCTGGTGTTGTACCAGTCTGTTGTGGTGAAGAGGTAGCTGAGCTCTAAAGCAAAGCTGTGATTTACTGGTTAATCTACTGTACATCACTACCCTGACCTGTGATCATGAACTCTGGGTAAAAGAATGAGATCACAGATACAAGCGACTGAAATGAGCTTCCTCTGTAAGGTTGCTGGACTCACCCTTAGAGGTGCTCAGTTATCTAGGAAAGACTCAGAGTAGAGTCGCTGCTCCTCCACATCGAAAGGAGCCGACTGAGGTAGTTTGGGCATCTGATCAAGATGCCTCCCACTTGATGTGTTTCGGGCACATCCCACTCGGAGGAGACCCCAGGGCAGACCCAGGACACACTGGAGAGACTACATGTCTCCCAGCTGTCCTGGGAACACCTTGGTTTCCTCTCTGAATAGCTGGAGGAGGTGGCTGGGGAGAGGCAGGTCTGGGCTTCTCTACTTGGACTGCTGCCTCCACGACCTGGAAAAGTAGTAGAAGATGGATGGATATTCATACTAAATACAACATTTAATACATTTTTCATATTTTAGATATTTTTGTATGACTTGTAATAAAATAGTCCAAGGTAAACAAAGCAATACAAAAGAAAAGTCTAGTATCATATCTCAACAATTTTGTGTTAGTTATTTGTACTCAAATTCAAAGTATGTTTCTGCAGTAATGTTGTAAAGGGACCATTTAGGATTTTTTTTTCCCATTTCATATCTTAACATTATTTCCAGTGTCTGAGCCTTTAAATCCATTATTCTCTTATAAAAATCTGGACATATTTACATAATGTAGTAAAAGTTTTAGCAGATGTTGACTTTTTACATAATCCAGTGCTCTTACATAATGCATCGTTACACCTTCTCTTCTCTTTTTCTCTCATTAACAATGCAGGTATAGACACACACACACACACACACACACACACACACACACACTCAGACTTGGTTGTGGTGTGTGCGGATGTAAACGGCTCCTCTGAATTCAAAGCATGACTGAGCCGAGGCTCTTCTTGGCTGGGGTGGGGGGGTGGGGGGGGGAGGCAGTGTAAACAGTGGGAGATCACGATGCAACTCTTCCGAGTAACTGTGTTTTCATGCCTAAATATTAGCAAGCAGGCGGTGGACAGAGCAGCTTTATGTCAATGCAAAGAAAGACATTAAACGGCGAGACAGATAGAAAATGTCAAGGGAGGCAGTGGATGAAATATCTTGTCTAAATTGTTTATGTAGCATCTGAGAGCAGTTAGTGATGCCTGATAATGACTGAGCCCTGCGTGCTGCTGTAATTTAGGCAGCTTCACAGCAGTGATCTGAGACGGAGCCTCGTGTTTGTTCTTTCAAAGCAGCCTGTGCTGATTTATATTTGCTTCTGCTGTTATACGTTTGTTCAAATGTATATGAGAATGTGTGGATGCATTCGCATGCACTCTGATGCACACACACACTCACACACACGCACACACACACACACACGCACGCATGCTATATTCTCCCAAGCCCTCTCTAGCAGAGAGGTGCAGTGTATGATTGTGTCACAGCGGGAAGATGCTCTCGCTCAGCTCCATGTCCAATTAACTTTACGCCTCATTTTGCCAGTGTTTGTGCAGAGCGCGTGTGTGGGCCCGGCCGCGCATTGTGGCTTTTGCCAGCGCTAAAAATGAGAGCGAATTATTTAAAACGAATGTGAAATATTTAAAAGGAGAGTGAAATATCGGCGCGGTGTTGCCACAGAAGGTGGGAGGCAGAAAAGAAAAAAAACGGAGCAAGAGGGCCGTGACAAGTGTGTGTGATCGTCTCTGTGGGTGAGGGATTGTGGGGTTGTTATTTTGGGAGAATGACTTAAAGCAACGATTTAGAATTACCCGGGAATCTTTTTTTTTTTTTTTGCTCATGCTGAAATGTGCAGAAAAAGTATTTCAGGATTAACAGCCCATGTGTCGCAGGATTTACATGTAATGAATATTGCTAGCTACCACCCATACCATTTAGTCACTTTTGCTATGGCTGTTAAGCTTTCTTTTCTAACATTGGTGCATTTATTTTATGTTTTATTATCCAAAAGCTGCTGAATATGTTTAAAAAACACTATTTTTATATTACATTGAAAGGGAGTGAAATTGGTATTGAATTTATTGTTCACTCCTGAAAAAAAAACATTTCAAATGATTTTCAGCATTTTATGAATTTTATTGCAGATCAGTTTTCCATTCATTTGGTTTTAAGAGTTTCAACCTAAAACATAATAAATTTGATCTCTGTTTGTCAATCAAACATAAATGAATTGCACAAAAATGGATAAATATCAGTCTTACAAATAAAGCTAAAGAAATTCAGCAGATGTACGTATCAGGACACTCAGAGAGTGCATACGTCTGCCAAGGAGGCGCTGTCTCACAGTGTTAAGGAATGAGGAAAGAATGAGCCAGAATCCACATCCTGATCCAGATCACCTCCAAAATCTAATGGGTTCATCCGCAGCCCAGGGACTGCCTCTGGTGAAAGTTTCATCAAAATCCGTCGAGTAGTTTTTGTATAATCCTGCTAAAAGGCAGACAAACAAACAAACCAGAGTGAAAACATTACCTCCTTGGGGCAGGTAATCAAATTGATGCAAATACACAATAACAAACTTGGCCACAGTTCATTTTTGAGTGCATGTATGTGCATTATATTGGTCTCATGGAATGAGTTTAGAATAAAGACTTGCTGTCAAAGAATAGCAGTAGAATTTAATTTCACTGATTTGCCTTTTTTTCTATTGTTGTCTATGTTTGTGCAGACTTGGAGCTTCTTACTACATTTTCACATAAACTATAAAATATTGCTAGACAGATGCTTAGTTTTGATTATTTTCACCTTTTCAAGCTTCTTCTTCGCTTCATTTTCTTTCATTTGGATACCTGTTCCTATATTTATAATCCCGCACCAACAGCTAGGTAAGGAAGTAAGGAGCTTCCTGCAACAGATAACAGCGCTAGTTAGCTTCCAGTTCACTTGAGTCAACACTGAACCTTTACTTCTCCAATACAAGGTATCAAAGTGATTATGGCTAAAATCTAATATTCAAAGCTAAAACTACTGGATTACTGTTAGCTTTGGGTCTTAATTAACCATAAGCATGCTGTTAAACACAGATCAAGGTAACTGAAAGATTCTTCTTTTTAATGACATCTGTGGCCATTAAGTGATATATATCAGTGAACTGGAGCCTGTTATTTCTATTTATTTCATCTTATTAGCCACAGGTGTCATTAAAACAAGGTTTTTCCAGGGTCATTTTGGCTGTGTTCACATTACTATTTGATCTGATTTTCCAGGGCTGTGTGGAAGCACAAATCTTTGAGATGAGATCGTCGTTTTTATTTGTGGTCCTAGATTGGATAGACATGCGATATGTGGTCATTCAACTTGATTGAGACCAGTTAGATTTGGAATTAACTTATCTTTTCACCTCTGTGCATGCTTGGGGCACTGATGCCATCAGTTAGCGTCGTTGTTAGCGTCGGTGCTAGCAGTTGCGGCGTAAGCATCCGACTTTCCTAGGTCTTCTGGACCTTATAACATACAGCAGACCACATGTTGGCAGTCCACAAGAGCAAAATTGAAGCGCGTCTTTACTAAAAATGCACAGATTTTCAAAAGTAGTTGTAATTAGGAATTTGAATGGTCAAATGTGGGCAAAAGTGATCTGAAAAAATTGAATTAAACAATGTGGGTCATAATGTAGCCAAGAAGAAAGACTTTATGGATCACACATATTCTGTAGCTATTTTTCCCGTTCTCAGACAGTAGTACAGTTACATGCCCATGAATAATGAATTATTTCTTTATTGACTGAACTGACTCCTGTAGTTCAGTGAACCTTATTTTGATAATAATTTACAGCATTTCTTTGCTGACATCTGTTATAGTGCAGCAGAAATAGAGATGCAGTGATTATTATAGTCATTTGCATGTTCAGTTTTGGTTTATGCATAGTAGCTCAGATGATCTGACTGTGCTGTAAATTTGTTTTACAACCTGTCTTATCATCTGACTGCGTGTGTTTTTGGCCCATGTGACATCTGTTCCCAGACTGTAGCAATGCGCTTGGTTAGCACACTGTCGACATAACCCAAAAAATGACACGAAGCCAGCTCTGCGCAAACAATACCCCCCGTTAAACTTAGTGAGGCACGCAACAGCTACTCATTAACGACAGCAAACTCAGTGGGGTTCAGTCATTCTGTAGAGCCCCCTGTTGTCACTACTGCTTTTGCTCATTGATCACATGTGCATTATGAATTCATAAATCAACTCAACACCTATTCTGGGAAATAAAAACAGTGCACACCCACATAAGACATATGTATATACAATGAAAATACACTTTAGAATACAAATATACAAAAGTAGGCTTGCATTCACTTCTATACACAGAATTTTTGCATATGCATATCATGCAAGGTTAAAAAAAACATATGCATGCATATCATAGCAGAGACATCAAGTGCATGGATTTCTGACTGTTCGTCTACTTGGTCACAGACTCACACAGAAGCTGCTCAATTGCATGCATCGCCCTCCTCTGGATCATGGGCTGGGAAATTGATGCAAGTGAGATTCAATCTCACCTAACTTTCCTTCCATGTTTAATCTCTTCATGTTTTCCGTCAGAGAAGTCTGTTACTGCGGCAGATGTACTGCGATGCTCCACATCGATGTGTAAAGCTGATATCAGAAGCACACTGATATCATTTGGCATTGTTAAAAAAGTGATACAACCAAGTTTTTTTTCTGCACTGATTAAGTACCTCATATAAATGCAGGATTTTGCTTTTCATTTGATAAGAAAAGATTCATCAAACAAGGGTTAGGGAAAAGGAAAACTACATAGCCTAGCCTAGCTTAGCTTATCATAGCTTAGCTTACCTTAGCACAGATGAAGCACCGTTCATGACTCCATAGAAAACATATTTCAACACTAAGGAAGCTTGTAAATAAAATGTTCTTATTCTTGAATAAAATTAACAAAAATATGAAGGTATAATGGTTTAGTGATGTGTCTCATGCTGTTGCCTGTCACTTCAGTTTTGCTGGAAATTTGTATTTTTTACATTTATTTGTATAAGGTCTCATTCACTCAGATGTGGTGTGTTTGTGGGTTTAAACCTTCAAAGATGCCAGTCTACAGTTACAACCCATGCTATTGGCTGTGATGATTCAGACCCCGCCCAGATGAGCAAGAAGCTCAAGGCCTTAGCTTCAGAGCTAACAGTGCTACTAGGGAGTTAGCTTACGAAGCCCCATTTATATTGTTATTTTCACTCACCTTAATAGACATCTCTGTTTCCACCTGGCTAACTAATCCACAACTTCACATCATTCTGGCGTATTTGGTTATATTTTTTTATGTGATGCTATGTCGAACCCTTAGCATTTGCTTTGCTAGGGCGGTCAGAGTCGGCCAGTCTAACAGCATTAGAGCTCACCTCAGGAAGCCTGGCGTTAGCTTAATTGTCGATCCAGCCAGTTTTGATCAGTATTTTCTATTTATTCTATTCACTTCCACTTTAATCCTTGCTCATCTACCAACACTTGACCATATACATCATTCTTAGACATTATTTTAGCTTATTTTGCTATAGTTTATTTCCTCTAACTGAGACCTAAGGCAGCTAGCTGATACTGGTATCTAGCTTCACTCATTCGCAAGTGTTTCTGTGATTACTGTATTACAGGAACTGGTCATATAGCAGTGCCGAAAGAGGGAGAGCAGAGTTAATTGCTGCTCTTTTGCATTTAAAGAGATACGCACTGAAATTAACCATTCTGAGTAAGGCTGCAAAAGATGATTCAAATGATGCTGCAATAATTAAATAATTAAAGAAAATTTGGTCACAGTATGTCACAAACATTTCATTAAGACATGTGGAAAAAGTGCAGTAAATTGGACCTTTAATTCACTTAGCCTTTAAAGATGCACTCCAGTGGATATAAATCCAGTTAAAAACAAATCTACAATGTCTAAAATAGTATCTTATACCCCTTTTTCCTACAAAAAAAAACTTTCATTGTCTTACAGTTGCTTTTGAAAATTGTTGCCCTATTCCTCCTCCTTCATATGCCAGAATCTAATCAGGCTGCCCACATCCCGCCCACCAAGACACAGAAGTCTGCAAGCTGGAAAATTTGAACAGCCAGGGCATAGTCCTGATTGGTTCACCTGTTATAGTGACATCAAGAAAACGCTCCGTCTAAACTTGCCTTTTTCCAAGCAGCAAAAAAAGCACAGACATGACACACAAGAGTGATTTAGCTCTTGATATGTCTTTTAAGTCATAAAAAAACCATGTTACAGGCATGTTAACAAAAAAACAAAATTGATTTTTGGCAGTGTCACTTTAACTGCTTTTAGGGAAAATATAGGAGTAAACCTCTGTTTCTAGAGCTTTTGCTGCCTCAAGAAAGTCATAATAGTAACAAGATTTTCTTAATTTTCCACATCTTTCTTTCAGAAAAAAAGCAAAAAAACAAGCATCTCATTGTAAGAAATGCTGACAGCTATGTACTTACTTGGATGTCTTTTTCTAAACTGCACCAATACTTATCCACATTGTTTTCTCCCCACCCACTCAGCGCTTTTTCAGCAGCGCATAATGGACAGACGCGTGCGGAGCGGCAGGTCCATTACATCAGATGCTGCCAATCGTGCAGAGGTCAGCTAACTAGAAATGGATGGGTGGGTGGGCATTTGCCTCAGAGGGTCAATTGGATTACTGATTGGTTTAGTTTAGTGTTTTGAAAGAACTTGCTGACCGCATAGCAATAAAAGACCATTAATGCCAGGCAAAGTTATTTTTCGTTGTAAATGAGCCGCTTGTGTGTGCGGTTCTGCTTGTTAAGTTTCTTAATGCTGTGTTAACCTGCAGAAGCCGTCAGTGCAGTTTCAGTGTACAAGCTGCATAGAAAATCGTCATTTAACCCCTGCTTGCTATATTCATCAAGTTATCAATCAGATTTTCATCAACTTCGTGTATACGTTGACGAGAACTAGCAATAAAAACTCTTGTCAAGTGGAAACAAATCACACTCTTGCCTGGTGCACAGCTGGTGCTGCAGTAAGTGATCATTTGTTTTCGTAGTGGCTGAGTTTCACCGTGTTTTCCAGCAGGAATAGATTTGAAGTTTGTCATTTTCAAGCACTATGCCGCTGAGGAGAGAATACCCCCCAGCCAGTTTAACATTAAAACAATCAAAACAATTCATTACAAGGCTGATGGTTCACAACTGTAAAATGAGCACTTATCGCTGTACAATTATCCCAAACGTTGAAATAGAATGAGCCGAGCACCTCTCCACTGGTAGCATAATCAAGCCCTTCACAGTTGACCTGTCTTGTATTTTCAAATTGGAGATGGACATGGGTTAATGCCCTTTCGTAATGGATTTCCCCCCTCCCCCCAGTTTTTCTGTGGAATTATGTCCAGTAGAGCCATCACTGTTTGTTGTTTAGCTTGTTTACCAGCAACCACCCGGCCCGCCAGCCGGAGATCTCTCAACGGAATGTTCTGGAGAGTTTCTGGAGCGAGGCCAGCGGCTCCACACTGCACCCAGTGTCTCTCATCTCACTGCGCTGAGAGCCGCGTGAGCCGGGGATGGCATGGCAAATAAGGATGCCTCAGACCCTGCATGAATGCGTGTGCTTGTCAGCGAGAGCGAGGGGGGACCCCTGTTGTGTATACGCTTGTTAAACACTTCTCTCCGAACCAGTTGTGTGCATGTATGTGTTAACCTGGGGTGAAAGGAGAATTCAGAGCAGCAAGAGGTGTATGTATAAATAGCAATACTGCTGGAGCTTCACTGAAACTGTTACTGGAAAAAATATTATTGAGCTACAACATCAAGTTTCTGTTGCAAACAGTAAAGAGAAAAGCTATTATCGCAAAGTATAAAGAAAGAAAAAATGTCTAATTTGCTGTTGTTCAAATTGAGGAAACCAGCAATGACCAGAATGCTTTGGAATCTGGTCTGTCTTCAGGGATCCACCCCGCACTGTGGGACAGATTTGACCTCAGCTGGAGGCCAGCCTACAAAAATCAAAGCGGTGATGTTTAGAAGGAACACGGAGATCTAAGTAGAGGTTTACTTTCCATTTTATAATGATAGCTTGTTAGAATCCCATGTGCTCATTCCTTTTATTTCATTTTTTGTCAGCAACTTTCGTAGGGTATTTGTGTCCTTTTTGTTGTGCAACAGACTGAACCGCAGCCCATGTCTTTGCTATTCTCAGAAGTCATTTTCGAGGAAATGAGAACATACCATACGGCTGCATTATCGGGATCAGTGTATGTCTGAGGAGGAGCTGACCTTTTTGTGCCGTCCTGGAGGAGACAACAAGCTCATACCAAACTTCAGAGGCCACTGGGGGAGCTGCTACAAGCTGCAACCTTTGTTATTCCTCTTGTACCAGTGATGCTGACAGGGATTGTTAGGGGGAAGGGTCAACCCCAGAGCTAAATTTGCATTAGTCCAGTTAACATGGTTCCTCATGGCTTTGTTCAGAGGGAGATTTTTCCTATAAAAAGGCAGTGTAGGGAGACGGAAAGCTGAGGCTGAACCCTGAAGGGAAGGTCCGTGTGGCGGAGGGTGACCCTCACCCAAAGTGACTGAAAGGAGGTTCCACGGCACATCAAAAGCTTCTCTGTGTTATGTCTGCTGACACATTAGGTGCTCTATGAAAATTATTGGGGGGAGGTGAAGCAGGGAAGATGCTGCTTAGGGTGATGTTTTCAAACTCCTTTTTTAGCTTTGGCCCCTTACCCTCTGGGTATTTTATAGATTTCAAAGGGAAGAGGTGGATAAGTTGAATCAAAGGAATAGAATGGAAACCAATTAGTTAAAATTAGTAATGCCAAACAAAATTGCATTATACACAATTAATTGTGATTAAAAGCAAATAAAGTCCCATATAATGTACCCTCAAGCTTTTCATACTCTTATTAACATGGAAGTGGACAAATATACTTGCTTTCTGCAACCACATGTCGTAACACGGAGCACGGGTAGGGAGCCGTGCTCACGCTGTCAGGTTATTCCCTGTTTATGTTCAGTACTTTTGTTCACTTGGGTTATTATTGTATTGTGTATGAGTTGTGTTTTCTGAGTTTGCCCTTTTGTTTCTGTTTGTTTTGAGTTTTTAGGGCCTGAGCCACTGACAACGTCAGTCGGCGAAAGCCCTATTGTATCTGCTTGCGTTTATTTTTTTTCGATATTATTCTGCCTAAATGATCGCATTTTTCACCCTCCGAACGTTAACCAAAACGCGATTTTTTTTGGCAAACCCCTCAGACCCAGCAAAAAATTCAATAAACTGGAAAACATATGTGCCCCCCCGCCCCTCATTTTTGTGGGTGGGGTCAAACGTACAAGGTCTATGGAGACTGGAGACCATAAACTTTGCCGTAGACACATAAAATTTGGGTGAGGTGTGAATCACCTCCAGACATGCAAAAAACATCATTGTGGCCCATACCCACCGCCAGCAGGAAGGCCGTCATCTTGCCTCAAAGTCGCCCCACCTCCAATTCGGGAAAAAAGTCACACCTCGCATTTGAACGCACTTGTCCTGCGGACCTGATCCAATTGAGCTCATTTTTACATGGCGGCATCTATAGGCATTGACCATTAAAAATTGTATAAATTAAGTCAAAATCTCAAAAGGCGTGGCCATGGCGCCATGGCGAAGTTTGACTCCTCCCCTTACAACTTCAACCACCTGTAACTTGGGCAAAACCTGTCCGATATGCACCAATCCTTTCATGATGGAAAATAGTCCGGCCCCGAACGCAATGACATCAAAATACCTGACAACCGATATAGCGCCACATAGTGGTTAACAAAAGAACTGCTGCAAACTGTTTTATTTATTACTCACGTGCGGCTGGGCAGAAGGATGTGAAATTTTCAGAGATTCATCAGAACACAGCCATGATCATAACTGAACATCAACTTCAGCATAACATGAAATGTGTTACCATGGACACGCCCTCCTCGCCATTCAATCTGTGAGCTTATGGGGAGGGGTGGGAACGTCCTGGAGTCATGAAATTTGGAACATAGGTTGAGGTTACTGTCACATATAGTCCAATATTGGTGGACAACACATAACTGACAAGGAAGTGTTGCCATGGCGCCATGGCGAAGTTTGACTCCTCCCCTTACAACTTCAACCACCTGTAACTCGGGCAAAACCTGTCCGATGTGCACCATTCCTTCCATGATGGAAAATAGTTCCGCCCCGAACGCAATGACATCAAAATACCTGACAACCAATATAGCGCCACATAGTGGTTAACAAAAGAATTGCTGAAAACTGTTTTATTTATTACTCATGCGCGGCTTGGCAGAATGATGTGAAATTTTCTGAGATTCATCAGACCACAGCCGCGATCATAACTGAACATCAACTTTAGCATGACATGAAATGTGTTACCATGGACACGCCCTCCTCGCCATTCAATTCGTGAGCTTATGGGGAGGAGTGTGAAGGTCCTGGAGTCATGAAATCTGGAACATATGTTGAGGTGACTGTCACATATAGTCTGGCATGAGTGCACAACACATAACTGACAAGGAAGTGTAGCCATGGCGCCATGGCGAATTTGGACTCCTCCCCTTATAAATTCAACCAGCTCTAAATCAGGCAAAACTTGTCCGATGTCCACAAAACTTTCCATGAAGGAAAATAGTGCCACCCCGGACGCAATGACATCAAAATACCTGACAAAAGATACAGCGCCACATAGTGGTTAACGAAAGAATTGCTGAAAACTGTTTTATTTATTACTCACGCACGGCTTGGCAGAACGATGTGAAATTTTCTGAGATTCATCAGAACACAGCCATGATCATAACTGAACATCAACATTAGTATGACATCAAACGTGTTACCATGGTCACACCCTCCTCCTCATTCAATCCGTGAGCTTGTGGGTAGGGGTGGGAAGGTCTTGGAGTTCTAAATTTTTGAAATTTTAGAAAAATAACATAACAAACAAAATAACGAACAAAAGTTTTAGCGCCCCTATTGTTAAAAGGAAGAATTGCTGAAAATTTTTTGTCTCTCTTTTTCTCTCACCAACAGAAAAAAAAATACATGAAGGAATCACTAGGGCTGATTGACAGTACATGTAGATAGTACAGAACTGTTTCCATGGCGACCGGCGTGCTTCAATGGCTTTCTCACCATATAAAGCATGACAGTTACAGCTCAGACAATTCTCGCCTGATTTGGAAGAATCTTTGCACAAATAATACTGATCACACTCTGAACATGTCTGCATATCAATATTCACAAAACTGTCACACCCACACCTACTGCTGACATGAGGTACTGCACAAAATTGTATCACATTTTGAACAAAGACCAGTAGTCACAATGAAATGACATTTTCAGTGGTTTCTCAGAGTGAAATCATAACTGAACATCAATGTTAGTATGACATCAAACATGTTACCATGGACATGCCCTCCTCGCCATTCAATCCACGAGCCTATGGGGAGGGGTGGGAAGGTCTTGGAGGTCTAAATTTGTGAACATATGTTGAGGTCACTGTCATATGTAGCCCAATATGGGTGGACAACACATAACTTATGGGGAAGTGTTGCCATGGCAACATGGCGACGGTTGACTACTCGCCATGAAATTTCGGAAAGTTGTATCTTGGAGAAACTTTTTCTCATTTTCACCAAGTTTTCGACAATGGAAAATAGTCCCACCCTGAACACTCCTATATAAAATAACAAAAGTTTTAGCGCCGCCTAGTGGTAACAACATTAGACCCTTGTAAATTGGACAAACTTTCGACAAATTGCACTAAATTTTATACGATCAATATTCTTCCTTCCCCGAACTCGTCTATATACAAATAATAAACAAAACTCATAGCGCCCCCTAATGATTAAAGGAAGAATTACTGACGACTGTTTTTTTTATTTTTCTCACACCAGCTTAACAAAATTACATGAAGGAATGACTTGGGCTCATTGATAGTACATGCACATAGTACAGAACTGTTTCCATGGCGACTGGCGTTCTTCAGTGGATTTCTCGCCAAACAAAACATGACAGTTACAGCTCAGACAATTCTCGCCTGATTTGGAAAAATCTTTGCACAAATCATACTGATCCCACTCTGAACGTGTCTGTATATCAATATTCAATTCCATTCAATTCAATTCAATTCAACTTTATTTATATAGCGCCATTTCACAACAACAGTCATCTCATAGCACTATCAACTGTAGGGGGGAACCCCCACAGTTGCAGAAAGACCCCAGCAATCAGGCGATCCCCTGTGAGCAAGCACTTGGCGACGGTGGAGAGGAAAAACTCCCTTTTAACAAGAAGAAACCTCCAGCAGAACTAGGCTCAGGGAGGGGCAGTCATCTGCTGCGACTGGCTGGGGGGTGAGGGGATAGAGAAGAAGAAAAGAACAGACATGTAGAGAGCAAACAGCACGATGGGGACTCAATCTATGGGAGAGAACAAACAGATGTTAATGACCAGCAAAAAAAAATATTTCATTGAGAGTGAGGAAAGGAGTGAGGCCCAGTGCATTACTGGAGGTCCCCCGGCTGACTAAACTTATTAGCAGCATAACTAAGGGAGGGTTCAGAAACACATGATCCCTCCCTAATTGTAGGCTATATCAAAAAGGTAGGTTTTAGCCCTATTCTTAAAAACAGAGATCGAGTCTGACTCCCGAATCCAGATTGGCAGCTGATTCCACAGGAGAGGAGCTTGATAACTGAAGGCTCTGCCTCCCATTGTACTTTTGGAGATTCTAGGTATTACAAGTAATCCTGCATTTTGGGAGCGTAGTGCTCTGTTAGGATAATACGGTAGTATCAGATCTTTTAAATAAAAAGGAGCCTGATTGTTTAGAGCTTTGTAAGTAAGAAGAAGGATTTTAAACTTAATTCTATACTCTATGGGAAGCCAATGAAGGGAGGCCAGAACCGGAGAGATATGATCTCTCTTTCTAGTACCTGTTAAAACTCTTGCTGCAGCATTTTGGATCAGCTGAAGACTTTTTAAAGATGTTTTAGGACAGCCTGATAATAAAGAATTACAATAATCTAATCTCGAGCTAACAAAAGCGTGGATCAGTTTCTCAGCATCACTCTGAGACAAGATGTTCCTAATCTTGGCAATATTACGCAAATGATAGAAGGCAGTCTTAGAAACAAATTTAATATGTGAATTGAAGGACAAATCCTGATCAAAAATAACTCCAAGGTTCCTCACAGAGCTATTAAGAGAAAGAGTAACCGCATCCAAACTGAAAGTTTGATTTGGAAAGGAATTTCTAAGGTTTTTTGGACCAACAAGAATGACTTCAGTCTTATCTGAATTTAATAGCAGGAAATTACAAGTCATCCAAGCTTTGATTTCCTTAAGACAGGCTTCTAACTTGGCTAATTGATTACTATCATCAGGCTTCATTGACAGGTATAATTGTGTGTCATCTGCATAACAATGAAAATGTATACAGTGCTTTCTAATAATGTTGCCTAATGGAAGCATATATAAACTAAAAAGAGTAGGGCCTAGCACAGATCCCTGTGGAACTCCATGACTAAGCTTTGAGTTGAAAGAAAACTCATTATTTACATGAACAAACTGGAACCTATCAGATAAATAAGATCTAAACCATTGCAACGAAGTTCCATTAAGTCCAACATAGTGTTCTAATCTATCAAGTAGAATATTATGATCGATAGTATCAAAAGCTGCACTAAGGTCTAAAAGGACAAGTACAGAAACTAGTCCATTATCAGATGCAATGAGGAGGTCGTTAGTGACCTTCGCTAAGGCTGTTTCAGTACTATGATGGATTCTAAACCCAGATTGAAACTCTTCAAGTAAACCATTTCCCTGCAGGTGGTCAAATAATTGCGTAGCAACAACTCTTTCTAAGATTTTTGAAATGAAAGGGAGATTAGAGATTGGTCTATAGTTAGCTAAAGCTCCTGGATCTAGCGTTGGCTTTTTGAGTAAGGGTTTAATTACAGCCGTTTTAAAAGCCTGCGGTACATGGCCTAAAGTTAATGAAGAATTGATTATATGAAGAATAAAGCTACCAATAAGTGGGAAGACTTCTTTAAATAACCTGGTAGGAATAGGGTCTAAAAGACAAGTTGAAGGTTTGGATGAGGAAACTATTTTGTCTAACTCACAAAGGTCGATTGGAGTAAACTCATCAAGACAGACATCAATAGAAGGAGTTGTAGCAGTTACAGCATTTAAGTTAACTGTGGGAAGAATCTGATTGATTTTATCTCTGATGGATGAAATTTTATTATTGAAAAAGTTCATAAAGTCCTGACTAGTAAGCTCTAAGGGAATGCTAGGATTGACAGAGTCCTGACTCTTTGTCAACCTGGCTACAGTACTGAAAAGAAACCTGGGATTATTCTTGTTCTCTTCTATTAATGCAGAGTAATAACTCGTTCTAGCTTTTCTAAGAGATTTTTTATAAATTAAAAGATGATTTCTCCAAGCTAAATAGATTTCATCTAAATTAGTAGAACGCCATTTTCTTTCTAATTGACGAGTCTTCTGTTTTAAGGTACGAGTTTCTGTGTTGAACCAAGGAGTTAGAAATCTCTGATTAGACTTTTTCGTTTTTAAGGGGGCCACCAAGTCTAGAGTCAGATGCAGAGAAGCTGAAACACTATCCACCATGTTATCAATTACAGAAGGAGCAAGCTGTCTATAGCTTATTTCCGTTGTGTTGACACATGGCATAGAGGAAACAATCTGCATAAATTTGGAAACAGCATCATCTGAGAGGCATCTACTGTGATAATATACTGTATTTCTTTAGGAGCCAAATAGTCAGAAATAGTAAAATCAAAGGTTAACAGACAATGGTCTGACAGTACAGGGTTATGAGGAGACACTACAAGATTTTCTATTTCTATGCCATATGTCAAAACAAGGTCCAATGTATGGTGGAGGTAATGAGTAGAATTTCCTACTTTCTGAGAAAACCCAATCGAATCTAATATTGAATTGAATGCCACATTAAGGCAGTCACTATCTACATCCACATGTATATTAAAGTCCTCTACTATAATTATTCTATCAGATTTCAGCACTAAATCAGCTAAGAAATCAGCAAATTCGGATAAAAATTCTGAGTAGGTTGATGGGGGACGATAAACTATGGCAAATAAAATTGGGTTTAACCTAAAATTGCTAAAGTGCCCAATACTGAGGACCAGGCCCTCAAAGGAATTATAACATGTTTTTTGCTTTACATTAACTAGTAATTTGGAATGGTAAATTGTTGCTACTCTTCCTCCACGACCAGAACTTCTGGGATTTTGACAGTTTAAATAACCAGAGGGAGTTGATTCATTTAAACCAACATAATCCTCTTGCCCTAACCAAGTCTCTGTAAGGGAAATTAAATCAATCTGATGATCAATTAACAAATCATGGACTAACAGAGACTTGGGAGTTAGAGACCTAATATTTAATAAACCACATTTAATTTTTAAATTATGAGGAGGAACAGAGGCCAAATCATTCAATTTAGAGGCTTTATGTTTAATTTGAGTTTTACCAATATTTTGCTTTATCACTTTGGGATGCTTATACATTATATTTTTATTCACTTTGGAGGGAGCAGACAATGATTCTCTGATGGGGAAGACAGGGGCTAAGCTGAGGGGTGGCGGATGAAGAGGTGCTGCAGAGAGGCGTGTAAGACTGCGACTCTGCTTCCTGGTCCCAACTCTGAGTAGTCATGGTTTTGGAAATTTGGATAAAAAAGATGCCAGATTGTTAGATAAATGAGAAGCACCATCCAAAGTGGGATGAATGCTGTCTCGTCTCATAAGACCAGGTTTTCCCCAAAAAGAGCTCCAATTGTCAATGTAGCCCACGTCATTTTTAGGACACCACACAGACAGCCAGCGGTTCAAGGATGACGAGCGGCTAAACATGTCATCACTGGTCAGATTGGGGAGGGGCCCAGAGAATACTACAGTGGCAGACATCGTTTTGGCAAAGTCACACACCGATTCTATATTAAGTTTCGTGACTTCCGACTGCCGGAGACGGATGTCATTAATGCCGGCGTGAATAACAATTGTGGAATATTTACAGTTACTTTTAGCCAGCATTTTCAAATTTGACTCGATGTCGCCTGCTCTGGCCCCAGGGATGCATTTGACTATGGCCGCTGGAGTCTCTAGGTTCACGTTTCTGACTACAGAGTCGCCAATGATCAGAGTTTTTTCCTCAGCGGGTGTGTCGCTGAGCGGGGAAAAACGATTAGAAACGTGAACAGGTTGGTGGTGTACCGGGGCTTTGCGACTAGGCTTCCTTCTCACCGTCACCCACCCAGTCTCCTCGCTGCTGAGGAGAGCCGGGGAACCGCTGACAGGGGGACCTAAGCTAGCGAGCTCCGCTGCAGCTAATGGGCGTCTGTCGAGATTAACTGGCGCAGACGGTGTTTCAATGCAGCGGAGCCGGGATTCCAAATCAGACAACCTTACCTCGAGCGCCTCAAAAAGACAACATTTATTACATTTACCGTTATCGCTAAAAGAGGCAGAGGTGTAGCTAAACATCTGACAGAGAGAGCACACCAGAGGAGGAGAGGAAGGAGAGCTAGTAGCCATAGCTAATGGCTAGAGAGCAAACCACAAAGCAAACCACACAGGCAGACAGCAAAACAGGAAGTGACGATACGTTACCACAAGGAAGTGACGATCCTTCACCAAAAGGAAGGAATTCACAAAACTGTCACACCCACACCTACTGCTGACATGAGGTTCTGCACAAAATTGTTTCTAATTTTGCACAAAGACCAGTAGTCACGATGACATGACCTTTTCAGTGGTTCCTCAGAGTGCATTGCACTACCTTCGGGGGAAGTCACTTTTGTCCTGCGATAAGCACAGTTGCCATGGAAACCCACTCATTGCATTTCAATAACGGACATTTATACATGGGTCAACCTTGCAACAATTTGCACTAAATTTTCTATGATTGATATTAGTCCTGCACCAAACATGTCGACATAAAAATAACAAACAAAAGTTTTAGCACCCCTATTTTTAAAAGGAAGAATTGCTGAAAATATTTTTCTCTCTTTTTCTCTCACCAGCAGAAAAAAAATGCATGAAGGAATCACTAGGGCTCATTGACAGTACATGTAGGTATTACAGAACTGTTTCCATGGCGACCGGCGTGCTTCAACACACACAGTGCGGAGCATTGTAGCTAGATGGAATAAATATGTAAATATATAAACACACACAGTGCAGACCATTGTTGCTAGATGGGATGAAACAGCACAACCGTCTACTAAGTTATCCTACATGGTATGATTATGTACCCATTCATTTTCTCACCCTCCATAGCGACCGGTATTTTCCTAGTTGTATGCCCGAGGGGACCATTGTATAAGTCTTTTGCATTCAAAACTATTAGGTTGTCACGTCTTTTTGCTATCTCTGCGAGCAGCCCTTCTTAGGTTGTACAGTCTGACAGCCGTTGGTAGGAAGGACCTGCGAATCCTCTCGGTTGTGCACCTAGGATGATGTAGTCTGCTGCTAAATGAGCTCCTCAGTGCATTCAGTATGTCTTGCATAGGGTGGAACTCGGACTCCAGCAGAGATGACAGTTTAGCCACCGTCCTTTTCTCTCCTATCTCCTCCACTGGGTCAAGGTGCTGCCCCAGGACAGAGCTAGCTTTCTTGATCAGTTTGTTCAGTCTCTTCCTATCGGCTGCCGTAATGCCACTGCCCCAGCAGACCACTCCAAAAGTGATGGCTGATGCCACCACCGTGTCATAGAATGTCTTCAGCAGCACCCCTTGTACACCAAAAGACCTGAGTCTCCTCAGTAGGAACAGCCTGCGCTGTCCCTTCTTGTAGAGTGCGTCAGTATTGTGTGACCAGTCTAGTTTATTGTTCAGATGAACACCCAGGTACTTATAGGATGTCACCATCTCAATGTCTGTTCCCTGTATATTTACTGGTGCTGTGAGGGGTTGTCCTTGCCTGCGGCAGTCCACCACCAGCTCCTTAGTTTTCCTCGCGTTGATCTGGAGGAAGTTCCGATGGCACCAGTCCACGAAGTCCTGGATAAGCCCTCTGTACTCAGCTTCATCTCCATTGGAGATGAGGCCAACGATCGCAGAGTCATCAGAGAACTTCTGTAGATGGCAGTGTGTTGTGTTGTGTGAGAAGTCCGCAGTATAAAGGGTGAACAGGAAGGGAGCCAAAACCATTCCCTGGGGGGCCCCCGTGCTACCGATGATCGTGTCAGACACACAGTCCCAGGTTCTCACAAACTGTGGCCGGTTAGTGAGGTAGTCCAGGATCCATGATGACAGGTGCTGGTCCACCCCTGCACACAGCAGCTTGTCCTTCAGGATCATCGGTTGGATGGTGTTGAAAGCACTGGAGAAGTCAAAGAACATGATCCTCACCGCATTCCCGGGCTTCTCCAGGTGGGACAGAGAACGGTGAAGGAGGAAGATCACCGCATCCTCCACCCCAATGCCATGCTGGTAGGCGAACTGGAGTGGATCCATCGCTGGTCCCACCAGGGGACGGAGGTCAGCAAGGAGCAGTCGCTCCAGGGTCTTCATCATGTGGGACGTCAAGGCCACTGGTCTGTAACTGTTCAGGTCTTTGGGGTGGGAAGTCTTTGGTACAGGTACCACACAAGATGTTTTCCACAGCTGTGGTACCCTCCCCAGCTTAAGGCTTAGGTTGAAGATGTACTCCACAATCCCACACAGCTGGTCTGCACAGGATTTGAGGAGCTTTGCGCTGATGCCGTCCGGTCCCGACGCCTTCCTCGCCTTGATCTTCCTCAGCTCCGTCCTCACCTGGGTTTTAGTCAGGGTCAGGTTGTGGGGGCTGTGTGTTGGGAGTGGTAGTTGGGAGATCTGCGCCAAATGGTTTTCTTTAATATTCATGCAGCCCTTGCAGTGATGACAGCACATTTTCCGAGCCAGCAAGGGACGACGGGCGGAGATTTGTCCCACTCCGCGCACTCCTACATAAAAATATTTGACAAAAGGGATAGTGGCACTTACTGCTCACAGGAAGATCTGCGCTAAATGGTTTACTTTATTATTCATGCAGCCCATGCAGTGATGACGGCACATTTTTCGAGCCAGCGAGGGACGACGGGCAGCGGGTTCCGCGGGTCATAGTGGCCCATACTCACCGCCAACAGGAAGGCCGCCATCTTGCCTCAAAGTCGCCCCACCTCCAATTCGGGAAAAAAGTCACACCTCGCATTTGAACGCACTTGTCCTAGGGACCTGCTCCGATTGAGCTCATTTTTACATGGCGGCATCTATAGGCATTGCCCATTAAAAATTGTATAAATTATGTCAAAATCTCAAAAGGTGTGGCCAGGGCGCCAGGGCGAAATTTGACTCCTCCCCTTACAAATTCAACCATCTGTAACTCGGCCAAAACCTGTCCAATGTGCACCAGACTTTCCATTATGGAAAATAGTCCCGCCCCAAACACAACTACATCAAAATCCCTGACAAAAGTTATAGCGCCACATAGTGATTAACAAAAGAATTGCTGAAAACTGTTTTATTTAATACTCACGCGCCGCTGGCAAAAATGATGTGAAATTTTCTGAGATTCATCAGATCACAGCCATGATCATAACTGAACATCAACTTTAGCATGATATGAAATGTGTTACCATGGACACGCCCTCCTCGCCATTCAATCCGTGAGCTTATGGGGAGGGGTGGGAACATCCTGGAGTCATGAAAATTTGAACATAGGTTTAGGTGACTGTCACATATGGGTGTTTTTTATTTATTAGGGGTCCAATGTATGACATTGGTGGCAAAATTTAAAATTGATCAAATCTGCACATGAAATTGACTAATCACTATCCAATTGTGTCAGGTTTATGAAACTATTAACTATTTTCGTAACGGCATTCGCGTTCAGGAACTCTTGAGGATGAGCGCTCACTTCAACTACTTGTAAATGGAGACGCAAACGGGACACTCGGGCTTTTGTTTCCCCGTGTGCCAATGCACTTTGCAATGGCACACGTTTTACACGAAACAACTTCAACACTTCCAGTATTTTTCACGCATCAAAACTCATCAACAGCTACATTTTCATGACATATTAAGATGTGATAACGTGTATACATACCTTCAAATTCTCCCTGTTTGTTGGATAAGACGTAAAATCACAAAAGGCGTAAATGCGGGACACGGAAGTTTGGACCTTCGATAACTTCAATATAAAGTGACCACGGTTAATCCTCTCCACATAGGTTGAGCACATCCGGGGTAGAGAAAATAAAAGTGCTTTCCCAGGGCGGTCACCTTGCCAGACGGGGCTGCACGCGGCCGACCAAGACGGAAGACGTAAATTTTTTAAGGGACACCATATTCGATGTGTCATAAATGTTTGAGATTTTATTGAAATATTCTACATCTGAGCTTCACAAAGACTGATCTCCTTTTTACGTGTATGGTTTGGGATTTGAAAGGTGCAAAGTGAAAAGCATCAGCATTTCCTGTTTTCTGGTTACTTTACCAAATAACTTGCATGTTGCTGCGTAAATTCGGGGACACGGAAATTTACGTCGTACGAGTAAATTTGCAGGGGTCGCCGTACAAAAACCATAGATCCGATCACATTGGGGAATGTTTTATTTTGAATTTGCATTACAACTCTGTTATCTCTTGCATAAATGAGTAGAAAGAGTTACTCAGAGATCACTTTACAGTACTTTGAAATTGATGCGATTTTCATGTCACACCAAAACTGGGAAAAATGAGGGGACACGACCAATAGTTTCGATTCTAACGGCAAAATCAATGATTTTTTTTTTAAATTGCAATGCAAGTCTGAAACTCTTTTATGTTCCCTTGCATATTATAAAAACGAAACCGACATCTGCAAATTACAGAAAAAGAGAGAGTGCTTGAAAGTCAGATACCCCTGATATAGTGCACTGGACCCCCCCCCCCCCAAAAAAACACCCATATAGTCCAATATGGGTGGACAACACATAACTGACAAGGAAGTGTTGCCATGGCGCCATGGCGAATTTTGACTCCTCCCCTTACAACTTCATCCACCTGTAACTCGGGCAAAACCTGTCCGATGTGCACCATTCCTTCCATGATGGAAAATAATTCCCCCCCGAACACAATGACATCAAAATAACTGACAACCAATATAGCGTCACATAGTGGTTAACAAAAGAATTGCTGAAAACTGTTTTATTTATTACTCATGCGCGGCTTGGCAGAATGATGTGAAATTTTTTCAGATTCATCAGACCACATCCATGGTCATAACTGAACATCAATTTTAGCATGACATGAAATGTGTTACCATGGAAACGCCCTCCTCGCCATTCAATCCGTGAGCTTATGGGGAGGGGTTGGAACGTCCTGGAGTCACGAAATTTGGAACATAGGTTTATTTGACTGTCACATATAGTCCAATATGGGTGTACAACACATAACTGATAAGGATGTGTTGCCATGGTGCCATGGCGAATTTTGACTCCTCCCCTTACAACTTCAACCATCTGTAACTCGGCCAAAACCTGTCCAATGTGCACCAGACTTTCCATTATGGAACATAGTCCCGCCCCAAACACAACTACATTAAAATCCCTGACAAAAGTTATAGCGCCACATAGTGGTTAATGAAAGAATTGCTGAAAACTGTTTTATTTATTACTCACGCGCCGCTGGCCAGAATGATGTGAAATTTTCTGAGATTCATCAGATCACAGCCGTGATCATAACTGAACATCAACTTTAGCATGACATGAAATGTGTTACCATGGACACGCCCTCCTCGCCATTCAATCCGTGAGCTTATGGGGAGGGGTGGGAACGTCCTGGAGTCATGAAAATTTGAACATAGGTTTAGGTGACTGTCACATATAGTCCAATATGGGTGGACAACACATATTGTTGTTTTGTCAAATAAAAATATTTGACAAAAGGGAAAGTGCCACTTAGTGCTCACAGGAAGATCTATTCAATTCAATTCAATTCAACTTTATTTATATAGCGCCATTTCACAACAACAGTCATCTCATAGCACTATCAACTGTAGGGGGGACCCCCACAGTTGCAGAAAGACCCCAGCAATCAGGTGATCCCCTGTGAGCAAGCACTTGGCGACGGTGGAGAGGAAAAACTCCCTTTTAACAGGAAGAAACCTCCAGCAGAACCAGGCTCAGGGAGGGGCAGTCATCTGCTGCGACTGGCTGGGGGGTGAGGGGATAGAGAAGAAGAAAAGAACAGACATGTAGAGAGCAAACAGCACGATGGGGACTCAATCTGTGGGAGAGAACAAACAAATGTTAATGACCAGCAAAAAAAAAAAAAAAATATTTCATAGAGAGTGAGGAAAGGAGTGAGGCCCAGTGCATTACTGGAGGTCCCCCGGCTGACTAAACCTATTAGCAGCATAACTAAGGGAGGGTTCAGAAACACATGATCCCTCCCTAATTGTAGGCTATATCAAAAAGGTAGGTTTTAGCCCTATTCTTAAAAACAGAGATCGAGTCTGACTCCCGAATCCAGATTGGCAGCTGATTCCACAGGAGAGGAGCTTGATAACTGAAGGCTCTGCCTCCCATTGTACTTTTGGAGATTCTAGGTATTACAAGTAATCCTGCATTTTGGGAGCGTAGTGCTCTGTTAAGATGATACAGTAGTATCAGATCTTTTAAATAAAAAGGAGCCTGATTGTTTAAAGCTTTGTAAGTAAGAAGAAGGATTTTAAACTTAATTCTAAACTCTATGGGAAGCCAATGAAGGGAGGCCAGAACCGGAGAGATATGATCTCTCTTTCTAGTACCTGTTAAAACTCTTGCTGCAGCATTTTGGATCAGCTGAAGACTTTTTAAAGATGTTTTAGGACAGCCTGATAATAAAGAATTACAATAATCTAATCTCGAGCTAACAAAAGCGTGGATCAGCTTCTCAGCATCACTCTGAGACAAGATGCTCCTAATCTTGGCAATATTACGCAAATGATAGAAGGCAGTCTTAGAAACAAATTTAATATGTGAATTGAAGGACAAATCCTGATCAAAAATAACTCCAAGGTTCCTCACAGAGCTATTAAGAGAAAGAGTAACTGCATCCAAACTGAAAGTTTGATTTGGAAAGGAATTTCTAAGGTTTTTTGGACCAACAAGAATGACTTCAGTCTTATCTGAATTTAATAGCAGGAAATTACAAGTCATCCAAGCTTTGATTTCCTTAAGACAGGCTTCTAACTTGGCTAATTGATTAGTATCATCTGGCTTCATTGACAGGTATAATTGTGTGTCATCTGCATAACAATGAAAATGTATACAGTGCTTTCTAATAATGTTGCCTAATGGAAGCATATATAAACTAAAAAGAGTAGGGCCTAGCACAGATCCCTGTGGAACTCCATGACTAAGCTTTGAGCTGAAAGAAAACTCATCATTTACATGAACAAACTGGAACCTATCAGATAAATAAGATCTAAACCACTGCAACGAAGTTCCATTAAGTCCAACATAGTGTTCTAATCTATCAAGTAGAATTATGATCAATAGTATCAAAAGCTGCACTAAGATCTAAAAGGACAAGTACAGAAACTAGTCCATTATCAGATGCAATGAGGAGGTCGTTAGTGACCTTCGCTAAGGCTGTTTCAGTACTATGATGGATTCTAAACCCAGATTGAAACTCTTCAAATAAACCATTTCCCTGCAGGTGGTCAAATAATTGCGTAGCAACAACTCTTTCTAAGATTTTTGAAATGAAAGGGAGATTAGAGATTGGTCTATAGTTAGCTAAAGCTCCTGGATCTAGCGTTGGCTTTTTGAGTAAGGGTTTAATTACAGCTGTTTTAAAAGCCTGCGGTACATGGCCTAAAGTTAATGAAGAATTGATTATATGAAGAATAAAGCTACCAATAAGTGGGAAGACTTCTTTAAATAACCTGGTAGGAATAGGGTCTAAAAGACAAGTTGAAGGTTTGGATGAGGAAACTATTTTGTCTAACTCACAAAGGTCGATTGGAGTAAACTCATCAAGACAGACATCAATAGAAGGAGTTGTAATAGTTACAGTATTTAAGTTAACTGTGGGAAGAATCTGATTGATTTTATCTCTGATGGATGAAATTTTATTATTGAAAAAGTTCATAAAGTCCTGACTAGTAAGCTCTAAGGGGATGCTAGGATTGACAGAGTCCTGACTCTTTGTCAACCTGGCTACAGTACTGAAAAGAAACCTGGGATTATTCTTGTTCTCTTCTATTAATGCAGAGTAATAACTCGTTCTAGCTTTTCTAAGAGATTTTTTATAAATTAAAAGATGATTTCTCCAAGCTAAATAGATTTCATCTAAATTAGTAGAGCGCCATTTTCTTTCTAATTGACGAGTCTTCTGTTTTAAGCTACGAGTTTCTGTGTTGAACCAAGGAGTTAAAAATCTCTGATTAGACTTTTTCTTTTTTAAGGGGGCCACCAAGTCTAGAGCCTGATGCAGAGAAGCTGAAACACTATCCACCATGTTATCAATTACAGAAGGAGCAAGCTGTCTATAGCTTATTTCCGTTGTGTTGACACATGGCATAGAGGAAACAATCTGCATAAATTTGGAAACAGCATCATCTGAGAGGCATCTACTGTGATAATATACTGTATTTCTTTAGGAGCCAAATAGTCAGAAATAGTAAAATCAAAGGTTAACAGACAATGGTCTGACAGTATAGGGTTATGAGGAGACACTACAAGATTTTCTATTTCTATGCCATATGTCAGAACAAGGTCCAATGTATGGTGGAGGTAATGAGTAGAATTTCCTACTTTCTGAGAAAACCCAATCGAGTCTAATATTGAATTAAAAGCCACATTAAGGCAGTCACTATCTACATCCACATGTATATTAAAGTCCCCTACTATAATTATTCTATCAGATTTCAGCACTAAATCAGCTAAGAAATCAGCAAATTCAGATAAAAATTCTGAATAGGTTGATGGGGGACGATAAACTATGGCAAATAAAATTGGGTTTAACCTGAAATTGCTAAAGTGCCCAACACTGAGGACCAGGCCCTCAAAGGAATTATAACATGTTTTTTGCTTTACATTAACTAGTAATTTGGAATGGCAAATTGTTGCTACTCCTCCTCCACGACCAGAACTTCTGGGATTTTGACAGTTTAAATAACCAGAGGGAGTTGATTCATTTAAACCAACATAATCCTCTTGTCCTAACCAAGTCTCTGTAAGGGAAATTAAATCAATCTGATGATCAATTAACAGATCATGGACTAACAGAGACTTGGGAGTTAGAGACCTAATATTTAATAAACCACATTTAATTTTTAAATTATGAGGAGGAACAGAGGCCAAATCATTCAATTTAGAGGCTTTATGTTTAATTTGAGTTTTACCAATATTTTGCTTTATCACTTTGGGATGCTTATGCATTATATTTTTATTTACTTTGGAGGGAGCAGACAACTATTCTCTGATGGGGAAGACAGAGGCTAAGCTGAGGGGTGGCGGATGAAGAGGAGCTGCAGAGAGGCGTGTAAGACTGCGACTCTGCTTCCTGGTCCCAACTCTGAGTAGTCACGGTTTTGGAAATTTGGATAAAAAAGATGCCAGATTGTTAGATAAATGAGAAGCACCATCCAAAGTGGGATGAATGCTGTCTCGTCTCATAAGACCAGGTTTTCCCCAAAAAGAGCTCCAATTGTCAATGTAGCCCACGTCATTTTTAGGACACCACACAGACAGCCAGCGGTTCAAGGATGACGAGCGACTAAACATGTCATCACTGGTCAGATTGGGGAGGGGTCCAGAGAATACTACAGTGGCAGACATCGTTTTTGCAAACTCACACACCGATTCTATATTAAGTTTCGTGACTTCCGACTGCCGGAGACGGATAAGATAAGATAAGATAAGATAAGCCTTTATTAGTCCCACAACGGGGAAATTCCAGGATTGCAACAGCACAGGGATAGCAACACTCAGAGCAACAATCAGAAGGCAAGAAAAAAAACAAGCAAGCAAGAGCAGCTAATAAACATATGTACGTATTACTATAAAATATATATATATACACACACACACAGACACACAGTGCAGAGCATTGTAGCTGGATGGAATAAATATATGAATATATGAACACACAGTGCAGAGCATTGTAGCTAGATGGAATAAATATGTAAATATATAAACACCCACAGTACGGAGCATTGCAGCTAGGTGGAATAAATATGCAAGTATATAAACACACACAGTGCGGAGCAATGTAGCTAGATGGAATAATATGTAGATATATAAATATATAAACACACCCAGTGCTGAGCATTGTAGCTAGATGGAATAAATATGCAAATATATAAACACACACAGTGCAGAGCATTGTTGCTAGATGGAATGAAACAGCATAACCGTCTACTTAGTTATCCTACATGGTATGATTATGTGCCCATACATATTCTCACCCTCCATAGCGACCGGTATGTTCCTAGTTGTATGCCGGAGGGGACCATTGTGTAAGTCTATTGCATCTTTTGCATTCAAAAAACTATTAGTTTGTTACGTCTTTTTGCTATCTCTGCGAGCAGCCCTGCTTAGGTTGTACAGTCTGACAGCCGTTGGTAGGAAGGACCTACGAAACCTCTCGGTTGTGCACCTGGGATGATGTAGTCTGCTGCTAAATGAGCTCCTCAGTGCATTCAGTATGTCCTGCATAGGGTGGAACTCGGACTCCAGCAGAGATGACAGTTTAGCCACCGTCCTTCTCTCTCCTATCTCCTCCATCGGATCAAGGCGCTGCCCCAGGACAGAGCTAGCTTTCTTAATCAGTTTGTTCAGTCTCTTCCTATCGGCTGCAGTAATGCCACTGCCCCAGCAGACCACTCCAAAAGTGATGGCTGATGCCACCACCGTGTCATAGAATGACTTCAGCAGCGCCCCTTGTACACCAAAAGACCTGAGTCTCCTCAGCAGGAACAGCCTGCGCTGTCCCTTCTTGTAGAGTGCATCAGTATTGTGTGACCAGTCTAGTTTATTGTTCAGATGAATACCCAGGTACTTATAGGATGTCACCATCTCGATGTCTGTTCCCTGTATATTTACTGGTACTGTGAGGGGCTGCCCATGCCTGCGGCAGTCCACCACCAGCTCCTTAGTTTTCCTCGCGTTGATCTGGAGGCAGTTCCGATGGCACCAGTCCACGAAGTCCTGGATAAGCCCTCTGTACTCAGCTTCATCTCCATTGGAGATGAGGCCAACGATCGCAGAGTCATCAGAGAACTTCTGTAGATGGCAGTGTGTTGTGTTGTGTGAGAAGTCCGCAGTATAAAGAGTGAACAGGAAGGGAGCCAGCACCGTTCCCTGGGGGGCCCCCGTGCTACTGATGATCGTGTCGGACACACAGTCCCGGGTTCTCACAAACTGAGGCCGGTTCGTGAGGTAGTCCAGGATCCATGATGACAGGTGCTGGTCCACCCCTGCGCGCAGCAGCTTGTCCTTCAGGATCATCGGTTGGATGGTGTTGAAAGCACTGGAGAAGTCAAAGAACATGATCCTCACCATATTCCCGGGCTTCTCCAGGTGGGACAGAGAACGGTGAAGGAGGAAGATCACCGCATCCTCCACCCCAATGCCATGCTGGTAGGCGAACTGGAGTGGATCCATCGCTGGTTCCACCAGGGGGCGGAGGTGAGCAAGGAGCAGTCTCTCCAGGGTCTTCATCAAGTGGGACGTCAAGGCCACCGGTCTGTAGCTGTTCAGGTCTTTGGGGTGGGAAGTTTTTGGTACAGGTACCACACAAGATGTTTTCCACAGCTGTGGTACCCTCCCCAGTTTCAGGCTCATGTTGAAGATATACGTCACAATCCCACACAGCTGGTCTGCACAGGACTTGAGGAGCTTTGCGCTGATGCCGTCCGGTCCCGGCGCCTTCCTCGCCTTGATCTTCCTCAGCTCCGTCCTCACCTGGGTCCTGGTCAGGGTCAGGATGGGGGGCTGTGTGTTGGGAGTGGGGGGGTGTTGGTGGAGTGGGGAGTGGGCAGCAGGACTTGATTTCTTTAGAGGCAGCAGTGGTTGTTGTGCAGTCAGGGGGGAGGGCGGTTGGTCAAATCTATTGAAAAACAGATTCAGGTTGTTCGCCCACTCCCTGCCCCCTGTGGCCTGGGGGGAGGTATTCTGGAGCCCCGAGATGGTTTTGAGGTTTCTCCAGACCCCGCTGATGTCGCTCTGTTGCAGCTTGTCCTCCATCTTCTTCCTGAAGCTGTCCTTGCCTTCTCTGATCTTTCTCCTCAGCTCCCTCTGTACGGACTTCAGCATCTCCCTGTTCCCTGACCTGAAGATCCTCTTCTTCTCTCTCAGAAGTGTTTTTATCTCAGGGTTGATCCAGGGTTTGTTGTTTGAGTGACGCCGTATGGTCTTGGTGGGAACGGATTTGTCCACACAGAAGCTGAGGTAGCCCGTGAAGGTGTGAATGAGGCCATCGATGTCCTCACCATGTGGATCGCAGAGCTGCTTCCAGGCGGTGGCTTCAAAACAGCCCTTTAGGGTGTCCATTGTCTCCTCAGACCATAACTCCACAGTGTGCATGGCCGGAGGTTGTCTGTGCACTAGGGGTTTGTACACCGGCCGGAGATGAACCAAGTTGTGATCCGATCTCCCGAGTGGGGGGAGTTGTGATGAGGTGTACGCCTCCTTAGTGTTTGCGTAGAATAAATCCAGTGTTTTATTGTCTCTAGTGTGGCATGTGACATACTGGGTGAACGTGGGTAGAATGGGAGACAGTGAAACATGGTTGAAATCGCCTGAGATGAGGAGAAGAGCATCTGGGTGTTCTGTCTGCAGCCTGCTGGTTACTGAATGGATGACGTCACGTGCTGTCCCAGCGTTCGCCGTCGGATTTGCATAAACAACAATGCAGATCACGTGTGAGTGTTCTCTCGGGAGATATGTAGGCCTCATGCTAACAGCTAGCAACTCAATGTCTTTGCTGCAGTGTCGTTGTTTAACAGTGATATGTCCCGGTCTGCACCAGTTGTTGTTAACATACATTATCACTCCACCGCCCCTAGCCTTGCCACTGTCTGGTGTTCGGTCAGCTCGTATCATGTGAAAACCCTCCAGCTCAATGTTAGCATCTGCTGCTAGTTCAGTTAGCCACGTCTCAGTAAACAAAAGGAGAGAGCACTCCCGGTATGTGCTATCATAACGGGAGATAGCCGCTAGCTCATCTAACTTTCCCAGTATCGACCGTACATTTCCCATGACAACAGATGGAAGGGAGGGTCTGTACCTTATATTTTTTGTCCTCCGCCTTACTCCAGCCCGGCAGCCGCGGCGTTTTCGCCTCAGTTCTCTCGGTATGTCGAGTTTTTCCAATGGGACCGGGTGGCGGTTGAATGCTAGCAGCTGTTCTCTGCTGTATCGTATCCTGCTATAGACAGTGGCTCCGTCCACCGGCTCAGGAGACATTTAGGACGATCTGTGTGTCCGTGATATAAGTGGGGTGAAAAAAAAAAAAAAAGACGGATCAAAAGAGAGAGGAAGGGAAAAAGACTCGGAATCGAGCCGCTGTTGCAAAAGGCAGCCGACTCGTGTGGCGCCGAGAGAAAAAAAAAAAAAAAAAAATGTCATGATAATAAACACGATGAAATATAATGGACAAGGCAAGAAGGTAATAGATAAATAATAATCTTAAACAAGACTGAAAGCCCAATCAAGATACAATAATAGAATTAAACCTGCAAGCAGGTGTAACCGGACCTTCGCCCCCCGCACGCCCGCGGAACCCGTCGCCCGTCGTCCCTTGCTGGCTCGGAAAATGTGCCGTCATCACTGCAAGGGCTGCATGAATAATGAAGTAAACCATATGGCGCAGATCAGACACACCCGCTGAGGAAAAACATGGATGTCATTAATGCCGGCGTGAATAACAATTGTGGAGTATTTACAGTTACTTTTAGCCAGCATTTTCAAATTCGACTCGATGTCGCCTGCTCTGGCCCCAGGAATACATTGGACTATGGCCGCTGGAGTCTCTAGGTTCACGTTTCTGACTACAGAGTCGCCAATGATCAGAGTTTTTTCCTCAGCGGGTGTGTCTGATCTGCGCCATATGGTTTACTTCATTATTCATGCAGCCCTTGCAGTGATGACGGCACATTTTCCGAGCCAGCAAGGGACGACGGGCGACGGGTTCCGCGGGCGTGCGGGGGGCGAAGGTCCGGTTACACCTGCTTGCAGGTTTAATTCTATTATTGTATCTTGATTGGGCTTTCAGTCTTGTTTAAGATTATTATTTATCTATTACCTTCTTGCCTTGTCCATTATATTTCATCGTGTTTATTATCATGGTTCAGTATTCCTTATCCTGCCTTACCATGGTGGCGTATTATTATTATTGTTTTTTTGTCTTCTGGCTGAATCTGGTTTGGTATTCTTTTGTTATGCCCTCCATGCTTTTACTTTGATAGTGTCCTTTGTTTACTTTCTTTACCATTTAGCTAGTTTCACGGTAGTCTTCAGATGTTCGCATTTTAGTTAATTATCCTCACTCCCGTTCCATGCACTTGTTCCCATTTGTTCCCATTTCCCTTGCCTGAGCGGTGTTAGATGCTAATAAATAGTTTTATTTTTGATAGTTTTTATTACTTTTTTCTAGATGTAGGGGGGGGGGAATTGATACAGCTTAATATCATGGTGCTTTGTGGTGATGATACTTTATCAATTCAAAGACACCAGTATTGTGATACTTCAGTGAAAATTATTAGTAAATGTTGCAAATACAAATTTACCTATTGAGGTAACAGAGTACTAAAAATAACTGACATTTCAGTCCACTAGATGGTGCTAAATGCTTACTGTCTGGTTAGGTCAGCACAACAAAGGGGAGACTCCTGAGATCTAGCCAAGGGTTGAACAAGATTTTATTTATTTAGCGAATGCAAAGTCCTCAAGCCAAGCAGTTGCCTCCTGGTTTGCTGTATGGAGGGTGTGTAATCCTCCTTCCAGTCTTTGGAGCGGGCAAGCCTCTATGATGTGTTCCATTGTTTGCTCCTCTCCACATGCGCACAGTGGGCTTCATCTTGAACAAGATGAAGTGCCATGACACGGAGCACATTTGGTGAACCGTGCTCACGTCTCCAGTTCTGTCTAGATTATGTTCTGTACTTTCCCCACCTCAGTGTTGTTATTGAATTGGAATTTGGTTTTGTCTGTATTTTCCTTTTCTCTGGTTTATTTTGTATTTGAGGTTGGGTTTGTCTGTATTTCGTTATATCAGTTTGCCCTTTGAGTTTTCCTTTTGTTTTATCTCAGTTTGGTTTAGTCATGTATGTTTATTTTATATATTTCTGTATCATTTGTATTTCAATTTAGTCGTCCTGTGTTTAGACTTTAGTCCACTCTTACCTTCGCCTTCAGTTCCCCCTCTTTTGCAACTCAGGTATTTTGTAGTATTTGGTTTAATTCCCCCTTTATAAACTTTCCTTATTTTATGGTCTGTTTCTTCTGTGCTTTGATTTTGTCTAGATTCTTTATTTACTTCTGGTTCAAGTTCAGTTCGTGGTTTGTCCCAGCTGTCTCTATTTTGTATTGATTACTCCTCGCTCAGGTTTCCCACATCTGTCCTCATTTGTAATCAGTTCCTCCTGACCTATTTAAGGGCAGTTGTGCCTTTACTCTGCACCGTGTCCTAATCAAGTTCAAATGGTTTAGTCTGCGTCAGTCCTCTCACTGTATCCTACTGTTGTATCCGGTTTGGATTTTTGTGTTTTCATTAGACGTTTGGCAACTCACAGTTCTGCGCCTGGGTCTCCATTCATTGCCCGGAGGGCAATTCATGACACGAAGAATGGGATGGGTATGTTATGTTGGTAAAGCGATAACCAAAGACAAGACTGAATGTTGAACTGAACACGACTTTATTGTAGACTCACTCTCATAATACAAGGCACTGCCGTCAGGCTGAGAGGAGGTCAAGAGACTGCCCCTCCTCCTCACTGCCCTCTTATACTCCGGGTGGCGGCGGAACCGGAAAGGTGGAGCCACCACCCGTGTCACACAATAATACATCCCAATAACAAGATAACCCCCCCCCCCCCCAAAAAAAAATGGTCCAACACACGCATACAATCGAAACCCTCCACAATTTGGAACCCGAATCATGCACTAAAACTAAGCAGAAATACGTAAACGATCTATCACACTCTCTCAAAACAACTAAAACTAGGGGGGAACAGGTGGACTACCGTCCCACCCCCACACGGCAAGACGGATTATTCTGCCGTCTGAGCTGAATAAAAAACAGTCCATATAAACTAAAATACTGGCGTGGTCCTAAAATAGTATAAAACAACCCCTTTTACAGAACTAATGTACAACCTGGTTATCCCCCATTTCCACACATCATATACATTTTCCCAACCATCAGTCTGCCCCAGTAGGGAAACCACCCCCTGGAAAACCTTCAGATGGTTCCCCACTGGTGTACCGTCTTTTCTTCGCTCCTGGGGATGATCCACATCAGAGCCCAAATGCCTCCTTCTCCTCACGGAAGCATCGCAGCTCATTGAGATGTCTCCACGAGCCATCAGACAGCTGGAGATAGCCATCCTCCCCAACAGCCACCACCTGCAGCTGCCCCTGGTCATCTTCTCGGCAACGTTTACCCCAAACACCTCTTGACCGGGCCTCCTCTCTGGGTTGAACCAACTCTGCGACCCCCAGAGGAGCCCTATTCGGCTTCCAGTGTCTCTGTTTGGCACGTTGTTTCATCATGCCAGCCGGTCCTGCCCTGTTCTCTTTCATTCTTGCTGCCGGCAAAGCCGTTGTGACCCCCTGCTCACTGGTACCTTCCAGCCGAACTCCAGGAACAGAATGGGCCCTCCACACGTCTCCATCCGCTCTCACGGGCGTCCCAATGCACTGCCCAGTTCCCTCAGCTAGGGTTACTTGGGCACTGGCACCGGGACCCTCCTGCGATGGCCCTGGGTGGGGTTGGTCCTGCTCATTGTCCAGAATACTAGGCAACAGTTCGTCCCACACAGCTTTGCCCACCACTCACGGAACCGGCCGGTCCCACAAACCACAGCCCAACCACTCTTCTCCAACGCTGCTGGTGATGGTGAAGCCCAATCCATAAAAGAGATCACACCCCATGATGTTCTCACCGTTGGCAGTCACGATGAACTTCAAGCTGGACACCTCCACCGACTTGTACCAAGCCATCAGTTCCAACGACCCCACTGTGGCCAATCTTCCTCCACCATACCCACACAGCGGCGCTGAATGACCTCTCTTCCGATAATGTGGGAAGAAACTCCTCACGGTGGACCAACTCAACACGGATCTCACTGCACCCATGTCAATCAGTAGCGGCACCACTATCTCGTCCAGTTCCACCATACAATAGGAACGACCATCAGTACTCGAGAATACGGTGTGACCGTGGGAGTTGTAGAGGGGGGGGGTCCTCGTTGCATCTTGGATCCCCTCGCTCAAACCTACAACATGCCCTGACAAAATGATGCAGGAGTCCACACTTGCCGCAGCGTCTTCCTCTTGCCGGACACTCTCTAGACTTATAATGGTGCTTGGTGGACCCACAACCCAAACACCTGGGCGATACCAGGGCGGACCTCATTCTCACAGCGTTAGCGTTGTCTCCATCTTCCATGGCATCATCGCTGTCCGGGTCCACTGACTGCGCCTTCGACTGTGGTTCAAAATGGCGGAGTGCTGCTCTTTCACCGAGCTCTCGTGATAGCTTGTCTGCCGCCTCACACTGCTGAGCTAACTTGATAGCCATGTGTTAGGAGCTTCAACCTTGCTGCCGAGCAATGAGTATGTTCTGCCAGCTGGTCGCGAACCATGTCTTCCTGTAATGCTCCAAACTGACAGTCCTTGGCCAGCTGACATAGGTCTGCTACATACTGCTACACTGACTCGCTGGTCCGCTGGTGGCGCTGCCGAAACTGAATCCTCCTGACAATGACGTTTTCCGGGGCGCGAAAATGTTGCGCCATTAGCTCAACCACATCATCAAAGCTATCACTGTTGCCCATAGTACTAAGGATACACTGTCCTTCCATTCCCAAGTTGTGAACCAAGAGTGCCCGTGCCCGCAACTTCTCCAGACTACCAAGGTTCAGTGCCACCAAGTAATTCTGAAATGCAGCAAACCACCTCGCCCAAGGGACTCGCAGACCTGACAACAGACACATTATAAAGTATGCTGATGACTCAGTCATTGTCAGTCTCCTCCAGGATGGTGAGAGTGGCCACGGCCCAGTAGTTGATGACTTTGTTCACTGGTGTGAGGATTCCTACCTGCAGCTGAATACAACAGAAACTAAAGATATGATTATTGACTTTAGGAGGAAAACTCCCAGGCACAAAGTCACCATACTAAAAGGCCAGACCACCGAATGTGTACAATCGTACAAATATCTTGGGACGATTATTGATAGTAAATTAAACTTTGAAGTGAACTGTGAAAGGGTGTGCAAAAAGGGTCAGCAAAATTTGCATTGTTTGAGGAAACTTGCACACTTCCAAATTGACCGAACCATAATGACTATGTTTTATCGGGCTTTTATTGAATCTGTTTTATCCTTTTCTTTAATGTCATGGTTTGGTCAGATAAAACTGAAGCAGAGGAAATCCTTGGATCAGGTAGTTAGATGGTCCAGTCGTTTGCTTGGTGAGTCACAGCTGAGCCTGACATCCCTGTACACCAGACAAGTACAGAGGATGGCCGACTTGATTTTAAATGATGACTCCCACCCTTTGCACTGCACCTTTCAGCTTCTTCCCTCTAGACGGAGGTTTGCTGTCCCAAAAAGCAAAACCCAGCGCTACAAAAACAGCTTTGTCCCTGCTGCTGTCAAAGAGTTGAACAAGCTATAAAATTATATTGTACATATTTTATATTTACCTATTTTGTAAGATGTGTGGCTGTGTTTGTGTCTATGTTGAATGTAATTAGTGGCTTGTAAATATGGATGTCACCAGACTGCAAAACAAATCTACCTACGGGTACAAATAAAGTAACCTGAACCTGAACCTGACCACCAGGGAGCTCCAAAAACGGCCGAATAGTAGAAACCCCCACGTCCATATTTTTACCCTTATCGCCAAATGTTATGTCGGTAAAGCGAGAACCAAGGACGAGACTGAATGTTGAACTGAACACGACTTTATTGTAGACTCACCCTTATGATACAAGGCGCTGCCATCAGGCTGAGAGGAGGTCAAGAGACCGCTCCTCCTCCTCACTGCCCTCTTATACCCCAGGTGGCGGCGGAACCAGAAAAGTGGAGCCACCACCCGTGTCACACAGTAATACGTTCCAATAACAGCATAACAGGGTAATCACTTTATATGGTGTCTCAATACTCAGTGTATGGCAAGATCTTGATAATATCATATTGCAGCCCAAGTACTGTGATAATGTTGTATTGTGGGGCCTGTGGTGAATCCAACAATACTTTTTTCTTTTTAAATATTGGAGCTTTTTCTTAAATTGATAAATTCTTTATTTTTGTTACATTTTTCTGGTGAATGTATACTTTTTTTCTCAAATTTGTGATTCTTTTCCTCACAAATTTGTGTTTTTTAACTAAATTTTGTTCCATAAAGTCACTTCTTTTCACTCCTAGATTTTCAGCTGTCCACTTGTACATATCCCATATATAGAAAGGGCAATGTTAACAATAAAAGATTTAATTCTGCTGGGCAAAGTGAAGTTTCAGTTTTACCTTTAAATTATCAAAGTATCAAAGTAACCCAAAGTATCGCAAAAAGTAAAGTTTTTCTTCATAAATGTACTCAAGTAAAACATATTATACAATAAAACTACCCAGTAAAGAAAAAATGTATGAAAAGAGGACTTTTATTTGAGTAAATAGAACTAGTTATTTCCCACCTCTGATTTAAATGATTTCTCTAAATAGAGAAGAGCTAATGTAGGATCTAAACTGACTGAATACAGAATAAATTAGGATTACTATAGAAAACTATGCCACCAATAAAATTTTCATTGCACTGCGTTCAGTTTTTATTTATGGGGGGAATGGCTAGAAAAATGGGACTCAGCTTACGTGTGTGGTTAAACTTAGCTAACTGTGTTCTGACTGGAAATTTATGTCATAAAGTGATAATGCATAATATTTCACACACTGTAGTGCCATAAAGTTTATAATAGCATACAAATGAAAAAGAAATTGGATAATAATAATAATAATAATAATGGATTAGATTTATATGGTGCTTTACATGTCAAGTGACATCTCAGATTGCTTACAGTGACTCCATTATTCATTCATTCCAGACAGACATTGATGATGGTAAGCTACTACTGTAGCCACAGCTGCCCTGGGGCATACTGACGGAAAAGTGGCTGCCAATCCGCGCCAACGGCCTCTCCGCCCACTACCGAACATTTATACACATTCATACCCAGTGTAATGGACACTGAAGGCAAGATGGGTAAAGTGTCTTGCCCAAGAACACAACAACAGGATGTCTGGGGATTCAAACTGCCAACTCTCTGGTTATTGGATGACCCGCTCTACCTCCTAAGCCACTGCCACCCACATTTCCCTCCTCTATTCCATTTTTGCTGAGCACCAAGCTGGACGGCAGGAAGTTCCATGTTTATATGGTCTTTGGCATGACCCGGGCGGGACTTGAACCCCGACCTCCCGGTTGTGGGGCGGATGCTCTACCTTTAGGCCACCACTCCAGTGGATAAACAGAACAGCCTGAAATCAAGAACAACTAGAAGAGATAACTATTGAGATGACTTCTGTCCGTAAACATGAAATTACACAAATATGTTACAGCTATCACACACATGCAATAGCACAAGGATTTAATAGGAATTCCTCAAATTCTCAGGAGAAGTGTGTGTGTGTGTGTTTAGGGCATTAGCTGATGAGATTTGGTCATTGCAAAACAAGTGAGGTTGCAGAGTTGTGTCTTCAGCAATTTAGGTCATGCGCCTCATAGTTTACTTTGTGTGTGTGTGTGTGTGTGTGTGTGCGTGCATGTGCGTGTGTGTGCATGCGCACGTGTGCATAAGCTGGTGACTCCTCCAGACTCTGCGGTTGAAAACGTTTATGCCTGGAAGCGGTAAAACTGACCAAGTAGACGTGAATGCCGGTGGACACATGCACATACCTCTGACTGATGCCCTGGAGCGCACACGGTCACACAAACCCTCAGTGGAACCGCTTCCACTGACACAAACCCTCATGTGTGCTATTTATCCAGACAATCTGTGTTTGTGCTGATGTCGTACACCCGGTCTCAAAGACTCCACAAGTCTGTGCTCGTATTTACACAAACAGACAAGGGTCTTAGTGCCCGTTGTTCTCGTCACGCTGTAACGCCTAATTTTAACCCCCGTGATGATAATCCATAACCTTTCCAGATTAGCGGCGACTTAGGCGATAATGAGTTTTCTCCAAGGACCTCAGAGAGAAGTCAAAAGACATGAAATGTATACCTTTATTAATATGCAGAAAATCAAATAAGAAAGCAAAACACATATACATCTGTCATTTTTTAAACCTCTCCCCTAATGTTTTTTGATGGCTCTTAGACTCTCTCAGCCATAAACACACAAGTCCAGAGCAGCAATCTAAGTAATTGAAAAGCCTTTCTCAAGAGCGAACTCTCTTCACCTCACACTGAGCCGTTCCTTAAAAGCCTTGGCCTCCTTCAACCCCTGAACACCACCACTAATCACCTCCTAGCCCGCTTTCTAACTCTGAAAGCATGGCCGTATGGCGGGTGTGCGTGTGTGCAAGGACACATACAAATATAAGAAGTTTCTTCTCCTTGTGCTTCTTCTTTGCTCGGCTTGACAGCGCCAGAATTAATAAACATGGTCAGGGGCAAATTTGGTAGATGTAGGAAAAGATGGTCAGCTGAAAGTAAAGAAGATCCAGATGCAGCAGCTGAGATGGAGCAGGCTGAATTAAAGGTTTTGGGGAGGCACAGGTGTCACTGGCATGTCACACTGACTAGTAACAGTATGTTTAATCGCACAAGGTACACTCTGTGATAATGTGTTTTGAGTTTTGTGATTGAATTTACAGTGGGGCAAAAAAGTATTTAGTCAGCCACCAATTGTGCAATTTCTCCCACTTAAAAGATGAGAGAGGTCTCCAATTTTCATCATAGGTATACCTCAACTATGAGAGACAAAATGAGAAAAAAAAATCCAGAAAATCACATTGAAGGATTTTTAATGAATTAATTGGTAAATTCCTCAGTAAAATAAGTATTTGGTCACCTACAAACAAGCAAGATTTCTGGCTCTCACAGACCTGTAACTTCTTCTTTAAGAGGCTCCTCTGTCCTCCACTCGTTACCTGTATTAATGACAGCTGTTTGAACTCGTTATCAGTATAAAAGACACCTGTCCACAACCTCAAACAGTCAGACTCCAAACTCCACTATGGCCAAGACCAAAGAGTTGTCAAAGGACACCAGAAACAAAACTGTAGACCTGCACCAGGCTGGGAAGACTGAATCTGCAATAGGTAAGCAGCTTGGTGTGAAGAAATCAACTTTGGGAGCAATTATTAGAAAATGGAAGACATACAAGACCACTGATAATCTCCCTCGATCTGGGGCTCCACGCAAGATCTCACCCCGTGGGGTCAAAATTATCACGAGAACGGTGAGCAAAAATCCCAGAACCACATGGGGGGACCTAGTGAATGACCTGCAGAGAGCTGGGACCAAAGTAACAAAGGCTACATCAGAAACACATTATGCCGCCAGGGACTCAAATCCTGCAGTGCCAGACGTGTCCCCCTGCTTAAGCCAGTACATGTCCAGGCCCGTCTGAAGTTTGCTAGAGAGCATCTGGATGATCCAGAACAGGATTGGGAGAATGTCATATGGTCAGATGAAACCAAAATAGAACTTTTTGGTAAAAACTCAACTTGTCGTGTTTGGAGGAGAAAGAACACCATACCTACTGTGAAGCATGGGGGTGGAAACATCATACTTTGGGGCTGTTTTTCTACAGAGGGACCAGGACGACTGATCCGTGTAAAGGAAAGAATGAATGGGGCCATGTATTGTGAGATTTTGAGTGAAAACCTCCTTCCATCAGCAAGGGCATTGAAGATGAAACGTGGCTGGGTCTTTCAGCATGACAATGATCCCAAACACACCGCCTGAGCAACGAAGGAGTGGCTTCGTAAGAAGCATTTCAAGGTCCTGGAGTGGCCTAGCCAGTCTCCAGATCTCAACCCCATAGAAAATCTTTGGAGGGAGTTGAAAGTCTGTGTTGCCCAGCAACAGCCCCAAAACATCACTGCTCTAGAGGAGATCTGCATGGAGGATCATTGCCAACAAAGGGTATATAAAAAAGTATTGAGATGAACTTTTGTTATTGAACAAATACTTATTTTACCGAGGAATTTACCAATTAATTCATCAAAAATCCTTCAATGTGATTTTCTGGATTTTTTTTTTTTCTTATTTTGTCTCTCATAGTTGAGGTATACCTATGATGAAAATTGGAGATCTCTCTCATCTTTTAAGTGGGAGAACTTGCACAATTGGTGGCTGACTAAATACTTTTTTACCCCACTGTATACTCCCAAAATTTTGAACATAGTATGAAAGCGTTTTTGGCTTGCAGGGAGTTGTCAAAACCGTCTTCAAATTTCAGAGGCAGTGAACTTCTGGTGCCCGTGTGGTGCACCCATACATGCGTGAACACAAAGGTGGGGAAAAAAAATCCAATGCATTTTTGATTTTCAGCTGGACAGAACCATCAAGTCAAAGGACCCGCATGAAAGAATCAGATGAAGGATGTGATTCATCCACTTAAACATATTATACACTATATGAGATTAAATAATCAGAGTGCCGAACCCGTAACGTGTAGGACTGTTGAACCACAGCAAAAACATGAAATTACTCTGTAGCATGGGGAGTGGTAGGTTTGGATAGCTTTTTTCCCTTAATAAATGAAATCATCATCTAAAAACTGCATTTTGTATTTACTCAGGTTATCTTTGTCTAATATTAAAATTTGTTTGATGATCTGAAACATTTAAGTGTACCAAAAATGCAAAAATATAAGAAATCAGGAAGGGGGAAAATACTTTTTTACAGCACTGTAGCTTTTTATTTCTGAAATTAGGACAAGTGAATGGGGACTTCTGCACAGGTGCTTTATTCTACAGCGTTGACCATACAGTTCCAGCTATTCACTAGTCATACATAATAAGATCCTCTATTAGCCTGTATAATAATAGCACATAGCATCTGCCAAAGGGTGTTGTATGGAGAGATGTCATGGTTGACATGTTTATAGAGCTTCAGATGTTAATGTCTATAGTGAAATCAGGAAGTCTGTATCAGTTAACACTGTTAGAATACCGAATGCTACCTTCATTTGACGTTTCAGCAGTGGTAACTGATTACCATCGACGGCCAGGTAGTATTGACGGCAGAAATCCACTGCAGAATCATGTCTGCAGCATTGACGTTCACTTCCCTCCAATGGTGCGTCTGGAAGAAAGAAGCCCAACATCTCTCTAAGGGCCAAGATTTGTCCCTTTCACATGCTGATTCTCTATGACTGAGACCGAGACCGTCCTCACAGTGGACCTGACCAAGTTCAACATTATATAAATACGGTGTCTCTGTCAGTCATGGACTTTCCCTCCATGATCATATTACCAATGACACTTCTTCTTCTTCTTCTTCTTTTAGATTTGATTGGCGGTTGGCAACTAGCTTACAGGTGCATTACCGCCACGTACTTCACTCTATATCATCACTCTATATACTTACCAGTGACACTATCCGTGAACGATACCATCCGTGAACGATACCAGCAGCAGCCGCCTGTTGAAAAACAAGTCCAGAAACGCAGACTGCGGTGGGTTGGCCATGTCTGCAGAATGAGCACTGAACGCCTGCTGCACCGACTCAACTACCCATGCACTGGAGAATCCCACACGGTGGACCGAAAAAAAGCATGGGCTAAGTAAATTGAGGATGACTTAAAACCTTGGCGCATCGACCTCAGTCAAGCTAAGGCCAGCACCGTGGACCATAAAGCATGGGAGAGCATTGTCAATGGCATTTGACAGCCTGTGGCACTCACAGCAGCGTACTGGTTGTGAGGACAACCTCTCCCTCCAGCTATGGACCTAAGAAAAAGAAGAATACATCATTTTTTTAGAGCTATTTCATGCAGGTTCTACCCTGTAGGGTCAACCCAAGGCACACATATGCAGCAAACAATCACGCTGTTTAATCTGTCGATACAACAGCTGTCACGTGGATTGCTGGCAGATCAAACTTTTTTAAGTCTTACCCCCAATTTCCATGGTCTCCAAATGCAGTCTGTTCTGGCTGTGATATAGTTTGGCACTCCCCACCAGCTGTTTTTGTGTTTTGAAGTGGCACAGATCAGAATAAGGTTCGCATGACAAGATCATGCATGAATTATATAAAATAATGTCAGAGCTCGAGACAGACCAAGAGAGATTGATCGTGATCATGTGATCACCAGTGGCAGCTCATCAGAGGAGGCAGGGGAGGCAGAGGCGGAGCCTCTTCAGAAATTTGAGAAGAAAATGAGAAGAAATGATGCATATATTGGCATAATAAATGTATTATTTAGTGTGAATTTTTTTTCTTTCTAAGTATTGCTGTTTCACTGAAGTTGCCCTCTGGTGATGTTTAATGTGATATTATTGTGTAGCTTGTAGTCAGAATCCTGTGAGAAGTCCAAAGGAGATAAAAACAGGCTTGGCACTGTGGGAACATTAATCAGCCAATCAGAAATTAATTGGTGTTTGTTGCTATGTAAAATGAAAGGAGGCAAGCCTCCATTCTGAAATTATTTAGCCAATCAGTAATCAGTTTTTGTATGTTGCTATGGAAATTTTTCTGTCTCCTTGCATTGAAGAAAAAAAAATGTAGTAGTAGTAGTAGATTAGTTTATTTGACAGGGACAGTGGGTAAAACTCTTACTTCTTAACCAATCACAATCAGTCTTTTGACACTGTCATTGTGTCACTGCATTTCAACTATCATCTACAGTGCTGATTACAACCAGTGAACACAGAGGAGCTATCATGCAGTGTTTACTTGTAAACTAACAAGTTTTGGAACACCAGCTTCAGATAAAAAACAGCCCAAGGCCTTCAGCGAAACTGAGCATGATAAAGAAGTCAGGTGCAGTATGGCGCTCTTTCAATCAGTATACTTATGGATGAGTGGAGTGGCTAACCGTCTTGGCAATACTAGCCTTGTATATTGTTTGATGAGGCAAACTCAAATATCAACCATTACATTACAACTGATTTGATGACATGAAGAATTTATCCAGAGCCATGGAAAGAAACAGTAACCAGTGAATTAAAATATATTTCCACCCTGTATGCATCTATGCCTGTATGCTGTTTTATTGTCAGCCTTTAATATGATTGTGGAAATATTTTTCATTGGCACTAGGGTTACGATGTGTCGTCAACTTTTCTTGGTCCGATTTCATCATGCTGAGTGAGACTTGAGCAGGCTGATGTAGTCTTGTCTTGAACAGTGTGATGGTCAGCATAGTGATTGTTAGTTTCTTGGTGATTTGCAAGAGCTGCAGACTTCGTTTGTGGAGCTACAGAATCGGGGTCCTCGCAAGTGTAGGTATGTCTTGTGCTTGTGTAATTTGCCTTCTCAGTGGGATCACTCATGAGCTGCTATTGGTCATAACAACAAGGAAGCGAGACTTGCTGTCTATCCATTCATCGGGATTCATGGGCTTCAATAACGAAGCCTTCAGATGTTAATTCTGTGAAGTGTTTGTTATGTCCAAGTTTGTACCTTTTTTGACACAGTGGTAGCGGAGTAGGCCTCAGATAATAATGAGTGATCCTTAAATAATTTCTTAATGAATAAACATGCAGTAGATACCACAGCATTCTTGCGTGCTAGATATGGCATCTGTCAAAAGTAGACTCATTGTGTATTTTTAGTGAGCCGGATCTGTTCCATAACATACCGTATCTGGTGGAGAGTAGAACTTATCTTTCTTTAGAATGTGATAATACAGTATGTGTACTCCTAAAACCCTTTCCTAAACTCTATAGAATCCCATGGAGAACTACTAGTATACAAGTTAAAAAATGTTCAGGAAAATTTGTCGTCTCTTAAGGTGTGGAAAGTCAGATAAGTGGGAATTTGTTCGTGCTGCTTTACAGGCAGACACGCCTGTATAGCGATGAGTTCAGCGACGAGTTCCTCCAGAGTCGTGGTCTGTCCCAAGTCGCAGCTCTGGTTTGTAAAGCTCACAGACCTGTGCTCATCTTTGGATAATATTAAAGAGCCAAAGCAGGCAACATTTCTGGTAATTCTGGTAGTTCAACGTCACATACAGTATATGTTATACTTTGAGTCATGGCTGAAGGCAGAAATGAATCATGGAAGTCTAATCTCTCCTCTCTCTGGACAGGTCTCCCACTGGGTGGATATTTTTAGGCAGGAAAACGAGTCGGCAGCCTAGACTCATTCCAGGATACAAGAACATGTCGTTCAACAATCAGCTGTTGATAAATGGTATTCTTAGAATTTTGAAAAGAAGTGTTTTACTTTACTTTTGTGTTGTTGTTTTTTTTTGACAAATCTATAATTTTGTGATATATCATACTGTACTTCCCATATTATACGTATTCTTTAAATATGACCACAATGCTGTAATTTATAGTGAGGCATGTTCTTGGAATACATGAACAATCTGCAACATATCCTTCATGACATAAATCTTAGATGGAGATGGAGGTTGATGGAACATTGTGGCAGTGACATTTTACATCTCAATCTTCTACCCTCTAATTACTGTAAAGGTTATTTTCTGCTGCAGGATTAATTGCTGTTTTTTTTCCCTTTAACAGTTACTCCATTACATCTAGGTACACAGTAGCAAGACATTTTCTTCTGGGATGTAACTGCGGAGCTCTGTAAGTGCTGAACATGGTACTACCTTTTGTACTTGCGGCCTAAATAAACACCCATGGGAGTTTCTTTGGGAAATATTGCTGCTGTCCTCTGAGCATGAAGAATTAGTGTTTGAAATACAAACTGCTAGGAGCTGCAAGGCCTGTGACACAAAGAAAAATATAATCCGCCCTGCACTGGAGATGGGGAAAAAAATCCAACTGCCTCACATTGAAGTTCTTTCGATGTACTAAATTACTTTAGTATTTTGAGGGTTTAATCAAGGACAGACAATGCTGTGGTATCTCTTTTTCTCCAGTCTCAGTAATCGTTAAGCTCTCAGCGCACACACACTGCATCACTAACCACACCGGTAGACACAAATAGGCACGAGCTTGACACACACACACACACACACACACACACACGGATGGACTATACCCCTTGCCCGCACATATGCCAGTTCACGTGCAACTCCCTTGGGTGGTGTCAGAGCCTGACTGATGAAAACACTGCGGTGGTGGTGGTGTCAACGCCATAAAACAAAGGCTGCAGTGTAGATGAGCTGCCATCCGTACCTCAGGTGATGGATTTCACCAGGAGCACATTTGCTGCTGAAAACCGACCGTTTAGTCTCCTCACCGCTCTTTCTTCCCCCTCCCTGTTCTCTTTAATTCTTTTTTCTGTCCACTCTGTCTCTCTATCGGAGCTTTATTTGTCTTTTTGCATGTTCTGCCCTAATGTGGAGGCGCTGCTCTTTTTTCTTCTGTTCTCTGTCTTTTTTTCTGCTTTGTATTTACAATGATTGGTGCCCTTCAGTTGTCTCCAGAGTTGAATGGCCTTTACAAAAAGAACACATCTGTTCCCTGCCTTTCCCCAGACTGTCTGTTTCGCCGTTGTTGGTCTTCTCTCTTCTCCACTCCACTTGTCTGCACACGTCTGCCACAAACCCGCCTCAGACTATCTTTTGTCCATTCAATATCCGTCACAGGTGAAAGGGTCATAGCGAGCTCCAATATCCTTTAAACCCTCTCAGAAATAAGGGCCGCCTGTATCGAGCAAATGCTTTCCACAGGTGAAAAGTGTCAGACAGAAAAATTGTCAGATTTTAGCTTTATTTCAATAGAAATGTTTTTCCATTTTGACTTTGTGGATGTTATTTGAAGTTTTTCCCACCCTGGAATAACTACAAATGTTATTTTCTGCTTCATAGTTAGCGTCTCTTCTTCCTTAGTCAGTTTTTCTTGGCCTGTCCTTGCTACTGATAATACCTCTGTCTGCCAAGAATGTGCCACTAGTCCAGCAAAAGCTAGCGGTAGTCAAATACTTTGCAAGCAGTTTCATGAAATGGTCAGTCAGAAAGCAACTCATACTAGCTCGGACGTTGCCCAGGTTTGCAAAGTCAGGAGTTCCTGGCAGCAGAGGGCGGGGGACAGAGCTGCGTAGAGGAATCTGATCAGACTTAAATGAAACAGTCATTGTCGCCCGTGACAGACTGCTATGATGATGATGATGATCAAAACTTTTTGGCTTCCCTTCAGTCAGACAGATTACTTAATAATAACAGTCTATACCGATAGATCTGCGTTAAGCTGCATTTGACGATGACTCAGAATCTTGCAATGTTATTGGGTGTGCAACACGGCTCGATGAAATATGCAAAAACCCCTAAACCGTGCAACTATTAGTAGGGGATGAAAGATCACAGAGACAGATTATGTTCACGCCAGGGAGCCTCAGCAGCGACTGTTTCCCAATGATCGTAAGTAGTCCCACTGCATAACAATCTCCCCCCCAACAAGAATGCGGGTTAATATCAGGCAATTACAGTGTGCATGCTTCTTTTGGGTGTTTTGCAGCAAGATGACCATGGAGGATGAATATAAATTCTTCATCTACGAAAACTAGTACTAGAAGATGGGCAAATGCATATCCAGTTTTGCTCTGTACAAGTTAAGTGATTTTTGCCAGCAGGAATTATACCTTATACTGTAGTTATGGCTTTGAACAATGTGACCTCTTGTGATCGTGAAAATAACTACAAGGAGTGAGATGGCAGAAGGTGGATGGCAGAAAAGTTTTTAATAACCTCCCAACAGCCATGAGAACATCTTGTTATTTAAAAAAAAAAAGAGTAGTCAAGTTTTTCCAGATATCTTGACTTCCAGTGTTTTGTCTTTTCTTGGGTAATATTAGTTAGGGCCCCTTTACACAGCGCGGAGGTCGTTGAGAAATTGGGCAAGTTTTTGCTCTTTGTGATAGTTTGCAAGGTCCTTGTGTGTTTTGGACTGATTCAAAACTTTGAGGAGAGGTCATTGAAAATCATTGATAGATCAAAAATTGTCCAGATCTCTAAACGATCTCGCAATGATCTAAAAAGATGAAAATCGGGTGAGATGTTGATCATGTCAAGACATGCAAAAAACTCCATAGAAGTGATGGTCTATGCCAGGTGTGGGCAATCATGTGCCATGGAGGGCCATTCTATTGCAGGTTTTCTGTTCCACCCAGTCCCTTCAGCAGGTGTTTTCAGTGATTAGCAATCCTTGAAGCTGATCAGAGCAAACTCCTGCTGAAGAGACTGGGTGGAACAGAAAACCTGCAGTGGAATGGCCCTCACTGCCCACCCCTGGTCTATGCCCAACAGGAAGTCAGCCATTTTGGCAGGAAGTGGTGGTGACCAGATTTCCACTTCGCACATTTGATCGAACTCATTCTAGGGTTTTTTTTTTCCGATTGAGCTCATTTGTGGTGACAATCATCTATACCCATGTGCCATTAAAAGTTATTGAAAACTTTTCTTAAAGCTTGATGGTTTGGCCATAGGGGCGTGACATAGTTTTATGCCTCGCCATGATCATTCTATGACCATTCTGACGGCAATAACTCTGGTATGCATTGTCGGATTTCAACCAAATTCAATATTATGGATATCAGTCCAATTCCAAACAGTTCTATAGAACAATATTCACAGAAATCTACAGCGCCACCTAGTGGTTAAAGGAAGAATTGCTGAAAACTGTTTTATTTATTACTCACGCACCAATTGACAGAATGACGTGAAATTTTCTGAGCTTCATCAGACCACAGGGATGATCATAACTGCATATCAACTTTACCATGACATCACACTTGTTACCATGGACACGCCCTCCTCACCATTCAATCCGTGATCTTCTGGGAAGGGTTGGGAAGGTCCTGGAGTCATGAAATTTGGAGCATAGGTAGAGGTGACTGTCTTGTGTAGTCTTATATGGGTCAGCAACACATAACTCATAGGTAAGTGTTGTCATGGCGATATGGCAAAGGTTGACTCCTCGCCATTGAACATCGAAAAGTTGCAACTTGGACAAACTCCGATTTTCACCAAATTTTCTATGATGGATATTAGTCCGACCCCGCACAGTCCTACGTAAAAATGGTTGACCAAACTTATAGCACCACCTACTGCTCACGGGAAGTACTACGCCACTTGCATTTGAATAAACTCCTCCTGGGGGCCTGCTCCCATTGAACTCTTTTTCATATGGCGGCATCGATTGGCATTGGCCATTAAAAGTTATCAAATGTCAGTTGCAATCTCAAAAGGTATGGCCACGACACCATGGTGAAGTTTGACTCCTCCTCTTACAACATCAAACAGCTGTAACTCGAGCAAAACTTGTCCGATGTCCACCAAAGTTTCCATGATGGAAAATAGTCCCTCCCTGAACGCATCTACATAAAAATACCTGACAAAAGCTATATCGCCACCTAGTGGTTAAAGGAAGAATTGCTGAAAACTTTTATTTATTAGTCACGTGCCACTTGCCAGAATGACGTGAAATTCTCTGAGATTCATCAGACCACAGGGATGATCATAACTGCACATCAACTTTAGCATGATGTCAGTCTTGTTACCATGGAGACGCCCTCCTCGCCATTCACTCCATTATCTTGTTGGGATGGTTGGGAACAACTTGGAGTCATGAAATCTGAAACATAGGTTGAGGTGACTGTCATATGTAGTCCTATATGGGTGGGCAACACATAACTGACAGGGAAGTGTTGCCATGGTGACATGGCGAAGGTTGACTCCTCGCCATGGAACATCGGAAAGTTGTAACTTGGACAAACTTGGTCTGATTTTCACCAAATTTTCTATGATGGATATTAGTTCCACCCCACACGCTCATACATAAAAATGAGTGACAAAAGTTATAGCGCCACCTACTGCTCACAGGAAGTACTGCACCAGACGGTTTACTTTATTATTCATGCAGTGCTTGCTGCGACGACGGGAAATTTTCTGAGCCAGCTAGGTATGACGAACGCCGGGGTCTGCGGTTGTGTGGGGGCCGAGGGTCCACTTACAGCTGCTTGCAGCTTTAATTAGAATTTTTTTCTTCTTCTTCTTCTCCATCTAAGATCTCATTTTTGGGGTATTCAACATGCACGAAAACTCACCATTTTTTGCAGGGACCTCAAGACTGGCAAAAAAAGTTAATATCCATCCATCCATCTTCTTCCGCTTAATCCTTTTTGGGTCGCGGGGGGGCTGGAGCCTATCCCAGCATCTTTGGGCGAGAGGCAGGGTACACCCTGGACAGATTGCCAGTCCATCACAGGGCCAACACAGAGAGACAGACAACCATTCACTCTCACAGTCATACCTAAGGACAATTTAGAATCCCCAGTTTGATGCCAATTAACCTAACTTGCATGTTTTTGGCATGTGGGAGGAAACCGGAGAAATCCCGGAGTAGACACGGGGACAACATGCAAACTCCACACAGATCACTGATTTTGGGGGAAATATGAATGACCTCACAAAAACGGCTCTACAGCGCCACCTAACATGTGAAGTCAATGAGGAATGGCACACGCTTACTTTTGCTTAGAAAGATGAAAATCATGTGAGGTGTTTATTATGCCAAGACATGCAAAAAACTCCATAGAAGTGATGGTCTACACCCATCAGGAAGTCAGCCATTTTGGCAGGAAGTGGCAGTGACCTGATTTCCACCTCGCGCAACTGACGCGCATTTGATCGAACTCGTCCTCGGGTTTTAGTCTGATTGAGCTCATTTGTGGTGACAATCATCTATTCCCATGTGCTATTAAAAGTTGTTGAAAACTTTTCCAAAAGCTTGACGGTTTGGCCATAGGGGCGTAGCAAAGTTTAATGCCTCACCATGATCATTCTATGACTATTCTGGTGGCAGTAACTCTGGTATGCATTGTCGGATTTCAACCAAATTCAATATTATGGATGTCAGTCCAATTCCAAACAGTTTTATAGAGCAATATTCATGGAAATCTACAGCATTACCTATAGGAGGCAGAAAGTTTTGCATCAGAAAGTTTGCATCTTGTTTTTTTAATACCTTGGGAATAGAATGTCGGATTAGCACCAAGATAGTATGATGTATATGGGTATGCCTCCAAACAATTACAGCTATGAATATTCATGAGTAGCAATAGCATCCTTTCTTGGAGACATAAAAGTTACACCAAAGGTTTTCTTCAATATCACTGAAATCAATAGTCTGATTGGTACCATTTATGGTGACAGTCATCTATACCCATGTAGCATCAAAAGCTGTTGAAAACTTTTCCAAATGCCCAACGGTTTGGCGGAAGGGGAGTGGCCAAGTTTGCAATGTTGCCATCACCCTTCCAATGGCTTTTACTCTGGCATACATTGACTGATTTCAACCAAATTTTGTGTGGTGAATAGGTAGCCAATACTGATAATTTCTATACTAAAGAATGACACATAGCGACAGCGCCCCCTACCACCAATTGACAGGAGGTTGCCATAACTCACATGCCATACTCACGCACCACTTGCCAGAATGACATGCAATTTTCTGAGGTTTATCAGACTACCTGGCTGATCATAACTGCACATCACCTTTAGCATGGCGGCTCTGCTATTACCATGAACACGCCCTCCTCGCCATTCAATCCGTGATCTTGTTGGGATTGTTGGGAACAATCTGGAGTCATGAAATCTGGAACATAGGTTGAGGTGACTGTCATATGTAGTCCTATATGGGTGGGCAACACATAACTGACAGGGAAGTGTTGCCATGGAGACATGGCGAAGGTTGACTCCTCGCCATGGAACATCAGAAAGTTGTAACTTGGACAAACTTGGTCTGATTTTCACCACATTTTCTATGATGGATATTAGTCTCGCCCCGCACGCTCATACATAAAAATGAGTGACAAAAGTTATAGTGCCACCTACTGCTCACATGAAGTACTGCGCTGAACAGTTTATTATTCACACAGCGCATGCCGTGTTGACGGGAAATTTTCTGAGCCAGCTAGGTACGATGAGCGCCGGGGTCTGCAGTTGTGCAGGGGGTAAGGGCCCGCTTACAGCTGCTTGCAGCTTTAATTGATATTGCAGTTGTACTGTTATGAAAATTAGAAAAATCAAGCACGTGGCTAACTTGGTAATGTTAGCATTTAGTTTTGTTACCCATTTTACTGCTCAATCACTTACAGAACAACCAAAAATGATGCCATTTTCACTTGCATTTTGGGTTTTAAAAGCTACCTATACCTGTTTTCTTTTCTGAAAAGGTTTACTTTTCATAAATGTTTGAATAGTACAGTGACAGACATTCAATCACAAGTTTAGTCAAGCCAAGTTGGAAGAGTCAGTCCACTTGCTTGACCGTGAAGTTTTACAGTGAAAGTGCAGACTTTATGAATAGAGGCTCTATTTAGAGGCTTCATAAAACACACAGCCGTCCGCTGTTTTATGTTTCATCATAAAACAAAAGGTCAGTGCCATTTGATGTCCAAAATGGGATTCATTCTCTGTTTTTCCAAGGTGGCGGTTAATCTCTTGTGGCATATTGTGCATTAGGATTGAAATACAGCAGGGGGGACTTATGTTTAATTTAGGATCTGGAGACTTTTATGGTTGACTTTTGTATATGCTTGCACACTTAAGGCACAGAGCACATGCATTTCATGTCCTCTAAGCTAACAGACGAGCTATTTGAGGCTTTGTGAGGTCATGAAAGGAGGGTTTAAAATATATACACTAATAACCCTATAGTCTCTGCATGTGCTGACTTTCTCTGTTTGACTTCAAAGGGTGCCACCACATTACGGCCATACCTATTGTTGTCCCACCTGTGTATGGGTGTTTCAGCCGCTGCTATTAGTACAGCTGCTGGTCTATATACGGCCTATTTGTTCAAAGCTGTGTTTACAGTGTCAAACACACCGCCAATGACGGTGGTGTGTTTGACACTGTATTCTGAAAAGTGGCTCTGTTGTCACTGATGTAATGTCTGTTGTCATCTGTGGCGCTTAACCGCCCATAAGTAGTGCAGCCAATGACGACGGTGCAGTCGATGGGATTTGTCTGCCTGTGTGTGTCTGTGTGTGAGATTTTTTCTTTTTTAATTGTTCGTAGATTTACCAACGAGGTGCCAGTTGGCTTGTCTCGTCACAAGCCTCCAAATGTGACTATTCTCAGATGGGCAGGAAACAGACAAAACATTGATTGATTGATTGATTTTATTTGAACATCCAGACAAAAAAAAATTTTAAAACAAAAATCAAAACCAATTCTAGTCATTATTCATCCCACATCCATCCATCCATCCATCTTCTACCGCTTTTCCGGAGGTCTGGGTCGCGGAGGCAGCAGTTCAAGCAGAGAAGCCCAGACTTCCCTCTCCCCAGCCACCTGCTCCAGCTCTTCAGAGGGGATACCAAGGCATTCCCAGACCAGCTGGGAGACATAGTCTCTCCACCGAGTCCCGGGTCTGCCCCGGGGTCTCCTCCCAGTGGGACGTACCCGAAACACCTCAAGTGGGAGGCGTCCAGGAGGCAGCCTAATCAGATGTCCATACCACCTCAACTGACTCCTTTCAATGTGGAGAAGCAGCGGTTCTACTCTGAGCTTCTCCCGGATGACTGAGCTCCTCACCCTATCTCTGAGGGTGAGTCCAGCAATCCTACAGAGAAAGCTCATTTCAGCCGCTTGTATCCGCGATCTCGTTCTTTCGGTCATTACCCAAAGCTCGTGACCATAGGTGAGAGTAGGAACGTAGACTGACTGGTAAATCGACAGCTTTGCCTTAGAACTAAGCTCCCTCTTCACCACAACAGACCGGTACAACGTCCGCATCACTGCAGATGCTGCTCCAATCCGTCTGTCGATCTCTCGCTCCATTTTCCCCTCATTCGTGAACAAGACCCCAAGATATTTAAACTCCTCCACTTGGGGCAGGAGCCTGTCCCCAACCCGGAGAGGACAATCCACCTTTTTCCGGCTGAGGACCATGGACTCGGACTTGGAGGTGCTGATTCTCATCCCAGCCGCTTCACACTCAGCGGCAAACCGTCCCAGCAAGAGCTGTAGGTCATTGCTGGATGAAGCCAACAGGACAACATCATCTGCAAACAACAGAGATGAGATTCTGTGGTCACCAAGCATGACACCCTCCATTCATCCCACAATTACATTCATTATACAATACCATAATATATAATGCATCTTATAATTAAATTATGCAATAGAAATGATACAACAGTGATAGTTTATATTGACAATAATACCAACATCTAATAATAATAATTGTAATAATAATAAATAAATACTTCTGGCATGTTTAATATAATTATAGACAATATTATCATCATCATAATCACCATATATACCACCATATACCCCCACATGGCTTACAATACCTAGGCACAATAAGTAACCATATAATAATAATAACCATAATAATAGGTAGCCATATAGTAGTTACAATAACAACAACAACAACAATAATAATAGTAATACCACCTGGCCTATATAATACTTCAAATAATTCCATCCCAACAACAATCCTAATACTATAATACTGTTGTAATATTCTAGTAATAATGATATCAATAATTATAGAACTCAGCATATATATTCAACAATAACAACCTTTCTTCATTGAAGACACATTGTAATATTACTGTCCTTTATTTTTATATTGCTCAAAAATCATTTCTTTATATGTTGATTTAAATATATGGATGTTTGGACACTGCCTGTGTTTCTCCCCCAACCCATTCCACAATTTTATGCCACAAACAGACACACAAAAACCCTTCCTAGTAGATCTTACTAGGTGCATTTTAAATTTTGTGTTCCCCCGTAAATTATATTTCCCTTCTCTCTCACTGAAAAGATTTTGTATATTGCCTGGCAAAAAGTTTTTACTGACTTTAAACATTAACTGTGCTGTATAATAATCAACCAGATCCCATAATTTCAATAACTTTGAATGTAAAAACAATAAATTAGTATGTTCAAGACACCCGACTTTGTGTATAACACGGACTGCCCTTTTTTGTAATATTATCAATGAATTAAGTGTACTTTTATAATTGTTACCCCAGACCTCTATACAATAGGTCAAGTATGGAAGTACTAATTAGTACTAAACATTTGCTGTCTCTTTCCTGTGGTTACTCGCCACAATTATAGTTAGAGGGTGACACATGAGCATGCACTTGATATGCATCCATATATACGCATGTGCGTGCTCACAAATGCACCACTTCCTACCATCCGTATGAGATCTTAACACATTTTATTCTCAGCGTGTAGCAGAGAAATCATAAGGGGGAGAAAGCTGTCATTGATGTGTAAATTCACTATAAATAATTCCTATCTCGTCTCACCCAAAAGACCGTCTTGACGTGTGTTTGCTGCTCCTACTTCCAGTTTACTCCTATCTCTCTTCTCTTCCCTCCTGTATCCATCTCTCCCAGCATCATTACTTATGAAGCATAGTAATGAAAGAGACTCATTTGCAGTGTTTTCTGGGACTCTCTGTCATCGTTGCCTCCCTCACCCGCTCTGAGATGGGCATACTAGATAAAGTATCCGGCGGTAATGGAAAGTGAAGGCAGGGTTACGGCCTCCGCACTTGTGTGGTGTGAAAAACAGCAGCAGTGGTAGAGTTCTCGCCTTGCTCAGCTCTATATTTATAGGCAGAAAACCTGATTTCAGATCAGTCACGGTAGACTTGCGCTAGACACCTACTGCACGCTGAGAGACGGGTCGACAGCAAGGCAGTGAGCTTTTTTTTCTAGCTCCTTCTTTCCATCTCTCTTGAAAAGTATGCATGCTGTGTTTCATTTTCAGTGTCTGTCTAGCGTTACTTTCTCTATCTGTTTCTCTGCCCTTATTCACCCCTCAGTCCTCAGATGTTTCTCACGGAAAACTCAGAGCAAGTGCACTTTAAACATGTAGCCATGTCATGCTGATTCATATAGACCTCAGGGTTTTTTAAGAGACAGTCCTCCAAAAATTTGATCTGATTAAAAAAAAAGAAGAAGCCATCTCTGTTGCATTCAGTCCATCATGTACAGTAGAACAAAATTAAATTCCTCCTGTCTACAATGTTAATCACATGTAGAATCAGAGGGATTGCTGCCATCCAAGGCGTCACCACAAACAACTTCTCCTTCCCCCATTCTATTACACTGAGCACCAAGCCAGAAGGCGGTAAGTACCATTTTTTTTTTTATATGGTCTCTGGTGTGACCCGGTCGGGACTTGAACCCTCAACCTCCTGGTTGTGGGGCGGATGCTCTATCAACTAGGCCACCACTCTGGTGATAAAAAAAAAAATAGCATCTTATTAACATATCTTTCAAATATCTCTATAGATCACCATTAAAGTTGCACAACAATCTCCCAAACATTTACACAGAAACAGCTTTTTTGAGGCTTTAGGAGATCATTGAGAGATTGGGTCAGTTTTTGATCTCTCAGTGGTCTCCCAATGATCTACGTCTGTCTCAAGAGGCCCTTAAAAACACACTGTATTTTTCTAATTTGTCTTTTACTAGTAAAAATTAATGGGAAAAACTTCTGATAAAAAAAGTACATCCTTTTCTTGTCCTTTGCAGTCACGCTCATTCTCCGTGTAAACCCTGTTCTGCTGTCCTTAGTTTTCCACCTTTTCTTCTCTCCCTTTCCCCAATTACCCCAGCAGCTATTTTCAGACATCCTTTTCTGTCTTTCCTCACCTCATCCACAACTTGTCATTCAGATTAAAGCGGGCCGCTGACTTTACGGTCATGTTCCTGTGCTGCTGCGCTTTTAGCCTAATGGACAGACAGCTGTGCTCCCATTTCTATATTTAACCAGCTACACCACATGATGAAGTTTGTCACACACACACACACACATATAGAGGATACACTAGTGTCGATGCCACAAGGAATACTGAACATTTGCCGACCGAGTCATTATAGGTTCACCTTGGAAAAATGCAGTACTGGGTAGATGCTATAAAATATATGTATGTCACAAAAAAACTATAGTAACTCACAAAGTACATGTACCCAGACATTTTTTTTCACAATATTGTTCTTTTGTGAGTTTTCTGTTCGTGCAGGAAACCCCTCAGCCTCTAAAGGCTGGAGGAGTATTGCTGTCACCCCACCGGGCAGATGGGCGGCGATGGCGGCAACGGTCAACACCTACTGTACCTTCTGAATGTGATAGCTTGAGAAAGAAATGACGTGGGCTTTTCAAATTGATACCATAGGTGTATCTATGAAAAATTTTGGAAAAGTTCAAATTTGGGTGACCTCTGACGATTAGCCTTTTCAAATTGATATTATCATGACTAAGACAAGTCTTGGACGGCTTAGACCCTGCTCCCTGATTAAAGGTCATGGTTAGCTTCCCTTATGCTCTATTGCTATAGAACAGGTAAAGCTACGATCACCAAAGTCTGTACACAGGTTCACCCTGTGACCGTGTCCTCTGACTGTGGTTTTGGGATTACAAGGGGTTTTACAAGGTGAAAGGTCAAGGTCAAATTGCCATTTAAACTATATTTCAACAACAAAGAAATCTAGGGTCTCCAAACTTGGTAAACAGGTTCACTTTGGGACCCTCACCTATAGCTATGGGTTTGGGAACAAAAGGTCAAAATGCCCTCTAAACTATATCATCAATAATGACACCGAGGATCACCAAACTTTGTACACATGTTCATCTTGAGACTCTGACCTCTGACTTTGGGTTTGGGGTGCTGCAGTGCTCCGAAAGTTGCACTTCTTCCAGCTTTCAGCGCCCTGAGCGCAGTGACAAAAATGCTCACCGCTGAGAGCATTTTTGTGCCGAGGGTGCTAAGCAGAACACTGAAGTACATAGAAGTGAACAGGAAAATAGATGGTCAGAGCAAAAGAGATGCACTTGGTGGACACACAGCCTAAAGTGGTTACTCGCTCAACTTTTTTATTAGACACTTTCTTTTGCAAGTAATAATAATAATAATAATGATGCTTTACAGTGAATCTATTATTCATTCAATGAATGAATATTATTATGTTTTGCTACTTTTGCTTGAGTACAAGTCCTGGTGATTCTACCCACCGTAGTTAATTGTTTGACATGTCAAAATGTAACTTATGTCAAATGTGAAATACCATGGCATGTACCACAGTCTTAAAAGTATATACTGGGCTCCAGGCCTAATCATTAATGACCTTTTTGACAAACTTAACAAACCTGTTGTAATAAATGGAATCAGATTCCATATGTGTATTTATAGTAGTTTTTGAATGAATGTGTGAATGTATGAGTACCTCTGGTAATGAAGAATTAAACATCATAGCTATAAAATTCCATCCTGTTTTATGTTTTCAGGGATTTTATGCTAAAAACCTGATTTTTAATGCTACTTCCTGTTTAATCGTTTCAGCTCAAGTCGAATTAAGAACGCATTAAATAGATTTAATGAAAGGGATGTTGATAAGCCAAGCTGGAGCAACTTAAAATGTGGTATTTACTGTAGGTTCAATCTGCATAAAACCACAATTTTTATTATTAATTGAAGCAGGAGGTAAAAATAAGAAAATGAAAAGCTCTCGCAGTCTCAACCATTCAGTCTCACTGAGTTGTTGACTATTTGAGAAAAATATCAAAAAATAGTGGCATACCGCTGACCCCAGTGCAACATAATGAGGTTTTGCAAGAAATGGAAGCATATTAATTTTTACCTGCATTGTTGGTTACATTGTCAGTCTGTGCATTAGTATTTGCATGGTAACTCTGGACTGAGGTTTAAGTAACAGCATTAAGGGAGGGCTCAGCTGCTGGTGGGGTCGTGCCCACTCAGATTAGAGAGTTTAGCACTCCCATCTCTGTGTAATTAACGAGAGACAGAGGAAAAGAGAGAGATAAAAACAAAGAGACAAAGGGGAGAGTAAGTGCTTTTGTGGAATGGTATTAAAGGAAAGCATAGCATACACAGCAGTAATGACAGGGTGTCTTTTGCTCGGTGTATTTGTGTGCATGAAGCGGTGCAAAAGTGAGTCCAGGATCAACAATAGAAAGGGTTGGACTGGTTTGCCTGGCAGAGTTCAGGACCTTTATAATGTCAACATGGATAATAACTATGAAGGGTGGCAGGAATAAACATTAAATAAGTGTAAACAGCAAAAATTTGCATGCTGCTGCAAACACACATTTGGGAAATTTGCTTTTAATTCTGAATGGTAAGAAAAACTTGTCAAATGTTTTGTTCTGTTTCACTTTATATGTCTGAGTTTTCTAAATTTTATGGTGCTATAGCAACATAATGGTCGAATTTAATGTGCAAATATTATGCTCATGAAACTCACACACTTTGATCCTCAGGTGGGTCTGCATCCAGATTGTCCTCAAAAGATCACAAGTTATGAGCACTTATGTGATTTCAGGAAAATCAGTACTCCTCCTATACCAGGGGTCTGCAACCTTTTTTTTTTTTTTTTTTTGACTTATTTTGTACTAGGGATGGGCATAATTTACCGATTAACCGATAATTGATCATTAAGAATTTCACCGAGGAAGTTCATTTTCGTCGACAAACCGTTTTTTTTTTTTTTTTAAACAATCCGAGGTTATTAAGGCCTAGTGCACGGCCGTCCTCAAACAATGCAATGGCAAAATTTGGGCACCAGGGGGCAACATTACACCATCGCCGTACCCTGGCTTGCCTCCGTTGATACATGCGGGCTTCCGTAGGGCGATCGCCAAATCATGAGGCGGTTACGGCGAAGTGTTGCGTGGGACCATTTCAATTTAAAAAATGACCAGGTGTACTGCAATCACTGCAATGCAGCATAGAAATATACCTCATCGACAAGGTCCATGGAACACCCTTATTACGCGAAGAAACCGCCAACAGTGGTTGCGCGCTGAGTAATGGCGGTCGTGAAGATTCTTTTTTTTTTTTTTCAGAAACTTTATTGAGAAGGTCATGAAGATTCGGTGTACACACGTCGAGGGAAGCTGCAGGAGGCGGCGTAGTGCCTCGACGGGAAGACTATTTCGCACAAAATGGCACAAGAGAACAGCAAAAAGTTCCACGCGGCTAGACTAAGTAATACGAGCGATAGAGCAATGAATGCGGTCTTCGTTTGTTGGGTGGCCGCTCGGCAGGGAGAGAGAGCTGGGTAAAACGTCTCAGCCAATCAGCTTGCGGGGTGAAACGTCTCGGCCAATCAGCTTGCGAGATTCCCGAGCCGAGCAAACACGAGAACAGAGAGAGAGAGAGATTTGAGAGAGAGAGGTAGATTTGAGTTGTGCGGCTCTCCGTGCCCTCCGTGCTGATACCTGATGTTCTAATGTAGTCTACCTACCTAAAAATGTTAATGATTAACCGATTATTAATCATTAATTCTCCCGGCGATTGGTGAAGAAAATTTCACCGAATGCCCATCCCTATTTTGTACCCGTAGGTAGATTTGTTCTGCAGTCTGGTGACAAGCCACCAGCTGCCGGTCACTGCGTGCGCAAGCGCCCCATATCCCTAACCTGCATGTTTTTGGCATGTGGGAGGAAACCGGAGAAATCCCGGAGTAAACCCACGCAACACGGGGAGAACATGCAAACTCCACACAGATCACTGTTGGCCGGGGGCAGGGATCGAACCCACGATCTCATGATCCCCGCGATCCCCCGGCCGAGGGTAAACTGTGCTGCCACAGTGCTAACCACTGCGCCACCGTGCAGCCCACCTTTGTCAACTAAAGAGCCATTTTGCCTGTCTCCAACGAAAATAGAAGTGGCTAAGGACCGCAACAGCAATTTGACCTTTAAAGTAAAGATTATGCTGCTTATAAATTTTTATATACAGTCATGTGAAAAAATTAGGACACCCTGTATAAGCCTGTGTGTGTGTTTTTTTTAACATATTTGGACATATGGATATTTAATATTAATATTAAAAATACTGGAAGATTCACATAATACAACTAAACAATTGAAAATGAATTAAAGACTTTTTTTCAAATTTTCTGTAAAATGTAATTCTAAACTGTCATGAACTGCCCAGGCGGGGCAGGAATGGAGACCCAAATGCTGGCCATGAGTTGCAAACGTTTAATAAAAAAACACAAATCCAAAACAGGAACAAAACTTACAAGGCAGGCTTGACAGGTAGGAACATGAGAAGGCTGAATAGCACAAGGCTAAGACGTGGGACACACGTCAAGATTAATAAAGAAGGCTGAAGCGTGGGACACACGCCGGTAAGACCAATTAGCCTAAATAGGGAGAAGCGTGGAATACACGCCAGAATACAGAGTGACTAGATGTGGGACTCACGTCTGTAGACAAAGTGAAGGATGCCACCTCAAGCTGCGAGACGGCGTCCCTTAAATAGGACATAGAAATTAAACAATGAAGAACTCGCTCATTGGAACGAGGATAATAATCAGTCCAAATAATGACAGCTGTCCTAACCGCAAAACTGAACTTGAAGAGGAAGTAAACAAAGCACACTGTCAAAATAAAAGCACAGACCGGGATAAATGAAAATCAAGATACAGGTAAGGAACAGAGAATGATGATAACCCACCAAGGTGAGGACATAAATACAAAACCAAGAGATGCAAATAATACAATACTAATATCCATCCATCCATCTTCTTCCGCAGGGATAGGCTCCAGCCCCCCCGCAATACTAATATCAACATTACAAAAAGAGGACTGCAAGCAAAGGTGAGGGTAAGCTCATGTCTAAATGGGCAAATATAATTTAACATGCAAAACTGGATGGCCATGGATGCATAATATTAATATCAAGAGATAGTAACTAAACTAAGAACAGCAATTTTCATAAACAGACAGAAACAAATGGCAAGCTCAAATAACATAACACATCCAAAACCAACCAGAAACAATACTAAACAGAAGTGGGGAAAATACACAAAATGATCAGATAACCTGAGAGCATGAGCATAGTCCCCCAACCCTGTTCCGCATCATGACAAAAACAAATAGTGAGGAATAAATTAGGACCCCATCTTTTTTAGGACATCCCCATATTCATTCCCACTTACAATGGCTAAAATATTTTTTTTTAAATGCAAATAAAAACAAACACAAGGTTAGACATAGATACATGAACATTTCTTAATAAAGAACTGAATATCTAAAGGGGTGTCCTAATTTTTTCACGACTGTACATACTGTAGCTCTGAATATTATGTGGCATTAATGAATTCATACTACAACAGTAAAAAAACTCTCAAGCTTTATATATAGCTTCATTCATGAAATAAAAGTATTACAAATATATTACAGATTGTTTTTTGCTGAAAAGGCTATATCTGAATATCTGAACCATAATTTTTTGGATCGTTTTTTTAATTATCAGTATATTCATAAATTATTTAAATCTGAAAAATATCATCCATCTACTTTCCACAGTGATCACGCAGCTTTACTTCCTCTGAAATTTAGGAGAAAATAGTATAAATTCACAAGAAAAACATAGCAACTTGATGATAGTCAAAAAAATTATTTTCAAAAAGCTGAAATTTAAATGATTTTGCTAATACGTAAGGAAAAAAGCTTATTTTCCATGACAAATTTGAGAAAAAATGCTACATTTTTGTGAGAAACTCAATCTAGGGGGAAAACAACAAGGGGGAAATACTGCATATTTATACAAAACATAACCAAATTTACAGGAAAACAATGTCTCTGATTTACAAGAAAAGCTGTAAAACTGACAAAAAAGTTGCACACATGAAAAAGTGACATTAGAAACATCACAGTGCTACATAAAACACAGATGAAGTTTGCTAAGGGAGAGAAAAGATTGGACAGAATACGTGGAGCCTCAAAAGTTGGTGGTGAGGACAGCTCTAACTTTAAAAGGGTTTATAATATGCTTTTAGTTGATATATATATATATATATATATATATATATATATATATATATATATATATATATATATATATATACACATAAACACACGTATATTCAGTACTGAAGTGACCATACAGGAAAATGTCACGGTCTGAGCGCAGGGGAATTCCACCAGCCTCAGGTTGTACTGTGTTGTTACTTTGAGTTGTCACCTACCCTATATTGTATCGTAGTATGATTTATTTTCCCGTTTCCGTTTGTTATAGTTTGTTTGTTGTATTTTTGAGGGTGCTTGTCTCCATTTTCTGCCATCTCATTTTTTTTTTGTATTCTGTTGCGTTCTTTCTCTCGGGGTTGACAGCTGTCAGTGGCTTTCTGGGGTTTTGCTCTGTGTGGGCATGGCCCTGTCAGCTGTCGGTTCCGATGGCAACCTCATCTCTCATTACTCCCAGCTGATCCGAATTGTATCTTTGTTTTCTCCTGCCCGCTCAGATTACCCACACCTGTTACTACTTGTTTCATTTTGTCTGTAGCCTTATTTAAGGGGTTGTGCACCGCTGTCTGGCGCAGCACCCTACTCTCGACTAATGAACATAAGTGTCTCTTAACTTGCCTTCTGTGTTTGTCCTAGCATGTGTTCCACGGCTAGTTTCTCCAGGTTTAGCTGGTGACTCCCCTTACCTTAGCGATTGCTATTTTTGGCTTCTCCTGTTGTCTTCTAGTCCTACTAGTTTTTAGTTTGGTCTTGTTTGTGCTTTTGTGTTCTTTCACGATTAAATTTGCAAACTCACAGCTGGCGTTTGGTGCCTTTATTCAGCCCTGACAAGGAGATTTATGACAGAAGGGTGCTGCCAGTGTGGGCCACCAGCAGCTGTGAGTTTGCTCTTTTGTTTTTTCCCAGGTTTTCTGTTTTTTGTCTGGACGTTTTGGTGAAATCGCCACCATGGACTTCCGTGTCTTTGGACTGAGCGAGGAGGAGTGTGCGGTGGCGGAACTTATTGTGAATTTTGCCTCAAAGGCTTGAGTCACCCACACTCCCAAAGTCACTTTGGTGTTCGTGGACAGCACGGCCCGGTTGATTTAGGCGTGTCCCAGCCTCTGGAGCTACCCGGGTCTGACTGCTGTCCTCACCACGGTGGTCGAGTCCCAGCAGCGACTCGGTGAGCTGGTGAGGGATTCTCCCTCAGTGCGACCTGGACTGGCGAAGAAATGTTCCCGGGAGCGGAAGGCTCGCCCACCTTACCAGGAGCCCATGTCCTCATCCTCCCACCAGAAGGCCCTCGGAGCTCCCGGAAGGACATTGTCTAGCTCTGGAACAGCAGCTGATTCCATCATGCCCCGGGAATTCAGGCAAGTGCTCATTCTCTCTCTCTCTCTCTCTCTCTCTCTCTCTCTCTCTCTCTCTCCTGAAATCGCTTGCCTAATTCCCAATTGCTCAATTATTACAGTCCACTGGGTCCTCACCATCGGCTGCTGTTGCCATCTCCTCACCTCCTTTTCCTGTCTCTCTGAAATGTCCACTGGTCCTGGGAGGGAGCCGCTGGATGACGGATGGGTCTGTGGATTCTGGGACCCTTGATTCGGCTTCACCACCATGTCCAGCTAGGGAGAGGAGCGCCCGCTGTGTCTCAAAGCGGGTACAGATGAGTGAGCGTCCCCTGGTTTCAGCATTGCAGGACCCAGCACCTTCAGTGAGGCATTCCCTGGCTCCTCTCCTCGGGGCTTAGGGGCCTATCCACGTTGAAGTCAGTGCCAACGACCAAGCACCCCCTGACTCCGGCGCCTCGCCCACTTCACCAGAAGCCCGTGTCTCCACCCGTCATCGTGCCAGCAGGCGCAGCGCCTCCATGTTCTTCTGGGGGGCCCACAATCGCTGTAGCCACTGAGAGGGATGACCCTGGGCCTGCTGCAGCAAAGACCATCGTGCCCAGGGAATACAGGCAAGTGAATTTTCATTCTCCATTACCTAAAAATGAATTATCTTGCCTGGTTCCCAGTGATGAAACTCAGCCCTTGCAGTCCACTGAGTTTTCGCCGCCTGCTGCAGACATTTGTTCCACACCTGCTACCCCGTCTTTCCTCCTATTTCCCTTGAGTATCCGCCGGCCCCGAGATTGTGCCACTGGACAAAGGAGGAGCCTGCGGTCCTGGACAACCTTGTCCCAGTTCCACAGCCGCAGTTGGATGAGGGGAGAATGCTGCCAGTGACCTGAAGCCTGCACCGATGACTGAGTGTCCCCCGACTTCAGCTGCACAGGAATTGGCGCCAGCGGTGAGGCGATCTCCAGCTACCATGCCCGACGAGCCATCTGTGCCGGGTGTTTTGCGTGGAGACCCTGGGACTGCAACCACCATCGCGCCAGCTGCTGGGGTCACCGCAGCAGGTTCACCGGAGTCCTGTATGGTGGTGGAGCTCGAGTTCAGGCAAGTACCCTGGTCTGTTCCTTCTTCTGCAGATTCAGGAAAATCTTGTCTCGCTCGGGGTGGAGGGAGTCAGGTGCAGAAGCCCTCTGTTCCTGAGATCCCGTTGCCGGGCTCCGCTGCTGCCAGTGATTCTACTTCAGCATCTTCTTTGTTTGGTTTGGTCCCTCCGTGCCTGGGTCCCCCTCCTCCCACCCGGGGTGGGGGGTTTTTCTTGTTGGGGTGGGATTTCTGTGTGTGTGGGGGTTCTTTTCCTTTGATATTATCCCAGGGTGTCTAGTATCCACCCCTTGGGGGGGGGCTCTGTTATGATCTGAGCTCGGGGGGATTCCACCGGGCTCAGGTTGTACTGTGTTGTTATTTTGAGATGTCACCTATCCTATATTGAATCATAGTATGATTTATTTTCCCATTATACGTTCGTTATAGTTTGTTTGTTGTATTTTTGAGGGTGCTTGTCTCCATTTTCTGCCATCTCATTTTATTTGTATTCTGTTGTGTTCTTTCTGTCGGGGTTGACAGCTGTCAATGGCTTTCTGGGGTTTTGCTCTGCGTGGGCATGGCCCTGTCACCTGTCAGCTCTGATGGCTCCCTCATCAAGGAAAAATTGGACTACTAACACTGGCAATGTGGATCCTGTTTTTGTTTTCAAGGCCTTGTTAAAAGTCAGACTCCAGGTGGAGTACTCGTACTATAAAATGGTGGACAATTTGGAGGCATTCATCAATAGATGGACTGTAGGGAATATTTTGTGTTCTGTGGGAGAGGGGGATGAGTTATGTTTGCACTTTTGAAATGTGAGACACTTGGTGGAATGATATTGGTGCTCTTACATTTTTGAATTGTGCAATAAAGGCATTTTTTAAAACTCAAACTCTCTCATTACTCCCAGCTGATCCGAATTGTATCTTTGTTTTCGCTTGCCCGCTCAGATTACCCACTCCTGTTACTACTTTTCATTTTGTCTGTAGCCTTATTTAAGGGGTTGTGCACTGCCGTCTGGCGCAGCACCCTACTTTTGACTAACGAACATAAGTGTCTCTTAACTTGTCTTCTGTGTTTATCCTAGCGTGCGCTCCACGGCTAGTTTCTCCAGGTTTAGCCGGCGACTCCCCTCGCCTTAGTGATTGCTATTTTTGGCTTCTCCTGTTGTCTTCTAGACCTACTAGTTTTTAGTTTGGTCTTGTTTGTGCTTTTGTGTTCTTTCACGATTAAATTTGCAAACTCACAGCTGGCGTTTGGTGCCTTTATTCAGCCCTGACAAGGGGATTTATGACAGAAAAGCCACAGGCTGGAGGAGGTGACAAATGCTGGAAGAAAAAAAAATGCTGGAAGAAGCATTGCAAGGTTTTATTTAGCAATTTATGTATTTTTTAGTGCTCCCTTTATTGCAAATGGACCCTAAAACACCAACAAACTCAAAAGGTACGGTGCTAAGGTGATGAATCTTGCTACAATAGGAGCTAAATCACTATACAGTGATAATAGTCCATCAATATCTCAGTGTTTGGTCACTGCCTAATTTGTGTAATGCTGTCTTGTGATTAAATAAAATGGGAACGGAAAACTAGAAATGTGATTTTAAGCTCAATAATTAAATTAATTAAATAAATCAGTGACGCTGTATTGTAGTGCTTTTGAACTCATTTTAACACATTGTGTAAAAAAATTTGTAAAAAGTTTAGGAATATGAAATGCATCTATTCTTTTATTCTTTTATTTTTTTTTTATTTATTTTTTTTTTCTCCTCTCGGCGCCACACCAGTCGGCTGCCTTTTGCAACAGCGGCTCGATTCCGAGTTTTTTTTTCCCTTCCTCTCTCTTTTGATCACTTTTTTTTTTTTTTTCACCCCACTTATATCACGGACACACAGATCGTCCCAAATGTCTCCTGAGCCGGTGGACGGAGCCACTGTTTATAGCAGGATACGATATAACAGGGAAGAGCTGCTAGCATTTAACCGCCACCCGGTCCCACTGGAAAAACTCGACATACCGAGAGAACTGAGGCGAAAACGCCGCGGCTGCCGGGCTGGAGTAAGGCGGAGGACAAAAAATATAAGGTACAGACCCTCCCTTCCATCTGTTGTCATGGGAAATGTACGGTCGATACTGGGAAAGTTAGATGAGCTAGCGGCTATCTCCCGTTATGATAGCACTTACCGGGAGTGCTCTCTCCTTTTGTTTACTGAGACGTGGCTAACTGAACTAGCAGCAGATGCTAACATTGAGCTGGAGGGTTTTCACATGATACGAGCTGACCGAACACCAGAGAGTGGCAAAACTAGGGGCGGTGGAGTGATAATGTATGTTAACAACAACTGGTGCAGACCGGGACATATCACTGTTAAACAACGACACTGCAGCAAAGACATTGAGTTGCTAGCTGTTAGCATGAGGCCTACATATCTCCCGAGAGAACACTCACACGTGATCTGCATTGTTGTTTATGCAAATCCGACGGCGAACGCTGGGACAGCGCGTGACGTCATCCATTCAGTAACCAGCAGGCTGCAGACAGAACACCCAGATGCTCTTCTCCTCATCTCAGGCGATTTCAACCATGTTTCACTGTCTCCCATTCTGCCCACTTTCACCCAGTATGTCACATGCCACACTAGAGACAATAAAACACTGGATTTGTTCTACGCAAACACTAAGGAGGCGTACACCTCATCACAACTCCCCCCACTTGGGAGATCGGATCACAACTTGGTTCATCTCCGACTGGTGTACAAACCCCTAGTGCACAGACAACCTCCGGCCATGCACACTGTGGAGTTATGGTCTGAGGAGACAATGGACACTCTAAAGGACTGTTTTGAAGCCACTGCCTGGAAGCAGCTCTGCGATCCACATGGTGAGGACATCGATGGCCTCATTCACACCTTCACGGGCTACCTCAGCTTCTGTGTGGACAAATCCGTTCCCACCAAGACCATACGGCGTCACTCAAACAACAAACCCTGGATCAACCCTGAGATAAAAACACTTCTGAGAGAGAAGAAGAGGATCTTCAGGTCAGGGAACAGGGAGATGCTGAAGTCCGTACAGAGGGAGCTGAGGAGAAAGATCAGAGAAGGCAAGGACAGCTTCAGGAAGAAGATGGAGGACAAGCTGCAACAGAGCGACATCAGCGGGGTCTGGAGAAACCTCAAAACCATCTCGGGGCTCCAGAATACCTCCCCCCAGGCCACGGGGGGCAGGGAGTGGGCGAACAACCTGAATCTGTTTTTCAATAGATTTGACCAACCGCCCTCCCCCCTGTCTGCACAACAACCACTGCTGCCTCTAAGAAATCAAGTCCTGCTACCCACTCCCCACTCCACCGACACCCCCCCCACTCCCAACACACAGCCCCCCATCCTGACCCTGACCAAGACCCAGGTGAGGACGGAGCTGAGGAAGATCAAGGCGAGGAAGGCGTCGGGACCGGACGGCATCAGCGCAAAGCTCCTCAAGTCCTGTGCAGACCAGCTGTGTGGGATTGTGACGTATATCTTCAACATGAGCCTGAAACTGGGGAGGGTACCACAGCTGTGGAAAACATCTTGTGTGGTACCTGTACCAAAAACTTCCCACCCCAAAGACCTGAACAGCTTCAGACCGGTGGCCTTGACGTCCCACTTGATGAAGACCCTGGAGAGACTGCTCCTTGCTCATCTCCGCCCCCTGGTGGAACCAGCGATGGATCCACTCCAGTTCGCCTACCAGCATGGCATTGGGGTGGAGGATGCGGTGATCTTCCTCCTTCACCGTTCTCTGTCCCACCTGGAGAAGCCCGGAAATATGGTGAGGATCATGTTCTTTGACTTCTCCAGTGCTTTCAACACCATCCAACCGATGATCCTGAAGGACAAGCTGCTGCGCGCAGGGGTGGACCAGCACCTGTCATCATGGATCCTGGACTACCTCACGAACCGGCCTCAGTTTGTGAGAACCCGGGACTGTGTTTCCGACACGATCATCAGTAGCACGGGGGCCCCCCAGGGAACGGTGCTGGCTCCCTTCCTGTTCACTCTTTATACTGCGGACTTCTCACACAACACAACACATTGCCATCTACAGAAGTTCTCTGATGACTCTGCGATCGTTGGTCTCATCTCCAGCGGAGATGAAGCTGAGTACAGAGGGCTTATCCAGGACTTCGTGGACTGGTGCCATCGGAACTGCCTCCAGATCAACGCGAGGAAAACTAAGGAGCTGGTGGTGGACTGCCGCAGGCATGGGCAGCCCCTCACAGCACCAGTAAATATACAGGGAACAGACATCGAGATGGTGACATCCTACAAGTACCTGGGTATTCATCTGAACAATAAACTAGACTGGTCACACAATACTGACGCACTCTACAAGAAGGGACAGCGCAGGCTGTTCCTGCTGAGGAGACTCAGGTCTTTTGGTGTACAAGGGGCGCTGCTGAAGTCATTCTATGACACGGTGGTGGCATCAGCCATCACTTTTGGAGTGGTCTGCTGGGGCAGTGGCATTACTGCAGCCGATAGGAAGAGACTGAACAAACTGATTAAGAAAGCTAGCTCTGTCCTGGGGCAACGCCTTGATCCGATGGAGGAGATAGGAGAGAGAAGGACGGTGGCTAAACTGTCATCTCTGCTGGAGTCCGAGTTCCACCCTATGCAGGACATACTGGATGCACTGAGGAGCTCATTTAGCAGCAGACTACATCATCCCAGGTGCACAACCGAGAGGTTTCGTAGGTCCTTCCTACCAACGGCTGTCAGACTGTACAACCTAAGCAGGGCTGCTCGCAGAGATAGCAAAAAGACGTAACAAACTAATAGTTTTTTTTTTGAATGCAAAAGATGCAATAGACTTACACAATGGTCCTCTCCGGCATACAACTAGGAACATACCGGTCGCTATGGAGGGTGAGAATATGTATGGGCACATAATCATACCATGTAGGATAACTAAATAGACGGTTATGCTGTTTCATCCCACCTAGCAACAATGCTCTGCACTGTGTGTGTTTATATATTTACATATTTATTCCATCTAGCTACAATGCTCTGCACTGGGTGTGTTTATATTTATATATCTATATATTTATTCCATCTAGCTACAATGCTCAGCACTGGGTGTGTTTATATTTATATATCTATATATTTATTCCATCTAGCTACAATGCTCCGCACTGTGTTTTTATATATCTACATATTATTCCATCTAGCTACATTGCTCCGCACTGTGTGTGTTTATATACTTGCATATTTATTCCACCTAGCTACAATGCTCCGTACTGTGGGTGTTTATATATTTACATATTTATTCCATCTAGCTACAATGCTCTGCACTGTGTGTTCATATATTCATATATTTATTCCATCCAGCTACAATGCTCTGCACTGTGTGTCTGTGTGTGTGTGTGTGTATATATATATTTTATAGTAATATGTACATATGTATATTAGCTGCTCTTGCTTGCTTGTTTTTTGTTTTTTGTTTTTTTTTGTTTTTTTGTTTTTTTTTCTTGCCTTCTGATTGTTGCTCTGAGTGTTGCTATCCCTGTGCTGTTGCAATCCTGGAATTTCCCCGTTGTGGGACTAATAAAGGCTTATCTTATCTTATCTTATCTTATCTTATTCATCTATTTGGTGTTTATTTCTTGTAAATTCATTTAGATACTGTATTCTGTTGTGCAGTTGTGGTATTTTAACAGTGGATAGAAGATCTGAACGTGATCTGCAAGGAAAATAATCAGTTTCTTTTAACGTGGGTATTTAAGAATAGCCTTCGGAGTAACTTAGTCTATAATCGAAAGTGGTAAAACTTGCCTTTTAATTGAATTTTATAATTATCAAAATCATGACATTTTAAAAATACAGAACAGTTTAAGGTTAACTTAATTTTTTTGAGGATGACAAGCAATATTTAAATACATTTATATTTAAGGATTGGTGGTAAGAGTAGATTTTGTTTGCACTGATAAATGTTCGGAGCTGATAATATTTTGATGAATGCTGAAACACATGAATTTCACTCTAACAGCTGACGAACAAATCCATTCTGATCACATTTCATGGATGATTATGCTGCATGTCCACCAAATTCATTTTTTCTGTCACCCGACCGCCCTGAACGTCTTGTTTTCAACGTTTGTGTACTGCACTCTGGGAAAAAAAAGTCTGTGCCCTGTATCACAGCAACAGCTTGTCACTCACAGCTCAGCACTTTTCCTATGGTCAGACTTTCTACTTATTTTTAAATAGCAATCTCTAAATAACAATGGACAGGAAACATATTCTAGCATTGGTAGCAGCTCTGGATGCAAAATATGATGACACAGAAAGCAGGAGTCTGAGTACAGACTGTTCCAGCGTCCTACTGTATGTCCCACCCTTCCTTATTCTGATTGGCTGCTGAGAAAGGTCTGACATTGACGAGCTCAGCTGTAATCTGAAAAGTTGAACTTTTTTCAACTCTGAGCGCCCTGAGTGCCACTACAAAAAACGGCCACCGCCGAGAGTGTTTCAGTGCCGAGGTTGCTCAACGCTGTAAACGCTGGACTAGAGAATGAATAGAAACTAGTCGCCCACAGCAGAAAAAAACGTGTTTGGTGGACACACAGCCTAAATACAATGAAAAGACCAAATCTGCATGAGAAAAGCTAATTATTTCTCAGATCAGCTAAATCCTACCAGGCAGCACATTTATGCTGTGGTGTACTGACATAGTTTTAACTCATATTAGCAAACTAGAAACCAGCTAACTTCAGACAACAATTCACCAGCTAAATGAATAATATGATATTTACCTCCTTTTGGACAGAGGCTTTTGTCTTTTTATTTGACAATCAATTTAAAATGGTTTGTTGCCCTTGTGGAGCTCTTTTCATTTTCTCTCACTTGTGAGCTGAATGCATTCTAGACGAGCATCCCCACCAGCAGCGGTTGCCCTTACAACTGACTCCGATTCAGAGAAGGCACAAGGGCCAGCGGGGGAAGGGGGGCATAACATTGTCTGATTATTTGAAATATTATTTTTCATTGCTTGCGAATGAAAAAAATGACAACTTCCTCATACTTGCTTGTACATGTATTTTATTAATTATAATTATATGATTATTGGGGGGGGTATATTGGCTGGATTTGATTTTTGGGGTGTTACAACACCTCCATCCTCCCAATACAGTGGGGAAAATAAGTACTGAACATGTCAACATTTTTCTCATTAGACATATTTCTGATGGCACCATTGACCTGAGATTTTCACCAGATATCAGTAACAACCCAAGTACTTCACACATACAAAGAAATCAAGGCAACTGTGTTCGCAAAACAAGTTATATTTAATAAAATGGAATGACACAGGGAATAAGTATTGAACACACTTGGTGAAATTCATTTAATATTTAGTAGAAAAGCCTTTGTTGGTAACAACAGCTTCTAAATGCCTCCTGTATGGGGAAACTAGCCGCAGGCATTGCTCAGGAGTGATTTTAGCCCATTCTTCCACACAAACTTACTTCAAATCTTGAAGGTTCCGTAAGTGTCTTCTTTGAACTCTGATCTTCAGTTTGTTCCATAGATTTTCAATTGGATTCAGGTCAGGTGACTGACTGAGCCATTCTAGCAGCTTTATTTTCCTTCTCTGGAGCCAGTTGAGTCCTTGGCTGTGTGTTTGGAATCATTGTCTTGCTGAAATGTCCACCCATGTTTCATCTTCAGCATCTTGGCAGATGGCAACAGGTTCTTATCAAGGATGTCTCTGTATATTTGTCCATTCATCGTTCCCTCAATTATAGGAAGTCTGCCTGTACCATGTGCTGAAAAACACCCCCACACCATGATGGGATATGCAGTGCCATTTCTCCTCCAACCATGCTGTGTATTGTGGCATCATAAAGTTCAGTTTTGGTCTCATCTGACCAGACTATATGCTCCCAGTATTTTACTGGCTTGCCCAAATGTTATGCAGCAAACTTTAAACGAGCTTCAACATGCTTTTTCTTCAACAATGGAGTCTTGCGAGTTGAGTGGGCATAGAGCCCATGTCGGTTGAGTGCAATACTTATTGTTTTCTTTGAAACAGCAGTACCTGCTAACTCCAGATCTTTCTGGAGCTCTCCACGAGTGGTCTTTGACTCTTGGATAACTCTTGTGATAATTCTTTTGTCTCTGTTGAATATTTAATAGTTCAGAATGGTTCATACACATAAGTTGATAGTTATTACATATTGAAATACATATAGGACAAATAGATATTATAAACACTTTATAGTTAATCAGAAAAGCTATTTATAATAGTAATTTAATTAGAATCCCAAAGGTGTTTTCCTTCAATGCAGTCGTTAGACATTGTCCACTAGACGGCGCTGGTACTGTACCTTTGGCCATGAAATGTTATTGTTCAAGCTGCAGACCGAAGAAGAAGAAGTCAGTGCTAAGCAGTGCAGTGCTATCAGAGAGACGGACGCATGTTAGCCAGCGGGAACGACAGATGTGTTGTAAACTGAGATGCAGCATTCTCCAGTAAAGCCAAATGAAGGTAAAGTTGGGTGTTTGGACATTCTTTCCTTATAACAACTGATGTTACAGCTAAATCCACAACATATTTTTTGGTGCCGAAACCCGGGAACCGGAAGCTGGAAGCGGGAAAAGTGAAGAGAGAACGTTGTTGGGATTAAGCCGATAGCTGTAACAACACGGAGACGAAAGGAAAAAATGGCGGAGCGACTTCAAAGGCTAAAACAGAAACGGACCGTGCTGCGGACGTCCGTTACAAAGCTGCTGCAAATTATACAAGATGAAACAAGTAAGACTGATATAAACAGTGACCGTTTGCGGGAGCTGTTAGCCATGTTGTCACAGAAAGAGAAAGGCCTGCAAGACATTGAACCAGATATAGAGCAGGAGATCCCTTTGGACGAGTTAGATGCGGACATGGTGCGGACACTTGAGTATCAGGACAACACAAATTTATGGAGGACGCGGGCAGAGAGAGCAATTGAACGGGCTGCCTTACAGCAACAAGAACAGGCAAGAGACGCCACCGTATCAGCGAATCCACATCGGCTGAGTGACGTGAGTACACGGTCAAATACAAGCAGACCCTCGGTAAAGCTACCCAAGCTCTCAATAAACAAATACAGCGGAGAAGTGTGCATGTGGCAGGAGTTTTGGGACCAATTCGAAAATGCAATTCACCAAAACCCAGATTTGAGCAAAACTGAAAAGTTCACTTACTTGAAGTCATATCTCATCGGGCCAGCTGCACGCGCCGTCGCAGGGCTGAAGGTAACTGACATGAACTATGATGCTGCAGTAGACATGCTTAAGCAAAGATTTGGAAGGAAAGAGCTCATTGTAAGTGCACACATGTCTAAGTTACTAAATCTAAGTCCAGTTAAAAGGTCCTCAGACATTGTTGCCTTGAGACAACTTTTTGATGATGTTGAAGTACAAATCAGAAGCTTAGAAGCTTTAGGAGTCATGTCAGACAGTTATGGAGGTTTACTGTGCCCCATACTGTTCAAAATGATTCCTGCTGATCTTGCCCTTGAGTACACCCGCAAGACAGATGTAGGGCAAAAGTGGGATGTTGATGGCCTTGTAAAGTTTTTGCAACAAGAAGTTGAAAGCAGGGAGCGTGCTGCACGTTTGACACAAATGAGAGAGAATCATAAAGATACACATGCAAATCAGAATCAGCACTACAGACCAGATTCAAGCAGAGAAAGGTGGAAAGGACCTAATGTGCCCTCAGCTGCAGCCCTCCACACAGGCAGTTCGAATACACCATTTGTGCACAGTTGCATATTCTGTAACAGTACCAGCCACAAGTCAGAACAGTGCACTGAAGACACAGTCACAAGCAGGAAAGAAAAACTAAAGAAAACGGGAAGGTGCTTCATATGCCTAAAACCCAGACATCTTGCTCGAGACTGTAGATCCAAAAATGTGACATGCACTGATTGTGGAAGAAGACATCATGCTGTTGTGTGTGACAGAAGTGAGCAACCAATAGAAAGGACAGATGCCGCTGAAAACACGAGTGATGCAGTGGTCTCCTCAGTGTTTCCATATGCAGCCAAACCAACCCCAGAAAAATGTGAAACAGTACTATTGCAAACTGTGAGAGCAAGGATTGAAGGACCCGGAGGAAAGAAGATTGTGCGTTGCTTAATTGATGGAGGAAGCCAACGGAGTTTTGTCCATGAGAAACAAGTGAAAGATTTAAAACTGCCAATACTAAAACAAGAGACATTAAACCTTCACACGTTTGGCTCAAAAAACCCAGTGACCACAAAATGCAATGTCATAAAACTAGTCCTGGAGAATGTGAGAAACAAAGATCAGAAAATCGAGATTGAAGCTGTTCAAACCCCACAGCTTTGTACTGCAGTCATGAAAGTCCCCAGTGAACACATCCAACGGCAGCTGGAGAAAAAAGGGCTACCAGTAGCAGATGTGTCAGCGGGAGACAAAGATGGTTTGGAGCTATCAGTACTGATCGGAGCAGATTACTACTGGAGAGTAGTCACAGGTAAAACTGAGAGACTGTCAGACGCTTTGGTTGCCGTAGAAACCAGATTCGGCTGGGCAGTGCAAGGACCAGTTGTCATGTCCAGTATGAATGAAGCAACATGTATGCACATTGGACTCAGTGAAGACTCAGTGGAGATCTCAAACCAGCTAAGAGCATTTTGGGAGATCGAGTCGCTGGGCATCACTACTAAAGGTGAGGAAACACCTGATGACGAGAAAGCCAAGGAGAGCTTTGACAGGTCAGTCAGATTCATTAATGGGAGATATGAAGTGGCGTTGCCATGGCGCCAAGACACACCCGAACTCTCAGACAACAAGAAGGTTGCACAAAAGAGGTTTGAAACCCTGAAAAGAAAGCTGAAATCTGACGTGACACTGTTTAAAGGATACAACGATGTAATAGAGGATTACACAGAACAAGGAATATGTGAAGATGTGCCACAGAGCAGTCATTCAGCAGAGACAGAGAATGTAACCTACTACTTACCTCATCATGCTGTAATCAGAGAGGACAAAGTAACTACCAAGTTAAGGGTAGTGTTTGATGCTTCGTCACATGAAGAAGGTTGTTCCTCTTTAAATGACTGTTTATTGCCTGGCCCAAACCTGAATGCTGACCTCATGAGCATTTTGATCAGATTCAGACAAAATCCTGTAGCTTTCACAGCAGACATTACTAAAGCTTTCCTTCAGATATCTATAACTGAAAGTGACAGAGATGCTGTGAGATTTTTGTGGCTTACAGGACCCCCAGATGTTGAAGGCACCAACACGCGTATAATGAGAATGGCACGTGTTGTGTTTGGAGTAACTTCAAGTCCATTTTTACTTGCAGCCACTATCAGACATCATCTGGAGAAATATGAAGCTAACCAACCAGACACGGTAAAACTAATGAGAGACTCACTTTATGTGGATGATCTGATCGCTAGCTCAAGTAACTCAGACGAGGCATACAGACTTACTACAGGAGCAAGAGAAATACTGGCTGCTGCCAACATGAACCTCTGTAAGTGGACAACAAACTCCCTTGAACTGAAAACCAAGTGGTCAAACAGCAAGCTTGATTTCACACAAGAAACAGAAACACATGGAGGTGTGTTGAAGGTGCTTGGTTTGGTGTGGAGACCGGACACAGATGACTTTGCCTTTGACCTCAAACATTTGATGAACATTCTAAAAGGAAAAGAAAACACAAAGAGGAGTGTTTTGAGATCATCCGCCAGAATCTTTGATCCTATAGGGTTCCTAACGCCATTTACCATTCGAGTTAAATGTCTGTTTCAGGAAATGTGGCGACGGGGCCTGAGCTGGGACGATGAGCTGCCTCCAGACCTTTCACAGGCATGGCAGCAGTGGTGCATGGAGCTTCCTCAGATCCACCAAATAGTCATTCCGCGGTGGTATGGAACAGAAAAGCTGTCAGATAAATCACAAGTTCTCCATGTCTTCACAGATGCAAGTGAAAGGGCGTATGGCGCAGTTGCGTATCTACAAGGACAAACAACAGAAGGAGAGACTGTTACTGCGCTCGTTGCATCCAAGTCAAGAGTGGCACCAATCAAAACAATCACACTGCCACGCTTGGAACTGATGGGAGCTGTGATTGGAGCAAGGTTGGCAAATAACCTTTTGAAGGCACTGAATATGCAGATCACTCAACTCAGAATGTGGTCAGACTCCATGATAGTGATTCACTGGATTCGCAGTTCATCAAAGAAATGGAAACAGTTTGTTGCCAACAGAGTGATGGAGATACAAACTTTGACACCACCAGAACTATGGACACATTGTAATGGAAAGGTGAACCCAGCTGATCTCACCACAAGAGGTCAGTCCGCATCAAGGTTGAAAGAGGAAAATCTCTGGTGGTCAGGCCCATCATTTTTGAAAGAAAAGGAGCTTCAAACTACACCGCCAGAAACAGCACAAGAAATACTATCAGAAGAAGAGGTTAAAGCTGAGCTAAAGGCAAGTCAAGTCGCAGTACATCTCAGTAACAGTGAAAGAGTGCAATCTGAACCATTGCTACAGCTGGACAAATACAGCAAACTACAGACCGTACTAAGAGTAACTGCATGGATCCAAAGATTTCTCCACAACTGTCATTCAAAGCAAAGACAAAGGGGAGAACTAACAGCAGAGGAAATGGCAAAAGCTGAAAGGGTATGGATACGTGAAGCGCAACTTAACAGTTTTGAAAGAGAAATAACAGAGTTGAAAACTGGAGAAAATGTGCACAAAGACTCAAAAATCAGAGACTTTAAACCCTTTCTAGACGAGCAACGCTTAATCTGTGTAGGAGGAAGGCTGCATCAGTCAAACATGAGTTTCAATGAGCAGCACCCGTGGTTGTTACCCTCAAATCACAGATTTGCACAACTTCTGATAAAATACAGTCACGAAAATGTCATGCATTCAGGCGTGAGAGACACTCTAGTTCATCTACGAGAGAAGTATTGGATTCCACGCGCGAGACAGTTAGTCAAAAAATGCATTTCAGACTGTACTATCTGTAAAAGATTCAAAGTAAAAGCAGCACAGCAAACAGCTGCACCTCTTCCCAAAGACAGAGTTACTGAAGCACCGCCGTTTGAAGTCACAGGTGTTGACTTTGCAGGCCCACTGTTTGTAAAGTCCAAGAATTCTGCAGAGAAAGCATACATAGCACTTTTCACCTGTGCAGTTACACGTGCAGTGCACCTTGAACTAATATCGAGTCTATCAACAGAAAGTTTCCTTTTGGCATTCAAGAGATTTATTTCACGGAGAGGACTTTGTAGAGTAATCTACTCGGACAATGCAAAAACGTTCAAGAGAGCAGATCAAGATCTAAAGGAACTGTGGAAGGCTATGAAGGAGCCAGAGCTGCTGGAATATTTTTCTGAAAAGGGAATCAAGTGGAAATTTATTGCAGAAAGAGCGGCTTGGTGGGGTGGTTTTTGGGAAAGGTTAGTGCGCTCTGTAAAGGGATGCCTCAAAAGAGTAATGGGCAGAGCATCTCTGAGCTTTGAAGAGTTAACTTCTCTGTTGACAGAAATAGAAGCCACTATTAACTCAAGACCACTCACATTTGTGTACAACGATTTACAAGAACCAGAACCTCTGACGCCAGCTCATTTCCTCATAGGGAAAAGACTTACCTCTTTACCACCAAAGCCATTTTCCACAACAGGTCAGATAGCAAATGCAAATAAAGAAAGGCTGACCCGAAGATGGAAATATCGCCATAGACTTGTCAAGGAATTTTGGAACAGATGGAGGAGGGAGTATTTGCTGGACCTCAGTTCGGCTCACACTCGTCATACCCCAAATCCAACACAACTCAAACCAGGAGATTTGGTCCTCATTGGAGATGACAAGATACCACGTCAAACATGGAAAACAGGACTAATCATAGAGGTGTTCCCAGGGAGAGATGGACTAGTCAGATCCTGCGCTATGCGCACTCCAACTGGGACGACGTTAAGAAGACCAGTTCAGCTACTATATCCTTTTGAAGTTAATATTTGAACTGTCTTCTTGGGGGGGAGGATGTTGAATATTTAATAGTTCAGAATGGTTCATACACATAAGTTGATAGTTATTACATATTGAAATACATATAGGACAAATAGATATTATAAACACTTTATAGTTAATCAGAAAAGCTATTTATAATAGTAATTTAATTAGAATCCCAAAGGTGTTTTCCTTCAATGCAGTCGTTAGACATTGTCCACTAGACGGCGCTGGTACTGTACCTTTGGCCATGAAATGTTATTGTTCAAGCTGCAGACCGAAGAAGAAGAAGTCAGTGCTAAGCAGTGCAGTGCTATCAGAGAGACGGACGCATGTTAGCCAGCGGGAACGACAGATGTGTTGTAAACTGAGATGCAGCATTCTCCAGTAAAGCCAAATGAAGGTAAAGTTGGGTGTTTGGACATTCTTTCCTTATAACAACTGATGTTACAGCTAAATCCACAACAGTCTCCTCTGTCAGAAATCTTGCAAGGAGCCCCTGGTTGTGCCGGGTTTATGGTAAAATTATGTTCTTTCCTCTTCCGAATGATGGCTCTAACAGTGCTTACTGGAACATTCAGCAGTTTAGAAATGTGCCTGTAACCACTGCCATCATTATGTTTTGCAACAACAATGTTGTGAAGGTTTAGAGAGAGCTCTTTGCGTTTACCCATCATGAGGTCTTTGTGGTGTGAAAATCTGATATTGACAGACCTTTTTAAAGGCTATCAGTCAGGACTTAACCAGCTGAAATTAATTTGCACTGATAGAGGATGGGGTTGCTTCCTAAATTCTGATGGATTTCAGCTGGTTTCTTGGCTTTCTATGCCTTTTTGCCCTTCTTTTTCTTCATGTGTTCAATACTTATTCCTTGTGGCATTCCACTTTATTAAATATAACTTGTTTTGTGAACACAGTTACCTTGATTTCTTTGTATGTATGGATTACTTGGGTTGTTACTGATATCTGGTGAAGATCTCAGGTTAATGGCTCCATCAGAAATATGTTTAATGAGAAAAATGTTCATTACTTATTTTCCCCACTGTAAATTACGCCTATGAGTATGTTCCTTGTAAATAGTAAATGTTTTCCCTTCAACAGATCAGGATTTACAACATTTCAACATGTCCTAAACGTGTAGTCATCTAAAAAAAAAGGTTGAAAATCAGGTCACAATGTTTCAAAACTGATTTCAAAAGGGAACTATCAACTAATTATTTCAATAGAAGAATTTATCTGCCACTTTTGTGGAAGCAGTGACCAATTTTGTCCAAATATTAAAAGGAAAAAATCACTTTCTTATAGCTCAGCTTTTCTAGCTTTCAGTCGTAATGATTCTTAGTAACGGAGAAAGACAAAGCTGCATGGCAGAAAATCCATTAGTGAGTCTGCTGTTTGATAGCAAAGAGACACAAAGGAATAGTGGCTTTTGATACAGCAAAAGGGAACTGCCTTGTCTTTTTTGGTGAGAAGCTCAAGCAGGCTGGCGATTAGCCTGCATGTCACAACCCCAGTGGATGACTAATATCTGAAACACTTGGAGTGCTAAAGTGTGTGTATGTGAGTGTGGTTGGGGCAAAGAGGGTGAAGAACAGACGAACAGAGGGTGAGATGTTCAAAAAATTGAGTGAATTTAGAGGAATGTAATAATGCTCCCATCACAGCAGTGAAGTTGACAGATATGCCAATAAAGTTCAGCATGGAGGCTTTTTTTTTTTTTAATTTTCATTCTAACAATTGATAAAGTGGTCTTTCTTGCTGGGATGAATCCACAGATTATTTTTCTCTTTATGGTACCCAGTGTCTAAATCCCTTCAATGTTTTTTTTTTTCTTCACCACATACAGACAAAAAAAGAGATAAAAGAGGAATGGGTATTGGATTTACAGTATCTGCACCAGTTGCCAAGAAACTTATGTAACTTGAATTAAAGCATAATCTTAAAGTTTCAAAGTTGCTTTAACAGTAATGCAATAACAAAAGTTTACTTTTTTTTAAAAGCTTTTTTCACTTATCAAAGATCCCATTCACTGTTTACAACTTCATTTAACCCCACCCTCCCTTTTACATCAGTCTGGATGATGCTAATGTCACGGGCTAATATTAGCTGTCTAGCTCCTGGCTTGAGTAGCTAACATAGCCTGAGCCAACTAATGTAAATTTTAAAGAATTAATTAAATAAAGCATTGCTAGAGGATGGGGTGTGTGGTTTCAGTGGTCAATAGGATATGGCCAGTCCCTGGAATACAGTAAGCATAGAAACGTCAATGAGTATATGGAAAACTGCTAACAGCCGTTAGCCACCTTTCGTCCCCATCAGTGTAAAATAGTAAAATAAGATAAAATAATGTCAAAGAATGAAGTATATAGTCAAGTGTTAGATGAACAAGGATTCCATTGGGGGTGATAGAATTTGTAGAAAATAGCCATCAAAGCTGGCCGGATTGACAATAAGCTAGCAATAAGAAGACTGATTCCGACCACCTAGCCAAGCTAATCCTAACAGTTCATCTACCGTCACAGCAAAAATATAACAAAATAAACTAGAATGACGCAATGTATATTGTTGGCTGTGAATTAGTGAAAAAAGTTGGAACACGGATGTGTTGTATCCATGTTTAGACAAATAACGAGCAAGTGGTAACTCAGGTTACAGAGCTTTATTCAGGACACTAACTATATACAGATAAGTCTTACAGCACACGCCTGCAGGCCAGGTGGCTCCCACGACGAAAGAGGACTAACCTCTTCCGCCCACCTCCTTTATACTAGGAGTAGCGTCACCACCGGAAACCGGCAGTTTACTACCCCTGTCTATCCCACGTCCAACCCGGCCGCCATCTTACTACTACCAGCCTATTTACATACACAACATTTCTCCCCCCTTCAAAAAAAAATGTCAAGCACACAGGTAACCCACCAAAATTTGTCTCCCGACTCACACTCTAAAATAAAGCATGTACAAAAGGAATAAACTGCCTAAACACACAACCAAGGCTGGGGGGCCGGGTAGACTACCAGCGCCCCTTACACGGCTAGGTGGGTTATTCTGCCGCCAAACTAGAACAGTCCATCTCAAAATAAAGCCGTTTCTAAATAAAATAATCCCCTAAAACAGCTCTATATGAACATGACAGACAAAATTATATCACACACATAAACTACTGGTGGCCCCCACCCCAACACCCACCCCCACACCAGGGCACACAACAAAATAAACTGTGTTGGGCATCATAGTTGTAATAAATGACCAATCAAAGCAAGTTCAGATACATATCAAATTACCAAGCTAATAATTCACTTTACCATGGTCACTAAAATTTCAAAATACAGTTAACCTACGACCAATGGTCCCACCAAAAATCTCACCCACAAATCACATCCCTTTACCAATAATTGCTCTCATTCATATTCTTTCACTTTCTTGGGGTTTTTTTTGTTTTTTTGTTTTTTTTTCATTTAAATCGGGGTACTAAAACAGTAGTAAAATCACACACACCAGGACCTGAGCAAAGAAAAAAAATTAAACACACACACAAAGCACCCTCAGTCCTCGGATGGATCTCTCTCCAGACGCCTCCGTCTCTTGACCTCGGGACTCCTGCTGCGCCGCCTCCTCTCCTTCAACGACAGACGCAGCTCACTCGGGTGCCTATAGATCTGGTCAGACACGCGTCGATGTCCATCCCTCCAGGCAGCCTCCACCTGGAAACGCACCTGGTAATCACGCTGCTCGCGTGGACTGTGATTTTCGCGTACTTGAACCTCAACCCTGGGCCAAACTTAATCTTCAACCTGCGGGGAAGCCCTCTTCTTCCGCTCCGGATCACTCTGTCTCCGACTGAACCCCTCCACCGAACCGGTCGACTCGCAGGTCCAGTTTGTCCTTCTCTTGGCAGGCCGTCGTTGTGCGCGCTTTACCACCACGCTCCTCAGTCTCGCCCCTTTCTCCAGCATGGGCGCCTTGTCCTAAGAGGCCACTTTGGGGGTCCCAGCATGCCGTCCAGCACCCTCATCCAGGGCAGCCTGAGAACCAGCATTGGGTCCATCCTGAGGCCCGTGCTCTCCAACAGTTCCATTGTCCAGCCAGTCTGAGTCCCACACCTCCACACATCCACCACCGGAGCTGGTCGGCCCCAAAGTCCACATCCCGACCGCTCCTCACCCGACACATTGGCTATGGAGAACCCTAGGCTGTAAAAAAGGTTGCACCCCATGATATTGACTCCTGTAGCAGAGACAACCGATTTATATTGGGCCTCCATCTCCACAAACCCCAAAATAGCCAACCTGTTCCGTCCATAACCATAATACTCTGCTTCTTGCTTTCTAATCTGTCGGTGGGGAGACAGACTTCTCATGGTCGCCAGGTTCAAAACGGAGATAACTGCTCCAGTGTCCACCAGCAGGGGAACCTCGACACCATCTAGCGTGACATTACACCCGATTCTCCCCGTCGTCTCCGGGGAAACCGTATGCACAATGGTTGGAGTCTTCTGCGCAGCACCTGGCTCACCCCTTCGGTCCCTGTGTTCAAAGTTCGCGCACGTCCTGGCAAAGTGGTTCAACACACCACACTTCCCACAACGCTTTCCTTTCACCGGGCACACTCTGAATTTATAGCGGTGAACAGTGGACTCACATCCATAACAATGTAGCGTACCTGGGGCGGACCTTACTTTAACAACAGAGGCATATTCTTCCTCTCCGCTGTCACCATCACCAGGATCCAAAAACAATGCCTTAGTGCGAGACTCATCCTGACCCAGAGTGGCCCCTTCAGGAAGGCCCCTCGCGATGGTCTGTGCCGCCTCGAACTGTTGGGCGAGCTTGATAGCTGCAGCCAACGTCAACTCTCCTGGGTGTGTTAAAAGCCTGGACCGGGCCGCCGGGCAGCAGATGTGCTCTGCCAGCTGGTCCCGAATCATCTCATCCTCCAGGGGCCAGAACTTGCACTCCCTTGCCAGCTCTCGGAGGTCTGCCAAGAATCTCTTAACTGGCTCTCCTGACCGCTGTCGAAACTGGATGCGTCAGACCGTGACGTTTTCCGGCGCGCAAAAATAGCGCACCATTAGCTCCACCACTTCATCAAAGCTATCAGCCCCCCCAAGGTTCTCCAGTATCCTCTGCCCCTCCATACCTAAATTATGGACCAAGACCGCCCTCGTGCGAAGCTTCTCCAGTTCGCTGAGGTTCAAAACCACCAAATAATTGGTAAAAGCAGCAAACCAGCAGAGCCATGGCACAGGTGGCTCGCCCTGGGCCTCCAAAAGTGGCCGAAAACTGGCAACAGATCATTCCACTACCGCTTTTACCTCGTCGCCAAATGCTGTATCCATGTTTAGGCAAATAACGAGCAAGTGGTAACTCAGGTTACGGAGCTTTATTCAGGACACTAACTACAGTATATACCGATAAGGCTTTCAGCACACGCCTGCAGGCCAGGTGGCTCCCACGATGAAAGAGGACTAACCGCTTCCGCTCACCTCCTTTATACTAGGAGTGGCGTCACCACTGGAAACCGGCAGTTAACCACCCCTGTCTATCCCATGTCCAACCCGGCCACCATCTTACTACTACCAGCCTATTTACATACACAACAGGATGTCTATTAGGGTGACTGGAATTTAACCTGTTGCACTTCGGTGTACCACGGGCGGGCACGTCTCTGCGTCCTAGAGCGCACGAGGGCGCCCTAGGACGCACACTGTGCGTCCTAGGGCGCACTGAAGAAAAAAAAAAGCTGCATTTCCGTTCTTCCACTACAGACACAGCCGCGAACAGAAAGCCAAAGGAGTGCTTTGATTGGTTTAGATGTGATTGACCGCTCATTCGACTAATAAGAGCCTTGAATTGGGTTTCTGAAACCTTGAAGAACCAATGACTGAAAACCTAGCAAGAAGGACCCGCCTACCAACGGCTGCAAATACAGCCAGCCAATTGAAGCACAGAAGTTCGGAAGCTGTTTTGTGTAAAGCTGGGTGACACACAGGCGTTCGCCAGTCTTTTTTTCTTACTACTGTTTTTATTTGTTTTAAAAAATTGTTCGCCAAAACCGCAATCATGGAAGGGCAAAACCGCAATAATGGAATTATGGTTTGACCGGGTCGCGTGACCAGAACCACAAGTCCGTAACAAGCGGACCAACTTCATGTTCGTCTGACAATGAGGAAGAGAAGTTCGCCAGCTACGCTGCTGTTGTGGACAGGTAAGTGTTATAAGCTAAATTCTTCTTTATCCCTGAAAATTGTAATCCAAATGACTTTTGACCGATCGGTAAATCCGGGTCCGTCATGTTGCGAACGCCCCCCCCCCCCCGTCATGTTGTGAATGCCCCCCCCCGCTACTGTTCTGTAGCGGATTGCAGATATATTGCAGATATTTTAGTCCAACTGTGCGTAGTAGACCGCGGCGCACAGAGCGTGTCCGGACCGTGAACACCCCCCCCCCCCCCGCTACTGTTCTGTAGCAGATTGCAGATATTATTGCAGATATTTTAGTCCAACTGTGCGTATTAGACCGCGGCGCACATAGCGTGTACCGCAGCGCACGGACTGGACACGGTTCGTGCGCCGTGTCCGGACCGTGAAGGGCCCCCCCCCCCCCCCCCACTACTGTTCTGTAGCGGATTGCAGATATTATTGCAGATATTTTAGTCCAACTGTGCGTATTAGACCGCGGCGCACCGTCACCGCTTTCCGTCATGTAGCGATGGGCGATGTCCATCCTCTGTAGCGGGGGGGGGGGGGGAGTTGTTATCTTCTACATTACAAATATTCTAGTATAATTTTTAGTGCACTGTAGGTTATTTTTTCTTGTAAAAAAAAAAAGCCACACATTTTTTACGTGGCATGCTTCTTTGTGTGGGGGGGGCTTGTTTGTTCATTCATTCATTCATGAATGAATAAACAACCCCCCCCCCCCCACACACACACACACAGCCCTTCATCTTTCATTAGAGCCCAAGATGAAGCTTCTATATTGAATCATTCAAAACTTACAGACGTTTTTCCAAACTGTGCCATTTGGCACAATTTGGCACAGTTGTGCCCTTCAGAGGTAAAGTGGGCTATCCCACAAAACCATTATTTTGAGAAAATGAGCTCTAAAGTTGAAATATTCTCAAAAAAATCAGTGTGCCTATATCATTAAAAAGTTACCCCCTATAATAATTATAGGGGGTAACTTTTTAATTTAAACTTTTTAATGATATAGGCACACTGATTATAATAATTATAATTATAATAATTATAGGGGGTAACTTTTTAATGATATAGGCACACTGATTTTTTGAGAATATTTCAACTTTAGAGCTCATTTTCTCAAAATAATGGTTTTGTGGGATAGCCCACTTTACCTCTGAAGGGCACAGTTCAAAAACACCTGGGAACAACCTGACAAAAAAGCTGTGTAATATATTGATTTTTTGTGGTATTGTTACAAAATTTTGACCTCAGCTGGATAACACTTGGTTCTACATTTCTGTTGCATTTTCCAGCCTGGATCTGAAGCTGTGTGTTATTTGCAAGCATTTGTATCCAAAAAAGAACACCCAGGCGAAATGTATTTTCTTCAAGTTCAGTATGTTTAGATGACTGTTACTCAGTGGCAGGAGCACTTAGAGAGATTATGACTGTTTTGCCAAAAAATTCAGTGTTTTCTTTTAAATGAGACCAACCCCATGAAGATGCTGCAAAGGGTTGAAGAACAGCTTTTGATTTACTTTGGGTACGTTATTTTTTGGCGTTTTTAAGGAAATTGACCAGAGTGCAAGGGGTTAAAGAAAATAACAATATACAGTGGGGCAAAAAAGTATTTAGTCAGCCACCAATTGTGCAAGTTCTCCCACTTAAAAGATGAGAGAGGTCTCCAATTTTCATCATAGGTATACCTCAACTAGGAGAGACAAAATGAGAAAAAAAAAAATCCAGAAAATCACATTGAAGGATTTTTAATGAATTAATTGGTAAATTCCTCGGTAAAATATTTGGTCACCTACAAACAAGCAAGATTTCTGGCTCTCACAGACCTGTAACTTCTTCTTTAAGAGGCTCCTCTGTCCTCCACTCATTATCTGTATTAATGGCACCTGTTTGAACTCATTATCAGTATAAAAGACACCTGTCCACAACCTCAAACAGTCAGACTCCAAACTCCACTTTGGCCAAGACCAAAGAGCTGTCAAAGGACACCAGAAACAAAATTGTAGACCTGCAGCAGGCTGGGAAGACTGAATCTGCAATAGGTAAGCAGCTTGGTGTGAAGAAATCAACTGTGGGAGCAATTATTAGAAAATGGGAGACATACAAGACCACTGATAATCTCCCTCGATCTGGGGCTCCACGCAAGATCTCACGCTGTGAGGTCAAAATGATCACGAAAACTTTGAGCAAAAATCCCAGAACCACATGGGGGACCTAGTGAATGATCTGCAGAGAGCTGGGACCAAAGTAACAAAGGCTACATCAATAACACACTACGCCGCCAGGGACTCAAATCCTGCAGTGCCAGACGTGTCCCCCTGCTTAAGTCTTTACATGTCCAGGCCCGTCTGAAGTTTGCTAGAGAGCATTTAGATGATCCAGAAGAGGATTGGGAGAATGTCATATGGTCAGATGAAACCAAAATAGAACTTTTTGGTAAAAACTCAACTTGTCGTGTTTGGAGGAGAAAGAACACCATACCTACTGTGAAGCATGGAGGTGGAAACATCATACTTTGGGGCTGTTTTTCTGCAAAGGGACCAGGACGACTGATCCGTGTAAAGGAAAGAATGAATGGGGCCATGTATCGTGAGATTTTGAGTGAAAACCTCCTTCCATCAGCAAGGGCATTGAAGATGAAATGTGGCTGGGTCTTTCAGCATGACAATGATCCCAAACACACTGCCCGGGCAACAAGGGAGTGGCTTTGTAAGAAGCATTTCCAGGTCCTGGAGTGGCCTAGCCAGTCTCCAGATCTCAACCCCATAGAAAATCTTTGGAGGGAGTTAAAAGTCCGTGTTGCCCAGCGACAGCCCCAAAACGTCACTGCGCTAGAGGAGATCTGCATGGAGGAATGGGCCAAAATACCAGCAACAGTGTGTGAAAACCTTGTGAAGACTTACAGAAAACGTTTGACCCCTGTCATTGCCAACAAAGGGTATATAACAAAGTATTGAGATGAACTTTTGTTATTGACCAAATACTTATTTTACCGAGGAATTTACCAATTAATTCATTAAAAATCCTTAAATGTGATTTTCTGGATTTTTTTTTTCTCATTTTGTCTCTCATAGTTGAGGTATACCTATGATGAAAATTGGAGACCTCTCTCATCTTTTAAGTGGGAGAACTTGCACAATTGGTGGCTAACTAAATACTTTTTTTCCCCACTGTAACTCCATAACTCTAGCTCATGCCATAGTAGCACTGTGAAGCTAATGCCTTGGGCTTACACTTTGGGCAGGAGACCACTGTTGCCAACTCCTCAGTAAGGAAAGCAGCTATTAGCTGTCCTAATAGCTTGGGACGGACTAATATTATTCCTAATATTATCATTATATTAGGACTAATATTAGTCCTAATATTAGCTGTCCTTGAAGTCGCTAAATTACGTCATTGCCTAATTTGCATAATTGGTCATTTGCATGTAGTTGTAATGGGTGCTGTAGGACAGAAGAATAATGTCATGGGAGAGAAAAAAGTGAGTAAAAAACTCCCTAAATTTGTTTAGAACTACAAATTAACGTTCTTCTGTTGATTCTTGGTTTGTTTGTTTTAATTTGGCATTTAAATAGGCCATCACTTCTGTATCATCGCAAATAAACGACTTCAACCAGCCTTTGAATTCAGTGGTTTGATTCCCACTTCTTTCTGTATTTTTGAGCGTACAGTTTAGACTGCGACATGACGAGCTAGCTGCTACATGTTTAGCTTATGTCACACACACACACACACACACACACAGAGTGGACAAAGTGAGTACGTGACTGAAGCTGGATTCATGCTGCATCATGCTGCACCTTCTCTGTCCATGTATGTGCAACCAGAAACCTCATGTGACGAAATTTATGTCATCGTCTCCAGTCCACTAGTGTCTGCTGTGCCCGACCGCAGACGACCGCGTGCAGCCCAGATTTTGTGACTGTGCTGCCTGCCCACGACCTGAACGCATTGACAGCGCATGCGCAAGACTGAACACCCCATTCTCAAGGTGGTGATATCAACACAGCATACAAAGACAAATTAGACAAAGAAGACAACGAGGAGGTGGAAGATGAGAATAAACATACATGAATGCTTTTGCAGCAGCAGCAGCTTGAGCGGAGAAGAGCACAGGAAAATGGTAATTCCTCCTTTTCCTTGAAATGAAACCATTGTTGTTGCTACAAAAAAAATGTGCGTCGCTTGTGTGTTTATAGCCGGTGAACAAACTGGCGTGTTAGCGCATTTGTGCTACCCATAGGGCTGGGGCAAAACTACAAATAACAGTTGTGTGCAGGCGTCAACCACTTGGCCTGGTAGATGAAAAAAGTGAGCATGTACAACGCTGTGTGTGTGCCAGGCTTGTCCAAAGCGCACGCGGACCAAAGTGGATCAGAGGGGAAACGCAGCATGAATAAGACTTGAGGCTGTTAGTCAAATGCAGTGATTTATTAGTGTGACACTGACAGTGAAGAAACATTTACATCGATTGAGGGAGGGGGTGCAGGCGCAATTCATTTGCCGTCTGGGCGTGAGTGGCATGGGCGTAGGTCTCCTCTCTGCAACTAACTGCTGCACGAGGCTATAGTGACTCTGACTGTTTGTGTGTACTTTGGGATGGGTAGAAGCTCACGGTAGCACCTGCTGCTTGTTGACGATAGTAACTGCAGAGCAATAGTGCTTTCATGTGAGCAGTCACTGTGGCTAATGATCTTCCAAAGTTACGAGCCACTCAGCCTTTTGTAGTTGGAAAATTATGTTTAATATGATCAAATTTGATTATCACATGCTAAAATGTAGTTGAATTAAATGTACAACCTTTTTAAATGCAATTACCTATATACATACATAAAAATATCAAGAGAAACACTGTTTAAGTAGTTGTTAACAGCAGTAAATAATGTAAAAGAGTTGAGAAAAATATTTGCAATATGAGAGTGAAGTACAGGTAGATTTGGGGTCCATCCCAATTCTCATTTCTAACCCGTTCCCTTGGCCCTTGAAATGAAGGGCCCCATGTTCTCATCAGAAGAAAGAAGAAAAAGAAAACTGATGAGAAAAATTCTCATATTACAGAGAAAAATGTCTCGGATTTACACTAACTGTTCTAATCAGTAGAAAGTCAGAAATTTGCTAGAAATAAAGCTGTAACTTCACAGAGAATATTTTGGGCCCCCTGGTGGGCCATTTTTGGCCCATGGGCCATATGTTTGACACCCCTGGACGAGCCCATTAAAAATACATTTTTAGAGGATTTACTTCAGTGAAATAGTTACATATCACAACAGCATGTAAATGAATAAGCTAAAATAAAATAGAAAGCTCAGAAAAATGAAAGTTCACCTTAGAAAAAGCTTCATTTTTTCTTTACAACAAATCAGTCACTTTTTTCTGTGTGGTAAGAAAACTTAATTTGCACAACTGCGGACATTAAATTCGAGCTTCTTGCTCTAAAAATACTCATGTTTAACCACAGTGGTAGGAGCTGATGTTGGACATCAGAGTCTACAAAACACCAGAAAAGTCTCTGATAACACCAGAAAAAGTTGCTAGATTTGTCGCTAGTCACTTTTGACCGAAAAAGTTGCCAAGAGGGTTTGAAAAGTCCCCAGATTTAACGAGAAAGTTGCCAAGTTGGCAACACTACAGGAGACTAGGATCACAGCGAGTAACATGGTGATGGATGGTAACTGAAGACTGGCTCATTTTTCAGTGATGTAGGGAAAATGATCCCAGAAAAACTGGCTTCCAAGCATTCTGCCAAAATGTTGAAACAGAATCATTTGTTGTACAGTGGTGTGAAAAAGTGTTTGCCCCCTTCCAGATTTCTCATTTTTTTGTATGTTTGTCACACTTAAGTGTTTCAGATCGTCAAACAAATTTAAATATTAGACAAAGGTAACACAAGTAAAGACAAAATGCAGTTTTTAAATGAAGGTGGTTATTATTAAGGGGGGAAAAAATCCAAACCTATATGGCCCTGTGTGAAAAGTGATTGCCCCCTAAACCTAATAACTGGTTGGGCCACTCTTAGCAGCAACAACTGCAATCAGGAATTTGCAATAACTGGCAATGAGTCTTTTACAGCATTGTGGAGGAATTTTGGCCCACTCATCTTTGCAGAATTGTTTTAATTCAGCCACATTGGAGGGTTTTCGAGCATGAACTTCCTTTTTAAAGGTCATGCCACAGCATCTCAATCAGATTCAGGTCAGGACTTTGACTAGGCCACTCCAAAGTCTTCATTTTGTTTTTCTTAAGCCATTCAGAGGTGGACTTGCTGGTGTGTTTTGGATCATTGTCCTTCTGCAGAACCCAAGTGTGCTTCAGCTTGAGGTCAGGAACAGATGGTCGGACAGTCTCCTTCAGGATTTTTTGGTAGACGGCAGAATTCATGGTTTCATTTACCACAGCAAATCTTCCAGGTCCTGAAGCAGCAGAACAGCCCCAGACCATCACACTACCACCACCATATTTTACTGTTGGTATGATGTTCCTTTTCTGAAAAGCTGTGTTACTTTTACACCAGATGTAATGGGACACACACATTCCAAAAAGTTAAACTTTTGTCTTGTCAGTCCACAGAGTATTTTCCCCAAAGTCTTGGGGATCATCAAGATGTTTTCTGGCAATACTGAGATAAGCCTTTATGTTCTTTTTGCTCAGCAAACTGCATGGCAGAGTCTTGGAACTCTGCCATGCAGGCCATTTTTGCCCAGTCTCTTTCTTATGGTGGAGTCATGAACACTGACCTTAAATGAGGCAAGTGAGGCCTGCAGTTCTTTGGATGTTGTTGTGGAGTCTTTTGTGACCTTTTGGATGAGTTGTCACTGCACTGTTGTGATAATTTTGGTCAGCCGGCCACTCCTGGGAAGGTTCACCACTGTTCCTTTTGCCATTTGTGGATACTGGCTGTCACTGTGGTTCGCTGGAATCCCAAAGCTTTAGAAATGGCTTTATAACCTTTTCCAGACTGATTGATCTCAATTACTTTGCTTCTCATTTGTTCCTGAATTTCTTTGGATCCCAGCATGATGTCTAGCTTTTGAGGATCTTTTAGTCTACTTCACTTTGTGAGGCAGGTCCTATTTAAGTGATTTCTTGATTGAGAACAGGTGTGGCAGTAATCAGGTCTGGGTGTGGCTAGAGAAATTGAACTCAGCTTTCCAAAGATGTGATAAACCACAGTTAATTTATGTTTTAACCGGGGGGTGGGGGGTCACTTTTTCACACAGAGCCATGTAGGTTTGGATTTTTTTTTACCCTTAACAATAAACACCTTCATTTAAAAACTGCATTTTGTGTTTACTTGTGTTATCTTTGTCTAATATTTAAATTTGTTTGATGAGAAACAAGAAACCCTCTGTTACAGGATTAAATGACTACAGACCTGTTGCCCTGACCTCTGTGGTCATGAAATCCTTGGAGAGATTGGTGCTGAACCACCTGAAGGTCATCACAGGCCCCCTGATGGACCCACTGCAGTTTGCCTACCGGTCAAACAGATCAGTGGACGATGCAGTGAATATGGGACTACACCACATCCTGCAACACCTCGACTCCCCAGGGACGTACGCCAGGATCCTGTTTGTCGACTTCAGCTCAGCGTTCAACACCATCATCCCAGGCATTCTTCATCAGAAACTCCTCCAGCTCAAGGTGCCCCCCTCCACCTGCCAGTGGATCTCCAGTTTTCTGACTGACAGGTGGCAACAGGTGAAGCTAGGGAGATTTACATCCAGCTCCCGAAAAATTAGTACTGGCGCCCCCCAAGGATGTGTCCTTTCCCCACTGCTCTTCTCCCTCTACTCCAACGACTGCACCTCAGAGGACCCTTCGGTGAAGCTCCTGAAGTTTGCGGACGACACCACAGTCATCGGTTTGATCCGGGATGATGATGAGTCTGCATACAGGCGGGAGGTGGAGCAGCTGATCCTCTGGTGCAGCCAGAACCATCTTGAACTTAACCCAGCCAAAACGGTGGAGATGACTGTGGATTTCAGACGACACCCCCCTTCATTCCCCCCACTCACCATCCTCAACAGCACAGTGTCCACTGTGGACTCCTTCAAGTTTCTGGGTACCACAATCTCTCGGAACCTGAAGTGGTCCTCCCATATAGACACTGTCCGGAAAAAGGCCCAGTAGAGGTTGTTTTTTCTGCGTCAGCTCAAGAAGTTTGATTTGCCTCAGGAGCTGCTGGTTGTCTTCTACACCGCCATCATCCAATCTGTCCTCTGCTTTTCCATCACTGTCTGGTTTGGATCTGCCACTAAACAGGACAAGACCAGACTGCAGCGGATCGTTAAGTCTGCGGAGAGGATCATTGGTACCGACCTACCCTCCATTGAGAACTTATATCGGTCCATAACCAGGAAATGGGCGGGAAACATCTGTGCTGACCCATCACACCCCGGCCACAAACTGTTTGAACTCCTATCTTCTGGTCGTCGTTACAGATCACTGAAGGTCAAAACCACCCAACACAGGAACAGTTTCTTTCCTCAAGCCATCACTCTGATGAACTCCTAACATTCACCTAGTCCTACCTGTTGCTGTACTCATGACTTTTCATCCATTATTACGTTGCACATAACTCTCACACTGCTTTTTACTTCATTCACATTATATCACTGAATCTGAGTTCACATTGAAATACTGTGTGACTGTATATTTTTTCATATATTTCTGCAAAGTGTGGTTAGTCTGAGTAAATAACTGCATATTTTCCTGTATATATTTGCATCCTTTTATAGAAACGTGGACAGACTGTAATTTACTGTACATACTCTGTTGTCATTGAATCCTTATTTAAATCCTCCACCTGAACAACAAGAGCAAGTTTTTAGCCAAAGTCAGGTTCCTTGTATGTGTTGTGCATACTTGGCCAATAAAGCTGATTCTGATTCTGATTCTGATTCTGATCTAAAACATTTAAGTGTGATAAACATACAAAAAAATGAGAAATCAGGAAGGAGCAAACACTTTTTCACACCACTGTAAGTGAAGAGATTAATTTTTTTTTTTTTTTACTATAGTCATATGACCCAAGAAAACATTTTAGAAGGTTAAAACCCACAAACACACCATGTTTTACTGAATGGGACCTTTACCATATTAATACAATTTTATAATGAACGCTTAATCTCAAGGCATCAAAACAGAAGCCCAAAACAAAACCTAATGGGGATGGCACTCGGCATTAGCATGTACAAGGGCAGAGTTACAGCCTTCTCTAGGGGAGAAACCTGACAGTGAGGTACAGATATCAGTTCACATGTAAGCCATGCTCCAACTGTGGGCAGAACAGCTCCACTGGGATGGATAGGCTTCAAAATTTGACACCATCACTGTTACACTGCAGACTGTAACTGTAGTTACTTGTGTTGCCTGTTGTGAGAGGGGCTCTTGAGCCTTCATGAAGTGCTCGTTACACATTCTCTGCTTCTTCATTGATCAAGAAGGCCAGCTCTGTTCTGGGGTGCTGACTCGACCCAGTGGAGGTGATAGGAGTTAGGAGGATGGTGGCTGTCCTCTCTGCTGGAGTCCGAGTCCCACCCCATGCAGGACACGCAGAGTGCAGTGAGGAGCTCGTTTAGCAGCAAGCTGCTCCATCCAAAGTGCAGGAGGGAGAGGTTTCACGGGCCCTTCCTGTCTGTTTTACAATCTGCACTAAAGTTGTTATTATTATAGTATATTACTGAAGGTTGCAACAACACTGTACTCATCCAACTGTGAAATATACTGTTACAGTATATTGCTGCACTCCTATCCTATAGATCCACAAATTTGCTTCCTCTTTCTTGAGCTTTTGCTGCTATCTGAGTCAGTTCCTCTTTTGCGACTCATGTTTATGTGATTAACTTCTTTTATGCAGTAAATACACATTTTTTGGTGGTTAAATTTAGGGAAAAGGGCAGGTTAAGAAAATGTGCGGGTCTAGTTTACAGATATTGTAGCTGTAACCTCCACAATGTCACTTCATGTCATTATTTCCAAAACCACAAGAGGTTGCTAAATGTCAACATGGACATAGTGGTCAATCCCTGCTGGTAAAAACAACCATACTGGGTATTTTCTATTTGAGGACAATCTAAAAAAAAAAAGAGGACAAATAAGATGGAAGTGTGTGAAGAAAATAGTCTGCCTTATCTGTCCATCTGCTGTTAAGACAGACATGGAGCCAGTGAGTTTGCTTCTGTGACAGAAAAGTTCCCTCCAACAACAGATGCAGGATGGGATTTAACATCTGGATAAACCGTCTCTTTCCCCTTCTCTTTTTAACTTGTCTTGCACACACACACACACACACACACACACACACACACACACACACACACACACACATATCCATGTATCCATGCATGCAATCATTGGTTCTGGATTTTTTTTTCTTAATATGAAGATTACTGGAATGGGGGAAAATGATAAAGACAAAAAGGATGATAAAGACGATGAAACGTGATAAGATAGGTGCTGTTGCCACGGTGAGACATCGCCAGGGCATCATCTGCATAAAAATGAGTTTTAACACTCATTTTTCTTTGGTTTCTGTTTAATGTAAGCGAATACTAGAAGACCTCATTCCTCCTTACATGGAAACGTGAGCTGTCTGTTTAACTCCCTGCCTTGTTTCTTCCTTCTTACATCTTTACAATGTGTTGTTTCTCTCTTGATTCATGCTCTTGACTTTAGAAGTCCCTTGTCAAAACTGTGCTTTTCTTAAAATAAAATGCTGTGGTTATATGCCTCCTCTTGCATCTGTCCGATGGCACGTTTATCATAATGTATGGACTAATGCCTGACCTACACCCTGCAGCAGAGCTGTAGTTCTCTCTGTTGACCCTCCCTTCCTATCAATTCCCAGAGGCTGCAACAGCTGGCTACATGCCGTACACGTTTTGGAATGACTGAACAGGCAGGCAGCAGCAGTCTGGCTACACTTAAGATATTTAAGGACATTGGGGAATAAACCATGAAAATGATAGAGGCACGATTATTCAGATGGGAGTTTCACAGCAGCAAGCAGTTGCTCTGTCTCAAATCGCACTGCTATTTGAGCACACAGGGGCATTCACACTGACAAGTACAGCTATATGAAGCATACTCGAAGTACCCAGATGGTGTATTCATAATGGTCGACATGGCAAGTGTGGATCATCAAATGACATTTCTCATACTCAACAGTCACTGTATCGGTGACATAGTGGAAGTGGACGGGCTACCAAATGTCAGCATACCAGTATATTTTATATAAATAGATGAAACAGGGCTCATCTTTGATGATGACACTATAATCCCCTCTTCATATATGCGCATTCTGCCACGGGTAAAACAGTCATGAGTTGTCTAAGCTAAATTGTAAATGCGAGTCAACTGCCCAAGGTCAGTGTTCATTTTTTTAAGTGAGCGATATCAACTTGTCAAATGAGACAACAGTGAGCTGCCAAATCTCGGATACTAGATATTTCTGTCTCCCCATCTCCACCATCGGTTGGGCCAGCTATCACCATCAACGCAGCGGACACACAGAGGATCCTAACCAGGGTCAACCCACGTAAAGCTGCAGGTCTGGACAACATCCCGGGACATGTGCTCCGAGACTGCACGAGCAAGTTGGCGGATGTCCTGACTGACATTTATAACATCTCTCTGAGTCAGGCCATCGTTCCCAGATGCTTTAAGACCTCTACCATAGTACCGATGGCAAAGAAACCAGTTGTGTCCTGTCTGAATGGCTATCGTCCTGTTGCACTGACACCAATTGTGATAAAGTGTTTTGAACAGCTTGTCAAACCACAAATCACAGCCTGCCTTCCCGCATCACATGACCCGTTCCAGTTTGCATATCGTTCAAACCACTCCACAGAGGATGCTATAGTCACCACCCTGCACTCTGTCATCACCCACCTGGATCAGAAAGACACCTACGCCAGTCTCCTGTACATTGATTTCAGTTCAGCATTCAACACCATTATTCCCCAGAGACTGATGGAGAAATTACTCCTTCTCGGTCTGAACACCGCCACATGTCTCTGGATCCTAGATTTCCTGACTGAGAGACCTCAGTCTGTCCGTGTTGGAAATAACATCTCCAACTCGATCACGCTGAGCACCGGATCCCCTCAAGGCTGCGTACTCAGTCCACTGTTGTTTACACTTCTAACACATGACTGTGTATCCAGACACGAGGGGAACCAGACTATTAAGTTTGCAGACAACACCACAGTGGTGGGACTTATTCAGAGGGATGAGGAATCAATGTACAGGGAAGAAGAGAGAGACCTGGAGGGCTGGTGCAGGGAGAACAATCTGGTGCTCAACATGGACAAAACGAAGGAGATGATTATCGACTTCCGGAGGTCACAGCCTGACTACGTCCCTCTCAGCATCAGTGGCCGTTTAGTGGAGAGAGTGGAGAACATCAAGTTCCTAGGAGTGCAGATCTCGCAGGACCTGACCTGGAGCAAGAATTCCTTGGGGATCAGGAAGCGGGCCCAGCAGAGACTGCACTTCTTGAGGAAACTCAAACAGGCCTCTCTCCCCATCTGCATCCTCAGGACCTTCTACAGAGGTGTGGTGGAGAGTGTTCTGACGTACTGCATTGCAACATGGTACTCCAGCTGCAGTATGTCGGACAAAAAAGCCTTGCAGAGGATAGTTAAGGGAGCTGAGAGGGTAATTGGAGTTTCCCTCCCCTCAGTCCAAGAACTTTTTCAGAACCGTTGTAGGAGCAGGGCACTGAACATTGTCAAGGACCATTCTCACCCTCTGCATAAACACTTTGAACTTCTGCCATCTGGCAAATGATTCCGGAGCATCAGAGGCAGAACCACCAGACTGATTAACAGCTTCCTTCCACAAGCTGTTAGGATGCTGAACAGTTGATCCGGAATCTCTCATACATACTACTGCACCTATGGACATTATGTATATTATTTGTATATTATAGTTCTAGTTAGTTTTCAAGTATGTCTCAGAGATGTGTGAATGGCTGTGTTGGTGTGGGGGGTGAGGGTGTGTGTGAGTGTGTCTTAAATTATGTTCTTTTTACTTATATGGATGCCGAGAGAAACACAATTTCATCTTGCCTACACTACAGTTGTATGTACAGCAATATGACAATAAAGGTTGATTTGATTTGATTTTATTTGATTTAATTAAGGATAAGCATAAGGAACTGTATTTATTTGTGCTTCTTGTAAACTCAAAGGAAAAAGTTCCAAGCCAAAACTGGAGGAGGTTTTTTAATAATGACAGTGCAGTGGATATAAAAAGTCTACACACCCCTGTTCAAATGCCAGGTTTTGTGATGTAAAAAAATGAGACCAAGATAAATCATTTCAAAACTTTTTCCACCATTAGTGTGACTGTTCGGGGCAGAGGCGAAACCCACACGCTGAACTGTGAGTTTGTGAAATTTATTGAAAAAACAACAAATATAAAGTGCAACACAGTGCTCTTAACACAAAATACAAATGAGAGAGCAGACTTACTGAAACTGCACACCAGAGTGAGGACAGGGCTCTGGTGGAGGCGAAGAGAAGCTCAAACAAGACTGCGGCAGTGAGAAGGCAAAACAACAGTCTTTAAATAGCAGGGAACATAATTGATGGCAGGTGCGAATTCACATGAGCGGGCAGGTTGTGGTTGCGTGACACAGGTGACCTAATTACTAGACACAGAGCACACAGATGAGATAATGACAAGGTAGGAGTGCCTGGAACAGGTGCAGCGCTCATGCCAAGGGGAAACAAAATACAAACTGAGAGCAAAATAAAACAGGAATCTAAAAAATACTGACAGAATCATTATCATAGTAATAAGGACAAGAAAACATAGTAAAACAACCGATAGCAAAGAACGCATCAAAAATCAATACACAGGAAAATAATACAATAATGGAAAAATACAGAAAATACATAGATATACTGTAAATTAAGAGACCTGAGCCCGGTGACGCACAGCGCTCAGTCTCATGACTCCTATAACCTGTACAAACCAATTGAAAAACAAACTGAAATCTTTTAAGGGGAAAAATAAAAAACTTACAATTATCTGGTTGCATAAATATGCACACCCTGTTATAATTGCGGATGTGGCTGTGTTCAGAATTAACTAACTAACTAACTAACTAACCTGCACTTATATAGCGCTTTTCTAGTCACAAAGACCACTCAAAGCGCTTTCATTAATACTAACCCTCTATTTTAAGGGCCTATAGGAAACAGATATCTAGGGACAATTTAGAACAGCCAATTAACCTAACATGCATGTTTTTGGCATGTGGGAGGAAACCGGAGAAATCTCGGAGTAAACCCACGCAACACGGGGAGAACATGCAAACTCCACACAGATCACTGTTGGTCGGGGGCTGGGATCGAACCCACGATCCCACGAATTAACCCATCACATTTAAACTCATGGGAGTCAGCACACACCTGCCACCATTTAAACTGCCTCTGATTAACCCCAAATAAAGTTCAGTTGTTCTAGTAGGCTTTTCCTGACATTTTTATAGTCACGTCTTATAGCACAAACCATGGTCCGCAGAGAGCTTCCAAAGCATCAGAGGGATCTCATTGTTCAAAGGTATCAGTCAGGAGAACTGTACAAAAGAATTTCCAAAGCATTAAATATACCATGAAACACAGTGAAGACAGTCATCAAGTGGAGAAAATATGGCACAACAGTGACATTACCAAGAACTGGACATCCCTCCAAAATTGATGAAAAGATGAGAAGAAAACTGGTCAGGGAGGCTGCGAAGAGGCCGACAGCAACATTGAAGGAGCTGCAGGAATTTCTGGCAAGTACTGGCTGTTTAGTACATGTGATAACAATCTCTCATCTAGGGTGGCAAGACGGAAGCCCTAGCTTATGAAGAAAAACATTCAAACCAAGCTACATTTTGCAAAAACATGTTTGAAATCTCCCAAATGCATGCGGGAAAATGTGTTATGGTCCACTGTCCTGTTCTGTCTCAGCGTTCGATCACCGACAGTAAGGTCCGTCCCTGTGCTTACTTCTCCCAACATCTGTCCCCAGCTGAGAGGAACTATGATTTGGGTGACCAGGAGTTGCTGGCGGTCAAGTTGGCCTTGGAGGAGTGGCGCCACTGGCTGGAGGGAGCCTCGCAGCCATTTGTGGTCTGGACCAACCATAAGAACTTGGAGTACCTCAGGACGGCTAAACGGCTCAACTCGAGACAAGCCCACTGGCCCCTGTTCTTTGGCAGGTTTAATTTTACCATCACCTACTGCCCGGGGTCCAAAAACATCAAGCCTGACGCCCTCTTAAGACAATTCTCCACTGACACGACGTTGCTGGAGCTGCACCCCACTGTTTCCCCCTTGTGTGTGGTCGGCGTGCTCTCCTGGGAGATCAAGGAGAGGGTTAAGAGGGCGCAGGACACTGAGCCTGACCCGGGTGGGGGTCCTGCGGGATGGATCTATGTTCCTTCCTCATTCCGTGGCGAGGTCATTGATTGGCTACATTCTTGAAAGGTTATGTGCCATCCCAGCGTGTCTTGCACCTTGTCACAGTTGCAAAGGACCTTCTGGTGGCCGTCGATGAGGAGGGGTGTAAATGAGTTCATCTGGTCCTGTCCCCAGTGCGCCACTGACAAATCATCCTCTTCTCCTCCCTCGGGGCTGCTGCACCCCCTTCCCATCCCAGCAGGCCATGGTCCCATGTGGCGCTGGACTTTGTGATCGGGCTTCCCCCCTCTGCTCGACATATGGTCATCCTCACCATTGTGGACAGATTCTTGAAGACAGCTCATTTCATTCCTCTGAGTAAGCTCCCGTCTGCCAAGGAGACGGCCGACCTTTTTATACTACACGTTGTCCATCTCCATGGGATTCCGGTGGACGTGGTCTCGGACCGGGGTGCCCAGTTCGTCTCCCAGGTTTGGCGATCCTTTTATAAGAACATCGGGGCGACAGTCAGCTTGTCCCCTGGGTATCACCCCCAGAGTAATGGCCAGTGCGAGCGAGCCAACCAAGAGCTGGAGGCAGCCCTGAGGTGTGTCACGGCCTCTAATCCTGCATCCTGGAGTATGTACCTTCCTTGGAATGAGTATGCACACAACTCCGCCATCTCTGCGGCTACGGGCCTCTCCCCCTTCGAGGTGCCCTTGGGTTACACCCCCCACCCCCCGTTCCCGGAGAAGGAGGTAGAGATCGCTGTACCATCCGTGCAGTTTCATATCAAGCGTTGTCACCAGATTTGGAGGACTACCAGGACTGCTCTCCGCCGCACTGTGGATCGCAACTCTGAGATCGCCAACCATCGGAGGACCCTAGCCCCCTCCTACTGGGTTGGGCAGAAGGTATGGTTGTCCACTAAGCACATTAATCTTAAGACTGATTCCAGGAAGCTCTCTCCTCGCTTTATTGGCTCTTACCCCATCTCTCACATCATGAATCCAGCTGCTGTTCGCCTGTCTCTTCCCCGTGCTCTCTGCATCTGTCCTACCTTTCATGTTTCTCAGGTTAAGCTGTTTTCCACCAGCCCTCTGTGTCCTCCATCGAAGCTGCCTCCCCCTCCAGTGATGATCGACGGCGGTCCGACGTATAAGGTCAACCGCATTATGGATGTACGACGCAGGGGGCGAAGCCTACAGTACCTGGTGGACTGGGCTGGGTACGGACCAGAGGAGAGATCGTGGGGCCGGGCATCCTTCATCACGGATCGGGAGATGGTCAGGGCATTCCATTGGTCCCACCCAGGGAGGTTGAGTCGGCCGCCAGGAGGCGTTCCTTGAGGGGGGGTACTGTGGAGATCCGAGCTGTGTGTTGTTTTTTTCTTTCCTTTCATTAATTATATTTCACAGCTGTGGTTTCATCCACACCTGTGCCCCTTAATTAAGCAGCCTTTTTATGGAGTGGGGCCCTCCACTCCTGCACGGAGACGTCAATGCCCACATGCAGTCAGAGTGCTCCTCTACGCTTATGCTACCTTTTTCATCTCCAGCCTTGGACCTCGCTTCTGACCCAGCATACCGTAAGCTACCTCTCAGTTTGTACTCACCTTCCTGCATCTCCCTTCTACTTGTCTTGGAATACCTGTGCACAGGTGGATCTTCTTCTTGGCGGCGGCACCTCTCCTGGCGGTGGACTTGGATCCTTTCCCAGGGCCGGCGCCCCCTCATTCCCGCCGGAATCCTGTACGTGCCTTTAATTGTCAGACTGAATTTTTCCCTTTCCCTCAGCTGAGGAATTTCCCTGGCACCTCACAATATATATGCCTGCACCAGCACCTCTTCTCTTCAGTGGGACCACGGCAACCAGGAGAGTTTGTGGCCACTGGTTGTTTCATTCCAACCACTCCTCAACCTGTAAGATTATAATTAACTTCTCATTATTCCACTGTGTGCCACAGATAACTCACAACTCCTTCTCTCTCTCCTCTGCAGGGTTGCCAGACTCCTCCCGCTCTGCACTCACACACACTCACACTCAATAAAGATTATTGCTATTATAACTGAGTCTGTAGTCTGCTTCTGGGTCTGGTACTAAACCATGTCAAAAAATACTTGCAATAGATGTTTCACAGACAATTTATGAAAAGTATACAACAGGAAAGGGTACAAATTTAATGGAAAGGTAGCAAATTTACAATAAAACATTTATGAAATGAAACAAATGACAATTATTATATTATATTATTATATTATATAATTCTGAGAAAAACTGCAAATTTGAGAGAAAGACCTCACACTTCTGTAAGAGACAAATATTTGGTTTTGAAGGAAAAAACTGTAAATCTACAAAATGAATTTGCAATTTGAGGAAAAAAGTCATATTATTTATATCGTACAAGTATTAGTAGTATCAAACTTATGACAAAAAAGTAATAAAAAATGGTAAAAATGAGGAAAAATACATTTATAAGGAACAACCATCAGACTTTTCCAAAAAATACAATTTTCAAAAAAAAAAAGAAGCAATTTTTGAAGGAAAAAAGTTGAAAGTATAAGCTGATTTCTAAGACAATCACTTCATATATAAAAGAAAAATCTATTTTGTGGCTCCATGCAATTTTGGGACAAAATTTGCTCACAGTGGTTGCTCACACCGATCTCTACTTTTCATACTGGCCTATGTAAACAACCATTTCTCTAATCCACTTAAAACTTGCCAGGTACTGTGAAAGTCACCAAGGAGGAACTCTCAAATGCAGGACACCAGGAAGCCAGAATCCAAAACCCCTCAATCGCCAAGCAAACAATCATACTCGGGTTTGTCGGAGAGAAGAGGCAGACAGTCAAGGAAACAGACCGGAGACAAGATCCAAAAACATGCAATCATTCATATGTGAGGAACACCAAGAAATAAATGCAAGGAAACAACCACGGAAACTAGACAAGAGGCTGGAATGCCTTGACAATAATAGCAAGAGAATTTGGCAAGAATCAAGGAGAACTGAGGAGTGGACAGTATATGCTGGGCGGACTGATTAGCTGATTGAGAACAGGTGTCAGAATGAAAAAAAAAAATCTGTCTTGCATTTATTAGCAAACACACACATACAGTAGATAGTATCACTGCAAATCTTCACTGATCACATTGAATCAGTGGTTAGCAGTATTGCATCAGAGCTAGAGGTTCCTGATTTGAATCCCTGGGTCATTTGGGGGCCTTTCTGTGTGAATGTTGAATGCTGTCCCTGTTTACTCTGGTTTCCTCCCTTAGTCCAAATGGGATGACGTGCCACCAATTGCTTCCATTGCAGAGAAGTGACACTCTACTTCCCAGATTTAGGGTGCTGTAGTTTGGCACTATCATGACTTAATTTGCTGCCACAGTCTGTGCAGTAGCGACCATAAAGGAGAGCCATGGGGTCGAGTTCCCACTCACAGAATCAGCCATCCATCACAGTATATGCAGCTGGCCCATAGGCAGCTCCCTCAGACATGACCAATCAGGATCACACTCAATCTTGACTACACCCTCTGTTTTTACAGTGGGGAAAATAATTAGTGAACATGTCAACATTTTCCTCATTAAACATATTTCTGATGGAGCCATTGACCAGAGATTTTCACTAGATATCAGTAGCAACCCAAATAATCCATACATACAAAGAAATCAAGGTAACTGTGTTCACAAAACAAGTTATATTTGATAGAGTGGAATGACACAGGGAATACATGTAAGTATTGAACACATGAAAAAAGAGATGCAAAAAGGCATAGAAAGCCAAGAAACCAGCTGAAATCCATCACAATTTAGGAAGCCATCCCATTCCCCATCAGTGCAAATTAATTTCAGATGGTTAAGTCCTCAATGATAGCCTTTACAAAGGTCTGTTATTATCAGATTGGCACACCACAAATAACTTATGATGGGTAGAAGCAAAGAGCTCTCTCTAGACCTTCACAACCTTATTGTTGCAAAACATAATGATGGCATTGGTTACAGGCACATTTCTAAACTGCTGAATGTTCCAGTAAGCACTGTTAGAGCCATCATTCGGAAGAGGAAAGAACATAATTTTACCATAAACCCGGCACAACCAGGGGCTCCTTGCAAGATTTCTGACAGAGGAGACAAAAGAATTATCACAAGAGTTATCCAAGAGCCAAAGACCACTTGTGGAGAGCTCCAGAAAGAGTGGGAGTTAGCAGGTACTGCTGTTTGAAAGAAAACAATAAGTAATGCACTCAACCGACATGGGATCTATGCCCACTCAACTCGCAAGACTCCATTGCTGAAGAAAAAGCATGTTGAAGCTTATTTAAAGTTCGCTGCACAACATTTGGGCAAGCCAGTAAAATACTGGGAGAATATAGTCTGGTCAGATGAGATCAAAACTGAACCTTTTGGAGGCCACAACACACAGCATGTTTGGAGGAGAAATGGCACTGCACATCAGCCCAAATGCATCATACCAACAGTGAAGTTTGGAGGTGGGAGCATCATGGTGTGGGGGTGTTTTTCAGCACATGGTACTGGTAGACTTCATATAATTGAAGGAAAGATGAATGGACAAGTAAGTCCTTGATAAGAACCTGTTGCCATCTGCCAAGATGCTGAAGATGAAATGAGGGTGGACATTTCAGTAAGACAATGATCCCAAACACACAGCCAAGGAAGCTTTCAGCTGGCTCCAAAGAAGGAAAATAAGGCTGCTAGAATGGCTCAGTCAGTTACCTGACCTGAATCCAATTGAAAATCTATGGAACAAACTGAAGATCAGAGTTCATAGAAGACACCCACGGAACCTTCAAGATTTGAAGACAGTTTGTGAGGAAGAATGGGCTAAAATCACTCCTGAGCAATGCCTGTGCCTAGTTTCTCCATACAGGAGGCATCTGGAAGCTGTTATTACCAACAAAGGCTTTTCTACTAAATATTAAATGAATTTCACCAAGTGTGTTCAATACTTATTCTTTGTGTCATTCCACTTTATTAAATATAACTTGTTTTGTGAACACAGTTGCCTTGATTTCTTTGTATGTATGGATTACTTGGGTTGTTACTGATATCTGGTGAAAATCTCAGGTCAATGGCTCCATCAGAAATATGTTTAATGAGAAAAATGTTCAATAGTTATTTTCCCTGCTGTTTAGCATCACATAACTACTTAAAACTGAAATTATCTGAAAAACAATTGCTTGGATACAAAATATCTATAGGAACAGAAATAATCTGTTTGAAGTCTTTATTTGAGGAGCAATTTTAGTTTTTAGTTTGGCAATGTACCACATGCAATAATGGGGTAAAGAGTGACTTTTCATCTTACTTCCACCAGCCACTAGAGGGCGATAATAATGTGTCAGCTTCACTTTGGGAGAGCTTTCATGTTGTCGAATTTTCTTTACAGAAAAGGATGAATAATAATATAATCATCAGTCTTTTCCCTTACTTTTGTGTGCTTCTGTTAGCCAGTAAATGAGGGGGTTTTTTTGTTTTTGTTTTTTAGGGGCAGCTGTAATTTTCTTTTTTTCCCTCTAGTGTATGTGACCAACCACTGCATCTAATATATGGATGTGTTATTGTGAAGGGATATTATGAGGCTTGGGCCCCCTTCATTGTCTTTTTAATGATCTAAATCCAACCTTTAAACACCCTTTCTAAATCTCATTTATCTTGATAAAAAGTGTCAGGCTCATTTTTCTTCAATTCATTGTTTGGTTGGTTTTGAAAGCAGAAATTGGGCCTTAAATATTATGATTCAGTGTTTATATGTGCGTTTCTGTGTACCGATTGTTGTAAAGCAAGTTCCCTTATTCTCCTCCTCCAACGAGGTGGAGAACACTGTCAGCGGCCTGCTTATCTGCAACCTTTGTCAGCCACTTTCTTGTGTCCTCACATGCAAAAACATAAGTACAGGAGCACATTCACACTCTTATTAATGCATGACCTCTACAGGAAGTAGTGCAGAGATCAACTGACCAGGAGCTTCGTTCAATCAAACAGCACCCATCCTTCGCCTCTTCAGTTTCACTCAGTCAATATTCATCAGTCAGCACTTAGTTCAGATGGATATGAAGAGATGATAAGGTACAGAGAGATGTTACATTCACTATCCCACGTATAGACAAAATGGAGAGCGTGAAAAACCAATGGGGGGAGGGCGAAGCTGATGCACAACTGAGGGAAGGCAAACGGGGGGATGGCGGCACCGAGGAGAAGCAGATTGGCTTATCAGAGAACCGACAACACACACACAAGCACAGACACAAGCGCACCCTTCGAGTGGTTCCACATTAGTAAACACAGCTTTGGTGATATGGGGTATCATAGTGAGCCCAGTGAGTTGAACTGAGGAAAGAGAGAACGTGAGGGAGGCCTGTGTTTCTATCGTTGTGTATTTCAATATGAGGCTGTAGCTTTCTGTGAGAATATTAAAAACAAAGTAAAAGAAAAGAATGATAGCTATAAGAAGATATCATTTCTCTACCTATATGTGTGGGACAGTGCGTGGTTTGACTACACATTCACCTTATCATATCCTCCTGCGTGCACTACACTGGCTCCATATTGGATGTTTAATATTTTAATATGTCTGAGCTCCGAAGAGACAGGGGAGGGAGATTGGAAAATGTTGTGCTTTTGTAGACAAAAAAACCCCTCCAGAGCTCAATGCAAACACGGAGCTGCGCTGACTTTTTCATGACAGAGTGTAAACACAATCAGAATCTTTCATCAGACACCACAAACACTCAATATGCAATCAAGAGCACGTACAAATGAGATGGAAATATATTCAGCGGAAGCGTAATAAGTTTGGGAAGGTATTTTTTGAACATACCTAAAAATAACTGCATTTTAATGAAGCAAATAATATTTAAATGAGCTCTTAAAGACAGATGCACGTAAGTTATGCAGTGCGGATATGGCTGACATCTCGGACAAGCCCCCAATTTGTTACGGCCACAACAAAACAGAGGATGCATGCATAGTTTGCAAAAAAGGAAATGGTGTTCATTTAAAAAAAAAAGGGAGAAATAACAGTGCAGTACAGTGAAAAATAACCTAAAGCGTTGAATATTGGGGTGTGCCCAGGAGAGGAGAGCAACAGCAACAACAGGCGACAGACCTCTGATCACCTGAAAGAGAACAACGGCATAAAAGCCTGCAAACCCATCCAGGGGAAGGTGGCATCTGTTACACCATAAAAAGAGTAGTGCAAGTACCCAGAAGTGTACTTATAACCATCCAAAAGCTGAGCATTATTGCATAAAGTGACAGACCACCAGACAATCTTCAAAGGCCTGCACCATTAATTTAACTTTCACAGCCAAACTGCTCAGGTGTGGAAATCTGTCTTGCCAACATGCCCACATGTAAATACAGTATATTACTACACACTTAAAAACTAAATTGTCTCAGTCATACACACTGAATTTGACTCTGAGGATTTGTTTTTGTAATTTTTCTCCAAAGAGAAATTCAGTTTGAAGTTTGTCTATTTTACTGACTGGAGAAAACATAGTCATACTACACACTGTGCTTGATAATATTGTTACAACCATGGGAACAAGTTATACACAATCACTGACTTAGGGGATGGCAGCCAGTTTTTTTAATTAAATTTTGCTTGTTTTTGTATAAATGCTGTAGGTGTCTGCCCACCAAAATACACTTGAACCATTTTTACTGATATTGCCAAATACATGCTTTCGTCTTTTGCGTCTTTTCTTTGTTGAAACTAAAACAAAATAGAACTGTTTTATGACTTCTATACATAAAGATGCAGGTGATATGAACCTTCAAGGGCTGTCCACACCAAGCACTATAAAGATGACTATAAAATTAGAGTTTTAAAAATTGTTCTAACTCAAGTGGATGGCAGTGTCTACACTAAAACTATAATTTTATAGTTACAGTATTTGGTGTGGACAGCCCTCAATTTGTCAACAGGTGACATCTAGCCACATAAAGGTTCATGTACTTTTAGTTCATTCCAGCGAAGCTACATTTCACAGTATTGCTACTGTAACGGATGCCAACTAGTGCTGTTCGGCGTAGAACGTTAGTAAAACCTCCCTCCCAAAGCCTCATACAGTATCGGTAGCGCTGAGCTACCGGTTGGACCTTTAGCTCAGCACGATCGTGCTGTGTGTGTCTCTGACCAGTTAACTGTGAGGTTGCGGGTTCGTGTCCTGTGTAGGGCGAACTGCGCTGATGACCTCAGTTACAAAGTGGTGCTGTGAGCCCCAGATGGTAGCGCTGAGCTACCGGTCGGACCTTTAGCTCAGCGCGATCGTGCTGTGTCTCCCATGCTCGAACTGTGTAGTTGACTGAGAGGTCGCGGGTTCGTGTCCCGTGTGGGGCGAACTGCGCAGGATGATCTCTGTCACACTGGTGCCGTGACCCGGATGGGAGTGAGGTTTAAGGGGGAGAGTGTAACGGATGCCAACTAGTGCTGTTCGGCGTAGAACGTTAGTAAAACCTCCCTCCCAAAGCCTCATACAGTATCGGTAGCGCTGAGCTACCGGTCGGACCTTTAGCTCAGCACGATCGTGCTGTGTGTGTCTCTGACCAGTTAACTGTGAGGTCGCGGGTTCGTGTCCTGTGTAGGGCGAACTGCGCTGATGACCTCAGTTACAAAGTGGTGCTGTGAGCCCCAGATGGTAGCGCTGAGCTACCGGTCGGACCTTTAGCTCAGCACGATCGTGCTGTGTCTCCCATGCTCGAACTGTGTAGTTGACTGAGAGGTCGCGGGTTCGTGTCCCGTGTGGGGCGAACTGCGCAGGATGATCTCTGTCACACTACTTCCTCTAAGCAATTGCCCCGACGGTCACCAAATTCATTCAGGATGACCCATAGGTGGGTCTGCATTGCAGTTGTGCTCAAGGTCACAGTCACTGTCAAAGATCAGGAGATGTGGGCGCTTATAAGGTTTCTTTTCCTCCTAGGCAACTGCCTTAATGCTCACCAAACTCACTCATGATGATGCTCATGTTGGCTTACATCAGAGTTGTGCTCAAGTTCAAGGTCAAATTTCAGAAAAATCACTCCTGCTCCTAGGCAATTGGCCTAATTCTCAGCAAAGTCATGCACAATGATAATCAGGTGGGTCTGCATCAGGGTTTTGCTCACAGTCAGGGTCAGGAGATCTGAATGCTTATGATTTTATAAAACTTGTTTCTCCTCTTGAGCAATTGCCATAATTCTTCACAAGCTCACACACAACTGTCAAAGGTTGGCAAACCTGTACATTTATGATTTCTTGAAAATCATTACTCCTCCAAGGTAATTGCTTCAATGTCCAGCAAACTCGGGCACAATGATCCTCCAGTGGGCCTGCATCTAGACTGAGCTCAAGGTCAAGGGTCAGGAGATCTGAGCAGTCTTGATTTCATCAGATTAGAATGAGCTACTCCATCACTGATGGCTTAGTTGAAGAGTACAGCGGGGAAAATAAGTATTGAACACGTCAACATTTTTCTCATTAAACATGTTTCTGATGCAGCCATTGACCTAAGATTTTTACCATGTATCAGTAACAACCCAAGTAATCAATATATACAAAGAAATCAAAGCAGCTGTGTTCATAAAACAAGTTATATTTAATAAAGTTGAATGACACAGGGAATAAGTATTGAACACATGAAGAAAAAGAGGTGCAAAAAGGCATAGAAAGCAAAAAAAACAAAAAAAAACAGATGAAATCCATCAAAATTTAGGAAGCCATCTCATCCCCCATCAGTGCAAATTAATTTCAGCTGGTTAAATCCTGATTGATAGCCTTTAAAATGGTCTGTGAATATCAGATTGTCACACCACAAAGACCTCACGATGGGTAGAAGCAAAGAGCTCTCTCTAGACCTCCGCAACCTTATTGTTCCAAAACATTATGATGACATTGGTTACAGGAGCATTTCTAAACTGCTGAATGTTCCAGTGAGCACTGTTGGAGCCATCATTCAGAAGTGGAAAGAATGAGGGACCTCCGGTCGGGAACGGTATGTAGTGGTCACATTAGTCCCGCGCTCCCAATGATTTTGAGATAAAATATACTTTATCATTACCCCAGTCGGCTTATTATACTACAGAACGGTTAATAATCATAACCGCAAAGTTTTCTTAGCACAATGACCTCCAAAACCTCAAAACAAGCAAAGAAAGACAGCAGCAAAAAAGACGATGGACACTCTGGATGTAGCAATGTGGCTAGCATAGCTAGCCTGCTAGATCAACACAGAGCTATCATTTCTGCCGAGTTTAAAATGGCTTTCACGGCGCTGGAAGACAGGCTGTCTCAAATCGACAAGACTGTTAATAAACATGAACAACACCTCACATCTAGTGAGCAGAATGCCATTTATTTACCTTTTGTTCTTATTAAAGACAAAAATAGAAAGGAGACGTTTTTACCTTCTTTACATGTTTCGACTGTGCACTGCAGCCTTCGTCAGAAGAGTCAGCTGATTGCTGCCAGGTGTTATTTTATCAGCTGACTTTCGTAGGCGGGGCCAGCCCAGCAGACCTGTCAGATCCACCGAGCCGGCCCCGCTTTCCGCCGTCAGATGGTCTCTGGAGAATGTGGTCCCAGGTGTGGGAAAGCATAAAGGCCCCCTCATCCCGGTTCATGGTATCTTTTCCCCGTTTCCTGATTTCTATGTCCTCCTTGATCTATAAGATCTAATAAGACACAGAACAAAAGCCAAAATCAAAAACAAGAACACCATAACTATAACATACATCCGAGGGATCACAGAACCAATTCAAAGAATCATGAAAAAATACTAAATAAACACAGCAGTAAAACCACACAAAAAACTAAGACAGTTATTGGTATACCCCAAGGACAAAATAGAACAAGACAAAAAATGCAATGTAATATATGAAATATCATGTAGACCATGCAACAAAACCTACATTGTAGAAACCGGAAGATCATTCACCACAAGGAAAAAAGAACACCAGAAGGAATGTGAGAAGGAAACACAAGGATGACTCACAAGATCACAAAAGGAAAAGGCAGAACAAGAATCATTAAAATCAGCAATGTCAGATCACTGCAAAAGAAATAATCACATCATGGACTGGGACAACGCAAAAATTATTGGATCGGAGAGCAACAGACACAAACGCTGGATCAAGGAGGCCATAGAAATCAGGAAACGGGGAGAAGATACCATGAACCGGGATGAGGGGGCCTTTATGTTTTCCCTCACCTGGGACCACATTCTCCAGAGACCATCTGACGGCGGAAAGCGGGGCCGGCTCGGTGGATCTGACAGGTCTGCCGGGCTGGCCCTGCCTATGAAAGTCAGCTGATAAAATGACACCTGGCAGCAATCAGCTGACTCTTCTGACGAAGGCTGCAGTGCACAGTCGAAACATGTAAAGAAGGTAAAAACGTCTCCTTTCTATTTTTGTCTTTAATAAAAACAAAAGGTAAATAATTAAAAGAAGACAAAATGAACCTACTTGAGCTAGAATGCCATTTCCCTGGAACAGCGCATACACGAATTGGAACAGAAATGTGCTGGCCTAAATGATACCACTGCTAAGTTATCGGCCTGAACTGAAAGGCAGAAGCCGCAGAAATAACGTCAGAATTATTGGGTTACCTGAGTCAATCGAAGGCCCCCGACCAATGACATTCTTCTCAGATCTGCTAGTGGAGATCCTGGGGAGACAGATACTCCAATCTTCGCCTGAATTGGACTGTGCTCATCGCGCTCTGATAGCCAAGCTGCCCCCAGAGGGTAAGCCATGGGCTGTGATTATTCGCTTCCACCGCTATCAAGTGAAGGAACAGGTTATCCGGGAAGCCCAAAAACAGCGAGGAAAACTTCTACCAAGGCAAACTGATTCACATTGTTGAGGATTACACTCCAGAGGTGCTGAAACAACGCGCTAGGTATCGGAAGGTAATGGCTACGCTGTACAATCCAGGACTCAGACTGTCTCTGCTCTTCCCCGCACGGCTGAGGATTACGCTGAAAGGTGGCATCAGGAGAGGCTTCTCCTTACCGGAAGAGGCCCAGGTTTTTGCAGTGGCCTACCGTGAGGGCTTTCCGACCAATGGCCACCCAAGAGCCGAAATCTGAGGTTTGAGATTTGATATTGCTCCACTACATAATGTAAGATCATTTTAGACGATTTTTAGCAATATCAAGGTGGAACATTTGGGAATTTATTTAATTTATTTTTTGTTTAATACCGTTATCCTGGCTATGGAAACTGAACCTATTACCTTCTACTTAGTTATGCATAATTCATAAGTTCAACTGGAGCACAGTTGTCTATTTTTTGGTTCTCAACACTACATTGTTATAAACTCTTTATCAATACGATGTTCATGTATGTTTACCCCCTTTTTTTCTCTCTCTCTTGTCTCTTCTTCAGTTTAGCTCAGGGGATGAAGTCTCATTTTAGGGTTTATGGAGGTAATTGTTTATAAGCATGGGCCTTTAAACTGTGAATTGTTGCATAATGTTGAACATTAGTTTAGCCTTAAATTTCGATTCTATACTTAAACTCTTTTTCTGGGCCTTAACCAGCTAGTTACAATTTAATATGGTTTAAGATGGGGTTACTATGTTTAAGAATGGGAAGTGAGACATTGTGAAGCAGATGGTTAATCTTAGCAAAACCACAGCAGTGGTTCAGGTAGTGGGACACTACAGTGGGGGAATTGTGTTTTTTGGAGGGGGGTGGTGTACTTTGGGAGGGTATGAGTGGGTCGGGGTGGCACCAAGCAAGAAGGCTGGTCCTGGGGTGGGAACGAGTTGGCTAAACCAGATTGGAGCAAGCAGATTTGTGTCCTTCACTTTTGAATCTGAATGTAGTGTTTTTTGTTGTTGTTTTCATTATTTTTGTTTTCTTCATTTGTTTTATCCTGGTGCATTTTGTATTCTTTACAGAAGCAGCAGCTCTTGCACTGCTCATCCTACGTTTTTCTGCACGTCATGGCTAGCGAGAGCAAAGCTAATGGGGGAGCTGGGCAGCCAATAAGAATTATTTCATGTCAGCGGGCTTAATTCTGCTGTTAAACATGCAAAAATCTTCTCACACATTCAGACTTTAAAGGCAGATATCATGTTTCTGCAGAAGACACACCTGATGAATGCAGATCAGCAAAAGCTCAACAGACCTTGGATTGGCCAAATGCTCCATTCAAGTTTTAATGTAAAAACAAGGGGGATGGCAATTTGTTCTTTTGCAAAATGTTCTTTTGATCTCCGATGAAGTCAGGGCAGACACAAATGGCCGGTGTGTTATGGTTTCAGGCACGCTGTATCAGAAACCAGTTGCCCTTGTGTCTGTATATGCCCCTAACTAGGATGACCACAATTTTATGAAAAATTTGCTGTCTCGATTACCTGACTTACATGCTTATGGGTTAATAATGGGAGGAGATATGACTTGTGTTATTAATCCCACCCTTGACAAATCTTGTTCTAAAACTACAACCCCTTCAAGAATGTCTCAGACCCTTTCTGCATTCATGGAGCAATATGGATACATTGAACCTTGGAGACACTTACGCAAAGCAGTACTCCTTCTTTTTGCATGTGCACCATACTTATTCATGCATTGATTACTTTCTGATAGACAAGGCACTCATTCCTTCAATAGCTCATACACAGTACTCGCCAATAACTGTCTCAGACCATTATACAGTGATTATTGATATGTCCTTTGATCTGAAACCTACGAGCTTTAAATCTTGGCATCTGAACCCTTTGTGGTTAGCAGATGAAAATTTCTGCAAACATGTTTCAGGGGCCATTGATCTCTTTCTATCCACTAATAAAACACAAGGTGTCTCACCCTCCTTGCTGTGGGAGACATTAAGATAAGATAAGATAAGCCTTTATTAGTCCCACAATGGGGAAATTCCAGGATTGCAACAGCACAGGGATAGCAACACTCAGAGCAACAATCAGAAGACAAGAAAAAACAAGAGCAGCAAATATACATATGTACATATAAATATATAAATATATAAACACACAGTGCGGAGCATTGTAGCTAGATGGAATAAATATATAAACACACAGTGCGGAGCATTGTAGCTAGATGGAATAAATATATAAATATATAAACACACACAGTGCGGAGCATTGTAGCTAGATGGAATGAACAGCATAACCGTCTACTTAGTTATCCTACATGGTATGATTATTTACCCATACATATTGTCACCCTCCGTAGCGACCGGTATTTTTCTAGTTGTATACCGGAGGGGACCATTGTGTAAGTCTATTGCATCTTTTGCATTCAATACTATTAGGTTGTCACGTTTTTTTGCTATCTCTGCGAGCAGCCCTGCTTAGGTTATACAGTCTGACAGCCGTAGGTAGGAAGGACCTTCGAAACCTCTCGGTTGCGCACCTAGGATGATGTAGTCTGCTGCTAAATGAGCTCCTCAGTGCGTTCAGTATGTCCTGCATAGGGTGGGACTCGGACTCCAGCAGAGATGACAGTTTAGCTACCATCCTTCTCTCTCCCATCTCCTCCACTGGGTCAAGGCGTTGCCCCAGGACAGAGCTAGCTTTCTTGATCAGTTTGTTCAGTCTCTTCCTATCGGCTGCTGTAACGCCACTGCCCCAGCAGACTATTCCAAAAGTGATGGCTGATGCCACCACCGTGTCGTAGAATGTCTTCAGCAGCGCCCCTTGTACACCAAAAGACCTGAGTCTCCTCAGTAGGAACAGCCTGCGCTGTCCCTTCTTGAAGAGTGCGTCAGTATTGCGTGACCAGTCTAGTTTATTGTTCAGATGAACACCCAAGTACTTGTAGGATGTCACCATCTCGATGTCTGTTCCCTGTATGTTTACTGGTGCTGTGAGGGGTTGTCCTTGCCTGCGGCAGTCCACCACCAGCTCCTTAGTTTTCCTCGCGTTGATCTGGAGGCAGTTCCGATGGCACCAGTCCACGAAGTCCTGGATAAGTCCTCTGTACTCAGCTTCATCTCCATTGGAGATGAGGCCAACGATTGCAGAGTCGTCAGAGAACTTCTGTAGATGGCAGTGTGTTGTGTTGTGTGAGAAGTCCGCAGTATAAAGGGTGAACAGGAAGGGAGCCAAACCGTTCCCTGGGGGGCCCCCGTGCTACCGATGATTGTGTCGGACACACAGTCCCGGGTTCTCACAAACTGTGGCCGGTTAGTGAGGTAGTCCAGGATCCATGATGACAGGTGCTGGTCCACCCCTGCGCACAGCAGCTTGTCCTTCAGGATCATCGGTTGGATGGTGTTGAAAGCACTGGAGAAGTCAAATAAAGGCATTTCTCAGAGGTAGCATAATTTCTTTCACATCTCATGTTAACAAAACTCGGCAGTTGCGTTTGACAGAACTTACGAAAGCCATCGCGGATTTGGATAATCGGAACACTAATAATCAATGTCCCGATCTTTACAAAAAAAGGGTACAGTTACAAACCAGATTGGACCTGCTGACAACAAGAGAGGCTGAGCAACTCTTGCTCCATTCACAAGCAATGCTATATGAATTTGGAGACAAATCTAGCAAAGTTTTTGCACAACAATTAAGAGCCAAAGTCACTTCAAATCAGATAACTCAGATATGCAGTAGCACTGGTATGCACACCTCGGATCCCACCGAGATCAACAACATTTTTAAATCCTACTACTCCCATCTTTACACCTCAGAACCTCCCAATGACGTCCAACTAGTAAATTTCTTTGCACACCTTAATGTACCTAAAATTTCAGATGAAAATTGCTGAGTACTAGATGGGCCTCTACGACTTAGCGAAATTACAGAAGCTGTCAGGCTTATGCAAAACGGCAAGTCCCCAGGACCCGATCGGTTCCCAGTGGAATTTTACAAAAAATTCTCTGAAAAATTAGCCCCTCTTATATTAGAGATGTTCATAGAATCATTTCAACGAGGATCCCTGCCACCCTCCCTTACTCAAGCTTCAATTTCTCTTATACATAAGAAGGAGAGGGACCCCTCCAAATGTTCCTCTTATAGCCCATTATCCTTGCTCCCAGTGGATATAAAAATACTAGCAAAGGCTCTGGCTCGCCGTTTAGACTCCATCATACCCACAGTTATATCAGAGGACCAGATGGGATTTATACAACAGCGTCACTCGTTTTCCAACATTCAAAGACTCCTTCGGGTAATCCGTACTCCATCATCTCCTTCCAAGCCTGAGATGGTAGTGTCACTAGACACTGAGAAGGCCTTCGACAGAGTCCAAATGGACCTACCCTCTTTTTCACGTTGCAACAGTTTGGTTTCAGTAACAGATTCATTTTGTGGACTCAGTTGCTTTACTCTATGCCACAGGCCATGGTGTGTACAAATTCTGATCCCTTTCCTCTTTCTTGGGGCACACGCCAGGGCCGCCCACTGTCTCCACTTCTGTTTGCTATCACCATCAAGCTGCTTGCCTTCGCATTGAGGTCCAATAACCAAATCCTGGGTATTCAGTGCTGAGGAGTTGAACACAAGGTGTCCTAATACGCCGACGACCTGCTTCTTTATATCAGAAACCCCACACATAGCATCCCCCACATTATGTCAGTTTTAAAATCTTTTAGTGAGCTCTCTGGATATAAATTAAACATTCAAAAAAGTGAATGCTTCCCCCTTAATCAACAGTCCCGGGAGCTGTCACCCAGCTTAATTCCATTCCCATGGTCTAATTCAGGCTTTAGATACTTGGGAGTCTTCATCACTCATTCCCTTCATACACTGCGTGAATAGAATTTCTCAGCTCTAACAATAAAGGTCAAGGCCGACATTCAGAGATGGATCCATCTGCCACTTTCCCTTGCAGGAATAGTACAAATTGTTAAAATGAACATACTACCAAGATACTTGTATCTGTTTCAGTGTATTCCCGTTTTCTTGCCCCGTTCGTTTTTTAATTCTGTTAACTCTCTTATTTCTGGATTTGTGTGGGCAGGCAAGAACCCTAGAATTAGCAAACCACTCTTGCGACGTACTCGGGTTGATGGAGGTCTGGGCTTACTGAGTCTTTTACATTACTACTGGGCAGTAAATGCTCACAAGATCATGTTGCGGTTCACTTCCCCTGAGACTAACTGGTGTCAGCTTGAGATAAATCCATGTCTGTCTGCATCCCCACGGGCCCTGGTCTGTGATCCTAGCCTTTTCTCTCCTTCGAACTGTTCAACTAACTTAATAGTAGGAGCTACGTTGAATATATGGGTACAGATATGCCAAAATTTCAAGTGGTCTTCCTTTCTACTTGCCACTCTGATCTGTGAGAACCATCTCTTTCTTCCAGGAAAAACTGACCCGAGATTTAGATGCCTGGCTAGAGAAGGCCTCCACTGCCTGGGAGATCTGTACATCAATGAAATATTCGCTTCATTCAGTCAGCTAAGCGTGAACTACGGCCTTACAAATCTGGACTTCTTCAGATACTTAGAAATTTCACAAGAGCTCATTCTTCACAATTTCCTCAGATCCTGTCTGAGTCAGGCATTGACTTGATTCTAAAAGCTGGTTCTTTAACTAAAGCTCACATATCATTTTATATTATCTTCTCTTGTTACCTGAGGACTCAGGTCTGGAGAAAATTAAAGCACATTGGGAAAGCGAAACTCAGGTCACTTTTTCAGATCATTTCTGATCCTCTGCTCTGAAAGCGGTGAATTCTTCTTCCTCATGCGCTCAGCTCAGCCTTATTCAATTTAAGGTCCTACACAGGATTCATTACAGCAAATCTAAGCTAGCTAACATCTATCCAGTCAGAGTTGAGGACAAGTGTGACAGATGTTCTCTCTCTCCCTGCGACCTGGCACACATGTTTTGGAGCTGTCCTGCTTTAAGCCCTCATTTAAGCACTGACAGGAAGAACTATTATACCTCCAGGTAGCTACCTGTGGTATATGAAAGCCACTCGATATGGGATCTGGGTTCGCGTAGGGGTCTTATAAGATTCTATAAGCAAAACGGAAAATTGTTCATGTTTCAATCTGTATTGTATGGTTTATTGCTTTTGTATATATGATTCTCCTCAAAAAATTCTTGAAACAAAAAAAGAAGTAGAAAGAACATTTTACCATAAACCAGCCATGACCAGGAGCTCCTAGCAAGATTTCTGACAGAGGAGTCAAAAGAATTATCAGAAGAGTTATCCAAGAGCCAAAGACCATTCGGGGAGAGCTCCAGAAAGACCTGGAGTTAGCAGGTACTGCTGTTTCAAAAAACAAAACAATAAGTAATGCACTCAATCGACATGGACTCTACGCCAGCTCACCTCGCAAGACTCCATTCCTGAAGAAAAAGCACATTGAAGCTCATTTAAAGTTTGCTGCACAACATTTGGGCAAGCCAGTAAAATACTGGGAGCATATAGTGTGGTCAGATGAGACCAAAATGGAACTTTTTGCATGCCACACCACACAGCATGTTTGGAGGAGAAATGGCACTGTACATCCCATCATGGTGTGGGGGTGTTTTTCAGCACATGGTACAGGCAGACTTTATATAATTGAAGGAAAGGTGAATGGACAAATATTCAGAGACATCCTTGATAGGAACCTTTTGCCAAGATGCTGAAGATGAAATGAGGGTGGACATTTCAACAAGACAATGATCTCAAACACACAGTCAAGGAAACTCTCAACTGGCTCCAGAGAAGGAAAATAAAGCCGCTAGCATGGCTCAGTCAGTCAACTGAAAATCTATGGAACAAACTGAAGATAAGAGTTCAGAAAAGACACCTACGGAACCTTCAAGATTTGACAGTTTGTGTGGAAGAATGGGCTAAAATCACTCCTAAGCAATGCCTGCACCTAGTTTCTCCATACAGGAGGGGTCTGGAAGCTGTTACTACCAACAAAGGCTTTTCTACTAAATATTAAATGAATTTCACCAAGTGTGTTCAATACTTATTCCCTGTGTCATTCCACTTTATTAAATATAATTTGTTTTGTGAACATAGTTGCCTTGATTTCTTTGTATGTATGGATTACTTGGATTGTTACTGATATCTGGTGAAAATCTCAGGTCAATGACTCCATCAGAAATATGTTTATTGAGAAAAATGTTGACGTGTTAAATACTTATTTTCCTCGCAGTACCTACCCCGGAGTTGAAGCTGAAACAGTTTCTCTACATAGACTTTGAAGAAATAAAACTCTCTGTGTGAACATGAAAGGGAAAAGAAGAACTAATGATGTCCCAATAAAAACAGTTAGTGGTTTTTTTGTTTTGTTTTGTTTTTTGGTGAGAAAGCACCTAGTGGCTCTACGATGTGCTGATCCTGACTCATCGGTTAATTGACCACTTAGCTTGAACATGGGTGACCTAACACTTTAACACATATAGAAAACACTTCCAATCCTAACTTTACACATCCACCTGTGGAATCTAGATGAAGGCTACAGTAACTAGAACGGTGGTATAAGGAAGACACCGAGGCAAAGTGCATGAGGAGAAAACGAGAGTGGGGGAGAGCAAGGGAGACACACAGCAGGTCTGGTTGTTCATTGTTGCTGTTAAATGATTTAGTTGTTCCCCGCGTGGAAGCACATTCCCTCATTAAACAACTGCAGCCGACCCAGCCAAACCGCTGGATCTGCAGGCAACCGACTGGCACGCAGACACGCACCCTCACGAGCTCTGCTCACAGCCGTTCATTACCCAACACACAAAACTACACATGCACGGGCACACACAAACATCAGGCCCAGACACAGAAGTGGGTCAGAGAGCCAGTTCGGTCTCACTACATTTGAAACATGCAAAGGGTCCTGCTGTTTCACATTAGATACTACGGATGCACACCCACATGGAGCATAGGAATATGTTAATATATTCTCACACCCCAACACATATTTACACTGGGGAAAACAAATCTATTTACTTCTGAATGAAATGCATTTACAGTATACTGTATATTCCCTCTTTTGCTGCAACTTGTGAATACACAGAGGAGTTACACATCTCCCCAGATGCCATCTCCCAAATTCATTTACTCACGCATAGCTGAACGCATGTTTTTCCACCCAAATCTCAAGCTTAGTACAAGATTTTGATGCCAAAATCCCCATTAAATGCGTTGTGTAAATCTCTTTAACAGTGGTGGATATTTTCACTGGGAGATTAATTTTAAATGTACATCAGTGCCGCTCACTGGAGAGTTGAAGGATGCAAAAGAAAAATGGTTCCTCCTCATCACAATGAAATCTATTGGTCTTTCATCGACCGCTCAGCGATTCCTCACTAATCTCTCAGCCATCTCTACCTTCAGGGTGGAAAAATTTGGTGTTCATTGAAAGATAGTGAGCGATCATTGGGAGATTGGTGAGATTGTTGAGCTGTCAAGGAGCGCTCAAGGAATGTGCAGCGATCTCATCAATCTCCCAATGATCTCTCAGTGATCGTTCAATGAAAGCCAAATTTTTCCACGCTGAAGGTAGAGATGGCTGAGAGATCATTGAGGGATGGGTGAGCATTTAATGAAAGACCAATAAAATTCACTGAAAGACCACAGTGGAAATAGCTGAGAGATCGCTTGCCTTTGGTGATTGTTGAGAGATTGTTTTGGACTGAGTCAAAACTTGGAGGAGACTGTGGCGACGATCACTGGAAGATCATTCAGAGATCTTGATGAGAGGTCACTGAAAGATGGTTATCTGGGCGGGTTTTTTTTCATGGCTCAACTGTCTCTCAGTGATCTCCACCCCTGTGTGAAAGAGGTAGAAGAGCACTAGAAACCTCACAAATGTTCTGCAACCTCCTTGGTCACCCAAGAAACTCCCAATGGTCTTTCAAAGATCTGTCAAAGAGCCCTATAGATTGCTGTGAAAGCTACTGAAAATTTGATTGTTAATTGCACAACGATCTCCCAAACATTTACATGGAAACAGCTTTTTCGATGCTTTAGGAGATTGTTGAGAGATTGGGCCAGTTTTTGATCTCTCAGTGGTCACCCAGTGATCTCTGAGCTGTGTAAAGGTGGGCCCCAAGGATAGACTGTACCAACATCAGCAGTGAAATCCCAGTTTTGTCACCTGAGGGAGCGAAGAGGAGGTCTGTGAACCGTCACTCACTTTGGGGAGGGGGGGTTAGATAAATGACTAAGTGAGGGAGAAGATTAATAGTGGGTGTAATTTACACTTCTGAAAATAAACAAGCAGAGAGCTGAATGCAGAAGCCGGGGGGGGGGGGGGTGTTGAGGGAGAAGAGCGGGATGAGAGTCTGAATTAGGAGGTGGAGTGGAAGTGATGAGACAAGGAGGAGCGGGACGAGGGAAAAGCTGAAGTCTCCCTCTTGCTCCTTTAAAAGGGTCGTTTGTTTCCTCGTCTGTTTACTCCTGCACACTTCTTTCACCATGAGACCCATTGCCGCTCCACTTACGGGATGAAGGAGAGCATTGATGCATAGGTTTCCATTTGGCTTCCGTTACAAAGCGCAGGCACGAAATATGAGCAGGAGGTGGCAGACCCCCGCCCGGGTGACGTTTGGGCAGCGGCCAGTGGGAGTGGAGCGCTCAGAAATTTCTTACTTGGCAAAATTTCAGGTCATCTTGTCGACAGCACCAATCAATAGAGAACAGAGATTAGAGTGTATTTACTTATGCGCTCAGTGATGGATACGTTCTCCAGCGTGCTTTCTGCTATCTGTACCGGTGCCAGCGTGTCTGTGGAGGGGAGATTTGTGATGGAACATAATCTGAGCCGTTACGACTAAATATCAGAAATGAAAAGCCGCAAAAATCCATGGTTTATTTAATGTGTGGCAGATGTTAAACGTGATATATTACGGGGGAAGGGGGGTATGTGTGGCTGCACAGAGGGAATATTTATAGGATCTGTTTGCTGTCATTCAGCAGATAAGCGTTTCACACTGTACTCTGAATGAAGCATTTATGTGGATCAACATTAATCTGTCGTTAACATATGAACACAAAACTCTCGCACGCCAACATGTTACTTTTCCTTGCTTTTTACTGCTGTTCAAAGCCATAATGAGTGCAAGCACAATTCTGTTCCCTGTATCTGTTTTATTAAAGGGGCCATTGCACTTTTTCACCACATTTTAACAGCTTCCATGGGTAATGAAATGTTTGTGACATATTTTGGTCAGAGTTTCTTTAATTATTGAAGCAAATGATGCTGTGAATCATTTTTTGCAGCCTTTCTGTGAACGACTGGTTTCAGTGCACGTCTCTTTAAATCTCTGAGGCCGCATTTAACTCCGCCCTCCCTCTTACATCACTATTGCTAATCTTAGCTGGCTAGCTCCTAGCTCAGATCTAGCCTGAGCCAACTAATGTAAATTTATCTTAAAGAATGAATAAAATAATGCACTTGTGGACAGGGGTGTGTGGTTTCAGTGGTCGATAGGATATGACCAATCTCTGGAGTACAATAGTCACAGAAACATTTGCAAATAAGTGGTTAAACTGCTAGTTTAGAGATAATACTACAATAAATTAAGCTAAAATAATGTCTAAGAATGATGTGTATATGGTCCAGAGTTGTCGATGATTCAGACCACCTAGACAAGCTAACGCTTAATGGCTTGATGTAGCAACAATAAAGCAAAATAAGCCAGAATTACACGAGATATATTATCGACTGTAGATTAGTGAACCAGGTGAAAACAGATGTCTATTAGGGTGACAGAAATCTAAAGAAAATAACAATATAAACTATGCTTGGTAAGCTGAGTCCTAGTATCTTATCTTAGTAGCACCGTTAGCTATTAAGCTAATGCCGTTGGCCATGTACATTACAGACAGCTAGGCTAGCCAGTAACAGAGCAGTGGGCAGGTATCAAGGCGAGTGACGTTTCCCATTTCTGACATACAAGAAAATACGCTGAAGAGCTGAAATGGCTTCTTGGAGAGAAAAACAAGATAAAGTCTGTGTGTTTTGATATTTTTTTCAATAATCACAGAACCAGTAGACACATTTCAGAAGGTTTAAACCTACAAAAATATAATTTTTCAGTCAATGACCCTTTTAACGTTAGAACTATTGGGATCACCTGGAGGACATTCTGTGTCTGTTGGTTTTGTGTTTTTTTTGTGATATCAGGCTAATGATGCTCATTAAAGGGGTCAGAGTCAGAGGCAGGTTGTGAACTCCATAGATTGATTTGCTGCATTTAAAAACGTCAGGTTAGGTTAAAAGATTTCTTCACTGAGTTTTGTAGTTTACACCCACCTAAGTGTGCATAGTTGTTGAAATTGATGAAAAAAAATCTCAAGCTCAAAGTGACACCATCACAATGTGTGCATTTAAGAACATGAAGAGTCACAGCAGAGCTGTCCCACAGAGACCCGTTCTACAGTTGGCGGACTGTTTTAATAAAACCAAGGTCAATCTGTGTGCAGCTCTCCATAGATCCTGCCTCTGCAGTGCTGCGAACCTTGCTGCCATCGCTGCATGTGCTCATACCTGATGTTGATATTATCTCTTCGATGTCATCTTAGTTCTGTTTTTATAGTCAGGTGAAAACTAAAAGCTAATGCGTTGTAATTGCTTTTGTCTTTCGTAGGTTTGATTACCAGGAGCTTCTCCACAACTCCACCTTCTGTTTGGTGCCTCGAGGTCGACGCTTGGGCTCCTTCCGCTTCTTGGAGTCACTACAGGTAAGTAAATATTTTTTTCTTTGTTCTTTGTTCTTTCAAACCATCTAAAATGTGGATTTTTTTTTTAAAATATTGGCCCACAAATAATCTTGGCTTTTCTCAGTCAGAAATGAGATCTTGAAGAGTAAACAGCTGTGTTTATTTCAGGAGAGATTAGCTACATTTGTGTGTTTTTTTCATCCTTTTTTCATTGGCAATAAACAAGGTGGATCAAAAGGAAAACAGTGATAGTGTGCAATTTCTTGCAGATATAATTTGTAGTCATGTTCGTATTAGGATTTAATAGCTCTGGTCTTCGGTTAGATTTAGATAACAGTGTGCTGCTATGAAGCAGATTGGATGAGTTTGTTATCATTACACAACTATTAAGTTCTTCAGTTTTCTTCCTGATTTCAGAATGGTTAATGGCTTTGAGCCAAGTAACATTTGAAATCAAGATTTCTTTAGGGCTCTACACAAATATTCAGTTATCTGGATTTTCGTTCATTACACTGATAATTGGTTTTTTAAACTTGGTATTTGGATGTTCACTTTTTCCCTCAAAATTGCTCGATCTTAACAAAGGTAAATTACATTCATACAGTGCATGAGGAAAGTATTCACAGCACTTCACTTTTTCCACATTTTGTTATGTTACAGCCTTATTCCAAAATTGATTAAATTCATTTTTTCCTCAGAATTCTAAACACAATTCCCCATAATGACAACATGAAAAAAGTTTTTTTTTAAGATTTTTGCAAATTTATTAACCAAACATGAAGTCAAAGGGTGGCGCAGTGGCGCAGTGGTTAGCACTGCAGCAGCACAGCAACTCACCCTTGGCCATGGGATCCCTGGTTTGATCCCAGCCCCTGACCAACAGTGATCTGTGTGGAGTTTGCATGTTCTCCCCGTGTCTGCGTGGGTTTACTCCGGGAGTTCTCTGGTTTCCTCCCACAAGCCAAAAACATGCAGGTTAGGTTAATTGGAGACTCTAAAGTGGCCCTAGGTGTGAATGTGTGTGCGAATGGTAAAGGGATAGCACCGTACCGTGGCTGCTTCATCTATCCAGGTGGATCCCCTCAATTTCCTCTCTGGGGATCAATAAAGTATACAAAATCAAAAAATCAAAAAAAATCAAAAAAAAAAATCAAAGGAATTGTTTGTAGACCTCTGAGACAGGATTGTCTCAAGGCACAAATCTGGGGAAGGGTACAGAAAAATTTCTGCTGCTTTGAAGATCCCAATGAGTACAGTGGCCTCCATCATCCGTAAGTGGAAGAAGTTCAGAACCACCAGGACTCTTACTAGAGCTGACCGGCCGTCTAAACTAAGCGATTGGGTGAGAAGGGTCTTAGTCAGGGAGGTGACCAAGAACCCGATGGCCACTCTGTCAGAGCTCCAGCGTTCCTCTGTGGAAAGAGGAGAACCTTCCACAAGGACAACCATCTCTGCAGCAATCCACCAATCAGGCCTGTATGGTAGAGTGGCCAGACGGAAGCCACTCCTTAGTAAAAGGCAATGACAGCCCACCTGGAATTTGCCAAAAGGCACCTGAAGGACTCTCAGACCATGAGAAACAAAATTCTCTTGTCTGATGAGACGAAGATTGATTGGTTGGTTGATTGATTAATTGATTGATTGATTGGAACATCAAGACAAAGAATTAAAAACAAGGAATCAAACCAGAAAAAAAAAATAAACATAAAAAATGTCCTTGTTCAAAAGGAGTGGGAAGAAACCAACGCTTATATAGTCCCACCCCTTCTCTATGCCCAATAAATTATAATATCATCATTGTCATTTTCCATCCCACAGTTACATTCATTATACAATACCATAATATATGATGCATCTTATAATTAAATTATGCAATAGAAATAATACAACAGTGATAATTTATAATGATGATAATACCAACATCTAATAGTAATTGTAATAATAATGATAAGTAAATACTTCTGGTATGTTTAATATAATTATCGACAATATTATCGGCATCATAATCACCATATATACCACCATATACCCACACATGGCTTACAATACCTAGGTACAATAAGCAACCATATAGTAATAACCATAATAATAAGTAGCCATATAGTAGTTACAATAACAATAATAATATCACTCAGCCTATATAATACTTTAAATAATTCCATCCTAAACAACAATCATAATACTATAATAGAGTTGTAATATTCTAGTAATAGTAATGATAATATCAATAATAATGATTCTCAGCATATATATTCAACAGTAACTTAGCATATATATTCAGCAATAACAATAACAACCTTTCTTCATTAAATATACATTGTAATATTACTATCCTTTATTTTTATATTGTTCAAAAATCATTTCTTTATATATTGATTTAAATATATGGATGTTTGGACACGGTCTGTGTTTCTCCCTCAATTCCACAATTTTACCCCACACACAGACACACAAAAACTTTTCCTAGTAGATCTTATTAGGTGCATTTTAAATTTTGTGTTCCCCCATAAATTGTATCTCCCTTCTCTCTGACTAAAAAGATTTTGTATATTGCGTGGCAAAAAGTTTTTACTGAATTTAAACATTGACTGTGCTGTATAATAATCAACCAGGTCCTGTAATTTCAATTATTTTGTATGTAAAAACAATAAATTTGTCATATTTGTCCTTTTCAGGGCATAAATGAGGCGCCAGATGCCAACAGAGAGTTTGCTTGTTTATTACAGAAAATACAAAATAAAGAGCAACGTGGGACAAAACACAAACACTACATTTGAGCACAAATAAAGAGTACTAACACCAATACAAGAAATTAGGGAGGGCGGAACCTGACGCTATAGAATAAACACTTACAGATACATAGTAGCGAGGAAGGAAACTGGAACAGGACTGGAGCCGGACGTAGGGACACCAGTGTAACATTGACATAGGTCGCAGTGAGGAGTGAGCCTCAGCTGCTCCCTTAAATACTGATGACAAAAAGCAATTAACCAAACAGGAGAGGAGGAAGCGTAATTACCAAGATCACAATCAGCTGTGACAGTGCCGGCTAGACTTAACAGCCGGAAGTCCAGCCGCGGCGCTGTCACAGTAAAAGCCCCGGGAGAACCAATAATAACTGAGCAGAAAATAATAGGGGAGAAAAGAGAAAATACTGAGTGACCTGGGCGCAGATTAGCTCAGCGCTTGGATCACCACAAAATTAGTGTGTTCAAGATACCCAACTTTGTGTATAACACGGACTGCCCTTTTTTGTAACATTAACAATGAATTAAGTGTACTTTTATAATTGTTACCCCAGACCTCTATTCAATAGGTCAAGTATGGAAGTACTAATGAGCAATATGAAGTGAAGTGTAATCTAGGACCTTGCTTAATTTTATTTATAATTGCAATATTTTTTGCCACTTTGTTTTGTATGTATCTGATGTGTGGTTTCCAACTAATTTTAACATCTAGTATTATACCCAAAAATTTGATCTCTTTAACATTTTCAATAACAACATTATCTATATGAATATGTATATCTTCTTTATTTTTACAATTACCAAATATCATTACCTTAGTTTTATCTATATTTAGGGATAATTTATTACTATCCATCCATTTTTTAGCTTATTTAATTCATTATTTAGAGTATGGATTAGTTCCTTATAATTATTTCCAGAATAAAATATATTAATATCATCAGCAAATAATATTATTTTTTAATAATTTAGAAAATTGGAGTATATCATTTGGGGCCCAATATTGACCCCTGGGGGACCCCACAGGCAATTCCCATACATCCAGACAGATATTCTCCCATCTTCACAAACTGTTGTCTCTCAGATGAATAACTTGTAACCCAATTCAGTGCCACTCCCCTAATACCATACAATTGCAGTTTATCAAAAAGTATTGAGTGATTTATTGTATCAAATGCTTTTCTAAAATCTATAAATATACCAATTGCATATTTTCCTTGATCTAATGCATTTACTATATCCTCCATTGCTTCTATTATTGCTAATGATGCTGTACTCTTTGCTCTAAATCCATACTGATTCTGATTAAGCAGATCATGTTTATTTAAAAAGTTTTCTAATCTGTTGTTGAAAAGTTTTTCCAGAACTCTTTAGCATGAATGCCAGGCATCATGTTTGGAGGAAACAAGACACCGCTCATCACCAGGTCACCACCATCCCTACAGTGAAGCATGGTGGTGGCAGCATCATTCTGTGGGGATGTTTTTCAACAGCAGGAACTGGGAAACTAGTGAGGATAGAGGGAAAGATGAATGCAGCAAACATGAATGAATGGAGCATGATGAATGCAGCAGATGTACAGAGACATCCTGGATGAAAACCTGCTCCAGAGCACTCTTGACCTCAGACTGGGGCGACGGATCATCTTTCAGCAGGACAACAACCCTAAGCACACAGCCAAGATACCAAAGGAGTGGCTTCAGGACAACTCTGTGAATGTCCTTGAGTGACCCAGCCAGAGCCCAGACTTGAATCCAATTGAACATCTCTGGGGAGATCTGAAAATGGTTGTGCACCGACGCTTCCCATCCAACCTGATGGAGCTTGAGAGGTGCTGCAAAGAGGAATGAGCGAAACTGCCCAAAGATAGGTGTGCCAAGCTGGTGGCATCATAGTTAAAAAGACTTGAGGCTGTAATTGCTGCCAAAGGTGCATCAACAAAGTATTGAGCAAAGGCTGTGAATACTTACAGACGTGGACAAAATTGTTGGTACCCCTCTGTTAATGAAAGAAAAACCCACAATGGTCACAGAAATAACTTGAATCTGACAAAAGTGGTAATAAATAAAAATTCTATGAAAATTAACCAATGAAAATCAGACAATGCTATTGAATTGTGGTTCAACAGAATTATTTTAAAACACAAACTCATAAAACAGGCCTGGACAAAAATGATGGTACCCTTAACTTAATATTTTGTTGCACATCGTTTTGAGGCAATCACTGCAATCAAACGATTTCTGTAACTGTCAGTGAGACTTCTGCACCTCTCAGCAGGTATTTTGGCCCACTCCTCATGAGCAAACTGCTCCAGTTGTCTCAGGTTTGAAGGGTGCCTTCTCCAGACGGCTTGTTTCAGCTCCTTCCACAGATGTTCAATAGGACTTAGATCAGAGCTCATAGAAGGCCACTTTAGAATAGTCCAGTGTTTTGCGCTTAGCCATTCTTGGGTGTTTTTACCTGTGTGTTTTGGGTCATTATCCTGTTGCAAGACCCATGACCTGCGACTGAGACCAAGCTGTCTGACAATGGGCAGCACATTTCTCTCTAGAATACCTTGATAGTCTTGAGATTTCATTGTACCCTGCACAGATTCAAGACACCCTGTGCCAGAACATAACAGAACCTCCTCCATGTTTCACAGTAGGGACAGTGTTCTTTTCTTGGTATGCTTCATTTTTGCGTCTGTGAACATAGAGCTGATGTGCCTTGCCAAAAAGTTCCAGTTTTGTCTCATCTGTCCATAGGACATTCTCCCAGAAGCTTTGTGGCTTGTCAACATGCAGTTTGGCAAATTCCAGTCTGGCTTTTTTATGATTTGTTTTCAACAGTGGTGTCCTCCTTGGTCATCTCCCATGAAGTCCACTTTGGCTCAAACAACGACGGATGGTGCAATCTGACACTGATGTACCTTGACCTTGGAGTTCACTATGAATGTGTTTAGAGGTTGTTCTGGGCTCTTTTGTTACCATTCATATTATCCGTCTCCTCCTACGGCCATGTCCAGGAAGGTTGGCTACAGTCCCGTGGATCTTAAATTTCTGAATAATATGTGCAACTGTAGTCACAGGAACATCAAGCTGCTTGGAGATGGTCTTATAGCCTTTACCTTTAACATGCTTGTCTATAATTTTCTTTCTAATCTCCTGAGACAACTCTCTCCTTTGCTTCCTCTGGTCCATGTTTAGTGTGGTACACACCATGTCACCAAACAGCACAGTGACTACTTGTCACCCTTTAAATAGGCCGACTGACTGATTACAAGTTTGTAGACACCTGTGATGTTAATTAGAGGACACATCTTGGTTGAACATGTCCCTATGGTCTCATTATTTTCAATCTTTTCTAGGGGTACCATCATTTTTGTCCAGGCCTGTTTCATGAGTTTGTTTTTTTAAATAATTCTGTTGAACCACAATTCAAAAGCATTGTCTGATTTTCATTGGTTAATTTTCATAGAATTTTTATTTATTACCACTTTTGTCAGATTCAAGTTATTTCTGTGACCATTGTGGGTTTTTCTTTCATTAACAGAGGGGTACCAACAATTTTGTCCACGTTTGTTAGTTTTTTTTATTTTTAACAAATTTGCAACAATCTAAAAAAAAAAAAAAAAACTTTTCACATTGTCACTATGAGATATTATGTGTAGAATTTTGAGGAAAGAATGAATTTAATCCATTTTGGAATTTTAACATAACAAAATGTGGAAAAACTGAAGCACTGCGAATACTTTCCGGATGCACTATATTTATCAAAAAATCCCCTGCATATTTTGAAAAGAAATTGCACAGAATCACTAGAAAACAGTAGAAACTTACTAGTAAAGTCACAAAATTTACAAAAAAGGCATGAATACATTTGAAAATATATAAGAAATAAACATTAAAATTTGCATAACAAAAATGGCAAATTTATGAAAAAAGGGGGTTTTTTTACAAGAAAAGCTGTAAATTAAAAATTAAAAAGAAAAAATGCATATTTATAAGTATATGTTATTTATAAATAACAAGAAAAAAGCTCTGACATTTACTAGAAGAGCTGCAGTTTTCTGAGGAAAAAAATGTTTGGAAAAAAGTTGCAGATTTACATGAAAAAGTTCAAACTTCCTAAGAGAAGTCACATTTCTGAAAAGCATTGATGCTGAAGCATTCCATGGGGGTAGAACAAAGATTCTATTAAATATTTGGATATTTATTTTATCGGTCACAAATATTAGGCAGCAGGCTGACAGGCAGATAAAGTTTGACCTGGGGGACAAGGAGTAGACGTTTGGTGAGTTGGAGTCACAAAATTGAGTCAAGGGTTTGCTTTCAGTCCTGGAGGTCACAAGGGAAAGGTTTACCAACAACATGGTCTCACAGCAGTCAGCTCTCAGACTGAGACTTAAGTAGCCATGGGCAGGTGATCATCAGCAGGTGAGCTGTAACACAAGGCAAGATAGTGCAGCGCTCACCCAGAACATCCACAACATTAATCATATTTTAATCGTTCTTATGAAATTCCAGAATTCTTGCATTTTGGAAGTCGACAATTTCTTTTAAGCTCACACATGCATACTGTATTCCAGTGCAGTACTAGCTATCAAAACATTAGCTGCTGCACTTCCCACCACATTATTAGAGTAGCCAGATTGCATTTTCACAGGAAAAACAACCCCAGCCAAATGAGATAAAGCCCATATACAGTTTAATCAGCACGGAAGTTCACAGGATGCAGAATGTTTACTGTCATGAAATGCCCCTCGGGCAAAGAGGAGAGAGACCCAGATGCTGAACTGCTAGTTGTGAAATTTATTAATGAACACAAAGTCCAAACTGTGCACAAACAAAAATTAAAACAGTGCACAAAGCAAACAAAGACCACAATGGAGGAGACAGGATTCTCCAGGGTAATAACGTCAGAACAGGGACAGGGTTCAGACGCAGATGATTATTAAGACTCCAGCAATCAAGGAGAGAAACTGCAGTCCTTAAACAGGGCAAGAAACAAATGAACACAAATGATGGCAGGTGTGGATACCATGAGCGGGCAGGAGGAAACAATGATTACAGACTTGGATCAGCAGGGAGCAATGAGAGGGAGAAGATGGGACTGACAGCTGAGAGGAGTACAGTCTACAACAGAGAAAAAAACCCGGAAGTGCCACTGACAGCTGCAGCCCCGGGAAGAGAGAAAACACAACAGAATATGAATATAATGAGATAACAAATAAAGACAAGTAAACCCAAACATATAAATAACAAAACTACAAAGAACATAAACAGGAAAATAAATCATGCTAAGAAACAATACAGAATATGTGAAAATTAACCAAAGATAAAATAACAGGAATAAGAACTCAGAAATACAACACCATACAAATATAGGAAAAAGGCGAGGATACAGAGCACAGCGGGATCCCCCCGTGCTCAGATCGTGACAGTTTACGCTCCAGAGCCTTGGTTAATACAGCATTTTGGTTATCAACACCTTAATGGTCACATCTGCAAGTGGTTCTCCCGAAAATTGTGCTTTGTTGAATGCAGATTGAGCCATAAAGGCTTTATTTGGCCTTTTAGACTAAAATGGGTCCATTAAAACCCTCAGACGCAAGCGTGCACTTGTACAAACAGTGGAATCGTTCATTCAGGTCCATCAGTGAAAATGTGCAAGTACACAAACAATGAAGAAACCACAGGCGGGAGAGTGAGTGAGCGAGCGGTTTAAACCAAGCCCCTCTCTCTCTCTCTCTCTCTCTCTCTCTCTCTCTCTCTCTCTCTCTCTCTCTCTCTCTCTCTCTCTCTCTCTCTCTCTCTCTCTCTCTCTCTCTCTCTCTCTCTCTCTCTCTCTCTCTCTCTCTCTCTCTCTCTCTCTCTCTCTCTCTCTGCCACCCAAGTCGATGGTCTCACACCAGTGCAGGAAGCAGCAGTGGCTGTTTTTAGATTTACCGAACACTGAACTCCGGCTGCTACAGTGTTCCCTGGCTGCTCCTGCTCTCCGGGGCTACGTGTGTGATTTAGCATGTGTGTTTGTGTGTGTGTGTGTGAATAGCCCGGAAGCATCTATAGCGGTGGCAGCCTGCCCCGCTGTCGATGTCTGCTGAATGGACAAATCCACACACAGCCCACTTGGGTTGGCAGCAGGCAGCAGTCACAGCCCCGTTCTCCTCCTCCTCTCTTCCTTCTTTGTCATTTTTTAAAATTTTTTCTCCCTCTTGTTCTTCCCACCATGCTGTCCTCTCTCTTTTCCATTCAACCCACTTTCTTTTAGGAATCTTTGGTTCTGTTTTTTTATTTTTTTTGCATTTTGGCACCAGCCAAGCCCACAAAAGAACTGCCAGTAGCACCACGGTAGTAGGAAACTTGCTACCAGCTTTCCAGTGTGCACACAGAAGATGCACAAATTTGCACACTAGTCCACGTTCACAATTGCTCGGAGCCCCACCTTCCAGTGCAAACAAACAAACAAAACACAGCTACACAGCTTTTATCTTAACCCACCTGTGGGCTGAAGATGCCTGAATATGCTTGTAGTGATCAGGTAGGGGATTCACGTGAGCCACAGGCAGCATTTCAAACGAGCAGGCCCTGGATGATCACTTCGGGAATGTTCATTTGACCTTGTTGGAACCTGTGGCTAATTCTGACACGCACAAGCACCCCCCCCCCCACCCACCCCATCCCCTATTTGTTCAAGCGTTCAGCACGTTTATTCTCAGATGGGCAGGAGGAGTGCCAGAGCCCCATTGTGCTGGAGTGGGTGTTTGATCTCCAAGATTTCAGCTGCTGTTTCGGTTCTCTGGTGGTTTAATTTGAAAAAAAAAGGAGAAGAGAAACTCAGACCTATCAAAGGTCCAGGCTACTGGGGGGAGGGATAGCATGGTGGGGTGAGAGTGCATCAGTTAGAAAGGGAAATTAAAGGGAGTACATAAAGGGAGAAAAATTTACAGAAAAAAATGATACCAGACAAGGGGAAGGAAAGGGAAAAAAGTGGAGCAACATCAAAAACCAGTCAGCAAATGAGAAGAAGGAAACATCAAAAATCCTCCACAATAAAGCTTCAACTTATTCTCCTCCTTTTCCTGCATCTACCGCCTCAGTGTTTGTGCCTAATTAGCTCAGAGTGAGTCATTCCTGTCAGCCTCATCTGTGTTTGCACGTGTATAAATGACACGTCTGATGCCCGGGGAAAGGAGAGTTGAAAGTCACTCCTCATTCCAGGGGTCTAACACACACACACACACACACACACACACACACAGGACACCTATGCATATCTGCTCAGTTTGGGCTATCACAGCGCCAAGCAACTGGGGGTGAACTTCTACGGATATCGTTGCGTTCATGCTGCTGTGCTGTGTCGAGCTGTGGTATCTGTGGCCAAAAAGGGAGCCCGAGCCAGCGGGAGGAACCCGGTCTGACTCCTTGGATGTAGACGGTGGGCATAAGCCTGCCTTTGGCTGTGGATTTCGTGTGGCATTCTCCTGGCGCTGTCTGCATGTTACTGTTTTGAAATCCCCTTTGCTACGGAAAAAGCAACAACAGCCTCCAAAGTTGCAACCTACACGCTGAAAATAGCACGTTATGACGAAGGTTGTGTAATAAGGCGGGCCTGTGTGGTTCTGTCCAAGAGCGGTTGTAAATATCTTCAGAGGTGTTCTTTTGTATAGCAGACTTGTCTCCTCAGTGCAGGTTTGCATGCAATCTGGGCTTAGTGCTGTCCAGGCAGTTCTGTGGAGGAATGATGATGAGTGTAGTCAAGTTAGAGATATTTTAGGTTTCAGTTTGTCTTGCATCATGTGAATTGGTTTTACTTTGACCCAGTAACTGTCCTGGGCAGGTTGGTCTCACACACCAAATGGTATTCCACACATTCAAAGAAAATCCTCAGAAAATCAAGATAATAAAATATCATTACTATTATCCATAACAGACACCAGTACTACAGTTTTCAGTGCTTCATCCATAACACCGTTGTGCATTGTTTGTGCATGAGAGTGGGAGGTTGAGAGAGACGGTATGAAGGAAGACAGAGCAAAAAGTGGGGGTGGGGGGTGGAGCCTATAGCAGCATCACTGGGCGAGAGACGGGGTACACCCTGGACAGATCACCAGTCCATCACAGGGCCAACACAGAGAGACAGACAACCATTCACTCTTTTATTCATACCTTAGAATCCCTAGTTGTGTGTGAATGAGAAGGCAGCGAGTGTCATGGTAAAGAAGCAAGGAGTAGAAGTAGTGAAGGTAGATGAGTTTAAATACCTGGGGCCAACCATCCAAAGCAATGGAAAATGCACAAGAGAGGTGAAGAAGAGAATGCAGGCAGGGTGGAGTGTTGTGATTTGTGACAGAAGGATAACAACTATAGAGTGAAAGGGAAGATTTACAAGACGGTAGTGAGACCTGCTATGACGTACGGTTTGGAGACAGTGGTACTGACAAAAAGACAGGAGGCAGAGCTGGAGGTGGCACAGCTGAAGATGCTAAAATTCTCATTGATAGTAACTAGGAGGGACAGGATTAGAAATGAGTATATCAGAGGGACAGCTCTGGTTGAACAGTTTGGAGACAAAGTAAGAGATGGTTTGGACATGTGCAGAGGAGAGATAGTGGATATATTGGACAGAGGATGTTGAAGATGGAGCTGCCAGGCAGGAGGAAAACAGGAGGACCACAGAGAAGATTCATGGATGCAGTGAAGGAGGACATGGAGAGGGTTGGTGTGACAGAAGAAGATGCAAGAGATGGAGACAGATGATGCTGTGGCGACCCCTAAAGGGAGCGGCCGAAAGGAGAAGAAGAAGGAGCTGGTGCCAGTTAACCTAATGTGCATGTCTTTGCACTGTCGGAGGAAACCGGAGTACCCTGCCAAAACCCATGCAGACACGGGGAGAACATACAGACTCCACACAGAAAGGTTGTCTCTATCCTGCTCCGGGGTTCAAACCCGTACCCTTCTTGCTGTGAGGAAACAGTGCTAACCACTGCCCAGGCAAGCTGCCATAAAAATGTACAAATGTACAAAATAAAGGTAAAATAATTACAAGAAGAGACTTGCAAATTGACAAAAAAAAGTTGCAAATTCACCACGTTTGCAAGTAAAAATTCCAAGACTTATTTTTAAAAAGTTGAATATTTCCTAGAAAAAAAACTTGAGAGAAAAGTTTCATATTTCTGAGTGAAAACTCTAATTACTAATACTAACAAGTTATTTAATTCATATAACTTCCCTTTTTAACCTCTTTTTTACCCTTTTTCAGCTTTACTGTCATTTCCTTGGTTAGAGATCTCATAGGTCAAGTGTTGGCCTCCTGTTTCTTAAAAGTTATGTTTTTCTTCAAATGAAAGCTGTGAAAAATGTGACATCCTGCAGGTTAACCCATCCGTTGTTCTGCAGCGCGACACACTGCCTGGTTTGCGTTATGTGATCTACAAATTAGCCTGCTGGTGGCGCTAAAGACAATGTAGCAGGATGTCTTTTTACGTAAAAGTTTAAAGTGTTTTGGAACCAATTACATATACGAAAGGTCACATCCTTACAACAATATGAACTTTCAAAGGCAGGGCCGAGCTGTTGCTGCAAGGCTGAACATCTTCTGTCTGATCTGAAGACATTAATGCTGACTAGTCATTTTTATTAGGCAATTAAAACCACCACATACTGACACGTAATTATAGCAGCTTATCTGAAATTTTAAAAAATAAACTTAACATTAACCAAATCAGTCTGTTTCTTTATATTTTCTGAGACAGTCACTGGTCACCGCTACGTTTGCCTTATCTCATACCACTCTTTGATCTGTTGTGCTCGTCTCCAGGCTGCATGTATCCCAGTGCTGCTGAGTAACGGCTGGGAGCTGCCATTTTCAGATGTTATACAGTGGAACCAGGCGGTCATTGAGGGAGACGAGAGATTACTACTTCAGGTAAAACACACAATCACTTACGCATACACCTGCACACAAGCGCACACATTCACAGACCAACACAAGAAAACATCATACCAGTAGGTTTGAATAGTTCAAGTGGCATGGGCTCAAGTTATCTGGAATATCGTAAACTAAAACTAAAACATATTGCCTGATTTAAAACAGTGTCAACATGACAGGTTCCCTTTTTTTTAAAGCTTAAGTTTTAATGAACGAATGAATGGATAAGAGACTGACGTATGACTAAACATCCTGTATGCAGTCTATCTCTCTGCACTCTACCACAAGAACTGATAAAGCTATGGCCATCAAACTTTGTATGCAGGTTGACCTTGGGACTAGTGCCTGTCCATGTTTTTTGGGGTCAAAAGGTCAAAGGCCAAGGTCACAGGGTCACAAAAGCTTAAAATTGGTTTTGGTCTATTGTCACGTTATTGTAACAGCTATGATCACCACACTTGGTACACAGGTTGATGTTGGGGCCATCGCCTGTGGGGTCAGAAGTTCAAAGTTCAAGGTCACAAGATTATGAGCATGGAGATACAACAAGGGCATACACAATGTCATTGATCAATATCTTTGCTTTATGTACAGTATGTCTTCTCAGAGGACAAGAAAAAGATGGGGGAACCTCTCAGAGCTGCCACTAGGGAATACAGAGGAGAGGTGTGGGTCTGCGTTTCTACAGTTATAACTGGCACATCCCATTAGCCAGTCACAGGGTGCTTTGTTAATTGGTGGCTACAGTCACACGCTGTAATTGGCTAAAGGGAAACAGGCTGTAAAACATGCCAGTTGTGGTCTTTTGAGTGTTCCTACCTGGAACAGGACAGTGAAATAGTGCTGCTGCAGGTGATGCAGGCTCATTCAGGCTGTGGTGGAAGTGACATTCGCCTGGTCAAAGGTGGATGTATCATCAAAATGATTTCAGAAACTTTATTTGAGGGTGAACATACTGTTGCTTTAACAGTGACAGTAGAAATATATATTATAGGCCTTGCCATCAGCTAAGTCCCACCCTGTCATGATCTGCCAGGGTTTCCTCTGGTAACATTTCTCGGTGGCAGCCCGTCACGCCAGAAATTTTACCACCTCGCCAAGGAGATATGAATTTATTAAGAAAAATATATGAAGCAATGACCTTCCGCAAGCGCGCACACAAACAACACGTGTGGCCGTCATCTGTGCGGAGTTTAGAAGCGCCCCGCCCACGCGAGTTTTTCAGTCAGTCAGCAAACAGTGTCTCACAAAGTGTGACTGTCCGACAGAAACATGAGTTTGTTAAAGTACTTTAAACGCGGAAAAAGTCATTAGAGGTATGTAAACACTGGAGGAGTTTACCATGATTTTAACCCGCTGGAAACAGGAGCAATAATGGAAGAGTCGCTTAGCTAAGAGATGTGGTTAGAATTCATATGCAACTGGCTTCATATGAAGGGAAAGGCAAGGGGGACTGATGAATTGCTGAGGATATATTTCACCAGCCATAATATAACATAATATTAAGTTATGTTCTGTAGGAATTGCAGGAATGAAGAGACTGGCAATTTCTCTCTGTTCTCGCACAAGCAGGCGTGCCGTTTTTATTCTCCAGCGGTAGTGACAAAAAGCAACAGCTAAAAACGCTAGCTCTCTTCACTCTAAACTGAGGTCCTTCAGCGGCTGCCTAGAGAGGCGCCTGATGAGAAAGCCTGAGAGCACTATAACTGCCTAAACAGATCATTCTGTACATGAACACATATTGTGGTGAATTATGTCTTTAGAGTCCGCTACAGTTCCCTATTATGTACCTGGCAGGTTAAGATGACCGAAATTCACGAAGTCAATGACTTTAATCTGTCAGCAGCCTTCAGACAAAGTAAACGTGCCAACATTTGATTTCAAAATAAGGGAGGTTTTTCCTGCTGTCTAGGTGGTGAGGAGATTTCTAAAAAAAATATATATATATATTGTGGAGGAACAAATAAGTTCAGGCGAGATACTACAAGCTGGAAGGTTTCAGAGTTTTATTTCCTCCATCATGAGATACACTGTAGCACTGTGCCGTGTGTGCTGTGTGTGTGTGCGTCCTGTGTGTGCATTGCGTGAGGCATGTAAAGTAAGCTCTTTTATACAGATAAGAGAGAATGCATGGCACATTTGCATATTGATATACATATCAGTCAATACATATCAACCGCATGATTAACTGGCGCCAGACTTCCTCTCCTTAATCCGGGGATGTATAACAATAGTCATTGTTCTGATTGTCTCCTAGGGGCTCTCTGTCCGTATGCAAATTGTCGTCTGCTTCATGCAGGCTGGCTGAGTGTGAAGATTGAATGTCCATGTAGATTGTGGTGGGTCACCACAGGGCTCCCCCCAGAATACTCAGCAGGGGGTGTGACCCCCCCCTCGTTTGGCTCCAGCTCCGGTAGAACTGTCGGAGGGCATGTCAGTCAGTGAGGGGGACGGGAGAGGGGTGGAAAGGGCAGTGTGCTCCGCTCCGAGTTCCAGCACGTTAAACGACTGTGGATCGTGGGCGCACGGGCCGGTGTGCAGTCGTGCGTAATGGAACCAGACAGCGATTGGCCGGCTTAGGGAGTGAGGTGCGGGAAAAGCTCTGTGCAGGAAGAAGGGGAGGGGGTGGGAGTAAGCAAGTGCCAGCCCGGGACGTCAAAGGTGTCTGGGCCGCGCAAAAATTGCATGTGGATCCGTGATGGTGAGGGACTTTCCCATTAAGCGTGGCGGAGATCCACAGCAGCTGTGAAAAAAACATTTTATCTGACTCCTCCCGCGGCTCGATCCAACAAGGATGTGGGGAAGGCGAGTGGCCAAATTCCCCAAGGATGCGTAGCGGCTGTGAAACAACTGCAGCTGTGTGAGGGTGTGAGGCGGTTTGGCTTTAGGTGCGGGAAACAGCCCTAAAGTCATCGGGGAAAGCAATCGGCAAAATTCCCGTTGTGCGCCGTGACTGAGAAACCCATACAACGTCCTGTGTGTGGGCTGCACGTCTGCTCCAGGTGCTTGAGCAGCCCTGAAGGTTCCGAGGGTGGCGATCGTCCGTTCTTCTCAGGCATGTGCAGCGGCGGAGGACGATGTATCAGTCTGTGGAGCCGGTTTTGTCCCATGCGTGGCGCGCGCTGGGTGCAGTGACCACATAGCTGACAGTTGCGCTGTCCTCGTAATCCCGCGGTATGCGTGCAGGGCTTCTGTGCGCGGGAGGTCCGCTGTCCGGAGTTTAGTCAGAGTCGAGGAGCTCGGTGGAAATCAGCGCAGTCGGCGTCGATGATTGTCCCCATTCAGGCTGCTTCCTTCGTTCGCTCGTGTCATTCATGGTGCGTTTTGGTCCCAGCGCTGCACTCCAGTGAGGATGAAGAGGTTGCAGGTGTTCTCTGGTTCTCTGTGTCCACAGCACGGTGAGAGGGAGCAGATGGTCATTCTCCCTCGTCAGGTCACCAGTGTGGAGGGAAGAGATCAGGCGAGGGTCGAACCACGAACCATGACGCGTTCTGGGGCTTTCCCAGTCAGGGTCATCTCCGGGGTGTTCACCTCGTGTTCCATTCTTCGTCAGGGGTCACCAGTGTGGAGGAACAAATAAGTTCAGGCGAGATGCTACGAGCTGGAAGGTTTCAGAGTTTTATTTCCTCCATCATGAGACACACTGTAGCGCTGTGCTGTGTGTGCTGTGTGTGTGTGCGTCCTGTGTGTGCGTTGCGTGAGGCATGTAAAGTAAGCTTTTTTATACAGACAAGAGAGAATGCATGGCACATTTGCATATTGATATACATATCAGTCAATACATATCAATCGCGTGATTAACTGGCGCCGGACTTCCTCTCCTTAATCCGGGGATGTATAACAATAGTCATTGTTCTGATTGTCTCCTAGGGGCTCTCTGTCCGTATGCAAATTGTCGTCTGCTTAGTGCAGGCTGGCTGAGTGTGAAGATTGAATGTCCATGTAGATTGTGGTGGGTCACCACAATATATAAATATAAAGAAATATTATAACAGAAATAACGGCATCCTTGGTCATTTAAGTTAATTTATTTCATTAAATACAACTTTATTGCAGTTTTATTAATATTTTTTTTCTTTGTAATCAGAGTTAAATTATTATTACTGCAAAATTATGGTCAAAAATGTAAATTGTTATAAGGAAAAAAGTAAAAAAAAATTACCACAGTCTGTTTCAAATTTATCTAAAAAAACAGTAATTTTATTTTAAAAAACAGACAAAAATTAGTCATAAAATAATCCACAAATTTATAATAAAGTTTCAAATGTACAAGAAAAGTCAGTTTTACAAGAGAAAATAACAAATTTGAGGAACGTGGTTTCAACTTTAGATTTACAGAGAAAAGTAGAAAACTATAAGAAAATTGTTATAAATTTTTGAGAAGAACCTCAAACCTTCAAGACTGAAGTCATTACTCAAGTTTTTAAGTGGGTGCTCTTTGTACCCTTAACTCAACTAGAATTTTTTGGTTGTCTACTTTTAATTATTAATTTCAAAGCACTGCTTTTACATGAGTAGAGTTTCTGGCTACTATACCCACCTGATCATATAATTTAAGTATGCATGAATACATTACTATTATGAATGTTTCTTTCCTTTTCTTACTCTCTCAATGGAAAAAAAGAAACACTAGAATAAAAATACAAAAAATACACATATTTTTGTCATTTATGTAAACCATGACAAAAAAAAATCCTGCAGGACAAAACATGACACTTGATATTTTCTAACCTGTCTGTATACCACCATAAACAGAGAGAGAACCTGAATTAGACAGGGCTCAGAGAGGGCAAGATGAGACAGAAGAGAGGAGCCAAGGAGAGGGAAGTATTCAGGCAGAGGAAGGAGAGAAGGATAACACCACAAAAAAGTGTAAACACAGGATATCTGGTTGGGACCACAACTGGCCCAATATTCAAGCCTCGGTTGTACAATACTTCAAATGGTAAGTTCCATATGCAATGTTACTGTGTAAAATTTTAAAAAGAAATAAATAGTATAAAATTAACATATTTCGGTATGTCCCCCCCCCCCCCCGGGAAAAATATGTTGCCACCGCGCCAAGGTGTTTAAGCCAGAGGAAAGACTGTCTGTACGCTTCAAGTTCATTTTGATGTCATTGCGTTTTTCCTTGTCATTATTATTTGCCTTACATGCCTTTTGTGTTTCCCCTGGTTCCTCTGCAATTGTCTTCTCTGTTTCCCCTGGTCTGTCGTGCTCATCCCCTGTTATTATTATTTCTGTTTTTTGTGTTCCCCCAGTCCTGGTCATTGTGTGCTGTCCCTGTTGTTATTATTGTCCTTTGTGTCTTTGGTCTGTTGTGTCATCCCCTGTTTGTCCTTATTGTCATTATTATCATCTTTGTGTTTCCCCTGTCCCTGTTTTTGTCCTTTATCCGCCCCCTGTCTAAGTCCTGGGTTGTGTACTTGTCTAACTATTGTTCCCAGTCCCTCATGTTTTCCATACCCATAGCCACTTTCCTTGATGTTTCTGTTTAGCCCTGAATGTTTCTCAGCTGTCTTGCATCTTGGTAATTATTCTGTTCTCTATTTTAGTTGCTCTGAGTTTTCAGTCTTTGTGGTGTCATTATCGTTTTCGTCTTGTTTGCTGTCGTTGTTCCCCATGATCGCCCTGTTATCTGTTAGTTTCCCCATTAAGTGAGTTTATGTTTCTGGTCAGGTTAGTTTTGTTTTCAAGCCACCTGCTGCTGTTGTTTGAGTTCCATTAATAAATAATCATTATTGCACAAAGTCCTGCCTGCACGTTGAGTCTTCTCTTTCAACCTACATCTGCTAGAAGGCAGAACATAACACACCCGAGCTGAGCATTTTGGTCTTTGCCGTTTCTGCTTGAAATCAAGAACATTGACACTGAACACTGATAATAAAGCCCTCCATAAAGCATGCCCTAATTTTCTATACCTTGTTTCTTTCTTACATGCTCAAAATTTACAAAACGAGAATTGAGTTGTATTCCATAACACTTCACAGAAGTATTTACTGATGCCATGAATGGTTTCTGTGAGAGACGTTTCACACTATGGACACAGGTACATTTGCCCCTGAAAGTCTGGTACATTTGATCAGTGAGAACACAAGTGTACCGTACTTGAGCACCGTGCCCAAGTCCACTTGAAATGGTGGACTTGGGCAAGACTGATGCTCAAGTATGGTCCACCTGAGATGCAACTGAAACTATGCTTAACCAAGATAACTGTTTGACTCTTCAGTTTTAATCATTGGAAAACTGGAGTGGTGGTCTTGTAGTGGATCATCTGCCCCATGGCCAGGGGGATGTTTAAGCCCCATCCAGATCATACCAAAGACCACATAAAAATTGTACTTTCTCCCTTCTAGTTTGGTGCTCAGGATAACATAATGGGGAAAGGAAAGTTACCCAGCCACAAGGGGAGCACAAGCCACTATACTCCTTGTGCTGGTCACAAGCCTGGGAAAATGGGGAGGGTTGCATCAGGAAGGGCAAATCAAATGTGTGGACTGTGGCGAGGGGGCAGCTGAAAGGAGAAGTAGTTTTAACAATTACAAACATGGCACTAAAAGAAACTCTACAAGCTCAGATTTATTGAAGTTTTCATCACAGTTTACTTACACACAAAAAAGCTTAATGTCCAAAAGCACTTTGGTCATCCATAGAAGAGTAAAATGCACTATATAAGTGAATGCTAATGTTGCCCGATGATGAAGCCAGTCATTGCTTCTTGTTTGTTCTTTCTTTCTACCTTCGGTGTAGAAAAATTTGGCATTCAATAAAGGATCACTGAGAGATTATTGGAAGATCATTGAGATTGAGGAATGGTAAAAAAGAACTCATGGAGCATTCAGCGATCTCCTCAATCTCCCAATGATCTCTCAGAGATCTTTCAATGAATGCCAAATTTTTCTATCCCAAAGGTAGAGATGGCTAAGAAATCAGTGAAGGATTGCTGAGCATTTGACGAAGGATCAATAGAGCGTATTGAAAGATTGCTGAGAGATCATTGGGAAATTGATGAGATTGTTGGGAGATCGTTGAAAGATTGTTGAAAGATTGTTGAAAGATCTCTTCCTTTTGGAGATCGTTGAGAGATTCTTTTGGAATGAGTTAAAACTTTGTGGACTATGGGGATCACTGAAGATCATTGAGAGATCGTTTGGAGATCTGGCTATCTGGTCGTCATTCATTGATGTCTCAATGATCTCCAGGCATGTGTAAAGGGGATATTACAATCTTGACTAATGTGAAAACACTCTTAAACAAATTACACTTGCTCCCCTCCCATCAGAAATTGGTTGAAAAAATGTTGGAAAGACGGCTTGGTCAATCGTCTAAAAAATGTCTGGATTTGGTTAAAAAGTGGAAGCTGAAAAGCCATCTTTTTCAGGTCGTTGAAAAGACATTTTCATATAGATCTCTCTATATCTGGAATATATGTCTGAAATTTCCCCATTGTGGGACTAATAAAGGCTTATCTGATCTTAAATGGTCTAAATCTGGTTGAAAAATGAGATTAAAAGCTGCCTTTTAAGGTTGCTAAAAAAAAAAAGGCGCATCACACAGTAACCAACATAATTCATCTTCTGATCCTTTTTGGGTTGTGCGAGGGACACACCTATAGTCATGTGAAAAAATTAGGACACCCCATTAAATATTCAGTTCTTTATTAAGAAATGTTCTCATATCTATGTCTAACCTTGTTTTTGTTTTTATTTGCATTTTTTTTTACATTTATTTTAGCCATTGTAAGTGGGAATGAATGTTGGGGTGTCCTAAAAAAGATGGGGGTGTCCTAATTTATTCCTCACTATTTGTTTAGAATTACATTTTACAGAAAATTTGAAAAAAAGCCTTTAATTCATTTTTAATTGTTTAGTTGTATTATGTGAATCTCCCAGTATTTTTAACATTGATATTAAATATCCATACAGTATGTCCAAATATGTTAAAAAAACACACAGGCTTATACAGGGTGTCCTAATTTTTTCACATGACTGTATACCTCCTGCCCATTTAGAGGAATTCAGCTTTTCTGGCACTTCCATCCATCCATCCATCCATCTTCTACCGCTTTTCTGGAGGTCCGGGTCACGGAGGCAGCAGTTCAAGCAGAGAAGCCCAGACCTCCCTCTCCTCAGCCACCTGCTCCAGCTCTCCAGAGAGGATACCAAGACGTTCCCAGACCAGCTGGGAGACAAAAGCTGTGTTTGAAATGTTTACTTGTTCCCCATATAGCGTACTACAGGTGCATCTCACTAAATTAGAATATCATCAAAAAGTTGATTTATTTCAGTAATTCAGTTCATAAAATGAAACTCATATTTTATATAGACTCACTACAGACAGAGTGATATATTTTAAGTGTTTATTTCTTTTAATTTTGATGGTTATGGCTTGCAGCTCGTGAAAACCTGAAAATCAGTTTCTCAAAAAATTAGAATATTACATAAGATCAGTAATTTTTAGAAAAATAAATAAAATAAATTTAAAAAAAAATATTTTAAAAAATTTATTTTTTTTTAATAGAAATGTTGGCCAACTAAAAGTATTTCCATGCACACACTCAGTTCTTGGTCAGGGCTCCTTTTGCATGAATTAATACTGCATCACTGTGGTGTGGCATGAAGGTGATCAGCCTGTGCTACTGGTGAGGTGTTATGAAGGCCCAGGTTACTTTGATAGCGGCCTTCAGCTCATGCATCTATATGAGTTTCACTTTTTGAATTGAATTATTGAACTAAATCAACTTTTCGATGACACTCTGATTTATTGAGATGCGCCTGTATATAGTGAATCAGCCATTTTGTCGTGCTGTTCGAAATCTTAACTGAAAATTTCATTCACTATATAGTACACTCAAAATATCCCACAATGCATTTTGAAAAGTAGTAGAGAATGCATGGTCACTGCATTAGCCAATATATCCCATAATGCAATGTGCAGCCAACAAAGCAGTCAGAGGAGGGCTTCACGTCACAGCATAGACTGCCTTAAGGTATTTATATTTATTAATTCAGTCAAGTAAGTGGATCAGGTGGCGGTCGAAGGCAGAGACCTTGGTGGTCTGATCCCCAGCTTCCTAAACTGGCTTTTCTGGCACTTCCTAACTTCAATTCAGCTCTGAAAATTATTTCTTTCACACACATTTACTGGACAGAAACACAGACTAGAACCTTGGGAATATGGAAATACCACTGAAAAGAGAGAGAAACGCCATTTCAGTTCTCCTCTATGTTCTGTACATATAGTAGTACTGACAAATAAAAATCTTTGAATCTTTGAATATGTATGATGAGCATCAACAACAGAATAAAACACTCTAGAGCTTATCCAATTGCCCAATTTTTGTTCTTGGTTGACTAAACACAAGTAAAGCAAACCCAAACTTCTGAAAATTGTTACACCAAAGATCTGGGATTGCACCTTCCCTGCTTTATACCTGCTGTGATCACAGAACATCCTGCATGCAGGGCTACAAGGCAGGCATTACCTGTGTCAAACAGCGTGGTTACTGCTCGGAGCCCCCTCGGAGATTGCACATCCAAAAAAGCCTTAATCCAGCTTTATTTCAAAAGCGCTCGCTCCCTCGCCCTGTCTCCTGGCTACACAGAAACACAAATAAATGCAATGAGTGAGCAAATCCCACTCATCCAAAGCTGCAACCTTTATCTCCCTCACACACACAAATTACATCATGTCTCCCCCCACATTGATCGGCTTCAGAATTGACCAATCAAGAACATAAACTGGCATTCAGCTAATGAGGGAGAGCGAGCTCCCGGGAGATGTGGACCGGGGAGACATTCTCAAATTGGGGCAGAGCTGGTTGAACGAGCCAAAGTCATCAGTGGCGCCTGTGCTGAAAGTAAACTTTGGTGGAAGTGAGAGATTGTTTTGTGACTCATATCGTATGTGCTGCAGATCTGAGCCAGTAAAGCACAAGGCTACCTGAGGTACTTCAGACGCTATAGTGACGCTGTACTTTAGATGCACTTAAAAGAAATCAAGAAAAATATGCAGGTAGAGAGGTGCATAAAGTAAAAGAAGCGTTGAGTACATGGAGAATAATGGAAGAACCTTCGACCTTATCGAGAAATGTCCTCTGAGCAAAGACTTCAGGAGTCAAGTCCTCATCTTTTTGTTTTAATGTGTTTTTCCCTACTTTGAGTCAAAGAGCTTAACACTTGAGGTGATTAAATCGATTGTGGTGGTTAACTTGAACCCCCCCCCCCCCCGCTTAGTTCTTACTAATTGAGGTTTAATTATTTGAATACTAAAAGGCCCTAAATCAAATGTTTTCTGAGGGCAGATTAGAAGCCACTCACAGCACTTTTTGTAGTTTTGATCACTCAAACGCCACTTCCTGTGTTCTCCCCTCTAGTCCATCTCAGGATGCACAGATTTCTTAAAATCTGAAGTTATTTCGTTCTGTTGCGCTACTTTATTCTGTTCTTTTTGTCATTTTATTATGTGCATGTTTCATCTTTCAGGTGCCATCTACAGTGAGAGCAGTAGGCAATGAGAGAGTTCTGGCTCTTAGACAGAGGACCCAGATGTTGTGGGAAGCCTACTTCTCCTCGGTGGACAAGATCGTCCTCACCACACTGGAGGTCAGCCCACAGAATCAACACACACCACAGTGAGACCCGGAAAGTCAGTTCTCACGCACAGTCAGGTCCAAAATGATCTAAAGTTGCCTTTTTAATATGTAAACCACAGCGAGAAGGTTTTAGCTTCATATGTGTTGTTATGTTTTAGACAAAAGCTTTAGCATCCCAAATGCTTGTGAACAACTCTGCTGGTCGCCTTCTCCAGACTTTGTGCTGAGCTGATGGTTTATGTCCATTTAGTGCGTTATCCCACTAATTGGTGTCATCACATTCAGCTTTCTACTTGAAAATACCTCGAAAAATTAAGGCAAAAATTCCTCTGCATTTTGTGAAAAAAGGTTCTTAACTACCCACTAAGTCATCTGAGATTTTTTTAGGTTATACAGTCATGTGAAAAAATTAGGACACCCCATTAAATATTGAGTTCTTTATTAGGAAATGTTCACATATCTATGTCTAACCTTGTTTTTGTTTTTATTTGCATTTTTTTACATTTAGTTTAGCCATTTTAAGTGGGAATGAATGTGGGGTCTCCTAAAAAAAGATGGGGGGTGTCTTAATTTATTCCTCACTATTTATTTAGAATTACATTTTACAGAAATTTGAAAAACGTCTTTAATTCATTTTTAATTGTTTAGTTGTTATGACCCGAGCGTCGCTCTTGTCCGCACTCGGGCCATGTATCATCTCTGCCGGCCTTGACAGCTGTGGATTACATTCTGGCTCCACCGGGCTCTTATTGTGACAGCGCTCGGTGGGGTTTCCGGCTGTCAGGGTCAATCAGCTGTTTGGCATCACTGCTCGTTAGCGACCGACTTTATTAGTGGGCGCTGGCAGCAGTTGATTGCTGGCGTATCGTCAAACAAACCTCGTCAGACCTTTGTGAGACATCCTGTCGAACTTCCCTGGTGTATTATCATCATGCTCAGGTTCGTGTGTTTATTCTCGTCTTTGTTCATGTTTTAGATCGTAAGTGGCTGGGGTTAGCCTTACGATCCCATGCTTTATGTTCAGTGTATTTTTGCCACAGTGTCTCTTAGTTTTGTGTTCATGTCTCGTTAATAAAACACCTTTGCAAAACTCACTGGAGACTTTTGGCATCTTATGGTGGCCCGCAAGGGTCACCGCCTGACATTACTCCCAGTATTTTTAACATTGATATTAAATATCCATATGTCCAAATATGTAAAAAAAAAAAAAAACCCACAGGCTTATACAGGGCATCCTAATTTTTTCACATGACTGTACATTAAACCATTCTTCGTTAATGAAATGTAAAAAAAAAAACTGTAAAGCTACTTAGACAGAAGCTATTTGTTTAGCTAGCTAGCTTTACGTTTGTACCGCTGACCCCTTCCTTACCAATGTTTGTTCAGTGATGTTACTCGAGTCTTCTCCAATAACAGTAGCCATTAGCTAGCCATTAGCTAGCATTATGCTACAAGGCCCCTTTACACTTAAAGGGGTCATTGACTGAAGAATGGTGTGTTTGTAGGTCTTAACTGTCTGAAATGAGTCTACTGGTCACCTAATTATCCCAGAATTTTCAAAACAGTCAATTCTCTTTAAAAACCACACAGCCTTTATCTCGTTTTTCTCTCCCAGAAACATTTTTGACTTTTCTGTGGATCTCTCTAACATCATGAATTGAAAAAGCCAACCCACCGCCGTCCTTGAGACCAGCCCACTGCTCTATTATCAGCCCGCCTAGCTGTCTATCATGTAGATGGAAGGAGTGCTAACGATAGCCTATTAGCCCCCAAGCTAACACTGGTTCCAGGAAGCTCGAACCAAGCTCGGCTTATATTGTTATTTTCTTCAGATCTTAGTCACCCTAGTAACCATCCTTGTTACCACCTGGTTCACCAGTCCACAGTCCACAATATACCTCGCGTTGCTATGGCCCATCTTCCAGTGGATTCGCTGTGATTCCGCAACCAGCGACGGCGTACTGGTTGCAGCAACTGCCTATGCCGCGACCTGAGGCTGCTCCCCCAAGCTACCCCACCATCCTCTGGGGCTCCACACAACTCCACTCCACCCCCGCAGGCAACAGGGAGCCGCTTCATGATGGTGCATCCCCCAGCTGGCCCTGGGAGAGGAGCGGAGTCCCACGGCGCGAGACACTGCACTTTGAGATCTCGTGGCTAGGCAGCTCAGCTCGGCCAGCAGCCCCGGGTCGCGGCAATTGGTGAGTCGCCCGGCACGCGGTGCTGGCGATTTGTTGTGGCATCCTGGCGAGGTTGTTTGGAGATGGGTCGGAGCGACGCCAGATACACAACCGACCATGGATCAGTGAACCAGCGCTGCTCAGCTAATGGCTAACTGACGTAAGAGGGAGGGTGGAGTTGAACAGCTGAAGGATGTTTCTTAAAGTGACAGGCTTTAAATCAGAGCGTTTCAAGAAGCCAGGAAAAATACAGAACTAATTTGCTTCGATAATTAAAAAATTAAAGAAAATGTGAACAAAATATGTCACAAATACTTCATTAAGACATGAGTGAGCTATTAAAATGTGGACAAAGTGCAGTCAATGACCCCTTTAATAAAAGAAGAGCAGCAAGGGTCGACAAAGGGCAAATTTAGCTCATCATGAAAATGTAAAATAGGTTGTTTTTGACTTTCAAGTACAGACATATACACTATACAGTAAGTGATGGACATGGCTTACTGTTTCAGGCCATTCTGGAAGCAATTTAAACCTACATTTCATCGCTGTTGGGCACACACCTCCATCCATCCATCCATCCTCTACCGTTTATCTGGGGGTCCAAGTCACGGAGGCCAAGCAGAGTAGCCCAGGTTGCCACCCGATTCACACAGCACCATGATCCCCGTGATCCCTCCTGAAGTTGGTGACCCCACTGGAGGGCCGACCCTTGTGGCTCCTTTGGGTACACTGGGTCGTTGATGTAACTTTTTTCATAAGGCTCTACTGGACCGCTCTTGGTCTGGCCCTTCACCCAGGACCACTTTGCCTTGGGTGACCCTACCAGAAGCACACTGTGCCCTACAACATAGCTCAAACCCCTCCATCATGATAAGGTGGCAGTCCACGGAGGTAACTACACTACCCTCCACTGGATAGTCTGGGACAGACACATGGGGTCGGTTTAGAATCATCAATTAGCAAATAACCCAGAATAAACTCACACAAGCACAGACAGCATATCCAGCCTCCACACAGAAAGGCTCCTTCCGCTGCCAACCTGTGGTTTCAAATCAGGAACCCTCCAGCTGTGAGAACATTGCACCACCATGCTGCCACAAGGACAGTTCAGCTTTTACAACTAGCATACAGTTATATTCTCGTCTCTGAAATGCAGAAGTGTGTAGCCCAGTTAAAAATTAAAAAAAACTACAATTAAAACACCTAGCCTTGGTTTCTGCCTCTGCCAGTTTTACAGCCTGTGTACTATCATCAGTCCTTTTGCATAAAAGCGTTCCAACATAGTTTTTGCTTGTGAATCAAACCAGCCTTCTATCATTGTGATTATAGGGTCACGCTGTATTTTCACAGTCCCAGTTCTGTGTTTGTTCTAAGGAGCTTTTTCAAAGCACATCCGACCCGTCTGGAGAGAAATCCCCCAATGTATAGAACTGATATGTCACTACGTTGCAAGTGTGAGTCTCAACCTGCTGGATTCTGCCTTACCCTTTTTTTTTCTTTATTTTAAAGATCAGGTTCAGACATAAATATAAACAAAAGAGACTCACTGGATTTTCCCTTAAATTACGCAGTCCTGTTGTCCAGTTTTCTTTGTTCAGTATGTTTCCTCTTGTTCATGTCTCGCTTCGCCTCATTCTTTGAACAGCAAAGAAATACACTTCAGTGGTAGTCGCTCCAGCTCAGAGAAAGTCATTTGAAGGTTGGCCCAAAAGGTTAGATAATTCACGAAAAAGAAATAACAACCTCCTTATACGAGCAGTTTCTGCAAATGTCAATTTTTAGCACATAAAAATGGAGGGAAATAGCAGAAATAACCCTGCTGGAATCTGAAGAAATCACGCGGCGAGCAGTAGACTTTGTAATCTGATGTTTAGAAAAGGAAGAGTAGCAGCCCCTAGTGTATTTTCTATTCGGAATCCATGCTAGAGATAATAAGAGAGAGGCCCTGGAGGTTGGTGATAAGCTGCTTATATACAATACATACAGCATCCACAGGGGAACCCCGTCCCATGGGAGACAGCTGTGCCGTCAGCCTGAGGTCAGCGAAGCAGAGGGCTCCAGAGCAGATCAAAGTGTTGCTGCTGCATGGACACCTCCTGTTGGTGTGCAGTGGGAAGTACACAAACGCTGTCGTTACACAGCGCTAAAATATGCGAAGGCTATTGTGTCAGGACTTGAACTGAAAACTGCAGCTTATATTAAGCTCCGAAACTCTCATCCACTGGCTTAAAAAGAAAAAAATGAATGCATTAGAGGCTTATTCTAAATGAGAACAACAGCCACTTTAGTGCACAAAGGCAGCATGCCCCCTCTTCTTGTCACATTTCAGCCCACATCCAGCTTCAGACAGTTTTTTTTTTTTTCCTTTTCTTTCCAGATCATTAAGGACCGTGTGTTTTCTCACATATCAAGGAACAAGTACATGTGGAACTCCCTGCCAGGAGGTTTGCTGGTCCTGCCCGAGTACTCCACTCATCCTGCACATTTTCCTTTCTACTACCTTGGATTAGGTGAACGCACACTCCATTTGAGCAGATCTGCACGACGTGCAAGTCTTGATTGCATTTTGCCAGATGGGAGATGAATAATCAGCACTTCACCAGCGAATTGCAATCAAAATCATTATTTGTGTTGGTCTGATTTTTCAGTTCTGTTAAAACAAATGTGATTTCTTATTATTGCTTCTTGTTCAGACACATTCTTTACTTAGTCTGAAGTATCTGTTGAACATTTGAACACTACTTCTGTTACTATTCTGTTTGTAAGTGGATACATTTTGTTGTTCTGATGATCACTGACTAATTAGTACAGATTCACATTTACCTATTTGTGCTTACTGGGGCAAATAATATTTGATTTATATATTTCATACCCATGTTTTATGTGTCTTTTTATGGTTCAGGGGTCAGTCCGGGCCAAGAGTTCACTGCTGTCATCCACGCTGTCTCGCCATTGGTCTCTCAGTCTCAGCCAATCATGAAGCTCCTTCAGGTGGTCTCCAAGTCAAAGTACTGCTCACAGGTAAATACAGGATGTAGTGTGTTGGGTTGAGATTAAAAGAAAACTGCTTACACATTATTGTAGTCAAACTGTTATAGCGTTGTGTACTTAGGTCCCTCCACTTTTTTTTTTTACCCTTTTTGTGAATTTTGTTTAAGTTGAATTGATGTTTTACCTCAACAAGCTGCAGTACGTTCACTCAGTAATAAAGCAAATTCCTGGTCCATTCATCCATCAACCTATTAACTTAAGAGCGAGGTGAAGCTTGGGTTTGCTACTACTTTATATACTGTGTTAAAAAAAAAATCTGGCCAGTAGTCCTATATGGCAGGAAAACCTGGACCTTGAAGAAAACGGAAAATTTAACCCTAAGGCTTTCGAGACGTGGACGGGTGTTTGGGGCGTCACATACTGAAAGGAAATTCATATTTGAAACGGTGGGCTGTGATGCAAAGGAAATTATGCTATTTTTGTCAAATTTTAAGATCACACAACTCACTCAAGCACACTATACTCAAAGGAAAAGCCAATGGAAGCTGTTCCAGAGGTAGAGAGCACTGAGGATTGACAGCATAAAGAAATGGACCAACCTCAGTACTACACCTGCCAGAGGCCTTACAGCAGATAGATCAATATGGACTTGCAGAATATGACACATGAGGATGATGTATATAAAATATGGATCTAACTTTGTAGAAGAATGCTTAAATTACAAACCCGATACTTCCCCTTGCGGGGGAGGACTGTTAACAGTTTTCAGAACAGGAAAACACGTAGTCATTATGACCAAACAACTTTCTGTAAATCTAATTATAGGTCTAATTATAGGTCTCTCATAATCAAATGGTGTCATGGTAAAGATCATGGCAAGTGTATAAAACAGAGCTGGGCAATTTGGCCTTAAATCGGCATCGCGGTTATTGACCCTTTCATGTCGGTTTCAGTTTTTTTTTCCTCCTTTCGTCTTCCTAATAGTTCACTGATGAGGCTCATAATCAAGCAATATTACACAAGAGTGTGGTATCATATCACTGCGGTGTGGCATTAAACGAGAATAATATAAAGAACAGGCCTATTGTCATTTCACACACAACTTAAACATTGTCCAGTGCAGTAGTCAAGGTTTGTTTACATACATATTGAGGATTTGTGGGTCACGTGACTTACGATTAGCTTGTTAGCTGCACTGGGCAAGTCCTTTATATGCAGCCACGATTGCATTTGGTTTAGCTGACATGGATAGCTGTTAGCAGCTAACAACAACTTAGTTTCAGGCATCTATGTGTTGGTTTCCACCCACTTCGGTCACTTTATCTTTATCTTCAAATGATATAAAGAGTCAATCATCACATTCTATCTGGACAAAGACCACATTTCTTTTTGTTATAAGCTATTTTTTTTTTCTGCAGTGTTTTGTTGCTTCCAAACAGTGTGAACTGTACTACTTCCAGGGTGCAGAGTTACATGTGCAGGCATGTCTTAAAGGGGCAGTACATGAAAAGCTCTCTACACATGCACACAACAGAGAGAGAGGAGGTCTCCGAAAACTGAGCAGCAACTGCTGATGAACATTGTGATTTGGGGGGTTTCATCAGGGTACGTAAAGGGTTGCACAACAGTTCGCCAACAGTTTTTACAGTTGCAAAGAAATTTTGATCGTGTTCAAAAACTGTTGGCGAACTGTTGTGCAACCTTTTACGAACTTTGACAAAATCCCAAAAATTGCAGCATTTGTCAGTATTAGCCGCTCCATGAGATACGTACATACTCTAATTCAATTTGTCATCGGAGCAAGAACGGTCGGAAGGGTGTACAGAAACACAAAGGTGTTGCTACAGAAGTCTCCTGCAGGGATAAGAAAACACAAGGAAAACTAGAGGGCAGTTAGAGAGCGCATACCTCCGCCAAGGTCTGTCTGTCTATCTGTGAGCAGAATTCTGCAAAATGTATTGGACAGATTTTGATGAAATTTACACCAGAGATGGCCCTTCGACTATGGACGAACCCATTAGATTTTGGAGATGATCCAGGTCAGGATGCGGATTCTGGATCACTTTCTTTCCACTGCAAGATAGGGCCTTGGCAGAGGTATGCACTCTCAGATCACTTCCTAACTTTAATGAGTTCATCTGTAGCACAAGGGCCATCTCTGGTGAAAATGTCAAGATCCATTCAGTAGTTTTTGCATAGTCCTGTACACAAATAAACAGACAGACATGATCATGTTACCTCCTCGGCAGAGGTAAAAAAAAAAAACAGCTCAGCAGCATTCCATGCACCCATGACAGAGACCTCTATGCATGAAACAGACAAGTTGTTGATTAAAATCTGCTACACAGTATGAAACCTAAATCAGATTTGGGGCTAGCACAACAAGTACTGTACATTTAGGCTATGAAGTTGGGTTTTTGCTTGTGAACTCAGGTGATCCTTGGCAAGATTTGAAGTCCATACTGAGGTCAAGATGGCTGCACCCTTCTAGCTGGTTGTACTCACAGTTCTGCCAAACGTACATCTCTGAACATTTGGCTACGGTGTTACATGCAAATGACTCCTGCTCTGTTGTTTTCAGTGGGCTTTGTTCCAGTGGCTAATGGCTACCTGGCTGCAGCTGATGATTGCCCCACCTTGTATAATGAAATAAAAGGAAAAAAATGACCATTTTGAAGTGTAAAAAAAATTAACAGTGAAAGAGTTTAAATTTACTTTTACCCTGCCAAAGGAGGATGCATGTTGGCTGAATTTGTCTGCAAACCCCACTATGGAACAAGGTTGACTCGGTTGTGATGTCATTGGTGTCAGCTGGCATCCAACCTCTGACAGAAAAGGAAGTCACCACAAGACACTGGGAGGAATGTTAACCTCTAAGCATGAGCGTGAATCCAAGCATGTGATGGCATCAGGACACGTCATGTAGAACTGGTAGAGAAATTGTTGCTCCTGGTTACTGAGTATGAAGGTCAGTCATAAAGTCGATAATAAAACTTGCATTGTGTATAAATATACACACAGTATACTAAGTGTGGGTGAGTCATGACGATGGAGCATGGCTTTTCTACCCCCTCTGATTGATTGATGTCAGCACTTATCTATAATCAGTCCGATGCATCTGTATGCTGCTGTTTCCTATAACTTCCCTTCCCTTTCTATTCTAGATCATCATTCTATGGAACAGCGAGAAGCCCCCACCCAGTCGGAGCAAGTGGCCTCCTATGCCCGTCCCTCTCACTGTGACAGATGGCAGGAGGAAGGTGAGGGCCAATTCCATTCACAGCTCGCTTGCTGAAGCCCGCTCTGACGTCTGAGTGACAGGATGACAAACTGACAGTTGCTCAGTCTGTTTATGCACCTCTCACTCCCTGTCTGTGTCTGTTAATCTATTTTTCATCCTGATGTCTTTTTTTTTCTGTTTCATGTGCGTCTGACATGCCTGCCGATCCGTGTGACGTTTGCTTTCATAAACGCTACTCGTTCTTAACATCTGTTTTCACTCTCATTCCCCTCCAAATCTCCTCTCAAATGGTTTATACCAACATGATCATCTTTCACTCAAGCTCAAGCCACACATCGTAGTGCCTCCATTTCCACAACTCAGACCTGTGACTTTGCTTTTCCGTACAGACCACCAGTCGGTTTCTACCTCATGTTGCCATAGAGACAGAAGCAGTGCTAAGTTTGGACGAGGATACGGTCCTCCTGACCAGTGAGGTATGTGTACATGTTTGTAACAGACTCACCTCAGAAAGTAAAAACACATCGATAGCTGACAGTTCCATGTCTGTATTTGCAGGTGAACTTTGCCTTTCTGGTGTGGCGGAGCTTCCCTGAGCGGATTGTTGGCTACCCCCCCAGGAGCCACTTCTGGGATCCCCTGAAGCGAGCCTGGGGCTACACCTCGAAATGGACTAACGACTACTCTATTGTTCTAACTGGAGCAGCCTTCTACCACAGGTACTGGACTGTATAGTTCAGCAGTGAATAATGACTCTTATGGGCTTATTATAAAGATAAAAAAAAAAAAAAAGAAAAAAAGGTGACCAGAAAGTGTTCAACTTTTCAAAAGTCCTTTACCACTAACACATATTTTTTTTCTATTTTTATTTAGAAAACTTACAATAGAACATTCTCATGGTAGTCTGTCAAAATACAACCATCCAATTCCGGCAAACTTGTGAAGTTGTGTAAAATGTAAATAAAAACTAAATGCAATGATTTACAAATCCTTTTTAACCTACATTCAAATGAATACACTACAAAGACAAAATAATCAATTTTCAAACTGAAAATTTTTGTTTTGTTGCAAATATTCAGTCATTTTGAATTTGATGCCTGTAACATGTTCCGAAAAAGCAGGGATGGGGGGCAAGAAAAGACTGGGAAAGTTGAGGAATGCTCAAAAAACAGCAGAGATGACAGTTCAACACACAATTGCAAGGAATTCAGGGATTTCACCATCTACAGTCCATAATATCATCAAACGATTCAGAGAATCTGGAGAAATTTCTGCACACAAGTGACAAGGCTGAAAACCAACATTGAATGCCCGTGACCTTTGATTCCTCAGGCAGCACTGTATTAAAAACTGACATTATTCTTTAATTAAGCAATATTACATGGGAGGGAGTATGGTATCAATGAATATAGTAACTGTGGGTGTGGTACGTCTAATGCCTGACACCCCCAGTTACTATATTCATTGATACCATACGACCTTGAGTGTAATATTGCTTTTATACAACAGTTCCACAAGCACAATTTATCAAATGACAGCAATACTGAACAAAATATTATGATTTGTTTGTTTAACTAGTTATTTTGCACAACTGAGAAAAAAATAGTCCCTTCTAAATGTAGCCATGTAATGCAACCTCTGATTGCAACAATGTTGTAGGAACCTTAGGACCACAAATTGTGAAAGGCTGCAAAACATTCTTCAAAGCTGCATGTTTGAGTCCACTACAAAGTAAACTGTCTGCAAAAGGAGGAAAGTCGGGTTTGTTGCTACTCTTCCTAGGAGGGGGACCTCCTGCAAAGATCACACCTCGAACACAACACACCATGCCAAAAGAGAATGAAGACAACTCGGTGGCAACAGGAAAATACAGAAATCTCTAAACAGTGTGATGCAGAGTGAAGAAAATGCCTGTCTTCAGAAGGCAAACATATGTGAAGTTTGGAGAGAGATTGCCTTCATGTTCCACCACGCAATTCAGACATGACAAATAGAATAGTTTTTTTGGAGGACAAGATGCAAAAAAGTCAACCAGACTGAAAAGTGTGGAGGAGGTACCATCATAATTACAGATTACTCCTCTACCTTGCTCAAAAGTGTCAAGTAATGATATTGTAATAATATTGAGAATTATGATTAGAAGCTTTCCAAGCAAAGAGACCCATAAATCTTAATCATAACCTTATATAACTGTATTAGCATAATATTCTAAAACAAAAAAACAATCATGATAATCTAAAACTGTATATAGAGATGACTCATCCAGTTAAGCAAGGTTTGAGATTTAATTTGTACAACACAAACACTACAATACAAGAGACATTTGACAAACTACAACAGCTGTAAGTGTATTACCACCCAGGTGAACATGCCGAGCAATAAAGGTCAATCAAGCAAAAAGAAAAAAGGTATCAAGAATAATTACATTTCTGTCAGTGAGAGGAAAAGAAAAGGTGAGGGTGACTTGCTCATACATTATTTGAAGCTGGTTGATTTCATTCCAAAAGCCTGAAGTCAATTATGAGCAGCTGAAGAGGGATGTGAGTCCTTATAAAAATATGAATGCAATTACTCCACAGACAGGGTACTTTGAAAGCTATTGAAACCTGGTGACAATTTGAGACAATGTGGTCAGCAGTTAAAAAAAGCACTTGTTTAAAAGTGTCTAAACAAAGAAATACTTATTGTAATAGTCGGCTTATAAAATCTTCCTTGTCCTGTGTTAAAACAGTTTGTGTAAAAGAGTAAAACTGATCTGATTTGATTGAACTTTGTGTGACAGCTGGGCTCTAAAATAAATAAGTAAAAGCTGCTTTCCGGAATCATTATTTACAGTATATGGTTTTCTACCTGCAAAGAACAATAGCATCTTATTCAAAAGTCACTGTTTGCTAACAAGTGAAGCTAATGGAATTTAAAGTGCTGCACTACAGCCGTCAGCCTTGAAAATTTTACGTGTTGAGAATACATGCAACCCACCCTTGGGGATTAGTTACTGGGCATTATAAATCTCAAATCCCACTGGTGTTGAAATAATTAACTTCTCCCAGATACATATCAACCGCGTATGTCACACCATTTTCTGCTTTCTATAGATACAGGATTGCCATGCTTGTTAGCATATGCATTCTGCTTCCTTGACATCCATTTGTAATTAAGATTTCCTCTGCAGTACATTCTAATTTCAAGTTAATTGACACACTTATCAGAAGAAATTAACTTTATTCTGAGAGTCATTTTGTTACGCTTAAAGTGTCATTAGGTATAATGAGACAGGACACCAGGCACAGCGGCAGCAGATGTGATGAAATATTCTCACCAGAGAAAAAAACAGTTTATACAGGAGGTGCCAGTTAAAAAACTAACATCTATTTATTTTTTCCACACATTAGTGATTAGATGCATTCTTTGTCAAATGTGTTAAAATTCTCTTCATATGCTGACAGCTAACAATAATAAAATTGGGTTGAATTTAAAAAATAATGAAAAGAAAAGTCCATTGTATCACAGGACTGTAAAAATGTCATCTAATCAGTTCAGTTCATGCACACAGTCGGTTTACGTGCCGATTTGTCTTACTCTGGCTTTGCATGCATTGTCTGTATGTCCGCTGGACCCATGGTTTCCTCACTTCCCATTAACTGGCAATGTAAAATTCCACAGTGCATTCTGGGAGAAATACAGTGCAGTTCTTTAAATATGGTTAAACTAGCAGTTGTTGAGGTCATAACAGATTCAGCAGCTAAATACCACATTTCTTGCCTCAAATGTTTTCAGAAACACTTCTTGGTATTTTGTTTTTAAAAATACCAGGTAGGGAAGGTTGTAGCACCCTCAAGGATTGGCTTATGCACGAGGTTTAGAGTAAAACAGGGTTTATTCTTGTTCTTGACAATCTTTGACAACCCGTGAGAACTAGTCACAAAAAGAAAATACATTAAAATAAATATAAAACTACATTTTACAACTTGCATCGATAAAATAAAGACATAAAACATGCAGTAAAATATATAAAAACGTTAGACAAACTTCGTGAGCTGGCATCCACGAGGGGCTAAATGATCCTTTTTAACCTCCGTTTGTCCTCCCTCTTCTTCCGTATTATTTTCTTTGTTTAATCGTCCCTTTCACATGTTCGCCATCAATCTATGGAGCTTGGTGGCAAGTAGCAAGTGTGCTGCACTGCTTGGGTGGAAGTGCGCAGGTAATTAAGGTCGGGCGGAACCTAAGGCCAAATAAATAGTTCCGTGTACACTAAAGTTGACCACTAGATGGCATAGTCGCAAAGAGGAAAAACAAATAACTAAATGAAGGCATAAATAGGGAGTAAATTAAGAGAGACTGTTACACTCCCACCAAATCACTTGTGATTTTAAGGACAAACATCTTACTTATGAACTAGTGAACAGATTATTAACGGTTAATTATGAACAAGTTATGAATTATGAATGAGTATTGTAATGACAGAGGGAGAGGTGAGGAGTCTTCTTTCTGCTTCCAACAGGATTACTGTCTTCTGAATGGGCTTTTCCAAGTGGACAGGTTTGGAGATTCGCTTCCCATCACCATCCAGGGTTGAATCACTCATCAGTAGTTTCACCTTCCTCACTCTTTCATCCTTACTAGGATACACATCAACGATCTTGGCCAGTTTCCACTGGTTTCTTGGACTTATCTCATCTTGCAGGAGGACTATATCATTGATCTTGGCATTTCTGTGTTCTTTAGCCCATTTCTGTCTACTTTGTAGATTTAACAAGTACTCCCTTTTCCACCTTGTCCAGAATGTATTGGCGAGAAGTTGAACACGCCATCTCTTCCTGAGATAAAAATCCTCTTTAAGAAACTTTCCTGGAGGTGGGGAGATGATCGTAGACTTTATGGTCAGTATGTGGTTCGGTGTTAAGGGTTCTGGGCTTGATGGATTACATAGCTGGTCAGTAGTGAGTGGTCTACTGTTGATCACTGCCATGACTTCGTAAAGAAATGTCCTTAGAGAGGAACTGTCAAGTTATTTGGCTGATTATTCCAGGATTGACGTCAGTATGCTTCTTATGGTGCAGATTTGTCTTTTCCAGACACCACCCAAATGACTTGATACTGGGGTGTTTGTGAGAAACTCACATTCTTGTTCTCCAAGTGTGGTTTGATTCATTTCCTTGAGTGCTTCAACAAACTCATTTCCGGCACCGACAAAATTTGTGCCTTGATCATATCTTATCTGCCGGACTGCACCTCGAATGGTGATGAATGCACGCAGAGCATTGATGAAGGCGTCAGTAGTCAAATCATCAAGCATATCGATGTGTACTTCCCTGGGGCACATGCAGGTGATCAACAAGCCATACCGCTTTGACTCCTTCCTGCCTTCCTTGAAATAGAAAGGACCAAAACAGTCCATCCCGCAGTAGGTGAATGGCGGGGTGGTCTCCATCTGATCTCCCGGAAGGTCTGCCATCCTTTGCTGCTCGGTACATCTTCTGAACTTTCTGCACTTTATGTACTTGTAAATGTGAGATGACACAACTTTGCTGCACCCGAGGATCCAAAGGCCATTAGCACGAAGCTCGTTCATGGTGATCCCTCATCCTTGATGGTATGTTCTCTCGTGATAATGCTTGACAAGCAATGCTGACACATGGCTGTCTCTTGGCAGGACTGCTGGATGCTTAACACTGGGATGTAAGGCAGCATGTTTGAGGCATCCTCCAACTCGAAGAATGCCTTGATCATCCAGAAATGGGCATAACTTATGCAACTTGTTCGCCTTGTCTTTGGTTTGCATCACCTTATGAAGTTGAAGGGACTTTATTTCTTGTGTGAAAGCTGTTTCTTGAACCATCTTGATTATTGTCAACTCTGCTTCTCTTCTCTCTTCCAGGCTGCTAACTTTGCAGGTCCTTGGTTTGCGATCCTTTGCTTCTTTCACATAGTGCTTTAGTCTGGCAATGGCTTTGATCATGCTTGACCAGTCGGAGAACTTGCATAGGCACTCTAAGAGTGACCATTGTTCTTTAGCTTGTGTTTTGTGAACTTGAACTTTCTTGACCTGTGGGTCACTGCTTGATAGCTCTCCCACCTTGATTTCACTGCTGGATATGATTGGTTGCCAGAGAAGGTCTGGGCCTGCAAACCAGTTTGAGGCAATGAGTTGCTCTGCTGTGAGGCCTCTCGAGGCATGATCGGACGGGTTTTCTTCGAACGCCATGTACCTCCACTGTGTAGATTTTGTGCTTTGTTTGATGCATTCCACTCGGTTTGCAACGAACACATGGAACCTCCTGGCTTCATTGTTGATGTATCCGAATACAACCTTGGAGTCAGTCCAATAGGTTTCTTGTGAGACTTGTACTTCAAGTTCCTTTCTTAGCATGTCACCAGTGCAAACAGCAACTACAGCCGCTGACAGCTCAAGTCGTGGTATGGTTGTTACTTTGGAAGGTGGAACTCTTGATCTTCCCATGACCAAGGAACGGTGGACTTCACCAGATGTGCTTACTGCCCTAAGGTAGGTGCACATGCCATATCCAGACACACTTGCATCAGAGAAATGATGCAACTCATAGTGCTGGACTTTGAAGCCTGGTGGAATGTAGCATCTCTGAATTTTCACATCTGCAAGTTTCCTGAGGTCAAGAAGCCAAGATTCCCACTAGGGTCGAAGACTGTCAGGTAAGGTGTCATCCCAGCTGAGTTTATCTCGACACATTTGTTGCAAGATCTGCTTTCCCAGCAAAATGAAGGGCGCAACGAATCCAAGTGGATCGAACACTGAAGCCACTGTGGACAATACTCCTCTTCGTGTTTGTGGATTTTCCTTTACTGTTACTTTGAAGTGGAACTGGTCTGATTTCACACACCATTGCACTCCGAGTGCTCTCTCCATATGCACTTCACCCAGCGCCAGGTCCAGATCTTTGGTGGCTACAGCACATTCTTCCTTTGGAAGCGAGGCTAGGACCTTGGTGCTGTTGGAGATAAACTTATGCAACCGAAGCTTGTCTGTACTGCAGAGCTCACAGGCTTCTTTGACAAGCTGCAGTGCTTGACCTTCGGTGTCAACACTTGCTAACCCATCGTCAACATAGAAATTGGTTTTAATGAACTTGATGGTGTCTTCGCTGAAACATCCTTCTCCTTCAGTTGCAAAGTGCTTGAGGCCATAGTTGGTGCAACCAGGGGAGGAAGCTGCGCCAGATAGGTGTACTTTCATCCGATACATGGCATATGGGGTCTCAAGGTCGCCATTCTCCCACCATAAGAACCTTAAATAATCTTGGTCGCCGGCACACACGTGGAACTGATGGAACATGTGTTCAATATCACACATAACAGCTACTGGGCCTCTTCGGAAATGACACAAGACTCCAAGCAAGGTGTTAGTTAGCTCTGGGCCAGTAAGGAGATGGTTGTTTAAGGATGTACCTTGAAACTTGGCAGAGGCGTCAAACACAACGCAAATCTTTCCAGGTTTTTGTGGCTGATACACCCCATGGTGTGGGGATGTACCAAGCTGGGGTCTTGTCAACGTCTTGCTCTGGGACTCTTTCAGCGTCTCCATGAGCAATGATTTCTTCCATAAACTTGTAGTCCGTGTAGTACTGCTTGTTCCTTCTCAGCTTTCTTTCCAAGCATTTGAGACGATGAATGGCACATGTCTTGTTGTCAGGCATGTTGGGCCTTTCACTCTTGAACGGGAGTGGCATCTCATAATGCCCATCCTCTTTGAGTTTAATGCCTTCTTTGTTCTTTGTCAGGAATCTGAAATCTCCTTGGGAGATCTTTACATCTTCAAAAGCCTTTTCCACAAAATCTGACTCCAACATTTTGATCATGTCGTCAGGTGAGACCATTTCCTTTGTCTGAGTTCTGTACACATAATGAACTTTGCTGGTGAGGCTCGAAGAGGGCAGAATACCTGGCACTACTTGCTTTACAATGACTTGGTGACTCACTCCGATAACATCTCCATAATCAAGACATGGATTGCTGAAGCCCACAATACTCCATCCCATATCAGTCCTTTGTGCAAATGGCTGACTTTCCTTGCTGGACAAAACTTGTCGGGGAACAAGAGCTTGAGGACAGTTGTAGCCAATTAGAAGGCCAACGTCACAACTTTGGAGTGGAGCAATCTCATCTGCGATGTGTTCGAGCAGTGGCCATGCCTTTGCCGTACTTGGCGTTGGAATATGATCTCGATTTGCTGGAATAAAGTCTCTTGCATACGTCACTGGCAGGGATATGGTCTTGTTGGAGTAAAACCCTCTTACTTGTAACCCGGATAGCTTGTGACAGGACACAACTGTTTCTTGAGGACAAAGTAATAAGCTTTAGCTGAACTGGTTCACTTTTAGTGTTCAGAGCTCTTGACGTTTCTTCGAGGATGAAGGTTGTGTCACTCTGTGTATCAAGGAGTGCATACACAAGAACTTCACGCTCTGGCTCACTTTCAGCTAACACCCATACAGGAATGATGGAGGATGTGTTTGTGTCTTTGACGTTCTGCATTACTCTGTTAGACATCGCTTCACTTGTTGTTGGTGTAACACTGTCTTGCAGGACCTCTGTTCTTGACCTTGTCTTGTCAGTGCTTTTCACTTTATTAATCTTTGTCTGAGTTCTTTCTTCTTTAGTTCAGTCGTCATGAAGACATGTTGGATGTTTTTTCTTGCATGTATCACAAGTTTCTCTGTTTTCACCATCCTTTGAGCAATGGCCAGACTTCAAGCAACCAAAGCAAAACTTCTTCTCATATGGGAACTTGAGTCTCTCATCAATGCTCTCATTCATGAACTTCCTACACTTCTGTAAAATGTGACCTGCCTTCTCGCAGTAGACACAACTTGCATTGACAACTCTTTCATTTGAGTTAGTCGCTAGGACCTTAGCTCCATGGCTTCTGTTCTTGAGGATCTTCCTTTCTGTCCTTTCACCTTCACTTGGTTTCAGAGCATGGAGAGATGTTATGGGGTTACATGCAATTTTGGCTTCACGTGAGATGAACTCTACAAACTGGCTGAAACTTGGAAAGGTGTGGCTCGTTTCTTGCACTTTTGTAACCTTTCTGTTCCACCTTGATGTGAGCCAGTCTGGAAGTTTTGCAAGCATTTTTTGGTTTTCATTGCAGTCATTGAGCACTTCAAGTCCTTTAACCTGTGACATAGCTGCTTGACAGCTACGAAGGAAGTCAGCAAACTCTTGAAGTTCCATACTGCCTTTGGAGCTTATCTTGGGCCATGCATTGAGTTTGTCTCTGAAGGCTTTGGTGATGAGGAATGGATTGCCATACCTGTCTTCAAGGACTGTCCACGCTGCATTGTAGGCTGACTTTGTGCCTAACAGAAAGTAGCTCTCTATCACTTTCCTTGCAGATCCACTCACATACTTTCACAGATAGTATGTCTTCTCTTCAGCTGGTACATTCTTTCTGTCAATGAGTGTCTGAAATGAGATCTTCCAGTCATTGTATCTGAGTGGGTCGCCACTGAATACCATTGGTTCTGGTACAGGAAGATGACTTGCACTGAGGGACTCTGCAAAGGCTCGGACAAGATCTGTAGTGTTTACTTCTTGTGAATGTGTCATGTTTTGTGGCGGGTAACACAATTTGAGGTGCTGGTCATTGTTTTCAGACTTGACTTCATTTTCTTCATCCAAATTGTGTTGATGGAGCAGGTCATATATTTCTTCATCTGAACATTCACTTTGCCCATACACTCGCTGTCTTGCTTTAGCAGCTTTCAGTTTTTTGACTGTATCCAGTTTTTTGACTGTACTTCAGCAGCTGCATCTTGTCTTTTGGAAGAGTGCCTGGATGAATGCTTGGATGGGACCTTTGAATGAGAAGAGTGACTTGCATGGTGAGATTTAACACTCATCTTTACTGAGGCTGCAGACTTGAATACAGACTCTGTCTCCTTCCAGATTTCTTTGTCCCCTTGACTTTCAACCTTTTCAGCCTTTAGGCACCTTTCAGCAGCTTTGATTATTGTGTTTGTCACTGTTTCACATGTGTCTATCTGACGGCTTGTGTCATGGTCAGGAGAGTCAATCTGCCTCAACTCATCATAAGCTGTGTTCAGATTTATTGCAGCGCTTGAAACTTTAGTAACATGTTCATTCAGCAGATCTTGTGAGCATTGCTGTTTCATAGCTCTTTTGGCATCTTTAGTGACAGCCTTCCACTTCTCATAGCCCGTAATGAAACGATGTGCAGTTTTCCTTACCTGCTCATCGTGCAGCTCTTGGCCCTTTTCTGTCAACTTACGACTTCTTCGACTCCTTTGTGGCTCTTGTGAGGTAGTGGGGATATCATCTCCTGTGTCTTCAGCTCCTTGTGGTTGCTCATCTGCACAGAGTTGCTCTTTATCAGAACAGTCTTCATTGACTTGAATTGACCCCAAACTCTGCCATTATTCGCTTTGGTTTGTCTTTGTTTACTTTAAATGAAAGATTTAACGCAGTAACTTAACGTTGAGTTTGATAATATAATGGTTAAACGTTAATCTTGTTAAATGTTACTGTCACTTTAACTTAAACAGTAAACTGTCTTATTGTTCTTCAAATGTAACTTAAAGTCAAAACTCAACTCACTATAAGCTGTAAGCAACCATTACATGTCTTGAATGAACCAGTAATATCCTTACTGTTACTGAGAATCACTGAATATACACAGTATGTAGGTTACTTAGCACAACACAGATGTGCACACTGTATGATGATCAATTCAGCTTCAACAGGAGAAATGTAAATAAAGAAAATTATTTCAATGCAAATATTTCAGTCTTTGATTAACAACAGAAACGAAAATTATCTTATTTCTTGTCACAATGTCCTCTTGACTTCACTTATGTTTAAATCAAATAATATTAATGAGTCTCTTGTTTAGGGCAACATTCATTTTGGGAACCTGGAATTTCCCGCGGTTGTTGCGTCTTGCGTCGTGCATTGGGCCATGGCAAGATGGAGGTGCCACGCTGTCGTCCCTCCCATCCCTGGCTCTGGCACGTCACTCGTCCACCCATGCATCGGAGCAGAGGAGTTCTCACTGTAGCACCCTCAAGGATTGGCTTACGCATGAGGTTTAGAGTAAAACAGGGTTTATTCTTGTTCTTGACAACCTCTGACAACCCGTGAGAACTAGTCACAAAAAGAAAATACATTAATAATGCAATACTCATAAATTACTCATATGCAATACTAATAAAAATACTCCAATAATGCACTGGGCCTCACTCCTTTCTTCACTCAATGAAATATTTTTTTTTTTTTTTTTGCTGGTCATTAACGTCTGTTTGTTCTCTCCCATAGATTGAGTCCCCATCGTGCTGTTTGCTCTCTACATGTCTGTTCTTTTCATCTTCTCTGTCCCCTCACCCCCCAGCCAGTCGCAGCAGATGACTGCCCCTCCCTGAGCCTGGTTCTGCTGGAGGTTTCTTCCTGTTAAAAGGGAGTTTTTCCTCTCCACCGTCGCCAAGTGCTTGCTCACAGGGTATCGCCTGATTGCTGGGGTCTTTCTGCAACTGTGGGGGTTCCCCCTACAGTTGATAGTGCTATGAGATGACTGTTGTTGTGAAATGGCACTATATAAATAAAGTTGAATTGAATTAAAATAAATATAAAACTATATTTTACAACTTACATCGATAAAATAAATTAAAGACATAAAACATGCAGTAAAACATATAAAAACGTTAGACAAACCTCGTGAGCTGGCATCCACAACGGGCTAAATGATCCTTTTTAACCACCGTTTGTCCTCCTTCTTCTTTTGTATTATTTTCTTTGTTTAATCGTCCCTTTCACATGTTCACCATCAATCTACGGAGCATGGCGGCAAGTGGCAAGTGTGCTGCACTGCTTGGGTGGAAGTGTGCAGGTAATTAAGGTCAAGCAGAACCTAAGGCCAAATAAATAGTTCCATGTACACTAAAGTTGACCACTAGATGGCATAGTCGCAAAGAGGAAAGACAAATAACTAAATGAAGGGATAAATAGGGAGTAAATTAAGAGAGACTGTTACAAAGGTAGATGAGTTTAAATACCTGGGGTCAACCATCCAAAGCAATGAACAGTGCAAAAGAGAGGGTAAAGTGGGTAGAGACAAGTGTCAGCAGCGATTGACCACAGAAGACTTGTTAATTAGAAAGAAAACGGTGCTCCACTAAATTAGATGAAATCTATTTAGCTTGGAGAAATCATCTTCTAATTTATAAAAAATCTCTTAGGAAAGCTAGAACAAGTTATTATTCTGCATTAATAGAAGAGAACAAGAATAATCCCAGGTTTCTTTTCAGCACTGTAGCCAGGTTGACAAAGAGTCAGGACTGTCAATCCTAGCATTCCCTTAGAGCTTACTAGTCAGGACTTTATGAACTTTTTCAGTCATAAAATTTCATCTGTTGTGGAAGATGGAAGCAGACAAGGCAGCGAGCTAGACGACACACGAACTTTATTCCACTTCCAACATAAACACAGAAACTCTAAAACCTGACTGCCTGAGCGGACTCCTTTATACACTTTAATTCCCGCCTCCGGCACTCATGGTAAACACATTAACATTCAGACTGCAAGACATGCACCCACATTAACATAACATTGACCCACACGTCACAGAGCAGGTCTTGCTACAATACATTCGCACCCCTGCATCCTCAGGTGTCAGCCTGGCGCAGCAGGGGGCGAAAGGCACATCTTTGTTTGGTTGGCTCCTCTCAGCTTTCCCCATTAAGCTGGATTCATGCTGCGCCTCTGCTGTCCGCGTACGTGTAACCAGAAACCTCGTGTAATGAAACTTATGTCATCGTCTCCACTCCGCTAGTGTCTGCCGTGCTCAACCTCGGACAATGACATGCAGCCCAAATTTTGTGACCACGCCGCCTGCCCATGACTTGAACGCATTGAAAAGCGCATGCGCAAGACTGAACGTCCCATTCACGAGATGGCGATATCGGCACTACATACCAAGACAAAGTAGACAAAGAAGACAACGAGGAAGTGGAAGACGAGAATAAACATACATGAATCATACATAAATACTTCAGCAGCAGCAGCATCTTCGTAAAAAAGGAGTGAAAACCAGGAAGTTAAGCAGCAAAAAGCAAGCAGCGTTTCTTCGTTGGTGAAAATCCTGGTGCATCAGCACATTGGCGCTACCTATCGCGCGGGAGTGAAGCTACAAATGATGGTTGTGCACATGCGTCAACCACTTGGCCTGGGAAGATGAAAAAAAGTGAGCATGAACAGTGCTGCGTGCGTGCTGGGCTCGTCCAAAGCGCACGCGCACCACAGCGGACTAGAGGGGAAATGCAGCATGAATAAGGCTTTAGCATCTCTATCTTCTCCCCCACCAACCCCCTTGTCCTGGGTGGAGTGCCATATGTATTGTGTCCACCACACAGCCCCCCACCCCGAACACCCAGAAGGGGTTCTAACCCTTTGGCACCTTGGGCTTGAGCCGGCGCCCGTAACGGATGTAACGTGGACCGGCCAAAGTGTCTTGCTATTGAGGAGGGCAGGAGACAAACTCAGTCTCCAGCACACAGTCCTGTGGAGGGGGAAAGGATGGAGAGGGGAAAAACCTAGTCTGCAGCCAACAGTTCTCTGCAGGGGCAACACCAACTTGCAGAGCCACTGTAGGTGGGCGTCCGCACCGGGGAACTTGAGCCAACACCACCTGTTCGTCTGCCAACACATAAGCGGACTTAAGCCTGTCAATGCAGATGGTTTCCTTACCCCCCCCCCCCCCCAAAGTCTAACACAAAATGATTTGTCCCGGTTTCCAGTACTCTGAATGGTCCGTCATACGGTGGGTGCAGCGGGGTTCTGTGTGCGTCGTGCCTAGCAAAAACGAACTTGGCGCTCTGTAAGCTCTTTGGACAAAGGTGTGGGGAAAACAATGGTGCACCGGACCCGGCACATTAGCGGCCCCTGTACTGTAAAATAATTGCGTGGGCGGGTTGGTCCCGGGTGCAGGGTTTTCCGGTAAAAATTCCCCAAGGATCCGTAGCAGCTGAGAAAAAACGAGTTCTGCCGGGGAGGCTGCCATATTCTCCTTAGGTGCAGAGCGCAACCCCAATATAACCCAGGGAAGGCAGTTGACCCAAGCTGCATCCATGAGTGAGGCTCTGAGAGCTGCTTTAAGCGACCTATGAAAGCGTTCACATAACCCATTAGCATGGGGGTTGTACGCGGTGGTATGGTGGATTTTGACCCCCAGGCTCTGGGCCATCGCGGACCAGAGTTCAAAACGAATTGCGGACCCCTGTCGGAAGTGATGCCTGGTGGGGATCCGAACTGTGTAACCCCAGCCGACAAAAAAGCTCGAGTCACTTCCGTGGATGTGGTGGAAGCCAGCGGGACCACTTCAGGCCAACGCATGGTGCGGTCCACGTTTGTCAAAAGGTGCGCGAACCATTGCGACGGCGGGAGGGGGCCCACCAAATCCACATGGACGTGGTCAAACCTCCTGGCTGGAATTTGAAATAGCTTGCGGGGGGCTTTGGTGTGCTTGTGCACTCTGGCCCACTGGCACGCGACGCACACTGCAGCCCACTCTTCCACATCCCTGTGTAAGTGAGGCCAGAAAAATTTCACCTCCACCAGTTTAACCGAGGCGCACACACCGGGATGTGAAAGGGAGTGGACTGATTCAAAAACACGACGGTGTCAAGAGCTCAGAACCACCGGGCGTGGGCGACCGGTGGAGACGTCAAAGAGCAAGGGGAGGCACCCTTCTTGCACCACCTTGCTCTGCAGTTTTAACCCAGTAGGCACGGACTGGAGCGTGCAAATGTCCTCGTCCCCGGTTTGCTCCGCGGCCATGGCGGGGAAATCTGTTTCCGTGTAGACTGGGGAGACTTAACACACACGACAAGCAGTCAGCCATGTCATTAAGCTTATCAGCTACATGTTGAATGTCAGTCGTGAACTCTGTGATTGCAGCCAAATGTCATTGCTTCTGGGCCGACCATGGTTCCGAGACTTTGGACATTGCGTACGTTAGCGGCTTATGATCAACAAATGCGATGAACTCGCGCCCTTCCAGCCAAAACTGGAAATGGTGCGTCGTCAGGTGGAGGGCCAACAGCTCTCTGTCAAACGTACTGTATTTGCGTTCGTTGTCACGCAAAGTGCGGCTGAAAAATGCAAGCCACTGCCACACACCAGAAACATACTGCTCCACCACTGCCCCTATGGCAACGTCAGATGCGTCAGTGGTGAGTGCTGCCCACGCTGACAGGACAGGGTGGGCGAGCAAAGCGGCATTAGTGAGTGCTGTTTTGGCATTTGCAAATGCCTGGACTCGCTTGGGGGTCCAGTTGATGTTTTCCACGGGCTTCTTTTTCTTGAGTGCGGCATACAACGGCTGCAGCAGCTGGGCTGCTCGGGGGAAGAAACAGTTGTAAAAGTTGATCACGGCCAAAAATTCCTGCAGGGCCTTCATGGTCTGCGGGCACAGAAAATCCGACACGGCACGCACCTTAACAGGTAGCGGAATCACACCCTCCGGTGAAATGCGGTGACCCAAAGAATGAGGCTCTTCTGAGAGCCGGAGTCCACTAAGAAACGTCTCCCCGAACGTGTGTCTACGATGAACAGCAGCTTGTTCCTGTCGCCAGCAGTCACAGCTGCTACTGACTGCTGGCCGTGCCATTTCCCTGGCTTCTTGAATTGGCACAGTGGCAGACAGCTTTGGGCATCCAAGCCATTAACATAACATTGACCCACACGTCACAGAGCTGGTTTTGCTACAATACTTTTGCACCCCTGCGTCCTCACGTGTCAGTCTGGCACAACAGGGGCGAAAGGCACATCTTTGGTTGGCTCCTCTCAGCTTTCCCATTAGCATCTCTATCTTCTCCCCCACCAACCCCCTTGTCCTGGGTGGAGTGCCATGTGTATTGTGTCCACAACACTATCAGAGATAAAATCAGTCAGATTCTTCCCATCTTTAACTTAAATACAGTAACTACTACAACTCCTTCAATTGATATCTGTTTGGATGAGTTTACTCCAATTGACCTTTTAGAGTTAGATAAAATAATTTCCTCATCCAAGCCTTCGACTTGGCTTTTAGACCCTATTCCTACCAGGTTATTTAAAGAAGTCTTGTGGTTAACCCCCACAACAGACTGGGACAATCAGAGCGCGCATCTGGAGCGATTAACATTACAGTGAAACGTGTATTAATGTCAACAGGCAGCCTCGCTTCATCTAGCTTTTTCCTGCTCAGTACTGTGATGTTAATGTGCCATTCATGCATTGTGTTCATGCTTCCTGCTCTTACTGTGATGTAAATGTCCCATGCCTTTCATGTATTGTCTGTAGTTGGGTATAAAAGCTGCAGTGCTCTTTAGCTCACTCTCTCACTCTTACCACTGCTTCTGACTACTGCTGCTGAGAACCTGAGGACCCGCTCCAGCCTGCCTGCACAAGGGCTGGAGCAAGTTCCTATGATGGCGGTATGATTTAATAAACCTACTTAAAACCCTCAGTTCACTGCCTTATTATCTACCGCCGCAGTCTTCCCATTTATTGGTAGCTCTATTCTTCAAATAATCAATTCTTCATTAACATTAGGCCATGTACTGCAGGCTTTTAAAACTGCTGTAATTCAACCCTTATTTAAAAAGCCAACGCTGGATCCAGGAATTTTAAACTATAGACCAATCTCTAATCTGCTTTTCATTTCAAAAATCTTACAGTTGCTGCTACACAATTATTTGACCACTTTCAGGGAAATGGTTTATTTGAAGCATTTCAATCTGGGTTTAGAATCCAATTTAGTACTGAAACAGCTTTAGTGAAGGTCACTAATGACCTCGTTATCGCATCTGATAATGGACTTGTTTCTGTACTTGTCCTTTTAGACCTTAGTGCAGCTTTTGATACTATCGATCATAATATTTTACTTGATAGATTAGATTAGAAGTTACCAGAGTGGTGGCTCAGTTGGTAGAGCATCTGCCCCACACCCGGGAGGCAGGGGTTCAAATCCCGGCCAGGTCATGCCAAAGACCATATAAAAGCGGAACTTCCTGCCATCCAGCTTGGTGCTGAGCAATAATGGAAGGGAGGAGGGAAATCTGTGGCGGCGCCTTGCATGGCAGCAACCCCTCTGATTCTGTATATGGGTGTGTGTGTGATTAACACTGTAGATAAGAGAAACACAATTTCATTCTACTGTACATGATTGGCTGTATGGATTGAATGACAATAAAGGGTGATTTTAGAACACCATGTTGGACTTAATGGAACTTCATTGCAGTGGTTTAGATCTTATTTATCTGATAGGTTCCAGTTTGTTCATGTCAATAATGAGTTTTCTTCCAACTCAAAGCTCAGTCACAGAGTTCCACAGGGATCTGTGCTAGGCCCTATTCTTTTTAGTTTATACGTATATGCTTCCGCTAGGCAACATTATTAGAAAGCACTGTATACATTTTTATTGTTATGCAGATGACACACAATTATACCTGTCAATGAAGCCAGATGATAGTAATCAATTAGCCAAGTTAGAGGCCTGTCTTAAGGAAATCAAAGCTTGGATGACTTGTAATTTCCTGCTATTAAATTCAGATAAGACTGAAGTCATTCTAGTTGGTCCAAAAAACCTTAGAAATACCTTTCCAAATCAAACTCTTAGTTTGGATGTGGTTACTCTTTCTCTTAATAGTTCTGTGATGAACCTTATTTTTGATCAAGATCTGTTTTTTAATTCACATATTAAACTTGTTTCTAAGGCTGCCTTCTATCATTTGCGTAACATTGCCAAGATTAGGAGCATCTTGACAACCTTGGTTCCAAGGTTGTCATAGCCAGGAGCAGCACTGGGGTTAAGCTCCCAGTGCTCATAAAATGCTCCTTATGGCATGCGTCTCGAAAAGCCTCTGACAACTAAGTCCAACTCCTAGCCTGCCCGTGTGGTTTAGTCTCTAAGCCCGGCGGAACTGCTTTTACTAATAGGAGAAGGGGCGTGGGCGGATCTCTGGCGCCTTAAAACCAGATGCTTCGGGTAGATGGTGGCTCGTCAACCTGGGAAGGTAGCCCATCTAGGGGAAGGTAAACCCTGATTTCAAACCTCCGCTGCCTTGCGGCATACCCGGTCACGGGAAAGGCTTTGGGAGTCAACCCTGAGGAAAAATCCGGAGTCGGAGCCCCTAAGGCAGTTCTATGTTGTGCTCAACATCGTTCTGGCAGCTCCTGCAACGGCGCTGGTGCCAAACTGTAGCAGCCCTGCTGTTCCTTTGGATTCATCAGTGACGTGGAGAGGGGACATGCTGCATGGGCAACATCTTATCCTCCATATCTTCCTGCCCAGGCTTGAATCCTACCAACGCCCAACGCTGGAAGGTAGAACACCGGATCACTGGAGAGGACACTCCAGCTTCGCCTTTGGCGTAGACAAAACACGGGGAATGACAGTTACCGGTTATAAGCCACCGCTCAATTGGCGTAGAGCTCGGCGCCAGGGGTTATTCCCGACGGTGGGAGGGATCATCGGATCTCACTGGACAGCTACCGCCCGCCTCAAGCTGGGCAGCCCCCAGCCAATAAGGTGATGTCCCGCCACAGCTTGCTTTCCTCATTGGGTGCATGGGGATGAGGAGAAATCCGAACAGCAGGCTGAGAACTTTCGCACCAGGCAAGACAATAAAACAAAAGAGACCAACTCTAAAACTGGGAACTTGGAACGTCCGCACTATGATGACAGGACTCGCTACTAACCTCAAGGACATCAACGACACCAGGAAGACTGCCATCAATAATGAGCTGAAGAGACTGGGAGTGGATATCGCCACTCTCCAGGAAACACGGTTGGCTGACGCAGGCACACTGAGAGAGAAGGACTACACGTTCTACTGGCAGGGAAAGGGCAGTGACGAACACAGGGAACACGGAGTGGGCTTTGCAGTGAAGAACACCTTGCTGAAGATGGTGGAACCGAGCAGCACTGGCTCTGCTCGACTCCTCACCCTCCGCCTGAACACCACTCAAGGCCCAGTCACCCTCGTCAGTGTGTATGCCCCAACACTGACAGCCACACCAGAGGCAAAAGACAAGTTCTACGAGAATCTCGCAACAACTGTCAGGATCGTCCCCAACTCTGAACAACTCATTCTCCTTGGAGACTTCAATGCCAGAGTGGGTGCTGACCACGACTCCTGGCCCTCCTGTCTTGGACCTTTTGGCGTGGGCAGAATGAATGACAACGGACAGCGGCTGCTCGAGTTCTGCACATATCACGATCTGTGCATCACAAACTCGTTCTTCAAGACCAAGCCCCAACACAAGGTTTCCTGGCAACATCCACGCTCAAAGCACTGGCACCAGCTGGACTTGATCCTGACCAGGCGCACCTCACTGAAGAACGTGCTAATCACCCGTTCGTTCCAGAGTGCAGATTGCGACACAGACCATTCATTGGTGTGTTGCAAGGTCAAGCTGCAGCTGAAGAAATTCCATCGTGCTAGACAACCTGGAAAGGCACGGATTGACACCAGCAAGATGGCTCAACCAGAACTTGTTGAGCAGTTTGCCTCCACCTTTGAGAAGGAACTTGGTGTACCACAAGAAGGAGAATCTGCAAAGCAGAAGTGGGAAGAGCTGCGAAACACCATCCACCGCACAGCCTTGGCTACCTTTGGGAGGAAGACCTCGAAGTCACAGGACTGGTTTGATGCCAAGTTGACCGAGATGACCCCCGTCATTGAAGCCAAGCGCTCAGCACTTGCCGAGTACAAGAAGTACCCAAACAAGAAGAATCTCCAGATTCTCAGGGCTGCGAGAAGCAAAGTTCAGCAGACTGCTCGGCGCTGTGCCAACGAGTACTGGACTCAGCTCAGCCAAGACATTCAAACCGCTGCCATAACAGGGAACATCCGTGGTATGTACGATGGCATCAAGAAAGCACTTGGTCCGGCTCAGAGCAAGACGGCCCCCCTCAAATCCTCCACTGGGGAGATGATCACAGAAAAGAACAAGCAGATGGAGAGATGGGTGGAACACTACTCCGACCTCTACTCCAGACAGAACACCGTGACACAGTCAGCCCTTGATGCCATCGACTGCCTGCCATCCATGGACGAACTTGACGCCGAGCCAACCATCGACGAACTCAGCAAGGCCATTGATAGCTTGGCCGCTGGCAAGGCACCCGGCAACGACGGTATACCCCCCGACCTGATCAAGCACTGCAAGACCGCCCTACTGCTGCCATTGCATGACGTCCTCTGCCAGTGTTGGAAGGAAGGTGCCGTACCACAGGACATGAGGGACGCCAAGATCATCACCCTCTACAAAAACAAAGGGGAGAGAAGTGACTGCAACAACTACAGGGGCATCTCCCTCCTCAGCGTTGTTGGCAAAGTCTACGCACGAGTTGTTCTCGTTCGTCTACAGAAGCTTGCCGAACGTGTCTACCCCGAGTCTCAGTGTGGCTTCCGCGCTGAGCGATCGACGGTAGACATGATATTCTCCATCCACCAACTCCAGGAGAAATGCAGAGAACAGAACATGCCCCTGTACGTCGCCTTCATCGACCTCACCAAAGCGTTCGATCTGGTCAGCAGAGAGGGCCTTTTCAAGATCCTGCCAAAGATAGGATGCCCACCAAAGTTGCAAAGCCTCATTGAATCGTTTCACACCAACATGCAGGGGATAGTGCAGCACGATGGCAACGTCTCAGAGCCTTTCAGCATACGCAGCGGAGTGAAACAGGGCTGTGTACTTGCGCCAACCCTCTTTGGGATCTTCTTTGCTATGCTCCTGAGGCATGCCTTCAGCACAGCAACGGAGGGAATCTACCTGCACACAAGATCTGACGGCAGGCTTTTCAACCTCGCCCGCCTGAAAGCCAGAACCAAAGTACGCGAGGCTCTAATCAGAGACATGCTGTTCGCAGACGACGCTGCAGTCGCAACCCACACACAGCAGGAGCTTCAGACCCTTATGGACCGCTTCTCCCAGGCATGCAAGGACTTCGGGCTTACCATCAGCCTGAAGAAGACTAACGTCTTGGCGCAAGGTACGGAAGCACCACCAACCATCACCATCGACGACTACGAGCTGGAGGTCGTGAATCAGTTCACGTACCTGGGGTCCACGATCAGCAACAACCTCTCCCTTGATACAGAGCTCAACAAGAGGATTGGAAAATCAGCCTTCACACTCGCTCGCCTCACCACACGAGTGTGGGAGAATCCCAAACTCTCTGTCAAGACGAAGATGGCAGTGTACAACGCCTGCGTCATCAGCACACTGCTCTATGGGAGTGAGACGTGGACAACATACGCCCGGCAGGAAAAGAGACTGAACTCCTTCCACTTGCGCTGCATTCGCCACATCCTGGACATATCCTGGCAGGACAAAGTGCCCAACACAGAAGTTCTGTCCCGCGCCGGCCTTCCCTCCATGTTCACTCTACTCAGACAGCGCAGGCTCCGCTGGCTAGGCCACGTTCACCGTATGGAGGATGGCAGAATCCCCAAAGACGTCCTCTATGGAGAACTGGCAACTGGCAAGAGAGACGTTGGCCGCCCACAGCTGCGTTTTAGAGACGTCTGCAAGAGAGACATGAAGGCCCTGGAGATCAACACAGAGCGCTGGGAGGACCTTGCAACGGACCGCTCCAAATGGAGAGGCACCCTGACCAGACAGCTCAAGGCGGGTGAAGAGAGACTGACTGCTGCTGCAGATGAAAAAAGGACCCGCAGGAAGAACCGCCACAGACCCAGCAGCACGGAGACCACCCACAAGTGCGACCTGTATGACAGGGACTGCCATTCGCGCATCGGCCTGTTCAGCCACAGGCGGTGCTGTTCCAGCAGAGTAGACATTTAGGATTCTCTTCCATGGTCATCATAGACCGACGGAGGCCGACGAGGAGCATCTTGGCTCAGAGTGATGCTGAGAAACTAATCCACGCTGTTGTTAGCTCTAGATTAGATTATTGTAACTCTTTATTATCAGGTTGTCCTAAAATGTCTTTAAAAAGTCTTTAGCTGATCCAAAATGCTGCAGCAAGAATTTTAACAGGTACTAGAAAGAGAGATCATATCTCTTCGGTTCTGGCCTCCCTTCATTGGCTTCCCATAGAGTTTAGAATTAAGTTTAAAATCCTTCTTCTCACTTACAAAGCTCTAAATAATCAGGCCCCTTTTTATTTAAAAGATCCGATACCACCCCATTATCCTAACAGAGCACTACGCTCCCAAAATGCAGGATTACTTGTAATACCTTGAATCTCCAAAAGTACAATGGGAGGCAGAGCCTTCAGTTGTCAAGCTTCTCTCCTGTGGACCCAGCTGCCAATCTGGATTTGGGAGTCCGACTCGATCTGTTTTTAAGAATAGGGTTAAAACCTTCCTTTTTGGTATAGCCTATAATTAGGGTGGGATCATGTTCCCCTGAACCCTCCCTTAGTTATGCTGCTAATAGATTTAGACAGCCGGGGGACCTCCAATAATGTAGTGGGCTTCACTCCTTTCTTCACTGTCAATGAAATATTTTTGCTGGTCATTAACATCTGTTTGTTCTCTCCCATAGATTGAATCCCCGTCATGCTGTTTGCTCTTTACATGTCTGTTCTTTTCTTCTTCTTCTTCTTCTCTATCCCCTCACCCCCCAGCCAGTCACAACAGATGACTGCCCCTCCCTGAGCCTGGTTCTGCTGGAGGTTTCTTCCTGCTAAAAGGGAGTTTTTCCTCTCCACCGTTGCCAAGTGCTTGCTCACTGGGGATTGCCTGATTGCTGGGGCCTTTCTGCAATTGTGGGGGTTTCCCCTACGGTTGAAAGTACTATGAGATGACTGTTGTTGTGAAATGGCGCTATATAAACAAAGTTAAATTGAATTGAATTAGAAGGAAGAGGGAAAGGGAAGGCGTACAAGATGGTAGTAAGTCCTGCTATGGTGTGTGGTTTGGAGATGGTTGCAGAGGCAGCAGAGTTGAAGATGCTAAGATTCGTATATGGAGTGACTAGGAGGGACAAGATTCGAAATGAGTACTGTATATCTGTCATGTCTGCCCCTTTCGGGGCATGAATGAGGCACCAGATGCCAACAGAGAGTTTGTATATTTAATAAAGGCAAGTAACAAAATAACAAGCCACATGGGGCAAATACAAATAACTAAACAAGCAACCCCAAAGGGTGAAATAAAGAGGGAAATAAAGAGTCACAAAAACACTTACATTTAAAGAGCGAGGGCGAAACCTAACGCTGAACAAAAAGACTGGAACCAGGCGTAGGCATTCCAGTCAGGGAAGGTGAGGTCACAGCGAGGAGTAAGCCTCAACTGCCACCTTAAATACTACAACAAAAGCTAAGGCCAAACAGGTGAAGAGAAAACGTAATCAACAATCATAATCAGCTGTGACAGGGCCGGCTCAACTTGACAGCCGGAAGTCCAGCCATGGCGCTGTCACGGTAAAAGCACCAGGGAGACAAGTAATAACAGGACTAGAAATACAAGGGAAAAAGGGAAAATACTGAGTGACTCGAGCGTGGATCAGCTCAGCACTTGGATCACCACAGTACCCCCCGTTCAAGGGACGCATTCCAGGCATCCACTGTGACATCCAGGGAAGCCCCCCCCCCACCACCACCAGAAAAACTATCAAGACCAACCTCGGGTGGGTGGAGGGGGAATCCAGGCTAGGAGGGAGAGAAACTAGAATGAAAATAAACCCCAAAACAAGAACAAATGAAAAACAACCAAGGCTCAGACACAAAACAGCGCAGCCAATACTAACATCACAAGTACAAATGAAAAGTGGTGAAATACCAACCACAATACAAAGTGAGACCTTCCTCTTACAGAAATGTCCAAGTAAAAATAAATTAGAGTCTGAGGATACCCCCAAAAAACCCCACATATACACTGCAACCAGGCAAGATCAAAAACATATATAGTACGTAACACATTCACTCAGACATTAATGCCAGGAAGAAAAAAAACTCTTCTTAACAATATACAAGAGAGGAAAAAAAACCCATCACGAATACACTAGTATGAGGAATACCGGCAGGTAGAGCAAAATAGCAGTTCAAGTGGCCTATTGGCATCTAGACTCCAAATTAAGAAAAAAGGTTCAGGCGGCCTACCGAAGTCCCAGAACCGGCGAAACAGTCCTTCAGGCGGCCGACCCAAGTTACAGAACCGGCGAAGCAGTCCTTCAAGCGGCCAACCCGAGTCGCAGAACCGGCAAAACAGTCCTTCAGGCGGCTGACCCGAGTCGCAGAACCAGTGAAACTGTCCTTCGGGTGGCCGACCCAAGTCGCAGAACTGGCGAAACAGTCCTTTAGGCGGCCGACCCGAGTAGCATAACCAGCAAAACAGTCCTTCAGGTGGCCGACCAGTGTCCTTAGACCACTGGGACCTGAGGGGTGAGTTCAGAGTAGGCTTCCCAATCAAGAGGCTCAAGAAGAGGAAGCCTAACCGTAAGAGAGGGACCCCAGCAGCGTCCGGTGGTGGAGAATGGGGGGGAAGGGGGTCGGAGAAAAGGGAACCAGCATGGTGTCAAGCAGTGGGGGATCTGCAGCTCCCTCACCGACCTCAGACCCGGCCAGCGCAGCACCCTCGGTGGACCCCGACCAGGCCAATGTTGCACCTGGGATGACCTCCAGAAGTGAACCCAGAGCCTCAACGACATCGGGCGAAGCTGACTCATCTCCGGTGACCCTGGAAGAAGGCTCGGAAATAGGGAGAAAGCAGGGATCAGGATCACCGGCAGCGGTAGAGCCCGGCGAGACGAGCTCGGATGCAGCGGCCGGCTGCCCCGGCTCCCCTCCCCAAGAGACAGGCAAGATTGCTCTAACACAGAAAATAGGAAGACAAAATAGAGCACTTGCCTGATTTCAAGCTCTACCGCCGTCCAGGACTCCAACGATCCAGGATCAGTGATCAGGAGGTTGATTCCAGGTTCCCTCTCCCGCAGCCGGCATGATGGTCTCCACAGTCCGAGAACCCCCTGGCGCTGAAACCCACGACGATGGCTCACTCAACGTGGTGGCAGGAGATCCATTGCCTGCTGGAGCTGACTGCTGCTCCACAGAGACCCGGGGACGCTTAATCGTCGGCGCAGGCTCCACATGACAGTCAGTCCTCCTTCTCTGCCCATGATGTGGCTGTGGGGCTGGAACGAGGTTCTCCAGGGCCGCAGGTTCCTCCTCCATCTAGCGGTCTACTCCTGGCACCGGGGGACGCTCAGGGGGGTAAAGGAGAAAACACAAGGGTAGCAGATCAATTTCAATGGCTGCAGCAGTTGGTGTTAGCTCAGTGGACTGTACCACCTGAGCTTCACCCCCAGGAATCAGACAAGGTAATTCATCAAACTGAGATTTAGAATGAAAGAACACTTGCCTGCTTTCCCAGGGAACAATGGTGACTGCGACAGCGGGCTTGATTCTTCCCTGTCCTGTAGAGATGGTGGTGGTGGGCCCCTCGGAAAGACAAAGAGGAGCTGCCCCAACAGCATCGGTGACGGGCGGAGCCAGACAAGGAACCATAGGGCTCATAGCAGCTGAAGAAAACGCCAAGGAGAAGGGAGGAGCAGCCGAGGCAGTCCGGGGTAGGGAAGCTGGCGAAACAGCGGGAAAAAAATGACACGGAGGCTGAGGCTACTGTCTTCACTTGCCGCCGTGGCGAGGGAAAAACAGCTGGCTGGGAGGCAGAATTCTTTTGGCGGCCCATAGCAGGATCCAGACGGGAGCTCCGCAGAGGATCAACCCAGTCAGGAAACTCCCTCCCCATCGGAACGACTGTGTCCCGGGGAGGAGATGGATCATGAGCAGGGCGGCAATGTCTTCTAGCTGAAGGCGAGGCTAAATTTAAATTAGGAAAGCGCCGCTGCTGCGCAGAAACTGAAGCCAACAGCTCGGCGAACTCAGGAAAATTGTTCAGCCCAGGATTAGCCTCCACTAGTCTAACAGCCCCCACCACGCTCTTCAGAATTTTACTGGGATGGAAGGAAAAGCGTGCTTCAGCCACACGGCCCCTGATGAGTTCAGCCACCCACTGTTCCACTTCACTGGGGCCCCTGGCCACCCTCCTTCTCCACTGCGCAGGGAGTTGGTCCGTCGGTGGAGCAGATACTGGAGCTGGAACCTTAATAGGAGCCTGATAATGGGCCGAGGGGCAAGGATTCTTCGCCGTAGGGTCGATTTAGGACTGCTGGCAGGTTTCTTCGCCAGCTCCCGGTTCTTCTGTTGTAGTGCCGATAATGCCGATATCCTCTCCCCGCCCTCAACATGCTTGGCCAGGTGAGGATGGCGCTTTACTGCTGCCTCTGCGAGGTCCAGGTACCAGCGTGCATTTTCGGAGGTGGCAAACATACAAGCATTGGCCAGGAGGTCATCTATCTCCACCACAGCCTGAACAAGCTCAAAACCCAGGCTCATAGGATACCATGTCCTCAACGACGCCATAACCGCCAAACAAAACTGGCACCTGGGGAAAGGAAAAATCAAGCCCACAAAACAAACTCACTGAGGCTGGCACCTCGCTTGGCTGCAACCTACTGTCATGTCTGCCCCTTTCAGGGCATGAATGAGGCGCCAGATGCCAACAGAGAGTTTGTATATTTAATAAAGGAAAGTAACAAAATAACAAGCCACATGGGGCAAATACAAATAACTAAACAAGCAACCCCAAAGGGTGAAATAAAGAGGGAAATAAAGAGTCACAAAAACACTTACATTCAAAGAGCGAGGGCGAAACCTAACGCTGAACAAAAGACTGGAACCAGGCGTAGGCATTCCAGTCAGGGAAGGTGAGGTCGCAGTGAGAAGTAAGCCTCAAATGCCACCTTAAATACTACAACAAAAGCTAAGGCCAAACAGGTGAAGAGAAAACGTAATCACCGATCATAATCAGCTGTGACGGGGCCGGCTCGACTTGACAGCTGGAAGTCCAGCCATGGCGCTGTCACAGTAAAAGCACCAGGGAGACAAATAATAACAGGACTAGAAATACAAGGGAAAATGGGAAAATACTCAGTGACTCGAGCGTGGATCAACTCAGCACTCAGATCACCACAATATCAGAGGCAGAACTTAGGTTGAGCAGCTTGGAGGCAAAGTAAGAGGGGTAAGGCATACCTGTAGATGGTTTAGACATGTGCAGAGGAGGGATAGTGAATATATTGGACAGAGGATGTTGAAGATGGAGCTGCCAGGCAGAAGGAAGTCCACGGACTAGATTCATGGATGTAGTGAAGGGAGACATGGTCTGAATTAAGAGGATGCAAGAGATGGGGTGAGATGGATGCAGATGTTCCACTGTGGTGACCCCTAAAAGAAACAGCTAAAAGAAGAAAAGTGCGGCGGATGATAAAATAAGGCAGCGATGCTGTGGTTTTAAGGAAGTTTATTATATCATACCGCCGTCACGAGCTCCTCTCCCGGCGCCGTGCATGCGCGCCGGGAGCGAGCCCACGGCTCTCAGAGAAGGAGAGGAGGACACAAAGTCTGTGTCCAGCAGCAGCCGTTGTAGAAGTGAGAATGAGAATGAGAGCTTGAACATGAAATTCAGACAGCTTATATACTCAGCTACAACAATACATCAAAGCATTCACATGGGTCGATATGAGCATTTGCATATGAGAGGCACAGACAGGATGCATGAACACAATGCATGGATGGCACATTAACCTCACAGCAGTGAAATGCATAAATGGCAGATTAGATCACAGCATGCAGCGGAAAAAACCCAGGAGTAGCGAGCTGTCTGTCCCTGTGTGTTGTGGGGGTTTTCCCAAACCGCCACAAAAAGAACATTTACTCCCGAGGCACCATGTTAACAATCCAGAAATTTATTCCAATTATTCTTGTGTTGGTTATGATTGAGAATATACCACATACTAATGCACAATGCATTTCCCTACCCCCATAGGTACTACCACTACCTGTTCTCCCACTACCTTCCCCAGTCTCTGCGGACTCTAGTGGATCGCACCTCCAACTGTGAGGACATCCTCATGAACTTCCTGGTCTCTGCCGTGACTCACCAGCCACCAATTAAAGTGGCTCAAAGAAAGCAGTACAAGGAGCTTCCCAGTCCGCAGGCAAGTAGCTCCTTCTTTATAAATCTGTGACCTCCATTTGATGCAAATGTCATAAATATGACATGTTCCTGTCTTTCCTCACAGGGTACAAAAAGCGTCCCCTGGGCCAATCCGGAGCACTTCAATCAGAGGCAGGAATGCATCAACACCTTCGCCAACTGGTTTGGCTACATGCCTCTGGTCCATTCTCAGTTTCGCCTGGACCCTGTGCTCTTCAAAGATCAAGTGTCTGTCCTCCGTAAGAAGTACAAAGACCTGGAGAGGGCATAACATCGTCAGGCAGACAGAAACTCATTGGGTGGATAGAAGTTTCATCTTGTGGCCTTTTGGACAAACAGATGGACCAGTCAGTGTTGAAAGGGTGAGATGTGGTACTTGAGGACTGCTTGGATTTTGAACAAAGGGGCGGCAGGGTCCATTTGTGACACAAACAAAGTACAATCATCAGACAGACCCTGGTGGTCTGAACTGTTTACGCAGAAATGTGAAGACTCAGAGTCTACAAACGTTTGACAAGCGCTTCGAAGAATTCTCCAGCCTCCAGGAGTCTGAGATGTTTGGGGTCTTGAAAGAGTTGCAGAGATTATACCTCTCACTGAGAAAGGACAGTCTGCGTCATAGAGGGACAAGGAGAGTGAAAAATTCTGATGTCAGTGCTACTGCGGAGACAATGAGAATGGGATGACTGGCTTATGCCAGGAACCCCCAAGGGACTTGTATTGGTGCCATGCACTCCGGCTGTCAATGTGTGTCTCCACGTTTCTGTGAAGGGACTGTTGCCAAGGAAACAGATCATGTCGCATCAAAATGCTAACTGTAAGACCAATAAAATGATTTATAAATGCAAACTCTGGCAATGGTGCTGCAGAATGTTCATGTTTTTTTGTGTTTTATCCCTAACTTCCACACACATTATTTACAGGAGTACAGGATGTGTCCAACAGAGATGAAGGGAAAATACTGTTTAAAGTTACAAAGAGAAATCAGGTTTATTTAGCGAGAAATCAATCTCTTTCAACAGTTGATGTTAAGAAGAACATGAATGGTTATTTTTCATCAGAATGCAGCCTTGCAACAACTGGCTGTTATGGTTAAATAACCAATTGTGGTGCTACCACAACTGGTTTGGTTATTTAATGTTCTGTCAAAACTATCACGAGGCAGAAAACAAGTAGTTCCCAACTAATTCCCTTGAATAATGCTAACACAAACAAATATATAGAACACACTAACTTCATTGTCATTTTTCACATATGCTCACCAAATTTGCAGCCAAATCCATCAGTTTGGTCGCTATAGCAGAGGCCTGCTAGCTAGCTAAATGCTAATTCCACTTTTGTTTATATTCTCTTCACTGCCTTCTTAATGGCATTTTCAGATAAAGTAACGAGTCAGAAGCATGCATTACACTGTGAACCTTCAGCGGAAACCATCCACCGTGAGGTTTTAATCAGCCTTTGGGACAAGTGCCACCAGTCGCTCGCGGTGGGTCAGGCCAGCGCCTGTGCATGGCCGCTCCGCCGGCATCAGTGTGTGAATGGGTGGACAGCAGGATCTGTAAAGCGCTTTGGTCATCTAGAGATGAGACAAAGCGCTATATAAGTCAATGTCATAACCAATTTTTAGAGTTTTAAATGATGCCGCTAACCACTAGAATGAACCCTGAACACAGCAACACAATTTCTAGGTTGTGAGCCCAGTTCTTTCTTAACATGGAAATTAAGGGACAGAACATTTTGCAGCTGCCACATGTTGGAAGACACCACTGGCAGCTACTGTAGTTAATGATTATTAGAATATGAATGAAGTGTCCCATATGGTAACTCCTGGAATCCCTATTCTCTAATCAGATTGCTTGGTTGTAACTGTTGCATAATGTAACTCTACAATAAGATATTACCTTATTTATGAAATATACACAAGTTATACAAGGATGAACATCCACATGTACTTTTGGGTGAACTTTCCCAAATGGGGAAACCATTTCAATTGTACAATGTTTTGGCAGCAAATTTACTCCAAACTACAGCCATCAAAAGAGCTGCTCAATGACATCCTCCATGAGTGTCACACTGTCTGTTGCCTCATTCTTTTCACAGCCGAGGAGCCGCTGGGGTGAAACAGAATTGCCTCATGTTCAGGTGGTACGCTTGGATTTTCTTACTGTCAGTTGCAGGGGAGATCTTGGATGCCGACATCAGCCCCCTAGATAAGGACTAACATTTAAAGCAGGAAATCTGCAGGTACAGTATATGGATAAGATTTTTTAGACCTATTTTTAAGGCATTAATGCTTCAATCCAGTTCATGTTACAGTTTAATTACTTCACAATGTTGCTACTGAATAAGGGCAATTTCTACTTTAATATGAGTCATTTTAGGGAGATTCTGGCCTTAAAAAATCTGCATGGAGGAACAAAATGTATTGGAGATTAAAACGGAGATACAACAGATGAGTTATAAGAACAAACTAGCCTGTCAGAATGCATTCTTCTTCTTTTACATTTGATTGGCGGTTGGTAACCAGCTTACAGGTGCATTACCGCCACGTACTTCACCCTAAATCTCTCGTCAGAATGCATTAAAAAGTTTTTACCCTTAAATATAAAATTTGTCTAACTTTTTTTTAAATTGACTTTTTCCCCCAAATTTTTCACTTTCAAAATTAATTGCCTTTTAAAATATTTTTCCTCAAAAATTTGTGATGTTTTTCAAGCTTTTTCAGAATTTTTGTCAGTGCGCTGCTTTTTTGTTGTTAATTGACTGCTGTTGGTTATACTTGCCTCCGCGACCCGGACCTCCGGAAAAGCGGTAGAAGATGGATGGATGGATGGTTATACTTTCTGTGATGCCAAAACCTAAAACAATACAGTACATTTAAAAACATAACACAAGCGTTCTTGTTTAACATATGGCATTTGTAAAACCCTCAAGAGACAATTTTATGGGCTGTTGTTTTAAGGGTAACTGAGGCTTTAATTTAAAAAATATATATACTGCTCTGTAAGGATATGTACGTAGACATTCAGTAATAAATGCTGCAACATTAGGGCTTGGAAATAAATGCTCAAACACTTTGAAATATTTCTTTAAAAAACAGGAAATAACCAGGTAACCCACAGTTTACAAAAATACATTTAAAGGCATGCAAATCTTAACACCCTCAAGGTAAACAGGTGAAATATTGCACTCTCAGGAAGCTAATGTCATTATGCACATGCACAAACACTTTTATGTACAAAGCACCTGAGATAGATAGCTGCCAAGAGGATTATTTGAATTCTGAGCCCATAGTGTTTTACAACCGACAGAGCATAATGTGTGCAAATGTTCCTACTGTAAACAGTTATCAAATTATCATACATGCAATGCATTCAAGTCTGTCTGGTGTCTGCTCGGCACCTGAGGGCAAAGCACCACGAATATTGAATTTTACTGTAAGTTTCTGTCATTTTTAACCTGAGGCGGTCCAGGTTTCTACTCATTATTTTAATCACATGAAACAGGAGTCTATAATATATTTAAACAGTTACAAAACCAGAAAAAGGTGGATTGTCGTCTCCGGGTTGGGGACAGGATCCTGCCCCAAGTGGAGGAGTTTAAGTATCTTGGGGTCTTACTGAGGGGAAAATGGAGCAAGAGATTGACAGACGGATCGGAGCAGCATCTGCAGTGATGCGGACGTTGTACAGGTCTGTTGTGGTGAAGAGGGAGCTGAGCTCTAAGGCAAAGCTGTCAATTTACCAGTCAATCTACGTTCCTACTCTCACCTATGGTCACGAGCTTTTGGTAATGCCCGAAAGAACAAGATCGCGGATACAAGCGGCTGAAATGAGCTTTCTCTGTAGGATTGCTGGACTCACCCTCAGAGATAGGGTGAGGAGCTCAGTCATCCAGGAGAGGTTCAGAGTAGAACCGCTGCTCCTCCACGTTGAAAGGAGCCAGTTGAGGTGGTATGGGCATCTGATCAGGATGCCTCCTGGATGCCTCCCACTTGAGGTGTTTCGGGCACGTCCCACTGGGAGGAGGCCCCGGAACAGACCCAGGACTCGCTGGAAAGACTACATCTCCCAGCTGGTCTGGGAACACCTTGGTATCCTCTCTGAAGAGCTGAAGCAGGTGGCTGGGGAGAGGGAAGTCTGGGCTTCTCTGCTTGAACTGCGTGACCCGGACCTCCGGAAAAGTGGTAGAAGATGGATGGATGGATGGATGGATGGGCAGTTACAAAACAGTCGAAGAGCCCTTTGAAAATATAAACTGGCTTGTCAACAGACATACATTAAAAAGTGAAAAATTGCAAGTGCATGAGATGGATACACACACTTCCATCATTTGGCTTCAATTTACACACAAATTGTTTCTCCTTTAACAATTGATTATACAGAAAAAAAAACAGAGGCTCTTTTGTATAAAAGGGAAATGGTACTGGTGAGTTTCAGTTTCAAAGTGTCAACCCAAAAGGGAAACATGGTCCAACGTCCCAACAGAAATTCCCTCATTTCACCAGATCACAGCTATCTTGCAGTCCATATGCACATGGAAGAACACATCCTCGAACTATGGAGTAAATTTCATGAAGAGGCCAATTTCCGGAGTGTCAGCATGGCATTGATGTCCCACAGCAGGTTCCTCATCTGGTCCATCAGAACCTTCATCTCCTGGTTCTTCTGGCGTACCTTCTGTGTGAACACAACACCCAAGATCATTAGTCAAAATCATCCTTAAATCTATTGCAGCTGTACACAAGTATTTGACTTTTTGGCTATTTATCTGCGCCATTGGAATTTGGTTTTCAAATTTGAAATGCACATATTTTTTCTTACTGTCCATTTTTAATAAAGGAAAATTTTTTAAAAAAGTCAGCATTTGGAGAAAAACCTCACTAACCCCCCCCCAAAAAAACAGAAAGTTCATAAGAAAAAAGTAGCAAACTGATCATATAAAAAGCCGCAGATTTATACAAATACAGTAGCACATATATACTGTGAGTAAAAAAAATTCTACAATACGTGAAGAAATTAGAAATTCATGAGAAAAAACCATCTTAAATTTATGAGAAAAGCTGGAACTTTAAGAAAAAAGGGAGACAAAAGTAATACATTTGGCAAGTATAAGTCACAAAAAGTGCAAATTGCAAGGAAAAAAGCTTCAAATTTATACAAAAAGTCACAAATTTCTGATAAAACACTGATGGTGCTGCATTCCAGTGAGGAAGAAGAAAGATGATAGTCTGTTTGGATATTCAGTCTGGATTACTATTAAATATTCAGAGCTTCAAAGCTAGTGTTGGTGACAGCTAGGGCTGGGCGATTAACTGAAATAAAAATGAAACTGACTTTCGGGGTGCAAGACCAACGTAATCTTGTTCATGTCTGTTTTTTCAGTTTTTCCCCTCTCCCTGTTGTGTGCGTGTGTATGGAGGGCTTTTCATGTACTGCCCTTTAAGACATGTAACTCTGCACCCCAGAAGCAGCGCAGTTAACGCTGTTCAGAAACAGCAGAAAATAGTAAAATGGCTTGTAATGAAAAGAAATGTGGTCTCCATCCACATAGATGTGATGATTGGCTTTATATTTCATCTGAAGATGCCATTGTGAGCGAAGTATGCAGAAGCTAACACATAGATGCCTGAAGTAGGGGTGTTAATAATTGACTTTCGATTAACTGTCTATAAGAATTTAGTTGATTAAATTAGTTGTCAATTAAGTGATAACTCAGCAGTCCTTTTCAATGAGAGCTTATTCTGTGAAATGTAGTGGCGTCGCCGTCCAGGTGGAGGCGCACGCGGTCACCCACTGCCGCATTTCAACCGAATAAGCAGAAGAAGACGCCAAGCCCCCAGAGCGCATGCGCTGTGCAGAATGAAAAACCTCGCCCTTCCGGGTTACATCGGCAAGCCACAACAATTTCCAATGGCACACAAACTTGAAGGGTCACCCGCCTGCTTCAAATCAGCAGGGCAGAGAAATGGACCGCAGCAAAGAAAAAGACTACACGAGCGCAAAAACCTATCCCCGCTGCCTTCAACCCAGCGCTAGACGGGAAAACACACCGAACTCAAGTTACCACCGAGGTAACAAACAGAGGGAGCTCAGGTTGTACTGGGTTTGTCTGGATTACTCAGGTACTGTGACAATGTTTAACATGCAACAGATGAAGCAGCTCACAGTTTATTTTCCTGTTAAAGCAGTCTACTAGTGCATCTCAGTAAATTAGAATGGGAAAGTTATTTTTGGTAATATAACTAAAAAAAGATCAATTTTATGATATTGGTAGTGGTTTTTAAAATGAATTAAAAATCACGACATTTGTAATTTACTGACATGTACCAGCACATACTACACACTATACAGTACCAAATTTGTTAAACTACAAAAATGCCATCGTCTGTAGTAAAAAAAAAAAAAAATACAAATGGTATAATAAATCATTGAGGAATAGGATGTTCATGTTTTATTCTGTATATCAAAAACAGTAATTAACTTTTAATATATTAAAGACAGAAAGAGGGAAATTGAGATTTTCAGGTAAATTCCCACTTATCAATTAATCGTTAAGGTGAATCAATTAATGAATTAATCGATAACTTGCATCCCTAGCCTGAAGCTTGGTTGCTGTTAGCCTCGGATGGCTATCCACATCATCTCAACCGTTTTTCTGCCTGACGGATGACAAAACGGACAAGCTAAGGCCGCTGTCACAGCGGATACACTGAAAGATGTTTAATTTGTGTGTGAAATGACAATATTCCTGTTCTTTATTATATTATGCTCATTTACTACCACACCACAATAATATGACACCACACTCTTGTGAAAGATTGCTTAGTTACGAGCTTTGTTAGTGAAATATAAGGGAAAAGAAAGGATGGAAAACAAAACTGACGTGAAATTGCAATTAACTGTGATGCTAATTTAAGGTCAAACTGCCCAACCCTAGGGACAGCCCAAAAAAACAATAAGCAATCAGGACAACAACTGCAAATATATTGTTAGCCGACACTCAATCCCTTAATCTTCTTTTTAAAACAAATTCTGACAGTCAAAGCAGACAAGCTCACCAGCCTCAGGCACAATATGCCACAGGCTCCCTGGTGGCAGTTCTGTAACTTTAATGAAACACTGGCTTTTACAAAAACAACACTCACTTCAGTGCTACAGATAAGACCGTTTCAGGATCTAATCCCAGACTCCCAGAAGTTAATTCAGCCTGAGTCATGGCTGCCATCTAGAGGAAAATGTTGGGCATTTTACTAATACATACTTCAGAGGAGAATCACTGTTCCTGCTTAGAAAATATCTTATAAATTATACATAATTTTAACTTTAAACCAAAGATAAATTGGGAACAATCAGCCAGGGAAGGTATCACAACATTGTGTTATTCAGTGTTTTTCAACCAGGGGTCCCTGGAACATTCAGGTTACTCTGGGAAATTGTTTAATTTCACTTGCTAATTGGTCCAACAAATTGAAAAGAACTGGCTGTTGGTTGGATGCCTCAGAAGCCATGCAGCTGAACATTTCTGGGACCCCTGGTTGAAAAATGCTGTTATTTAACCGAAGAAACAGTAATTAAGGGTATCTACAGGTATACAAAAGTTAAAGTTAAGGTATTTTAAGACCTTTTTTTAACGCACAATTGTCAAAATTTGCAAAAGAGGCCACATTTTAGACACGTTTGTCTCAAAATTTTGATGCATTTTTTTGTAATTAATTTGGGATATATCTGAATGACTATTGCTGGTTCTCCTCATTTTGGTGCAAAATTAATGAATTACAAATTCACAAAATAAAGCTGAGATTTCACTGCACAAAGCAAGAAAATCAAGCAAGCACATTTATTATTTGTGGGGAGTTTTAGAAGTCTTCATAAAGAAATATAAGGATTACTTGCCATTTTAAGGAGAATTAAGGCCTTAATTTTGGATTTTAAAAAATAAAATTTTTAACCCCTCAAGCCTAAGGTCTCACTATCGGGTCCACTGGGCTCAAGTGTTAAGGACTCATGAACACCCAAATTAAACAAATAAAAACTTGCTCATTCCTGCCTCATATGTATGGTTAAAGACGTCACCTCCTTTGTTTCTTTTCTGGTCATGCACACATGCTCAGATTAGCGACAGAACATTGCACAGCATTTGACCCTGCTGTTCAGACAACTTGTCATTGGGAAATTTAACCCATATCGCTGATTACCTCGCCAAAGCCATTTGTTGCTAGGAAACGCTTGAAAACATTTGCATTTCATCACCCCAGATGAGAACAGGGCATAAACCCACCTCTAGAACCTCGTCTCTCTCTTGGATGACGGCAGGATTGCACGGTTCCACTCTGACGGAAACCAGCTCCTCTCCAAGGTACGGCAGGAGCTGAAAGCAAGCACACAAAAACCAAACACACAATGTTATGACAAGTAAAGAAGAGAGTATAAGAAGAGGCATACAAGCTTGTTATTCTCAGTAGCAGAAAGACCCCGTCTATAATGTCACATAGCTTTACAGGGGCTTCCGACCTCTGCTGGGGCCTCTTGCAGGTCAGCAGTCATCTCCACACAGCGCTCGTACAGCAGCCGCAGCTTCCGGAAGAGCAGGGTGAGCTGACGGAGATGCTCCTGGAGTTTCCCAAAGCGGTCCTGGTACATGGCCTGGCTCTGAGTCACACCGTTGGGAAGCTGAGTCAAAAACAGACACACAACTTGTCTCATTAACCTACTTACTTTAATTACATTTTTGGATCTGACTACAGTGCGGTGTGGCGGGACAAAGAGAATTCACAGTGCCACTTCTTTGGGTTTATGTTGCACCGCGAGCATGTAGATGCATCAACTATGAATAAAGTCACGAGAACACAAGCTGGAAGATGAAGTGTGACACCAACAAACATAGGGAGACACAATTAAAGAGACAGATCAGATGGAGATGGCAGAATAAGTAAGGCAGATGCTGACAAGTATGCCAAGCAAAAAATGAAGATGAAAAATTCAGAACGACAGAGGACACAGGAACTGTTTTAACTAAAAAAAACACCAGTCGGATACCATCTACGCACCAAGCAGAGAAGAGGACAGTTCTGTTTAGTTTTACTGTGTCCCAGCTGTCCAACTGCAAACTGGTGTCAGGATTAAGTTTAGTTTTGTAATACCAAGTCTGATGAACCACATTCAAAGCAATTACCACCTATGAACGACAAAATAAAATACTGGAACACAAGAGTGTCAGGCGTGTTAAAGGCACCACACTCAGTTCAGTGTTCTTGTGACGCCGGCCTGCTTGCGATTCCACCACAGGTACCCTGGCAAATTTAGAAAGCATCACATAAGTGGCCCTACATTCTGCACCACTAAAAATAGCCAAGAGTCTATTTTTCACAGAAGCAGCATCGAGCATCACAGTGCAGAGGAGGGAGGCAGGAAGCCACTCATAGGGACAGAATATTGTGAAGGCTTGATTTAGGTAGTCACAAGTGATTTAGACTATGGAAATGCATGTTAAAACTTCAGGGGACTGCGACACATACAGAAATGGCAAATGGCAGTACCTGTTTTAGTTATGCGTTTTAGTTCATAGATCCTTATGTCAGTCAACAAAACGAAGCCAATTCTAGTGTGTGGGGCAATACGAGGGCTGTACCAAACACCAGTTTGGGGGCTCTGAATATTCAGGAGCAATCCAGTGTGATTATCAAATTATTCTGTATAGTTTTTCTTGTCACTCAGTGGACGGCATTAGTGTCACTTAAAAATGTGTCTTTTCTCATATAATCTGAAATTTTTCATGCAGGTTTTCAAAATTTACTCGACATGAAATGGAATTTAGAATTAAAATTAAGAGATTAGCTTTAGGATTTGGGAGGGTTCAGTGAAATGGTTAAAATGGAAGAAGTTAGATGGGGTGGGGTTAAAAAGGTAATAAATAGACAGTTAAAAAAATTGAAACAAATAAATGTCTCAGATTTCCCCACCTGTAGCCTGCTGCCTTTAAGATACGGCATTAACAGCATGCACTGGTCAATCAGATTCATACCGGCCAATCAGATTCAAGCCGTATCTGCAGCAAGCATTATATGGGTACGGTTCTGGACCCACAGTTACTGCCAAATAAATACTGATAACAAATTAATAATTGGATAATGGAATATTTACATAGAACCCTAGCCAATAGCATTTTTATTCAAAATAATCTTGTTTGCAAATAATAATGGGTCTCAGGGCTGTACAGTGCGACATATACGTATGTTGCATGTGCAACGTGAAAATTGATCTGTGTGAAGAATGAATGAACTGACGTAGCACCAGTGCGATGAGCAACAGACCCGTTTCCCATCGCACCGGTAAAACTACAACTGGCGAGCTGCAGTCACAAGTTCTATCAGCATAAATTCACATCTCAACAATCTCACGCAGATAACAGCCCGTGCTCCCGGTTCCACGGTGGTCATTTCACACGGGTCTCTGGAGGAGTGCGACGGAGAAAGAGGAAGCTCCATGGTGCGACGTAGGCTACGGGTTAGTTTAAGGGTGTCAAACATATGGCCCGTTAATTTGTAGTGTGTGGTGAGTCTGTTAAGGTGGTTAGGATTGATGACTGATATGGAAAATCTATCTATAAAATCGAGACATCTCTGTCTGTATGTTCAGGTTCAGGTTCAGGTTCCTTTATTTGTACCCGTAGGTAGATTTGTTTTGCAGTCAGGTGACATCCATATTTACAAACCACAATTACATTCAACATGAACACAAACACAGGCACACATGAAGCTGACTATAAACATGATAAAAGTACTCAAGGCTCCATCAATCAGGATATAAAGACAAAGAGATGAGAGAAAAACCAGAGATAAGAGAGAAGGGTCATATTAAAAAGTTAAAGACTAGTCAAAGAGGTTAAAAACTCAAAGGTCTAAAACCCAATAAAAGATTTAGAACCCAAATAAAAATCCTACAAAAATAAGTAAATATAAAATGAAATTAAACAAAGCTGTTTTTGTAGCGCTGGGTTTTACTTTTTGGGACAGCAAACCTCCGTCTTGAGGGAAGAAGCTGAAAGTTGCAGTGCAAAGGGTGGGAGTCATCATTTAAAATGGAGGTAGCAATCCTCTGTACTTGTCTGGTGTACAGGGATGTCAGGCTCAGCTGTGACTCACCAAGCAAACGACTGGACCATCTAACTACCTGATCCAAGGATTTCCTCTGTTTCAGTTTTATCTGACCAAACCATGACACTAAAGAAAAGGATAAAACAGATTCAATAAAAGCCTGATAAAACATTATCATTATGGTTCGGTCAATTTGGAAGCGTGCAAGTTTCCTTAAACAATGCAAATGTTGCTGACCCTTTTTGCACACCCTTTCACAGTTCTCTTCAAAGTTTAAATTACTATCAATAATCGTCCCAAGATATTTGTAGGATTGTACACATTCAGTGGTCTGGCCTTTTAGTATGGTGACTTTGTGCCTGGGAGTTTTCCTCCTAAAGTCAATAATCATATCTTTAGTTTTTGTCGTATTCAGCTGCAGGTAGGAATCCTCACACCAGTGAACAAAATCATCAACTACTGGGCCGTGGCCACTCTCACCATCCTGGAGGAGACTGACAATAACTGAATCATCAGCATACTTTATGTATGTATGTATGTATGTGTTCCTCAGATAGCTCTCAAACCGTTCATGACACTGACCTAAGATTTTAAATATGCTTTGCTGAAGCTACGAGGGTGTGCATCCCCGAATATAGAGTCGCTTGGTCAAAACAGGTAATTTTTATCAATAAAAGTTTAGCCACCGCTGTGTGACCACTCTATGTCTTCACCCCATGGCTTCAAGAAGTGTGGGCGGGGATTCGTATCGACTCCGTGCTCACTGGAGAATACGCTGCATCACGGCCATGCTGATTGGACAATAGTGGCATCACCACCATGCTCACTGGATAACACAGCATCACGACCTGCCAGTCACCACAACACTTCGCAAACAAAGATTTTAGAAGTGCTATGCTGCTGAGGTTTACCAGGGTTTGCATCCACGAATATGGAGCCGCTCAGTCAAAATATATACCATAAAGTTGCATAGGTCTAATGGATATATTCGCCATAGAGAACACGAGGTGCGGGGGGGCTGCCAGGAACCCGCGCATCTATGAGTATGGAGCTGCTCAGAGCCGCTCAGTTAAAATACATACCATAAAGTTGGGTAGAGGTGCGGGGGAGCCTGTTGGGGACCCGCAGATCCATGAATATGGAGCTGCTCAGTCAAAATATATACCATAACTAGAAAAGCACTCGGAGAGCGCAGACCTCCGCCAAGCGCCACAGTTCCCCCCATACAGTGTTTGTGTGTACGTTGTCAGATTCCTTGACCATGAAAACATCTGAGTAGCAATTGGATTCACAATGATAGGATTAGTGGTTCAGTAGTAAAAGCATTACCTCCTTGGCGGAGGTAATAAACTGAAGTGTTGGTGTTGTGTCCATGTCCTGCATCTGCAAACTCCCAGGCTGGGGGCGTTGCAATTGAATGAATGAATGAATTAATCTTTATTTTGAATAGATTAAGAGTACAGGTTAAAAGAAAGTGAATAATATAACAAAGGGGGTAATAAAATCCAACAAGGTCAAATTAGACAATAGCTCCTCTGATTATACAGTTCAACATAAGTTATCCGAAATATGTGATGGCTGAATCCGCAGCTTATATTGCCCACCCATGTTCCATCCAAGAATTCAAAAGAAAAAACAAAAGAAGTCATGACACAACTGCGTACAACCCACAGGCCAATGGGTTATGTGAGCGTTTTAGATCACTGAAAGCAGCACTGAGGGCTTCACTGACGGATGCCAATTAGGTAGACGGGTTGGTGTGGGTTTTATTCAAAATTCAAACGTTTATTTCAAAGTCAGGGTTCATATTAAATGCAGAACTAAAAGGAGTAGAAAATAAATAAATAAATAAATAAAAGTATATACAGATCAGCAGACAGTCGGCGGTCTTGTAACAACAATAACATACAATATTGGACTCAGTATAAATGGAACGCCACCACTTCCAAATGCTGGAGTGAAGTGTGAGTGACGAGTTGACAATTGCTGATATAAGATGATTGTTACATGGCAGCAACCTTCTCATCAAACTGTAAACATTGTTACGTATCAACTCGCCAAAAGACGGAATGTTCACAGACACAAACATCTTGCTTGCACTCGACCTTCGTGGTACATCTAATCTTTATCTTTATTGGGGTTGCGCTCCGCGGCCAAAGATGATTTGGAAACTTCCCCGGCAGAGAGCTTCTTTTTGCGGAGCTACTATGGCTGACCGGGGAATTTCTGCCAAATAATCCAGCGGCAGACAGCTGGCCGTCTGAGCTTTTGCAGCGTTGCGCAAACACAGGCACACAGCACGCTGGCGAGCAGCTCGTTTTTGCGCAGCGCCTATGGCTGGCCGGGGAATTTCTGCCAAATAATCCGGCGGCGGACAGCTGCCCGTCTCAGCTTTTGCAGCGTCGCGCAAACACAGGCACGGTGGCGGGCCCTGCCCACCAGTGTTTTCCGCGTGCTTTTGTGCCTAAAACGTTGAAGAACGCGGAGTTTATGTTGGTCAGACACGATGACCAGCGCCCTCCATTGCGCCTGCGCACATGTTGAAAATAGCCGTATGTCACAGTGTTAAAGAATGCTTTAAAAAATTCCTGTATCCAGACGGTGATCCGGATCATCCCCAAAATTTAATCAGTTCTTCCTTGTACCATTTCCAACGCCTGAAAGTTTCATGGAAATCCGTCCAAGACTTTTTGAGTTATCTTGCTAACCAACAGACAAACAGACAGACAGACAGACAAACACACAGACAAACCCCGGCAAAAACATTACCTCCTCCTGGCCTTTTCGGCCTGGCGGAGGTAAATATATTCATCATAGAAAACACGAGGTGTGTGTGTGTGTGTGGGGGGGGGGGGGGGCGCTGCCGGGACCCACTGCCAGGGAAACCAGCAGCTGAGACTCCCGTTAACCGGCCAACACCAGTGTCCCACCATGTGCTCCACGAACGTTCAGGGGGAGGCACGCTCAGCCTGCCCGGTCAGTGATACACGAAAGTCCCAACTGCTGCTTCATTGGGGAGCAGAATGGTCAGATCAACTGCATATTACATGCAGACACATGCTTTGACTAAACGACAACAAGACGGAAAAATGTCCAAATAACGAAATAAATAATTTTTATTTAAATATTTACAGACAAATAGGCAACAATGATGCAAAACTTGCAGCCAAACGTGTGTGTGCATGTGTGTGTGACTGGTGAAGGTATCGGCACCGTGCGTGGATGCCCTGAATTTCCCTCTGGTGATTAAGTATACAAGATACAAATATAGAAAAATAATAACAATAATGTTCAGTGTTCTGTACTTATAACATTGCTAAAATATAAAAGGATGCACTACAATGGGTCTCAAATATTTGTAAATGTGTCCTGTTATAGTACTGCATGACTTTACTGACGACAGACTATAAACTACACATACAGTGGGGCAAAAAAGTATTTAGTCAGCCACCAATTGTGCAAGTTCTCCCACTTAAAAGATGAGAGAGGTCTCCAATTTTCATCATAGGTATACCTCAACTATGAGAGACAAAATGAGAAAAAAAAATCCAGAAAATCACATTGAAGGATTTTTAATGAATTAATTGGTAAATTCCTCGGTAAAATAAGTATTTGGTCAATAACAAAAGCTAACAAAATCTGGTGTTTTAGAATGCTCAAATGTGGTCTTATATTTAAAGTTAGAAGTAAGTACAAATGCATTTATAGTTTATCTTTTTAATCTGCTGCTGCATCACATGTGTAATCATGTTCAGTACTGTTTTGATTCAGTGTCACACTTGACTGAGAAACAGAAAATGTCACTTCCATATTTACACGCCTGTGCTACTACTCTATGAACTTATGTACAAGTCAACGTATTCTTCACATCTAATTGTGCAATTTTTTCTTCTTGGCTACCAAAGCCTGGAGCCGTTCTGTAGCCTTCCTCTTCTCTGATTTTCTGTGGGCAAGCAGTGCCTGTTTAGCTGCAGCTTCTCTCTTCTTTTTTCATGGCTGCCTTGCTTGCCACAGAATCATGTTGAAGATCGAGTTCTTTCTGTTTCATTTCCTTCTCTTTCCTTTTTTCTTCCTTTTCATGCCTGTAGGCACTTAATTTGACCGTGTCCATCGATCGTTTTGAATGCAGCACGGAGTGAGTAGTTCGATCTCCTTGTAGCCACAATTTTGAGATGTTTCTGTTTTGAACAGTGCTCAACAAAGGCAACATAACTCAAGAAATCGTTGCAATAAACACACTGGGCTTTCCCTGGTACTTCGCATTTCGCTATGAAGTCGGCCATTTTTTCAACCACAACTTCAGTATTTTTACCGATCTTTACAGTCATTGACACAGTTTTTTCAAGCCATTCCCAACAAAACTTGTTCTTTATCCCTTTGTCGATTTCTAAAATTCTTGCTTTGTTCTCTTTCGTGAGTTTTAGGCTCACCATTTTGACGAAATCGGGAAAACTCGGTTGACTGAACTGGCTGCCACTTGCATTTCGCTCCGCGTGTTATCCAGATGTGACAAAAGAAATCTAACAAAATCGCTGATTGGTTGCTTCAATAAGTATCAGCCTATCAGTGGCCTTGTTACATTACATTACTGATCTCGCTGGGTAGCGCGTTGTGCGCGGTGGATTTTCACAGCCGATCGAAAATACGACTCGCCGCCAGACCCCCCCCCCCCCCCCTAAAATTTTCTCCTCGAATTTAGACGATTCACGAGAATGATCCTAGACATGATCAAATCCGAGGAATTCCTCGGATCCGAGGAAGATTCTCATCCCTACTTTCTGTGTGGAGTTTGCATGGTCTCCTTGTGCTGCGTTTTCCTCCCACAGTCCAAAGACATGCATGTTAGGTTAAGTGGTGATTCTAATAGTTCCTAGGTATCTGTCTCCCTCTTAGAAGACAGGATTAGTACTAGTGAAGTACTTTGAGTGATTTTTGAGACTAGAAGGTCCTTATCCTTGTTGTCAAATTTTAGAACTGTAACAGATGTTTTTATCATGCTACAAGTTGTGCTACATGACTATGAAACTCTTAACACCAGTGCTATGATAAAAAAAAGTTAACGTACAGCCCTGGGTCTTTCTGATGTTTTCTTGTTAGTCTCAACAATTCATAATCATTCATACGTTTGATTCTGTGCGTTTGATGTCCAAAAGTTCTACCTGGACATCATGAAAGGACTGAACATTGCATGAAATCGTCTGGAAAAACGTTTGCTAAAAACAACATAATAGTTACAGTGGGGCAAAAAAGTATTTAGTCAGCCACCAATTGTGCAAGTTCTCCCACTTAAAAGATGAGAGAGGTCTCCAATTTTCATCATAGGTATACCTCAACTATGAGAGACAAAATGAGAAAAAAAAAATCCAGAAAATCACATTGTCTGATTTTTAAAGAATTTATTTGCAAATTATGGTGGAAAATAAGTATTTGGTCACCTACAAACAAGCAAGATTTCTGGCTCTTAAAGACCTGTAACAACTTCTTTAAGAGGCTCCTCTGTCCTCCACTCGTTACCTGTATTAATGGCACCTGTTTGAACTCGTTATCAGTATAAAAGACACCTGTCCACAACCTCAAACAGTCAGACTCCAAACTCCATTATGGCCAAGACCAAAGAGCTGTCAAAGGACACCAGAAACAAAATTGTAGACCTGCACCAGGCTGGGAAGACTGAATCTGCAATAGGTAAGCAGCTTGGTGTGAAGAAATCAACTGTGGGAGCAATTATTAGAAAATGGAAGACATACAAGACCACTGATAATCTCCCTCCATCTGGGACTCCACGCAAGATCTCACCCCGTGGGGTCAAAATGATCACGAGAACGGTGAGCAAAAATCCCAGAACCACACGGGGGGCCCTAGTGAATGACCTGCAGAGCTGGGACCAAAGTAACAAAGGCTACCATCAGTAACACACTACGCCGCCAGGGACTCGAATCCTGCAGTGCCAGACGTGTCCCCCTGCTTAAGCCAGTACATGTCCAGGCCCGTCTGAAGTTTGCTAGAGAGCATCTGGATGATCCAGAAGAGGATTGGGAGAATGTCATATGGTCAGATGAAAACAAAATAGAACTTTTTGGTAAAAACTCAACTTGTCGTGTTTGGAGGAGAAAGAATGCTGAGTTGCATCTAGTAGTAGTAGTAGATTAGTTTATTTGACAGGGACAGTGCAATAAACATAGACAATTAATCAAAGACAATCAATCTGATGTGTTGCACATAGAGTGTATAGCTATTAGCTAATTTGCAACTCTTGTCCCTGGATGGGCTTTAGAAAAAAGAATCAAGATAAAAAATATACACAATAACCACATACATCAATGCAGAAAAATTATAAATACACAATTATAAATATTATAAATATTATAAATACACAAATATAACAGCCTGACTCACATTTAACATAAATATTATAAATATTATAAATACACATATATTATAAAATATTATAAATACACAAATATAACAGCCTGACTCACATTTAACACATATAACATAACTCACATTTGCCTATTTCAGGCCTTCCTCCCTCCGTCACTCACTATAAACAAACACATTTATTCCTTCCCTTCATTCACTCTCACTTTGCAGACAAATAATTCATACATGAGTACATTCTTGTTTATTTTTCAGCCAGTTTTTAACATTTTTAGTGAATGTTTTAAAGTCCGTTATTATTTTAATTTCATTTGGCATTGTGTTCCAGATGTGACTGCCCTTTATAGAGAAAGCTGTTTGTCCAAATGTGGTTCTGCGGTGGAATATTTTACAGTTATTGTTAACAGAACTCCTGGTGGCTCTGCTGCTGTCCTGTCTTTGGACGAAACCAGCAAGTGGCTCGGGTGCAGATTTATGGAAACATTTGAACGTTAATTTCAGAAGACAGAGGTCAATGAAGCTCTCAAAACTCAATAGGTTGTATTTTTTTAAAACATTACAGTGATGCCACCTAATGGGCTTTTTGTCCAAGATTTTTAGGGTTTGATTATATAATGAACCTACAGTATATGTCTTATTGTGGAAGGGGCTGCTTGAGCCCAGACTGTCAAACAGTATGATATATGAGAAAAAACCATAGAATGCATATACAGTGCAGCTGCTTCGTAAGGTATGTAATATCTAATTAATTTAAAGCAGTTCAGATTTTTTTTTACTGTTTTTGAAATTTTCTTTATATGAAGATTAAATTTGAGTTGAGGATCTAGTACAATGCCAAGGTATTTGAATTCTGTAGCTAAACTGATGTCATGATCATGTATATTAACTTTAAAATGTTGCAGGTTACATTTTTTGATTGAAAAGCACATTGAGACTGTTTTCTGAAGGTTCAGCAATAGATGGTTCTTGAGGAGCCACTCTTGGACATCAACCATACTTGTAGACAGTACATCTGCAGCCTGTGCTGGAGTCTTGGCAGCTGTGTAAATAACTGCATCATCTGCATAAAGTTGGCATGTTGCAGCTGAGCAGTGTAACGGCAAGTCATTAATAAAAATGCTGAAAAGTAAAGGACCAAGAATGGACCCTTGTGGGATACCCATGCGGTTGTTTAAAAATGAGGATTTATCCTGGTGAACTTTTACACACTGTTCTCTATTCTGGAGATAAGATGCAAACCATTCTAATGTATTTGGGGAGAAGTTAAAAGATACCATTTTGGATAAAAGCAAACTGTGGTTTACAGTATCGAAAGCCTTTTTGAGATCTAGAAAAACAGCTCCTACCACATTACCCCTGTCCAAGGACTGTTTGACGTTTTCAATAAGGCAACAATTTGCTGTTTCTGTTGAGTATCCTGGTCTAAAACCAAATTGATGTGGATGAAGAAGTTGACTGTCTTGTAAGTAGTCTATCAGCTGTGTAGCTACAACTTTTTCAAGAACCTTAGATAGGACTGGTAAGATAGAGATTGGGCGGGTAATTGCATATATCGTCTTTACTGCCTGATTTATGAACTGGTATGACGACAGCTTTTTTCCAGCCAGATGGAAATGTACTAGACCTAATGGAGAGATTAATGAGATGAGTCAGTGGTTTGATTAATATTTTGCTGTGCATTTTGAGAAAGGAGGTGCTCATATTGTAGATATCATTAGTTTTTGAGTTTGACAGTGTTTTAACAATACCAGCAATTAACTTCTCATTTACCTCATCGATGTGAAAAGTATCTGTTGGAAGTATGGAATTTGTGTTGTTGAGCACATTTGGCAGCACAAAAATTTTTGTTAAGTCTTCCACAGAGCCCACAAAGTGTGAATTAAATTCATTTGCCAAAGTAGCCTTGTCACTGACGGTCTTGCCATTGATTCTAAGTTCCTTTACCCCCTTCTGATCGTTTTTTTTATTAGTTAAGTTATTTAAATGCCTCCATAGGGAACTGTTGTTACCCTTTGCATGATCTATCAGTTTATTGTAATAAGATATTTTTGATTTTCGCAGCTCATGTACCACTTTATTTCTTAAACTTTTGTACACAAGGTGATCATTTTGTAGTTTGGAGGTTAGTGATGTTTTCAGTGCATAGTCTCGCCTCTTCATAAGTTTTCTTATTTCATTATTTAACCATGGTAGGCTAATCTTCTGTTGTCTACTTTTAATTTGCTTTGAAAATTTTTCTATAGACTTTGTGATTGTTGCAGTTATAAAATTACAACAATCATCTACTTCACATGTTGCCATGAGCTGCTCCCAATTTTGATTCTCTAAGTAATGTTCAAACTCCTCATTTTTTGATTTGGGGATAATAAAATTTGATTTGTCAATATCGACTCCCCCAAAATACTGTAGTCGCTTTTTAGTAAGTTTCCTGACAGCAAGAACCATGTTATGATCTGAGAGACCAGTTACAAGATTATAGGTTCTGGTTATTCGTTCTGGTTTATTAGTAAATACCATGTCAATAAGTGTTCTGGATTGTTTGGTTATCCTGGTGGGTCCTTTGATGATTTGCTGGTAATTAAATTTAGTCATGAGGCTTTTCAGTTTTTGTTTGTCTTTTTTATCAGACCAGTTGATATTAAAGTCACCATGAATTATTGTTTCTCTGTTCTTCTCAAGTTGTTTAACCAGATCACTTAATTCATTATAAAAGGAAGAGTTGTGTGACGGTGGGTTGTACACTACTGCAATGTTGAAATTCATTACCGGAGAGAGACATACATTAACAGCTAAACATTCAAGTGAAGTATTCAAATCAACCAGTTGACATTAAAGAACACCATACCTACTGTGAAGCATGGGGGTGGAAACCTCATGCTTTGGGGCTGTTTTTCTGCAAAGGGACCAGGACGACTGATCTGTGTAAAGGAAAGAATGAATGGGGCCATGTATCGTGAGATTTTGAGTGAAAACCTCCTTCCATCAGCAAGGGCATTGAAGATGAAACGTGGCTGGGTCTTTCAGCATGACAATGATCCCAAACACACCGCCCGGGCAACGAAAGAGTGGCTTCGTAAGAAGCATTTCAAGGTCCTGGAGTGGCCTAGCCAGTCTCCAGATCTCAACCCCATAGAAAATCTTTGGAGGGAGTTGAAAGTCTGTGTTGCCCAGCGACAGCCCCAAAACATCACTGCTCTAGAGGAGATCTGCATGGAGGAATGGGTCAAAATACCAGCAACAGTGTGTGAAAACCTTGTGAAGACTTACAGAAAACGTTTGACCTCTGTCATTGCCAACAAAGGGTATATAACAAAGTATTGAGATGAACTTTTGTTATTGACCAAATACTTATTTTCCACCATAATTTGCAAATAAATTCTTTAAAAATCAGACAATGTGATTTTCTGGATTTTTTTTTTTTCTCATTTTGTCTCTCATAGTTGAGGTATACCTATGATGAAAATTGGAGACCTCTCTCATCTTTTAAGTGGGAGAACTTGCACAATTGGTGGCTGACTAAATACTTTTTTGCCCCACTGTATATCTTTAGACCAAGTTGTGCAGGTTCCTTACAAGCGCAAATCGTTAATTGGCAAATGCAAATATATTTAGTCAACGATTCTTGTCATAAAATCAGTGGTCAGCAACAATATAAAACAAAAGCTGAATTATGTCACCTTCCCCTTAGAAATCAGAGTCAAACAGTAAGAACAGCAAACATTTAAAGTTTAAGATCCGCCACTACTGACTGACATTCATTCACTACTGACTGACTGTTATCCATTACCTGTGTAGCTCGGGCAAACTGGAAAATCTCCATGGTGCGTGTGACGATGTCCTGTACCGTCTCCTGTCCGATCCTGCAGAGGAACACTGGTGAGATCTCCCTCAGGGTTCCCTGAGATGCCATGGGCTGCTGCTGCTGCTGCTGCTGCCCTGGAGCGGCGGCGGCAGCGCCAGGAGGCAGATGCGGCTGCGGGGGCATCCCGGCCAACCCCGGCTTCTGGGGTAAAGAAGCTGCCATGTAAACACTAATCTGTAGGGAGCGAATACGTTTACGTGACAATGTAGTAATGTTTAAGTATGTGAAGTTTTTTTGCGCCGACAGAATGAAGCCAATAGAAAGAAGCTAATATAGCAGTACAGACATGATATAGCAGGCTACACATGCTAGCCTTAAACAATGAGGATTGAAAATGAAAGCTAGTTAGCTTAGTAGGCTAACTAGCTAGCGTCTTTTGAAGCCCGCTTACCAGGTTTCACAACCTCCTCTGGATGAAGGTTGTCCAGATATATTCGGTTTCCTTTAAGTTTCAAAAAAAATAAATAAATAACTACCGTTTGCCAATTTCTAACTTGAAATAAAGCAATCCAGAAGACAGCCAATGATTTATTTTTCAGAAAGTGTTGCGCTTTAGCGTAGTTGTGACATCACTTCCGGACACTTCCCCTTTTTCACCACTAGATGGAGACAAGCTGAGGCAGGACGGTGTTAAGGGGGTCGCATATGGCAAGCCGTTTTAACATTAAAACAAACCACTTTCCTATCTACTAAGAGCGTTTAGATATCAATAATTGCCTTCCTCCAAGTCAAAATTAAATTCTTACTGCTTACAATTGTAAATACAGATATCCATAATAACATTCATGCGAGTAAAAATTATATTTCAAGATATCTAAAATGTAGATTGTACTAGTCAAAACTAATTTCACAATGTCTGAAAAGCTTTAAAAAGTTTAATTGGCCATTTTAACATTTAATAGCTAGCCTGGATATGTATTGGAGATATCAATAATTCTGTTTTTCTTAGTAAAAACGAACATTTCTGATATACACAGTGAAATTCTTCCTCTCGCTAATGATCTTTTCGAATATCTATGGCATCATTCTTCCTAGGAGAAAGACATCACTGTTCCCCATTCATGTGTATTGGGTTTTCATTTCCAGATATCTACAGTTACGTTCTTCCTATCCAGAATGAACATTCTGGATATCTGAAATAGAATTCTTACTAGGAGAAACTCTTGTTTCAGAAACCAACAATCCAATTGTTACTAGCCATAATTTTCATTTTGGATATCCACAATGAAAAAACATTCCAGATATCTATAATATAATTTTGGACATCCAAAATACATTTTTACTAGTAGAAATAATATTATCGATATCCACTATTCATATTATCCATCCATCCATCCATCTTCTACCACTTTTCCGGAGGTCCGGGTTGCAGAGGCAGCAGTTCAAGCAGAGAAGCCCAGACTTCCCTCTCCCCAGCCACCTGCTCCAGCTCTTCAGAGAGGATACCAAGGCGTTCCCAGACCAGCTGGGAGACATAGTCTCTCCACCAAGTCCTGGGTCTGCCCCGGGGTCTCCTCCCAGTGGGGCATACCCAAAACACCTCAAGTGGGAGGCGTCCAGGAGACATCCTAATCAGATGTCCATACCACCTCAACTGACTCCTTTCAATGTGGAGGAGCAGCGGTTCTACTCTGAGCCTCTCCCGGATGACTGAGCTCCTCACCCTATCTCTGAGGGTGAGTCCAGCAATCCTACGGAGAAAGCTCATTTCAGCCGCTTGTATCCGTGATCTTGTTCTTTCAGTCATTACCCAAAGCTTGTGACCATAGGTGAGAGTAGGAACGTAGATTGACTGGTAAATCGACAGCTTTGCCTTAGAACTCAGCTCCCTCTTCACCACAACAGACCGGTACAACGTCCGCATCACTGCAGATGCTGTTCCGATCCGTCTGTCAATCTCTCGCTCCATTCTCCCCTCACTCGTGAATAAGACCCCAAGATACTTAAACTCCTCCACTTGGGGCAGGAGCCTGTCCCCAACCCAGAGAGGACAATCCACCTTTTTCCGGCTGAGGACCATGGACTTGGACTTGGAGGTGCTGATTCTCATCCCACCCGCTTGACACTCAGAGGCAAACCATCCCAGCAAGAGCTGTAGGTCATTGCTGGATGAAGCCAACAGGACAACATCATCTGCAAACAACAGAGATGAGATCCTGTGGTCACCAACCACGACACCCTCCATTCCCTGGCTGCACCTAGAAATCCTGTCCATAAAAATTATGAACAGGATCGGTGACAAAGGGCAGCCCTGGCAGAGTCCAACTCTCACTGGGAATGAGTCCGACCGAGTGTTGGCAATATGAACCAAACTCTCACAACAGTCATACAGAGACCGAATAGCTCATAACAACAAGCCTGATACCCCATACTCCCGAAGCACCCCCCACAAAAAACCACGAGGGACGCCATCGAATGCCTTCTCCAAGTCCACAAAACACATGTAAACTGGTTGGGCAAACTCCCACGAACCCTCAAGAATTCTCGAGAGGGTAAAGAGCTGGTCTGATGTGCCACGGCCAGGACGAAAACCACATTGCTCCTCCTGAATCCGAGGTTCGACCAACGGCCGGACTCTCCTCTCCAGTACCTTGGCATAGACCTTCCCAGGGAGGCTGAGGAGTGTGATCCCTCTAAAGTTGGAGCACACCCTCCGGTCACCTTTTTTGAAGAGAGGAACCACCACCCCGTTTTGCCATGCCGAAGGCACTGCCCCCAACCTCCACACAATGTTGCAGAGGTGTGTCAACCATGACAGCCCTACAACATCCAGGGCCTTGACATACTCAGGGCGAATCTCGTCCACCCCCGGGGCCAGGCCACCAAGGAGATTTTTAACCACCTTGGCGACCTCAGCCCCTGTGATAGGCAAGTCATCCCCCTGGTCCACAAACCCTGCTTCCTCTGTGGAAGGCGTATCAGTGGGATTGAGGAGATCTTCAGAGTATTCCTTCCACCGCCCGACGATACCCCCAGTCGAAGTCAACAGCACCCCATCCGCACCATACACAGTGTGGACAGGGAGCTGCTTTCCCCTCCTGAGGCGCCGGACAGTTTGCCAGAATCTCTTCAAGGCCGACCGAAAGTCTTGTTCCATGGCCTCACCGAACTCCTCCCATACCCGGGTTTTTGCTTCAGCAACCACCTGAGCTGCACTCCGCTTGGCCTGCCGGTACACCTCAGCTGCTTTGGGAGTCCCACAAGCCAACCAAGCCTGATAGGACTCCTCCTTCAGTTTAATGGCCCCCCTCACCACTGGTGTCCACCACTTGGTTCGGGGGTTGCCACCACGAGATGCACCGGCCACCTTGCGACCGCAGCTCTGGGCCGCCGCTTCAACAACAGAGGTGGAGAACATGGCCCATTCAGACTCCATGTCTCCAGACTCCCTCGGAATGTGGCTGAAGTTCTTCTGGAGGTGGGAGTTGAAGACCTCCCGGACAGGGGCCTCGGCCAGACGTTCCCAGCACACCCTCACTATACGTTTGGGTCTACCAGGTCTGAATGGCATCCTCCCCTGCCATCGGATCCTACTCACCACCAGGTGGTGATCAGTTGACAGCTCTGCACCTCTCTTTACCCGAGTGTCCAAGACATACGGTCGCAGGTCTGATGACACGATAACAAAATCGATCATCGACCTGCGACCTAGGGTGTCCTGGTGCCAGGTGCACATATGGACACCCTTATGCTTGAACATGGTGTTCGTTATGGACAAACTGTGGTTAGCACAGAAGTCCAAGGCCATTCCTCCCAATCACCCCCCTCCAGGTTTCACTGTCGTTGCCCACGTGCGCATTGAAGTCCCCCAGTAGGACAATGGAGTCTCCAAGAGGAGCACCCTCCAGCACCCCAGTCACAGACTCCAAAAAGAGTGGGTGCTCTGAAACATCATTTGGTGCATAGGCACAAATGATGGTCAGGACCTGTTTCCCAACCCGAAGGCGCAGGGAAGCAACCCTTTCGTCCACTGGGGAAAACTCCAATATAGAGGCAGCAAGGTGGGGGGATACAAAAATACCCACCCTTACTCGTCACCTCTCGCCCGGGGAAACTCCAGAAAAGGCCAAGCTCCAGCCCCTCTCCAGGAGACTGGTTCCGGAACCGGAGCTGTGTGTTGAGGTGAGGCCGACTATATCTAGCCGGTATCTCTCAACCTCGTACACCAACTCAGGCTCCTTCCCCACCAGAGAGGTGACATTCCACGTACCAAAAGCCAGTTTAGAAAGCTTGGGATTAGCCCGCCAAGTTCTCCGCCTTTGACCGCCACCTAATCCACATAGCACCGGACCCCCATGATCCCTCCTGCAGGTGGTGAGCCCACTGGAGGGCAAATCCATGTAACTCCTTCGGGTTGAGCCCAGCCGGGTCCCATGGGTGGAAACCCGGCCACCAGACGCTAGCCATCGAGCCCCTCCCCCAGGTCTGGCTCCAGGGTGGGGCTCCGGTAACCCCATACCGGGGTACATACACTGAATCCTTGATCTAGAATTTATCGTGAGAGTCTGTTGGATCATTCTTAGTCTGGCCCTTCACCCAGGACCAGTTTGTCTTGGGTGACCCTATCAGAGGCAAATTTCCCCAGACAACATAGCTCCTGGGATCACTGGGGCACGCAAACCCCCCACCACGATAAGGTGACGATCCATGAGGGGCATTCATATTATGACTATCTAGAATTCATTTTCAGATATCTGTAATTGAAATTGTGACTAGTAACAATATACTTACAGATGTTTAACATTTTGGCTGCTGCAGCATTCAATTAGTGTCAGACAATGCAGTTCGGAAAAAATCATGCCAAAGGAAATAAACACACACAATACGTATAGTCTCTGGCTCCAAATCGAACCTCCATTGCCCACTGTTTGTAACAAATATGTTTATTCCATAGGTCATTGTAGTTCCATGAACATAAAATAGCTTTGTTTTTAATGTACTGTCCTATGATTTTTCAAGTTGTTTTAGTACATAGTTTGGGTCAAAATACAATAATTTTAAAGCAACAGTACTGTAGAGGAAGGATGCAGGCGAGGCAACGAGCTGATCAACACAGACTTTTTTCTTCCTCTAACAGAACAGGATTGCAAAAGAATCTCCCCGGCCACTGTGCATCTCTCCTTTATAACTTTAATTACATGCATAGTGGCCGGGGCTTCACCATACACATAATGTTATGAAAAAAGCCTGAGTGGCACATTAACATGACATAACACTGGCACTGCTTCCACACCTTTCCCCCAGCAGCCCGGCATTTACTCCTCTCCCCGGGGGGCGCATAGTTCTTACTGTCCTGTCTGAACCCCCCAGTGATACTTCCTCTTTTGGTCCATTGTTCTCTGGGTGGAGGAGTCCAAACTGTGCCCCCCCGAACACCCAGAATGGGCCTTAACCCCCCCCCCCCCCCCGTCCTTTGGGCTTGAGTCAGTGCCCATAGCGGCTGTAGTGGGGGGTCGCCGATCCAGTCGAACTGCCCTGCTGGCGGGGTGTCCCGGAGGGCCCGTCAGTCTGTGGAGGGAAAAAGGGAGAGGGGGGAAAACACATCAGCTTTGCAAGCGCAGGTCCTTTCCTCGGGATCACCAACCTGCGGAGCCACCAACAGTGGCCGTCTGCGCCGGGGAGCTTGGGCCAACACCACCTGCTTGTCTGCCAACACAAAAGCGGGCTTCAGCCTGTCAATGCAGATGGTCTGTCTACGTCCCCCCAAGTCTAACACAAAATGCTTCGCCCCAGGTTCCAACACCCTGAACGGTCCGTTGTATGGCAGGTGCAGTGGGGTCCAGTGCACATCATGCCTGACGAAAACAAAAGCGGTGTTCTGCAAGCTTTTTGGGACGAATGTGCGGGGAAAACAATGGTGGGCCGGGCCCGGTACTCTTGCAGCCTCCATATTGTGTAGAGAATGTGTGGGCAGTTCGGTCTTGGGCGTGGGGTTTTCTGGTAAAAATTCTCCAGGGATCCACAGCGGTTGGGAAAAAATGAGTTCTGCTGGGGAGGCTGCCAAATCCTCCTTACGTGCAGAACGCAACCCTAAAAGAACCCAGGGCAGACAGTCGACCCAATTTGTGTCCGTGAGCGAAGCTCTGAGCGTTGCTTTAAGTGGCCTATGAAAACGCTCGCATAGCTCGTTAGCTAGGGGGTTGTACGCAGTAGTGCGGTGAATTTTGACTCCCAGGCTCTGGGCCATGGCAGACCAGAGTTCTGAAACAAATTGTGGACCTCTGTCGGACGTGATGTCCGATGGAGAACTGTAATGTGCCACCCAAGGTGACAAAAACGCACGCGCCACTTCCGCAGACGTGGTAGAAGCCAGCAGAACTACTTCGGGCCAGTGCGTGGTGTGGTCCACGACTGTCAAAAGGTGTGTGAAACCTTGTGATGGCGGGAAGCATCCCACTAGACCATTTGCCTGGTGGGATCCCTCCTGTGCGCACCCTCTGGGATCCCTGCGCATGGGATCCCTCCGTGGGCACGGTGCGGACGTCTTCCGTGTGCACCGGGACCTGGTGGTAACCGCAGACCAGATCCACTTTGGAAAAAATGCACACCCCAGCCAAGTGCACGGAAAAATCCTAGATGTGAGGAATAGGATAGCGATCAGGTTCCGTAGCGTTGTTCAAACGCCGGAAATCGCTGCATGGTCGCCACGACCCGTCGGCTTTAGGCACCATATGATGCGGGGATGCCCACGGGCTGTTTGAGCGCTTGACGATGCCCAACCCCTCCAAGTTGGCGAATTCCTCACGTGCACTGGCCAGTTTAGCTGCGTCCAGGCGCCGAGGTGGCACGAATACAGGCGGTCCTTTAGCAGTTATGAAATGTTTGACCCCATGTTTGGTTACCGCCGCTGAAAACATCAGAACTGTGAGTACTGGGAACTGGGTGAGTAACTGTTGGTACTTACCCCCTCGAGCTATAACGTTAGCCAGTGTTGTCGATCCAGATCCCCGAGCTATACAGGGCAGAGAAGCAAAAGAGACAGCATCCACTAGTCTTCTATTAGCAACATCAACTAATAAACCGTGAGCACATAGGAAATCTGCACCCAAAATGGGGGAGGAACATGCAGCTATCACAAAATTCCACTGAAAATTGCGTCCATGTAAGCATATTGTCAGTGTCCACTCACCAAATGTCCTGATGGCTGATCCGTTGGCTGCTGCTAGCTCGGGACCGCTGCCCCCTGCCACCCTGTCTGCGTTGAACGGCAGGATGAGGCTCTTCTGGGAGCCAGAGTCCACCAGAAACTGTCTCCCCGAACGTGTGTCTGTGACATACAGCAGCTTGTCTCTGTCACCAGCAGCTGCAGTCGCAGTCGCCAGCAGTCGCAGCTGCTACTGACTGCTGGCGTTGGCGTTTCCCGACCGCTTGAACTGGCACGGTGGCACGCATCACTGGGCGTCTGAGCCGAAATGGCGATGATAGGAGCAGATCACCTCCTTCTTGCATCTCCTGGCATCTGCTCCGGCTACCACCAACAGTTCCTCGACCTCGCTGGAAACCCTCCTGGGCTCCAGTGCCGCTGCATTCATGCCGAAGGTTCTGGTCGATAAAATGGTGCAAGCTGCTTCCTGCACCAGTGTGCGGTAGTCCTTCGTCACCAGCAATGGCAAATTGGCCAGGATTGCCCTTGCTGCAGCCGGTAGGTTCCTGAGAAACAGGTGGGCGAACAGGAGGGACTCGTCATTTCTGCCCATCAGCGCCAACATGCTCTCCATCAGCTCCACGGCCGATCTGTCCCTTACTCTGAACGTGTTAGGAGCCTCTCCGCTCTTTCGCTGTCTGAAAGGGTATAGCGCCGGAGAAGCATCCTCTTGAGCGCCTCGTATTTTTCCCAGACTGGCGGCTGTTGGAGCAGGCTTGCCACCTGTTGCATGGTGTGCGTGTCCAGCACAGCGACCACATTGTAGTATTTAGTGCCATCCGATGTTATCAGTGCAAACTGGGCTTCAATGTGCAAAAACAATGCTCTCAGATCGTGCAGCCAGAATTCCGGGAGCTTGACTGAAATGCAGCGCTGGCGCTCTCCCTCCAGGTAGTCTCTGGGGTGCTCATCTCGCCCTCCATTGCACGTCTTGGGTCACCAGTGTAGAGGAGGGATGCAGGCGAGGCAACGAGCTAATCAACGCAGACTTTATTCTTCCTCTAACAGAACAAGATAGCAAAAGAATCTCCCCGGCCACTGTGCATCTCTCCTTTATAACTTTAATTACATCCATAGCGGCCGGGGCTTCACCATACACATTATGTTATGAACAAAGCCTGAGTGGCACATTAACATGACATAACACCGGTGCTGCTCCCACACCTTTCCACCAGCAGCCCGGCATTTACTCCTCTCCCCAGGGGGCGCATAGTTCTTACTGTCCTGTCTGAACCCCCCAGTGATACTTCACCTTTTGGTCCATTGTTCTCTGGGTGGAGAAGTTCAAACCGTGCCCCCCACAGTACAATATTTCTTCATTTCCTATCTGGCAACACTGATTGCAGTTCCGCATCCATTATATTTTCCCATGGACCCTTTTGCAACTACCACCGTCTTTGCCACACACAAAGCAGTATGGGGTTGTTTGGGGGCATCGGAAGTTGGTTT